>OY757020.1:112161372-113361372 GCA_963580285.1 Lucinisca nassula | reverse complement strand
CTATGTAATATCGGAGGGTCTCTGGGCGCGACCATTTTTGGCCCCATGGTTATAATTTGAAGAATCTTGGTAGAGGTCCCCTAGATGAAGCTTCATACCAAATATCAAATACCTGGGTTCAGCAGTTTCACAGGGGAAGATTTTAAAGGAGTTCCCAATATAATACTGCGTAAAACTGGTGGGCCCTGCATTGAGGCCATTTTTGACCCAAGGGCTACGATTTGAACAATCTTGTAAGAGGTCTAATAGATGAAGCTTCATACCAAATAGCAAATATCTGGGCCCAGCAGTTTCAGAGAAGAAGATTTTAAAGGAGTCTCCATATGTAAGTCTATGTAAAATCGGCGGGTCTCTTGGCGACCCAGGGTGATAATTTGAAGAATCTTGGTAGAGGTTCTATATATGAGGCTTCATACCAACTATCAGAAGCCTAGGCCCAGCAGTTTCAGAGAAAAATATTTTTAAAGAATTTCCCTATCTAAGTTATGTAAAACTGGTGGGCACCGGTGCGGGGCCATAGTTTGCCCCAGGGCTATAATTTGAACAATCTCGGTAGAGGTCCCCTAGATGAAGCTTCATACCGAATAGCAAAGACATTCAGAGAAGAATATTTTAAAGGATTTTCCCTATGTAAGTCTACGTAAAACCGGTGGGTCTCTTGGCGCGGACTTGTTTAGTCCCAGGGCTTCATACCAAATATCAAAGACCTGGGCCCAGTGGTTTCAGAGAAGAATATTTGTAAAGTGTTTTGCTTATTTTCTCCTATTTGTTGCCACGGCAACCAGAGTTGTGCTTGGATTTCAAATCTTTGAACCATATTCAGTTAGTACCTTCGTGCAGTTTGGTCCAAATTGGCCCAGTGATTGAGGAGGAGATGTCAATTATTGACAGACGACGGACGACAGACGGACGCCGGAGCACAGGCCTATCAGAATAGCTCACTGAGCATTTCGTACTCAAGTGAGCTAAAATGTCACGGATTTTCGTCAGAAAAGAAGTCATTTTGGAGATGTAAAAATGATTTATGTCGCACGGGTGTGTTATCGTAATGAAAACAGATTGTGGGTTTTCGTTGTTCTATAGGCTACCTTCAGCTTTATTATAATCAGATGTTCCTTCAAAACCTATAGACACCTACAGGCAACTAATTAAAACAAACCTTTTTTCATCTTTGAACTGCCGGTGAGCAATGGAAATAATTATGGAGCACTTAGCAAAAATGGCCATATCGCAGAATATTGACGGCCCTGCGTCTGGCCTTATTGTGCAACGTAGACTGGTCGTGCAATTTATGCTATCGCACAAAACAGACGACTGGGCAATTGATCGTATCATCCAACATTGCCTGGCTGTGAAGTTGGCCTTATCGCCGAACACTGACAGTCGTGGCATTGGTCCTGTCGCCCAACACTGACGGTCGTGCAATTGGTCCTATCGTCCATAAATTGACTGACCGTTTAATCGGCCCCATCGCGCAACACTGACGGCCTAGAATCTAGGTTTATCGCCCAACACTGACGACTATGGTTGTGGGCTTATCACTTAACATTGACGGCCCTTCAATTGGCCTTTCCGCTCGGCATTGACGCCCCTGCAGTTGGCCTCATCACTCAACATTCACGGCCCTGCAATTGGTCTTATCACTAAACATTGACGGGTCATGCAATTGGTCTTATCACTCGTGATTGAAGGCCACGCAATTGGTCTTACTCTCAACATTGACGGGTGAATTATCCCTAAATACTGACGGCCATGCAATTGGTATTATCTCCAAATATTGTCGGCCGTGCAATTGATTTTATCTCTCAACGCCTCTTCAATTGGTTTTATAACTCAACATTCACGGGCCATGTACTTTTCCTTATCTTTCAACAGTGACGGTCGTAATTTTGGCCTTATCACTCAGCATTGGCGACCCTGCAATTTGCCTTATCACACAGCATTGACGGCCCTGCAATTAGCCTTATCGCTCAGCCTTGACGGCCATTCGAGTTTCCTTATCACTCATTATTTTCGGACCGAGCAATTGGCTTTATTACTCAACATTGATGGCCGTGCAATTGGTATTATCTCTCAACCTTAACAGGGCGTGCAATTGACCTTAACACTCAACATTGATGGCCGTATCATTGGTCTTATCTTTCAACATGGAAGGCCATGAAATTGGTCTTATCACTCAACATTGCCGGTCGTGCAATTGGCATTATCACTCAAAACAAACTGCTTTTCTGTAGGGGCTGTTCGACTCGCACCATTTTGCAGGTTATCGGTATCATAAACTACGCAAAGCCTTTTCAAAATTTTATAGACGTCATTCCGATTTATTTTCAAAATTCAATGTTGGACTTAAATCTCTTCTGCAATAGGGTCTATCGGAATCCCAATTTTATGGGGACTGGGAATATAAATTCAGAAAACTATATACATGCAATGACTTCAGCACCCAATTTCGTAAAATCATTCTTCGATATAAAAAGATAGGGCACAACATAAATGTTATACGACAGACTGCATGCATGGTAGTTAACCCAGTCACGGTTGACAATTTTGCTTCCCTCTTTAATTGCACGACGGTGGATCAGGCCTTAGATTCTATGACGATTCCAGCATAAAGGCTTACTGAATGTTGGAGAGTATCTAATTTTATATACTGTTGGTTGGTGCCTGATGCTCTGTCTCTGGTCGGGAGTCTAACTGATGGTCTTCTTTTGCTCCAGCATTTCTGTGGTTGACGGGCCATGCAATTTTCCTTATCACTCAACATTTACGGGCCGAGCAATTGGCCTGATTACTTAATATTGACGGTCAGGCAATTAATCTTATCTCTTGACATTTACGGGGCGTGCAATTGGCCTGATTACTTAATATTGACGGTCAGGCAATTAATCTTATCTCTTGACATTTACGGGGCGAGCAATTGGCCTGATTACTTAATATTGGCGGTCAGGCAATTAATCTTATCTCTTGACATTTACGGGGCGAGCAATTGGCCTGATTACTTAATATTGACGGTCAGGCAATTAATCTTATCTCTTGACATTTACGGGCCGAGCAATTGGCCTGATTACTTAATATTGACGGTCAGGCAATTAATCTTATCTCTTGACATTTACGGGGCGAGCAATTGGCCTGATTACTTAATATTGACGGTCAGGCAATTAATCTTATCTCTTGACATTTACGGGGCGTGCAATTGGCCTGATTACTTAATATTGACGGTCAGGCAATTAATCTTATCTCTTGACATTTACGGGCCGAGCAATTGGCCTGATTACTTAATATTGACGGTCAGGCAATTAATCTTATCTCTTGACATTTACGGGGCGAGCAATTGGCCTGATTACTTAATATTGACGGTCAGGCAATTAATCTTATCTCTTGACATTTACGGGGCGAGCAATTGGCCTGATTACTTAATATTGACGGTCAGGCAATTAATCTTATCTCTTGACATTTACGGGCCGAGCAATTGGCCTGATTACTTAATATTGACGGTCAGGCAATTAATCTTATCTCTTGACATTTACGGGGCGTGCAATTGGCCTGATTACTTAATATTGACGGTCAGGCAATTAATCTTATCTCTTGAAATTTACGGGGCGAGCAATTGGCCTGATTACTTAATATTGACGGTCAGGCAATTAATCTTATCTCTTGACATTTACGGGGCGTGCAATTGGCCTTATCACTCAACATTGACGGCCGTGCCAGTGGTCTTATCTCTCAATATTGAAGGCCATACAATTTGCCTTATAACTCAACATTGACGGCCTTGCAATTGGTCTTATCCTCAACATGGACGATCATGCATTTGGCCTTATCGCCCAACATTGACGTCCGTGCAATCTGTCTTGTCACTCTACACTGACGGCCCAGCAATTGATCTAATAACTCAATATTGAAGGACCGTGCAATTGGTCTTATCGCTCAAAATTGACGGGCCATGCTATTTGTCTTATCACTCAACCTGAACGGTCTTGCAATTGGCCTTTTCGCTCAACATTGACGGGCCATGCTATTGGTCTTATCACTCAACCTGGACGGTCTTGCAATTGGCCTTTTCGCTCAACATTGACGGGCCGTGCAATTGGTCTTATCACTCAACGTTGACGGGCCATGCAAATGGCCTTATATCCTACATAACGGCCGTGCAACTGGCCTTATCACTTAACATTGACAGCCCTGCAATTGGTCTTATCACCCAACATTGACGGCTTCGTCAACACTATTAAGGTTATTTTGCAGACGTCACTTCCAGTTTTGTGGGACCTTTACCCTTTATGGAGCTGAAAAGACTTCCCAAGTCCTGCCGCTCAATGAAACCAATTCATTTATAGTGCAATTTGCCTTATCACTCAACATTGACGGCCGTGCCGGTGGTCTTATCTCACAATATTGAAGGCCATACAATTGGCCTTATCGCTCAAAATCGACGACCGAGCAATTAGTCCTATCTCTCAACTTTGACGCTCGTGCTATTGGCCCTATCGCTCAACATTGACGGGCCGTGCTATTGGTCTTATCACTCAACATTGACGGGCCCTGCAATTGGTCTTATCACCCAACGTTGACAGGCCATGCAATTGGCCTTATATCCCATACTAACGGCCGTGCAATTGACCTTTTCACTCAACATTGACGGCCCTGCAATTGGTCTTATCACCCAACATTGACGGTCATGCAATTGGTCTTATCACTCAACATCGGCGGCATTGCGATTGGCCTTATCGCCAAGCACTGACCGCCGTGCAATTGGCCTTCTCACTCAACACGACGGCCCTGCATTTGGCCCTATTACCTAACATTGGCGGCTGGGCAATTGGTCTAATCACTCATCATTGACGGTCCTGCAACTGGCCTAACATTGACGCCGTTCAGCTGGTCGTATCACCCGACAATGACGGTCCTCCAATTGACCTTATCACTTAACACTGACGGCCAAGCAAATCGATATATCACTCAACATTGACGGCCCTGCCATTGGCCTTATCACTCACAATTGATGGCCCTGCAATTGGCTTTATAACCCAACATTGACGGCCCTGCAATTGGCCTTTTCACTCAACATTACTGGCCCTGCATTTGGTCTTATCACCCAACACTGACGGCCGTGCTATTGGCATTATCATTCAAAATCAACGGCCCTGCAATGTACCTTATCGCCCAACATTGACGGCCGTGCAGCTGGTCTTATCACCCGACACTGACGGTCCCGTAATTGGCCATATCGCCTAACACTCACGGTCGTGCAATTGGTCTTATCTCTCAACCCTTACGGCTATGCAGTTGGTGTCATCACTCAGCACTGACGGCCGTGTCTATCGCCCAATGTATTGGCCCTGCCATTGGCTTTATCGCCCAACAATGTCTTTTCGCTCATCAATGATGGCACTGCAATTGGCATTATCGCCCAACATTGACGGTCGTGGAATTGGTGTTATCACTCAACATTGACGGGCCGTGCAATTGGCCTTATCAAATAACATTGACGGGCCATGCAACTGGCCATATCACTCAACATTGACTGGCCATGCAACTGACCTTATCACTCAACGTTGACGGTCCTGCAATTTGCCTTATCGCTAAACACTGACGGCTGTGTAATTGGTCATATCTCTCAACATTGACGGCCGGCAGTTGGTCTAATCACTAAATACTGGCGGCCGTGCAATAGGTCTTATCACTCAACATTGCCATCCGTGCCATTTGTCTTATCTATCAACATTGACGGTCAGTCCATTTGATCTAATCACTAAACATGGACGGGTCGTACAATCGGTCTTACCACTTAACATGAACCAATTGATCCAATCACTCAACACCGACGGCCTTAAATTGGCCTTATCACTCAACATTGGGTATTATCACTCAACATTGACGGCCCTGCAATTGGTCTTATCACTCAACATTGATGCCCTTGCAAAATATGATTTGATTCCTTAAATTACTAAGAAAAATAGACAGGAAAAAACACAAGAGTCACAGACACCATGGTCTCGCGGACAGCTCTTTTAGAATTACATGGGGACTAGATACAACAACATTAATCCCTTGACTTTCATCTCATGAAAATCAGCATTTGCGCTATAAATTTTAAGGTTCTTAATAACATTCATCAATATATGCATGGAAAAAAGTATTCTTAACAAATGTATCACGGACCTATTTTCAAAAATTTTACACAGGGGAATAACTCTAATAGCATTTGGAGCATCAGCATCTCATAATCGAGCCGGGGCACAGCATTTCCTATAATTTACACGTGCGCCAAATGATGAATCAGATCAGCCTGAGCATCTATATAGTCTGACCAGAGACTCGAGGATGCACAGGCTGCTCTGAGTCTGCACTGGGTGCACATGTATTTTGTGGGAAATCTTGTGCCTCAGCTCAGTTATTATTATTTATTCAAAATATGGTGCTACAGTCGAACTTCAATGGCTCGAACACCTTTGGGACCTCGAAAATCTGTTCGAGACAGGGGTAGTTCGAGCCACTGAGGTTACTGTCAGGAGGCATCACGAGATACTTTTAGACATCTTTTCGGTGTTCTATAATGAATATGTATGCTGTGTGTTCTCATTAGAATCGCCTCGATGAGGCGATTCTAATGAGTACACACAGCATACATTTTCAAGATAAAAGACTAAAAACTCCTTAATTATCTCCCACTATTTCTTATGTAGAGGATTTCGCTAGGGGCTCAAGAACGGGTTCGACTCATCCGTGGTAAACGAGCCATCGGTGTTCGAGCCATCGAAGTTCTACTGTATTTATATACATTGTGTATTTCTAATATAGATATGAAGCGTTAAATAATCGGACGGACGGACTGATGGACGGACAATGTGCAAACAAAATACCCATAAATTTATTTATCTGGCCCCGAAGTTATATAGAGGATCTTACATGAGTTTCCTAATGTATTATTGAATTTATTAAACGAGTTGAGGAAAAGGGATAAAATGCGAGGCTTTTTATCCCTTTTCTTCAACGAGTTTAATAAATTCAATAATACATGAGCACGAATGCAAGATTCTATTTATCATATGACATTTAAAACGCATTTTATTCACGATTGTTTACAAAATTGTCAATATTCCGCCATTAGTAAACGCGACGTCGTTAAGGACGTCGTACATGTAACGTTACGGGACGTATCTAGCTAATTTGCATATTTAATCCACTAGTGGATTATCGAAAATATTACATGGCGTTATTACACTCTCAGACGCGACGTCATATGATAAAAAAACTTTTTTATGCTCAACTCAGCTGAGCATGAAACTTGTGGTGCTTATAAAATTAAAATACTAAGAAGTTGAGCGATCTTTTCCTCAGATAGCAAATAATGATATTTGTATTGCTCACACATTTTAAAATGCCAAAAATTATTGGCATTTTAAAATTTGTGAGCAGGACAAATTTCATGCTCAAGTGAGATGAGTATGAAAAAAGTTTAAAAACCTTCGGGCCAGCTGTATAATTAGTCACGGAAAATGAGCCAACCGTTTTCGAGTTATTAAAGTTCCATTTTATTTCTGGGACCAGTGAACAAAATGAGTTATAAAAGAATCCGCCAAATCAAATTGTATATAATGGACATTGTTTGATCTTGATATAAAAATTACATTTTTATGATACGAATATTTGTTCTGGACTGTTGAAAGAAGTGTTATTTTAACGTAAAAATCAGATACCTTGTGGGTCCACAGTGGTGACCTGCTGTAACTCATAAGGGTGTGTTCCTGAGGCAGGGTCTGTAATAACACAGGTGCATGTTTCAGGATCTAGCAGGGTGAAACTTCCCAGTTCAACAGCTGTAGCAACGGTATCGTCCGGTAGTGTGACAGCAGAGATGCCTGGCGGGGTATCCCAAACTGGTCCCTGTCAAACAGTAACAGAGCAGACACATGAAAAAATAGCCGTACGCATGCTTAGCGTTTCATGCTTCATATGCGCCTGCGCTGCAAGCTGATAGGCCTCATTCATACACCACCCAGGTCACCACAAGGAAAGGAATAGAAACATTAAACAACCCCACCACAATGAAAACTCCACAAGTGGAAAGCAAAACAGGACAGTCTAAGCCCGCCCAGGCAAACTGGTCACAGTTTATTTGTTAAATTGGAGGTTCAACGTCCTGTCAACACTGTAAATGTCATTTTGGAGACGTTGCTTCCAATTTTGTGGGACTTTTACCCGACATTGAGATAAAATGACATCTCAAGCCCTGTCGCACAATGAAACCAATAGGGTTTATAAGCATGGTTGGTCCAACTCGTGCGCACCGCTTTGCCTTTGCAGGCTTAGATCCTCTAAGCGGTTATCAGTACTCGTGTGTGGGTCGAATTCAGCTCTGCGTGGAAGCATCATGCAGCCCATATATTTCTTCAAGCCCGATGGGGGGGGGGGGGGGGGCCCTAACTGGTCACAGTGTCCAAACATATTAAGCCGATGGTTTCTTATGGCGACAAATTCATCTAAATGTCGGGTAAAGAAGCAACGTCTCCAAAATGACATATATAGTGTTGACGGGACCGTTAAACCTCAATTCAAACAAACAAACAGACAAACAAACAAACATTTATATTCTTGCACACCAGACAAGGAAATCCGTGATTTTACCCTGGGATAGAAATTTATGTTCTGTCCCCGGTGTTCCGACCCAGGCAACTAACATAAATACGCTTCAATTCTATTCAACTGCCGGAACTACTTCCGCACTGATTTTAGTTTGTAAACAATATACATGTGCGAGCTGTCAAAACTAACCGGAGGTGTTGTACAAGAAAAAGAATCCAATATGGGGTTATGTTGTAGATGGGCGTTTCCAACGCTCGGGATGACCGTGCTGAGCGGAACCTCGGCGTAGCCTCGGTTCCACTCAGCACGGTCACCCCTCGGGTTGGAAACGCTCATCTACAACAGAACCCCATATCAGATTCTTATATTCTCTTATGTCTCAATATGTATGCAAGGGGAAGACTGTGCTTGAGCACGGTCTGCCCAGAGGCTTGGTTCAATTGTTGTCTGCACACGTCGTATTCTTCTAAGATATGACATGTCAGATTCTTCTAAGATATGACACATCGCTATCCTGCACAGGGCCCTTAATATAACAAAACGGGCTATACATTATTTTTCTCATTTCTGCTCAAAAACATAGATTGTGGGTACTCGTTATAACCGCCTCGAACTAACAATCAATGATTTTAATAGAAATATAAAAAGTATCAGAACTTTTTGTTTGAAAATTTGTATTTTTTGTGTCGTGAAATTTTCAATATATTTAAGAAATATGGTGATGTTCCTCGTGCGTCATCCTATGGCGTTTATATTTCGTAACTAATTCGATTTGCCTTAGTGACTAGTCATGTAACTGAACTTCAACACTCGTAATAAATTGATATCTGTTAAACTATTAATCAGGGTTATGGGTATCATAAACTACAAAAAGCCTTTCAAAATTCTATAGACGTTATTTCAATTTAATTTCAAAATTCAATGTTTGACTTAAATCTCTTCTGCAACAAGGTCTATTGGACCCCGGATTTTATGGTGACTTTGTATATAAATTCATAAAAATATATAAATGCAATGACTTCAGCACCCAATTTCGTTAACTCATTCTTCGATATAAAAAGATAGGGTACAACATAGATTGCATGCATGGTAGTTAACCCGATCACGGTTGACAACTTTGCTTCCCTCTTTAATTGCATGCCGGAGGGTCAGGCCTCAGATTCTATGACGGTTCCTGCGTTAAGGCTTACTGAGAATTAGAGAGTATCTTATTTTATCATGTAATGTTGGTTGGTGCCAGATGCTCTGTCTCTGGTCGGGCCCATCGTAGCCTACATGTTGGTCTTCTTTTGCTCCAGCATTTCTGTGGTTTCTAGCTGTCGAGTCCTCACCGTTGTTTCATTGCTGTGGTTGTTTGATTTTTTGTGTTCATGGAGATGCTGCACTGATGAGTTAGGAGGCCTTCATGCAGACTGAACAAATTACTTGTCTAAATCGCGATGAAAATATGGACGGGGATTGTGACCGCATGGGGTCTATTTGCCCCCTCTACACCCCCCCCCCCCCTTCCCCCCCTGCCTCCGTTGGAGTTAGTTTCACTGACCGTTCCAAGACGGTTCTTCTGTTGCGGTTTATTTTTGTTATGGTTTGTCTTTGAGTGTGTGTATCGCTTCTATTGTTTTGTTTTGGATAGCCAATTGACCATTTTGAGGGGAAGTAACTGCCCGTTTGGCTTTCCACTATCGATGTTTCAATTAGGGTCTTGTCATTTCATGTTTGTGTTTCATTCTCTTTGGTGTATCTGATGGGAGCTGTGGGTTAATTGTATCGATTCCTGATCATTGCCTACACTTCTTCTTTAAATTTTAAGGCATCAATGTACATGGCTAGTAAAATGTCAGACAAAAAAATCTTGCAAATTGGCATTAGGAAAACACGCCTATGCAAATACATTGTAAGATGTTTCGCCGAAAAAATGAAAATTTTAAGATGAAAAATTGTGATATTTTCTTATTTCTGCTCAAAATATAGATTGTTGGTACTCGTTAGAACCGCCTCATATTTTAGAGCAGAAATAAGAAAAATAAGGTTTACCCCTGCAAACCCCAGTTTTACTATATAAGTGGGGTTCGAGGGGGTCAGAATTATATAGGCGTGTTTTCGAGATGTGTGTTTTCCTAATGAAAAGGATTTGCGAATCACATTTTGTTTGGACCGTTTTCGATGTATGCATTCTATTTGCTTTTTTTGGAACAATAAAGAAATAAGTTCTTTGTATTTTGCAACTTTACAACGGGCCTCCAAGCGAAACCTATAATATTCTATGTTTTTGTGTTAAACCTATTATTTATTTTGTTCAACAAACCTATAAAAAATACATTTTCATGAAAACAAGCCTGTACTTTTCACTTTTTAACCTTCTCGCCACTCAACCCTAAGTTTTCTTCAAGAAATTATATTTATTTACTTTATGGTCCCCAAAAAGTTATGATTTAGTGTCAAGAGAGTATTATTTGTCCTTGCTCCCTTCCCTTTATGTGAAATTCAGATCAACTTTATCTGAGAAACCATCAAATAATTTTTCTTTGGTTTTAAATTTTTATGTAAGTATGGCAGAACCTTTTTTAACCTATATTGTTTATTGATTTGTTTATTTGTTTGATTTGAGGTTTAACGTCCCCGTCAACACTATTTATGTCATTTTGGAGGCGTTGCTTCCAATTTTGTGGGACTTTTACCCGACATTGAAATGAAATGACATCACAAGCCCTGTCACCTAATGAAACCAATAGGGTTTATATAAGCATGGACGGTCCCACTCGCACTGCTTTGCCTGGACAGCCTAAGATCATTTAAGCGGTTTACCAGTACTCGTTTGCGGTCAGTATCAGCTCTGCGTGGAAGCATCATGCAGCCCATCTATTTCTTCAAGCCCCGGTGGACAGGAACTTATATTTCTATTGAAAAATCTGTAAATAACCAGTATATTGAGTAAGAAGAACCTTTATTAATTGATTATCCTATATTACACCAGGTCAACCAATATTCCAAAATCATAAATCATGTTTTAATTGCGTCAATTAATAAAATTGTCATTAATCAAGTAATTTCGTATTGGCCTAGTTACAGGTCCTCGGTCAGCTGTATTGGCCTCGGCCTTCGGCCTCGTGCCAATACAGCAGACCTCGGACCTGTAACTGGGCCAATACGAAATTATTTGATTAATAACATTATAATATAAAAACCTATGTTTTCATAGTGGGCCACTAGGAGGCCTCTTACAACTCTGCGTTCATGGGCATCATTTGAAAGTCTCCATTGAGAAATCATGTCCGTGTACATCACGAAAACACGCCTATATAATTTTGACCCCCTCTAACCCCACTTTTATATAGTAAAACTGGGGTTTCCGGGGGTATACCTTATTTTTCTTATTTCTGCTCTAAAATATAGATTGTGGGTACTCGATTGAACCGCCTCGATGTTGAGGCGGTTCTAACGAGTGTCCACAATCTATATTTTGAGCAGAAATAAGAAAAATATCACAATTTTTCATCATGAAATTTTCATTTTTCCGGCGATAAAGGTGGCAATGTATTTGTACAGGCGTGTTTGCGTAATGTCTAGCCAGCTCTAAAGAGTAACCACAATCTATGTTTTTGAGCAAAAATAAGGCAGATAATTTATAATCCAGTACCCACCTACCCCCCCCCCCAATCCCCCTTTCTCTATATCAAAAGGGATTAGGGGGGTCTTCGTTTCGCGGACATGATATCGTGATGCATTACAGTTTCTTTGTATGGAAAATTATGAGTCTTACGCAAACATGCCTATACAATTATATTTAAGGTTTCACCACAAAAAAGTAATGAAATTTTATGATAAAATATTCTGATATGTGTCGTATTTCTGCTCAAAACATATGACTGTGGGAACTCGTTAGAACTGTCTCGTGGTTCTAACGAGTATCCACAATCTATGTTTGAGCAGAAATAAGAAAAAATGTATACCCCTGTAAACCCCAGTTTTACTGTACATCACGAAAACACGCCTATATAATTTTGACCCCCTTGAACCCAACTTTTATATAGTAAAACTGGGGATTCCGGGGGTATACCTTATTTTTCTTATTTCTGCTCTAAAATATAGATTGTGGGTACTCGTTAGAACCGCCTCGATAAGGCGGTTCTAACGAGTGCCACAATCTACATTTTGAGCAGAAAATATAGATTGTGGGTACTCGTTAGAACCGCTTCGATGAGGCGGTTCTAACAAGTGCCACAATCCATATTTTGAGCAGAAATAAGAAAAATATCACAATTTTTCATCATAACATTTTCATTTTTTTCGGCGATAAAGGTGGCAATGTATTTGTATAGGCGTGTTTGGTAATGATAAACGTGGGGTTTTAGGAGGTCAGAATTTTGTAGGCGTTTTTTGTTATGTTTCGTGTGCTGCAATTTACATGTAACATGTTACTTTTCGTGTGCCCAGATTCATTATTATACTCATGAGAGGTTTACAGGGTGTTCATTATATGCACATTTTACGTGCTGTCACTCATAACGTGAAGCCCCCGCCTATAGGGGCTTGAAGAAATATATGGGCTGCATGATGCTTCCACGCAGAGCTGAATCTGGCCCGCACACTAGTACTGGTAAACCGCTTACGAGGATCTAAGTCTGTCCAGGAACCGTGGTGCGAGGCGGACCGGACCGTCCATGCTAATAAACCCTATTGATTTCATTGGGCGACAGGGCTTGAAATGTCATTTCATCTCAATGTCGGGTAAAAGTCCCACAAAATTGGAAGCAACGTCTTCAAAATGGCCTTTACAGTGTTGACGGGGACGTTAAACCTCAAATCAAACAAACAAACAAAACTCATAACGTGAACAAGGCCATAAAATAACACTCCCTAAGCCCCTTTATATAGAGGAACCTTGGGTTTACGGGGGTATATACTGTTTTCTCCAAGACAAAGGTTGTGGTTACTCGTTAGAACCGCCTCACTGTTCTAACGAGCACCCACAGCCTGTATCTGCAGAATAAATTAGAAAAATATCACGGATTTTCTTCAAAAATTAGCCGTTTACAGCACTATGTCGCAAGGGTGTGTATTTGTAATGCTTACCGTGTTTGTTAACGTGATCACAAAGTCGTTAGGGACATCAGTTGTGCCATCAGTGCACGTAATTAAGACCGTAATTGTTGAGCCTGGTACAAACACCGCAAATTGCTTCGACCATAATTCGAAATCTGTAAGTAGAACAGAACTGTTAACTGGTCCGTGAAATAAACAGCCCCGTAAACCCTTTATTATGTAGTGAAAACTGGGGTTTACGAGAGTATACATTATTTTTCTTATTTCTGCCCCAAGACATATATTGCGGGTACTTGTTAGAACCGCCATAATATGGCTGTTATGACGAGCACCCAAACCTATGTTTAGAGTTAATAAACAATTCACACAAGACCTATGTTTGGAGAATAATTAAGACAAGTGGATTATGATTGCCTTGTATATGTAAAATTTCGGAAAGAAACAGGCGTTAAAAAAGACCCCGCCCATCGGAGCTAGAGGAAATAGATGGGCTGCATGATGCTTCCACGTAGAGCTGAAACCGACCGCACACGAGTACTGATAAGCCGCTTAGTGTATCTAAGCCTACCCATGCAAAGCGGTGCGTCTATGCAAATAAACCCTATTGGTTTGATTGGGCGACAGGGCTTGAGATGTCATTTTATCTCAATGTCGGGTAAAAGTCCCACAAAATTGGAAGCATCGCCTCCAAAATGACCTATACACTGTTGACGGGGACGTTAAACCCCACACAAACAAACTAACAGGCATTAAAGCAGTTTAGGTATAAACTTCTTAACTAGAATTACTAGACTGTGATGACATGAATACTGAATTTCCGCTTGTACATGTCTTTGTGTCTTTTTCTTTCTTTCTCCTTTTTTGTGTTCTTTCTTGTTGAATTCGATAAATTGACAGTTTGTTGATTGTGGAAAGCTGTGTTGAATTTACATCACGAAAACACTCCTCTATAATGAATACCCACAATCCCACTATCTATATTTAGAGCACAAATAAGAAACACTACTTAACATTTCGCATTTCGTTACCGTAGCATAACTCCGCAACCGTTTGAAATATTTTAATGCTACTTGGTAGGATTATATAACCGGTCAGTGCGGGGTGTCGCGTTCAAGAATGATTATTCTTCTTGTCCCACTTGTCGAATTATCTCCCCTGATCCATATTTACTTAACATTGCGTTTCTGGAGCATAACTTCGCAACTGTTCTGAATATTTCAATGATACATGGTATGATTACAGAACAGGTCAGTGCGGGGTGTCGCGTGCAAGAATGACAATTCTGCCCGTCTTCCTTTTTGAATTATGTCCCCTGATCCATATGTCAAACCTTTTTCTGTGAAAAGTAAGAAAAGGAAATAGATGGTCATCTGCTGATTACGAAAATACACCTATGCAAATACATTGTAACCTTTATCGCCAAAAAAATAAAATATTAAGATGAAAAAATTGTGATGTTTTTCTTATTTCTGCTCAAAATATAGATTGTTGGTGCTCGTTAGAACCGCCTCATCGAGGCGGTTCTAACGAGTATCCACAATCTATCTTTTAGAGCAGAAATATGAAAAATGAGGTTTACCCCTGTAAACCCCAGTTTTACTATATAAAAGTGGGGTTCAAGGGGGTCAAAATTATATATGCGTGTTTTCGTGATGTCTAGATATGATTAGCCTACCTGGTTCACTCCCTTTTATTTCAAATCTGGTTGTATCATTCACACTACACGTACACGGGTCATTTCCATCAGAACACTCGAATGACCCCATAATAGCGGCTGGGTCCTGGGTACCGTCACTGGCAGTGTGAGCTCCCGGGAGGTCGGTAACAACCGGCGCCTGTAATAAACATATGGTCTATGCAAAAGGTGTCGTCGCAATACTACTGTAGTATGTTTTTACCCTCGCGATAACACGCCTATATAATTTTGGCCTTCTCAAAACCCACTTTCATATAGTTAAACTGGGGTTTACAGGGGTGTACTATATTTTGCTTATTCGTGCTCAAAAACATAGATTATGGGTACTCGTTAGAACCGCCTCGTTAAAGCGGTTCTTACGGGTACCAACACTTTATGTTTGGAGCAGAAACATGAAAAATATCGGAAATTTTCATCGGAAATTTTTCATTTTTAGGTGTCAAAATTATAGGCGTGTTTTCGTAATGTAATTGATAGAAGATGAAACCTCAGAGGTGCAGCGGATAAGCATTACGCAAAACGCATATATAAATACATGTACATTGCCACCTTTATCGCCGAAAAAATGAAAATTTTATGATAAAAAATTGTGATATTTTTCTTATTTCTGCTCAAAATATAGATTGTGGGCACTCGTTAGAACCGCCTCATTGAGGCGATTCTAACGAGTGCCCACAATCTATATTTTAGAGCAGAAATAAGAAAAATAAGGTATATCCCAAGAAACCCCAGTTTTACAATATAAAAGTGGGGTTCAAGGGGGTCAAAATTATATAGGCGTGATACTCGCCGCGTAAATTAGAGGTCATGGCATGGATTCCGGGCTTCGATGAGTCTTTAAACCGAGGTTCCGTCTCTTTATGACCTAAATTGTTGGTGTGACGTACAATTCAAACACAACGTTTAGAGATACGCTAGGCAAGATCTATGTCTTCTTGTTTCTAACCTGGGGAGAATATAGGAATCTTATATGGGTGTGAGGGGTGGATGGAAAAATCCGTCCTATTAAGGGTCACTGTCCGGCATCACGTGATGCCGGACAGTGATCCCGAGGGGCGGATTTATCTATCCACCCCACACACGCATATAGGATTCTTTTTCTTGCATACCTTCCATTTCTTAGAGCGGATTTTTAATTCTGCAATCACTCCGGTTACCGACGTCCGCCATATTGTGACGAAACTACGTGAATGTTTAGTGACGTCAAGTAACGTGCTGTGACGTCAACAATAACGACGATGCCGGACAGTGATCCCGAGGGACAGATGTTTCTATCAAGCCTCACACGCATATAGGATTCTTTTTCTTGCATACCTTTCATTTCTTAGAGCGGATTTTTAATTCTGCAGTCGCTCCGGTTACCGACGTCCGCCATATTGTGACGAAACTACATTAATGTTTAGTGACGTCAAGTAACGTGCTTTGACGTCAACAATAACGACGGCGCGTATTCAACCAGTACATTGATCAAACAAGAGGGAATATTCGTTTTCGGGTAAGAACACCAAGGTTAGAACAGGGGTTCTATCCGAAGCTAAAACTATGGATTTCTTTATCTTGTGTGCAGGAAAAGTTTAATCTCAGGCATGGTTTGTTTGCATTGGGGTTTTATGTCCCCCACAACACTAGTTATGTCGTTTTAGAGACGTTGCTTTCGATCTTAAGGGACTTTTATCCGACACTGAGATGGATCGCTATCTCAAGCCCTACCACCCAAAGGAAACGCTAGGGTTTAATGAGTGGTCCGACTCGCACCCCATATACTGGGCAAGCATAGACCTTCCGAGCGGTTTAACATTACTCAAGTTTGGTCTGTATCAGCTCTGCGAAGAAGCACTATCCAGCCCAATCTGTTTCTAAAACCCCAGTTAAACCAGACGTGGTGCGCCCCCGCCCGTCTGGGCTTTGAGAAATAGATTCGGCTGCATAGTGCTTCAACGCAGAGCTGAATCTGACCACACACGAGTACTGGTAAACCGTTTAGAAGGACTATGCCTGCCCAGACAAAGAAGTGTCAGTCAGATCGTCCAATGCATATAAGCCTTCTGGTTTCATTAGGCGGCAGGGCTTGAGATGTCATTTCATCTCAGTGTCCCACAAAATTGGAAGCAACGTCTCCAAAATAACCTAAATATTGTTGATGGGGACCCTAAACCCCTATTCAAACAAAACAAACACACCAGGCGTAGTAGCTTAGGGGCCACTTCGTTTGCCTCAGATTCTATAGGTCCTCGGTTAGATCCCCGGCAGCGGCGATTAAAAATTTGCGGTTTCAAACATGCTCTACTGGCATTTTCAGCAGATTGAATGTCATAAAGTGCACTGTCCTTCGAATCAGAACGTAAACTGGAGGCCTCTTGTGCATGGAGAGTCATCCCATGTACAAGTGTAAGACCCCAAATGTAAGTACATAATAAAAAAAAAAAATTATTGCTGTGTAGGCTTTCATTCTGCAAATCAGGGATGCCTGTATTGTACAACTGCGAGTGATATTACCGACGTTGCTTGTTTCTCTGTAATATAATGTTATTAATCAAGTAATTTCGTATTGGCCCAGGTACAGGTCCGAGGTCTGCTGTATTGGCACGAGGCCGAAGGCCGAGGCCAATACAGCTGACCGAGGACCTGTAACTGGGCCAATACTAAATTACTTGATTAATGACAATTTTATTAATTGACGCAATTAAAAACATGATTTATTATTTTTGAATATTGGTTGACCTTGTGTAATATAGGATAATCAATTAATAAATACATTGTAAACTTTACATCAAAGAGAACGAAAATTTTAAGATGAAAATTTGTAATATTTTTCTTATTTCTGCTCAAAAATAGATTTGGGGTACATGCTTTAACCGCCTTATCGACACTGTCTTAGAAAGAGAAGAAATAACGACACTCCCTCTCTATCCTTTCCTGCTGCAAGGACAGCACGCCTTGCCCAACTGTAAGCCAATATCAGTTGGACGCTCCAGCATGCATGCACGCATCCATCCATCCATACATAAATACATGCTGAAACCGACCAAACTAACCACTTAGAAAATCTAAGGCTGCCCAGAAAAAGTGGTCTCCTTAAACCCTAACAGTAGAGCTTGAGAGGTCATTCATCTCAATCTCAGGTAATCCCAGAAAGTCGGGAACAACGTCTCTAAAAGGACCTAAATGAGCCCCGCCAAGCGAATTTAGGTCTTCGAGCATTCCGTCATTACAAACTTTAACTGCGCATGCCCAGTCATTCAGAGGGGCCAGGGATATGGCTTTCTGTCTGAAGGTTCCTCTTGATTCACTGCTTGTATGAGCGAGCAGCGAAGGTTCTGGCGAGACTGCGCGGATGCGCAGGCTCGCCTGAACCTTCGCTGCTCGCATAGGCGATAAGTACCAAAATCGCTTGGCGGGGCCCAAATAACGTTGATGGGGACGTAAAACCTCAACACAAACAAAACTGACAGACAGACATTCAGTCATACATACGCACGTACGCACGCACATACATACATACACACATACATACATACATACATACATACATACATACATACAATACATTACATTACATTACATTACATTACATAACATAACATAACATACATAACATACATACATACATACCATACATACCATACATACATACCATACATACATACATACATTTTTTTTTTTTTTTTTTTTTTTGGTTTGGGTTTTACGGCCCTTTCAAGATTATTTCACTCATATCGAGCCGATCGTTAATCAGAGGTGGGCGAAAACCGGAGTACCCGGAGAAAAACCACCTGACCTTCCGTTGCAGAACTTGGCGTCTCACACGTGGCCCGAGCGAGGCTCGAACCTACGGCGGTGAGAGACCTAATGACTAAGAGTCAGCGCTCTTATCCACTAGGCCACGGAGGCCCGTTATACATACATACATACAAACATACATACATACATACATGCATACATACATACATACATACATACATACATACATACATACATACATACATACATACATACATACATACACAACATCCACCCATCCATCCATACCTTATCTTCCAATGTCACGGTATATGACTCAGTAACAGTTGAAGTACCATCAGTGCACTCTATGGCCAGCACTTGCGGGTTGGGCATATATGAGTCAAAATTTAACGTCGCATTTACTTGTATCTCGAAACCTGAAATAAGAAGAAATTACCAAACCGTAAAAGGCTAAATACAGCTGACGTATGTTCCCGCCATGATATGCCATATACGAAAACACGCCTGTTCAAATATACTGAAAAATTAAACCCTACCCCCCCCCCACCCCCCACTCCCTCCCCCCCCCCCCCCCCCAAAAAAAAGAAAATTTTCAGATAAAAAAAGTCTGATATTTTTTTCTTATTTCTCCTCAAAACATCGATTGTAGGTACTCGTTAAAACCGCCTCGACGAGGCGGTTCTAACGAGTATGAACAATATATGTTTTTGTGCAGAAATATGAAAAAATAGGTTTATCCCTGTAAACCCCAGTTCTACTATATAAAAGTGGGGTTTGAGGGGATCAAAATTATATACATGTAGGCGTGTTTTCGTAATGCCTCCTTATTTTTAGCTCACCTGTCATGTAGTGACGAGGCTTAGCTTTTGGGAACACTTTTTGTCCGTCGTGCGTACGTCCGTGCGTGCGTAAACTTTTTCTTCAAACGACATCTCCTCCTAAACCAGTGAATGGATTTTGATATAATTTCACAGGGATGTTCCTTGGATGACCCTCTTTCAAAATTGCCTAAACCATTCCACCCCGTTAAAAAAAATGGCCGCCAGAGCTAAAAATAGAAAAACATTTAAATGACATCTCCTCCTAGGCAAATGGCCCGATTTGAAAATAATTTCACAAGAATGTTCCTTGAGTGACCATCTTTCAAAATTGCCTAAATCGTTCCGCTCCATTGAACAAAATGGCCGCCAGAGCTAAAAATAGATAAACCTTTAAATGACATCTCTTCCTAGGCAAATGGTCCGATTTTAAAATAATATCGCTGGAATGTTCCTTGAGTGACCCTCTTTCAAAATTGCCTAAATCGTTCTGCTCCGTTAAACAAAATGGTCGCAAGAGCTAAAAATAGAAAAACCTTTTAATTTACCTTGATTTACCTTGATGTCGACGTCACCTGGAGGTTATTCAATAACCTGTTCCGACGCATTTGTTGGTTGTGTCCAGTATCGTGCTGTTGGTCCCGGTGTGTCGCACGACGCCTCAAACTTTATAGGATGTCTCTGCCAGTACTTGTTCAGCCGGCTCTTAAAGGCATTAACCGACGGTGCTGTTATTACTGATGATGGGAGATTGTTCCAATTATCTATTACATTGTACTCTTATGTTGAAGGAATTGGCGCGCACATTTAGTCTTTCCCGTTTCTTAAATAGTTTGAAGGGATGTCCCCTTGTTTGATGGTATGTGGCCATTTAAAACAATTTATCCTTATTCTCAAGATCTATATTGTTCATTATCTTATATACTTCTATAACATCAGCCCTTTCACGCCTATATTCCAGAGTTGGAAGCCCAAGTCGTTTTAGCCGTTCAAAGCAGTTAAGCCACTGTAAGGATGGGACTAAGCATGTAGCCCGACGCTGAACATTTTCCAATTGTATTTTGTCCTTTTTGTACAGTGGGGACCATATAATGACATCTCCTCCTAGGCAAATAGCCCGATTTGAAAAGAATATCAAAGGAATGTTCCTTGAGTGACCCTCTTTCAAAATTGCCTAAATCGTTCTGCTCCGTTAAACAAAATGGCCGCAAGAGCTAAAAATAGAAAAACCTTTTAATTTACCTTGATTTACCTTGATGTCGACGTCACCTGGAGGTTATTCAATAACCTGTTCCGACGCATTTGTTGGTTGTGTCCAGTATCGTGCTGTTGGTCCCGGTGTGTCGCACGACGCCTCAAACTTTATAGGATGTCTCTGCCAGTACTTGTTCAGCCGGCTCTTAAAGGCATTAACCGACGGTGCTGTTATTACTGATGATGGGAGATTGTTCCAATTATCTATTACATTGTACTCTTATGTTGAAGGAATTGGCGCGCACATTTAGTCTTTCCCGTTTCTTAAATAGTTTGAAGGGATGTCCCCTTGTTTGATGGTATGTGGCCATTTAAAACAATTTATCCTTATTCTCAAGATCTATATTGTTCATTATCTTATATACTTCTATAACATCAGCCCTTTCACGCCTATATTCCAGAGTTGGAAGCCCAAGTCGTTTTAGCCGTTCAAAGCAGTTAAGCCACTGTAAGGATGGGACTAAGCATGTAGCCCGACGCTGAACATTTTCCAATTGTATTTTGTCCTTTTTGTACAGTGGGGACCATATAATGACATCTCCTCCTAGGCAAATAGCCCGATTTGAAAAGAATATCAAAGGAATGTTCCTTGAGTGACCCTCTTTCAAAATTGCCTAAATCGTTCTGCTCCGTTAAACAAAATGGCCGCAAGAGCTAAAAATAGAAAAACCTTTTAATTTACCTTGATTTACCTTGATGTCGACGTCACCTGGAGGTTATTCAATAACCTGTTCCGACGCATTTGTTGGTTGTGTCCAGTATCGTGCTGTTGGTCTCGGTGTGTAGCACGACGCCTCAAACTTTATAGGATGTTTCTGCCAGTACTTGTTGAGCCGGTTTTTAAAGTTTTAAAGGCATTAACCGACGGTGCTGTTATTACTGATGATGGGAGATTGTTCCAATTATCTATTACTCTTATGTTGAAGGAATTGGCGCGCACATTTAGTCTTGCCCGTTTCTTAAATAGTTTGAAGGGATGTCCCCTTGTTTGATGGAATGTGGCCATTTCAAAAAGTTTATCCTTATTCACAAGATCTATATTGTTCATTATCTTATATACTTCTATAACATCAGCCCTTTCACGTCTATATTCCAGAGTTGGAAGCCCAAGTCGTTTTAGCCGTTCAAAGCAGTTAAGCCCCTGTAAGGAGGGGACTAAGCGTGTAGCCCGACGCTGAACATTTTCCAATTGCATTTTGTCCTTTTTGTACAGCGGGGACCATATAATGACATCTCCTCCTAGGCAAATAGCCCGATTTGAAAAGAATTTCACAGGAATGTTTCTAAAGTGACCCTATTTCAAAAATGCCTAAAACGTTCTGCTCCGTTAAACAAAATGGCCGCCAGAACTAAAAATAGAAAAACCTTTAAATGACATTTCCTACTAGGCAAATGGCCCGATTGGAAATTAATTTCACAGGAATGTTCCTTGAGTGACCCTCTTACAAAATTGCCTAAATCGTTCTGCTCCGTTAAACAACATGGCCGCCAGAGCTAAAAATAGAAAAACATTTCAATGACATCTCCTTCTAGACAAATGGTCCGATTTGAAAATATTTTCACAGGAATGTTCCTTAAGTGACCCTCTTTCAAAATTGCCTAAATCGTTCCGCTCCGTTAAATAAAATGGCCGCCAGAGCTAAAAATAGAAAAATCTTTAAATGACATCTCCTCCTAGACAAATTGCCCGATTTGAAAAGAATTTCACAGGAATGTTCCTAGAGTGACCCTCGTCCAAAAGTGCCTAAATTGTTCTGCTCCATTTAACAAAAAAGCCGCCAGAGCTAAAAATAGAAAAAACCTTTAAATGACATCTCCTCCTAGGCAAATGGCCCGATTTGAAAATAATTTCACAGGAAAGTTCCTTGAGTGACCCTCTTTCAATATTGCCTAAATCGTTCTGCTCCGTTAAACAAAATGGCCGCCAGAGCTAAAAATAAAAAAAAACATTTCAATGACATCTCCTCCAAGGCAAATTGCCCGATTTGAAATGAATTTCACAGGAATGTTCCTTGAGTGACCCTCTTTCAAAAAAGCCTAAATCGTTACGCTCCGTTAAATAAAATGGCCGCCAGAGCTAAAAATAGAAAAACCTATAAATGACATCTCCTGCTAGGCAAATGGCCCGATTTGAAAATAATATCACAGGAATGATCCTTGAGTGACCCTCTTTCAAAATTGCCTAAATATATCGTTCCGCTCCATTAAATAAAATGGCCACCAGAGCTAAAAATAGAAAAAACCTTTAAATGACATCTCCTCCTAGGCATATGGCCCGATTTGAAAAGAATTTCACAGGAATGTTCCTAGAGTGTCCCTCTTTCAAAATTGCCTAAATCGTTCTGCTCCGTTAAACAAAATGGCCGCCAGAGCTAAAAATAGAAAACCTTTAAATGACATCTCCTCCTAGGCTAATGGCTCAATTTGAAAATAGTTTCACAGGAATGTTCCTTGAGTGACCCCATTTCAAAATTGCCTAAATCGTTACGCTCCGTTAAATAAAATGGCGCCCAGAGCTAAAAATAGAAAAATCTTTAAATGACATCTCCTCCTATGCAAATGGTCCGATTTGAAAATTATTTCACAGGAATGTTCCTTAAGTGACCCTCTTTCAAAATTGTCTAAATCGTTCCGCTCCGTTAAATAAAATGGCCACCAGAGCTAAAAATAGAAAAAACCTTTAAATGATATCGCCTCCTAGACAAATTGCCCGATTTGAAATGAATTTCACAGGAATGTTCCTTGAGTGACCCTCTTTCAAAAAAGCCTAAATTGTTCTGTTCCGTTAAACAAAATAGCCGCCAGAGCTAAAAATAGAAAAACCTTAAAATGACATCTCCTAGGCAAATGGCCCGATTTAAAAGTAATTTCACAGGAATGTTCCTTGAGAGACCCTCTTTCAAAATTGCCTAAATCGTTCTGCTCCGTTAAACGAATTGGCCGCCAGTGCTAAAAATAGAAAAACATTTTAATGACATCTCCTCCTAGACAAATGGCCCGATTTGAAAATAACTTCACAGGAATGTTCCATGAGTGACCCTCTTTCAAAATTGCCTAAATCGTTCCGCTCCGTTAAATAAAATGGCCACCAGAGCTAAAAATAGAAAAAAAAACTTTAAATGACATCTCCTCCAAGGCAAATTGCCCTGTTTGAAAATAGTATCATAGAAATGTTCCTTGAGTGACCCTCTTTCAAAATTGTTTAAATCATTCCGCTCCGTTAATAATAATGGCCGCCAGAGCTAACCATAGAAAAGCCTTTAAAGACATCTCCTCCTAGGCATATGGCCCGATTTGAAAATAATTTCACAGGAATGTTCCTTGAGTGACCCTCTTTGAAAATTGCCTAAATCGTTCCGCCCCATTAAATAAAATGGCCACCAGAGCTAAAAATAGAAAAACCTTTAAATGACATCTCCTCCTAGGCAAATGGCCCGATTTGAAAATAATTTCACAGGAATGTTCCTAGAGTGACCCTCTTTCAAAATTGCCTAAATCGGTCTGCTCCGTTATACAAAATGGTCACCAGAGCTATAAATAGAAAACCTTTCAATGACAACTCCTCCTGGGCAAATGACCCAATTTGAAAAAAGTTTCACAGGAATATTCCTTGAGTGACCCTCTTTCAACATTGTATAAATCGTTACGCTCCGTTAAATAAAATGGCCGCCAGAGCTAAAAATAGAAATATCTTTAAATGACATCTTCTCCTAGGCAAATGGTCCGATTTGAAAATAATTTCACAGGAATGTTCCTTGAGTTACCCTCTTTCAAAATTGCCAAAATTGTTCTGCTCCTTAAACAAAATGGCCGCAAGAGCTAAAAATAGAAAAACCTTTAAATGACATCTCCTAGGCAAAAGGCCTGATTTGAAAATAATTTCACAGGAATGTTCCTTGAGTGACCCTCTTTCAAAATTGCCTAAATGGTCCCGCTTAGTTAAACAAAATGGCCACCAGAGCTGAAAATAGAAAAAAAACCCTTTAAATGACATCTCCTCCTAGACAAATGGCCCGATTTGAAAATAATTTCACAGGAATGTTTCTTGGGTGACCCTCTTTCAAAGTTGCCAAAATTGTTCTGCTCCGTTAAACAAAATGGTCGCCAGAGCTAAAAATAGAAAAACCTTTAAATGACATCTCCTTGGCAAATTGCCCTTTTTGAAAATAATTTAACAGGAATGTTCCTAGAGTGATCCTCTTTCAAAATTGCCTTAATCGTTCCACTCCGTTAAACAAAATGGCTGCCAGAGCAAAAAATAGAAAACCTTTAAATGACATTTCCTCCTAGGCAAATGGCCCGATTTGAAAATATTTTCCCAGGAATGTTCCTTGAGTGACCTTCTTTCCAAATTGCCTAAACTGTTCTGCTCTGTTAAAGAAAATGGACACCAGAGCTAAAAATAGAAAAAAAACTTCAAATTCCACTACAATGAAAAATAGCCTCCAAAGATAAAAGTCTTTGGTCCACATCTCCGTAAAGCCGTGAATCCTTCATTTCCATAAGCTTTGAAACATCCTGGATTCAGGTGAGCGATTCAGGGCCATCATGGCCTTCTTGTTATTAGTGAGCCATGCCTTTGCACGGTCATCATGATAACACATCCGTGGGATATAATGCAACTTCATCACGATAACATATCAGTGCGATATAATGCAACTTCATCACGATAACACATCTCATCACGATAACACATCCGTGCGATGTAATGCAACTTCATCACGATAACACATCCGTGCGATATAATGTAACGTCATCACAATAACACATCCATGCGATGTAATGTAGCTTCATCATGATAACACATTCGCGCGATATAATGCAACTTCATCACGATAACACATCCGTGCGATATATTGCAACTTCATCATGATAACACATCCGTGCGATATAATGCAACTTCATCACGATAACACATCCGTGCGATATAATGCAACTTCATCATGATAACACATCCGTGCGATATAATGCAACTTCATAACGATAACATACCCGTGCGACATAGTGCATATATTTCATCTCGAAAATGGCTACTTTTCTGATGAAAATCCCGGATATGTTTCTTATTAATACTGCCAACATAGGTCGTGCGTGCGCGTTAGAACCGCCTCATTGAGGAGGTTCTAACGAGTACCCACAACCTATATCTTGGAGTAAGAAAAATAATGTATACCCCTGTAAACCCCCGTTTTCTCATATAAATTGGGGTATAGGAGGGTCTTCATTTCATGGACTAGTTCACGTGATGTTTTATCTTCAAAATGGCTACTTTCATCATGTAAACATCACGTGAACAAGTCCGTGAAATGAACACCCCCTAAACCCCACTTTATATAGAGAAAACTGGGGTTTAAGGGGGTAAACATTATTTTTCATATTATTACTCCCAGACATAGGTTGTGGGGCCTCATTGAGGCGGTTCTAACGAGCACCCACAACCTATGTTTGTAGTATTTATAAGAAAAATATCGCATATTTTAATCAGAAAAGTAGCCATTTTGGAGATGTGAAAAAATGCACTATGCCATACGGGCGTGTTATCGTAATGAACACGCCTATATAATTCTGACCCACTTGCACCCCAGTTTCATGCAGTAAAACTGGTGTTTACATGGGTGAAACTTATTTTTCTTATTTCTGCTCTAAAATATAGATTGTGGGTAATCGTTAGAACTGCCTCGATGAGGCGATTCTAACGAGTACCCACAATCTATATTTTGAGCAGAAATAAGAAAAGTATCACAATTTTTCATCTAAAAAATCGATTTTTCGGAGGTAAAGTTTACAATGTATTTCATAGGCGTGTTTACGTAAAGTCTTGTGAAAATCCGTGATTCATATTTATACTGCAAACAAATTATGGATGCTCGTTTAAACCGCCTCATTGAGACCGTTCTAACGAGTACTTACAGCGTATGTCTTTTAGTAGAAAAAAGAAACATTATGTATTCCCCGTAAACCCCATTTTTTTCCATATATAAAATGGGGTTAAGGGAGGTTGTTCGTTTCACGGATCTGTTCACGTGATCTATGCGCGGTTAAACTATCTTTTTATTCATTGTTTGTTGTTGTTGTTGTTGTTGTTTTTCTTTCAAAATCAAAAGTCATATATCCGATGAAAACATGTGATATATGTTCTTTCTATTATGTTCGATTATGTACAGTATAATTTTGATATTAAGACCACCTAAAATTAAGACATCACGAAAACACGCCTACATAATTTTGACCCCCTTGAACCCCACTTTTATATAGTAAAAATGGGGTTTCCGGGGTATTCCTTATTTTTCTTGTTTCTACTCTAAAATATAGGTTGTGGGTACTCGTTAGAACCGCCGCGATGAGGCGGGTCTAACGGGTGCCCACAATCTATATTTTGAGCAGAAATAAGCAAAATATCGCAAGTTTTCATCATAAAATTTTCATTTTTTCGGCGATAAAGGTGGCAATGTATTTGTATGGGCGTGTTTGCGTAATTACTTATTCTGCTATAAAAAAGCTTTTTAGAAGGATGCAGCTATTCTTTCTTCGTGTTTTTGGGCACACAGTGGCCTCTGGTCAGAGACCACCTTTTGGATTGTTCAAAAGTGGTCTTAAAGAAAACTCACTGAGGCAGTTCTAACGAGCACCCACAACCTATGTTTGCATAATAAATAAGAAAATTTATCACGGAGTAGCCATTTTGGAGATGTGAAAAATGCACTAAGTCACACGGATGTGTCAATCTCTTCAACCCTTTTTGTACCAAATGGAATCTTCCTTCTTATGTATACCAGCACCAGTCCATTTAGGGGTTGTCAGATTGTGTTTTCATCCAAATTTATTTGGAAAATGACTGAACTTTTAGCAAACAATGAAGGCCCTGATCAGACGCCGCTTTCTGTGGCGTCTGATCTGGGCCTGCAGTGTTTGCCAAGGTACCCCTTTAGGGGTTTCTGGTACAGAATGGGGTAATCCACAACCTATGCTTTGGTTACAATTAACAAACATCACGTGAACAAGTCCGTGAAATGAACACCCCCTAAGCCCCACTTTATATAGATAAAACTGGGGTTTGTGGGGGTATACATTTTTTTCTTATTTCTGCTCCAAGACATAGGTTGTGGGTACTCGTTAGAACCGCCTCAATGAGGCGGTTCTAACGAGCACCCACAACCTATGTTTGGAGGCGGTTCTAACGAGCACTCACAACCTATGTTTGCAGTAAAAATAAGAAAAATGTCATGGATTTTCATCAGAAAATTAGCCATTTTGGAGATGTGATAAAATGCACTATGTCGCATGGATGTGTTATCGTTATGAAAATACCACAATTTATTTGGTCGATAAAATCAATATTTTGGAGATGTGAAAAGAATGCATAAGTCACCTGAACAAGTTCGTGAAATAAAAAAAAACCCTCAACCCCACTTTAAACAGAGAAAACTGGAGTTTACAGGGGTATACATTATTACTCTTATTTCTGCTCCAAAACTGAGGTTGTGGGTGCTCGTTAGAGCCGCCTCATTGAGGCGGTTCCAACGAGTACCCACAACCTATGTCAATGAACAGAAATTAGAAAATCATGTTTACCCCTGTAAATTCCAGTTTTCTCTATAAAGGGATGTTCAATTCACAGATGTATTTGCCTGAAGACATTTTTGGATTGACAATGCAGACAGACAGTACCAAAGTGGGGTTTGATGGGGTCAAAACTTTATGGGCGTGTTTACGTGATGCCTCCTTATTATACATTTGTGAGCCATACCTATGCATGGCCATACGATAACACACACATATACAGAGGACCCGCGTTATAACGACAGTATTTGTTCCCTATTATTGTGCCGTTATAATGTACATTATGCAAACATGCCTATACAAATACATTGCCATCTTTGTCGCCGAACAAATGAGACTTTTAAGATGAAAATTTGTGTTATTTTTCTTATTTCTGCTCAAAATATAGATTTTGGGCACTCGTTAGAACCGCCTCATCGAGGCGGTTCTAACGAGTACCCACAATCTATATTTTTGAACAATAATAAAAAAATAAGGTCTACCCCTGTAAACCCAAATTTTACTATTTAAAAGTGGGGTTCAAGGGGGTCAAATTTATATAGGTGTGTTTTCGTGATGTTTGCCGTTATAAAGAATCCCAGTCAGGAGTATGATAGCTTATACATGTATAAGGTCTTTTCCACATCATTAATCCAAGAAACAAATGATAAAGAGATTTGTATCTATATATTTTGTATCTTGGATTATTAAATTACAAGAATCTTTCATGACTATGGATTCGATTTGGGTATTTCCAACCCAAGGGAAGCCCAAGCTGCTCGGAATCGAGGCTAAACCTTGAGCTCAGAATTCATTCCATTGAAATTGTCGTTATAACGAGTTTTGCCGTTATAACGTATGTCGTTATAACGCGGGTCATCCGTATGTGAAAAAAGTGCACTATATTGCACGGGCGTGTAATCCTAAAGACATTATTGAAGCCTTTAACATTAAGATAATCTTTTAATATTGAAGAAATATATGGGCTGCATGATGCTTCCACGCAGAGCTGAAACCGACCCGCACACAAGTACTGGTTAACCGCTTAGAGGATCTAAGCCTGCCCAGGCAAAGTGGTGCGCGTTGGCCCGTCCATGCTTATAAACCTGCTGGTTTCATTGGGCGACAGGGCTTGAGATGTCATTTCATCTCAATGTCGGGTAAACGTCCAACAAAATTGGAAGCAACGTCTCCAAATGACCTTTACAGTGTTGACGGGGACGTTAAACCTCAAATCAAACAAAACAAACAAACAAATATTGACAACCCTTACTTTGAAGGAATGTTCAATTAGCTTTATCTATCTGAGCTGCAGTTAAACAAAGCCAATGATTTTGGATTTGCGTCTGAACATTTCAAATGGTTTTGTTTCAACTAGAATTTATGATAAGCGGGGTGGGTTTAGTTTAGTTAACTCCCCATATTTAGATGGTGATGTTCGACGGTGTTTATATTTCGTAGCACGTTCGCTTCGCAAGTGTGTCAAGTCGTGTCGCTGATTTTAACACTAGCAATAAAAGTTTAACTGCTAAAATCTTGCATCACGGATATAGATATCATAAACTTCGGATTTTATCGCCGGCATTATCAATTACATATAATTTCTAAATTCAAAGTTGGATTATACAGACTTTTGCTGAAGGGGATGTCACAGCCTGGGTTTTTTTTTTTTCGTCTTTATATATAATTTAAGAAAAAGGCAAACCAAACCTTTCGGAACAATTTCAGAAAATATACAAACGTTAAAAACGCATTGGATATAATATAAATACTATTCAACAGTTTGCATGCATTGTGTTTGACTCATTAACTGTCAGCCATTATGCTTTCCTCTTTAATTGCACGTCGGTGGGTCGGGGTTCAGGCTCTATGATGGCTTTGGCTTAAAGCTATTTATTAGTCGGCCGGAGCCGGAACTTTCATGTCTGTTGCTTGGTCCAGCGGGGTTCAACTGTTGGTTTTCCTTTGCTCCAGTGTTCCTGTGGCGTTGTGTTCAGCACCGGATGGCTCAGCGCGTTTTACTGTCGAGTCCTCATCCTTGTGTCAGCGTGTCTTTAATTGTGATTTCTTTGTTTACCAAGTTGTTTCACTGATCAGTTAAAATACCTTCACGCAGACCAAACAAATACTTGTTTGAACCATAGTGAACATGAGGATGATGGTTGGGATCTCCTAAAATTACCTTAAACCCACCAGTATGTTTTACTGGCCGTCGGTGCTTTTTCTGTGGTTCCTTCGCGTTGAACACGCTCAGTCTAACTAACAATGGTGGCAAAGGGAGTGGGGGCGGGGGCGGGGGCGGGGGCGGGGGGCGGGGGTACCACTGTATTCATAAAATACCCCTCCTGACCAAGGTATTACAAAAAGAGGACACTTCTGAGTAAGTATGATAATGATTGGACTAAAACGGTGGCCTCTAGACTGTTAACAAGGTTATTCTATGGTTTAACCTACTGACCTACTTTTTGACCTCACATGACCCATATTCGAACTTGGCCTTTATTGTCAAGATGATCATTCTGGCAAGTTTGATGATAATTAAACTACAATTGCGGTCTCCAGAGTGTAATTATTCTGAGCAAGTTTGGTTGGACCAAAACTGTGCCCTCTAGAGTGTTAACAAGGTCTTTCTATGATTTGACCTATTGACCTTCTTTCTGACACGACATGACATATATTTGAAACTGACTGAGAAATTGTCAGGATGATAATTCTGAGCAAGTTTGAGGATGATTGGACCAAAACTGTGGCCTCTAGAGTGTTAACAAGATTTTTTATGGTTTAACCTACTGACCTATTTTTTGAACCCACATCACCCATATTCGAACTTGACCGAGATATTGTCAGGATGATCATTCTGAGCAAGTTTGAGATGATTTGACCAAAACTGTGGCCTCTAGAGTGTTAACAAGGTTTTTCTCTGATTTGACCTGCTGACATACTTTTTGTTTTGACCTGACATGACCCATATACGAACTTGAGCGCGTAATTGTCAGGATGATCATTCTGAGCAAGTGTGAGATGATTGGACCAAAACTGTGGCCGCTAGAGTGTAAACAAGGTTTTTCTATGATTTGACCTACTGACCTACTTTTTGATCTGACATGACCCTTATTCGAACTTGACCCAGATATCATGAAGACATATATTCTGGTAAACTTTCATGAAGATTGAAGCAAAATTGTGGTCTCTAGAAGATGAACAAGGTACATGTTGACGACGCACAACGCACGATGCACGTACGACGGACAAAAGTTGATCACAAAAGCTCACCTTGAGCTTTGCTCAGGTGAGTTAAAAATCGCCCCATCAGCACACTAATGGTTCTGATTAATGTGCACCATGGTCCGAATGATTGACCATTGGCTATCATGACAGACCACCCTATCCAGAAAAAGAAAAATAGCTCGTGATATGTCAAAATGTTAACTGTTCTAGCAAATATAATATCAAATACAATGAAATTTCCTTATTAAGACCACCTTAAATTAAGACCAATTTTGCTTATTGAAGCTTATTTACAAGATTGAAGTTGTTCTGTCTGTATTTTCTGAACACAGGGTTCTCTGATGAGGGACCACCATTGGGACTGTTCAAAAGTGGTCTTACAGACCACTTTTGAGCAGTCCCAATAGTGGTCTTGATATAGGAATTTAACTGTACACTGTTAATGTTATTTGTACTTACTAGGCGATGAATCGTCAATGGTGAACAACGGATTGGCGGGTACAATTGTGGCGGTGGTGGTGTCCGTCGGATCTGTGCAGGTAAAAGTCTGCAGCGGTGTACCTACTGTGTTTTCATCATGGATTGTGGTATCGCCTGGTAGACCCGCGGTAAATACCGGTGGCTGTAATACAAAGGGGCATATCGAGAAAATCTCACCATGACCTGTGGCCAGGTATGTGCAAATTAATTTTATGGAGCGCTATAGGAAAACTTTACTTAATCTTAACTATCGCATTTGATATGAGATTACCATTCCCAGACGGCTCCTAAAAGCTCATTATATCAGCGTTCTTATGTAATAGGTCTCAAAATTCTATCGTTAGTATAAACAAGAGGACCATGATGGTCTTATATCGCTCACCTGAACCAACACATTCAAAGTTTCAGGAAGTTCCAATCTTTACTGGAGGATTTGTGCTGATGACAAGGTCAAAAACAGGCATTTTCAGAATTCAACGGGATGTAACTCTGACATCACCAGTTTTCAAACCCATCCAAACTTTCATTCCCAACCTACTTATACGTCAGTTTTCGGAAGGTTCGATGAAAACTTAAGTACTTAAGATGATGAAAAGGTACAAAATAGGCATTTTCAGCAAAGCACGAGACTTAACTCCATGGATAATGTGCCAACAATGTTAGTTTGCAAACTCATTCAAGCTTTTATCCCTAACTGATTTATATGTACGTTTCAGGAAGATCCGTTCAAAATTTAGGGACTTATGATGATGGCAATGTCAAAATGGGCATTTTCAGCATTCAAAGGGACATAACTCTAAGACAAAAATAGTTTTTAAACACACCCGAAGTTTTATCCCTGACTCACTTGTTTGTAAGTTTCAAGAAGATCCGATCAAAACTGAAGGGGATACGGTGATGAAATGGTCACAAACAGGCATTTTCTGCATTGCAGCCATGTAACTCCACAAAAAGTAGATTGACGTCATCAGTTTTCGATTTCATCCGAGCATTTATCCCTGACTTACTTACGTGTAAGTTTCAAGAAGATACGATACAGATTGAAGGGGCTACGGTAAACACAAGGTTAAAAGTAAACAAAAATTCTGCAATCAAGGGGACGTAACTCTATGATAAATAGGCCGACCTCATTATCTTCGACCTCGTTTGGGCTTTTATCCCTGACTTGCTTATATACTGACCGGAAATAGAAACTATACACTTTAAAATTATCTCGCCTGACAAAACAAGTTGCACATTGTATTACCATGTATATGTATACAGTATTGTTACATTTGTACATTGAAATAAAGTTTAAACTAAAACAAGTGGATAATTCAGTTAAAAATTACTGATTAAGGATTCGACTAACTATCGACATGAATCATGTAACAATTTAAAGAAAATCAGGTGTTCGAAATAATAGTTTTGGGGGAAAATGTAAAAGAGTGCATTTTTCTCAAAATCTGTTTGTAATCGAATTTTGACTTCAACATGTTTGCGTCTAGGTAACAAGTGAAAAGCAAGGAATAAAAAAATAACATAACATCTAAAAATTATCGAGAAGCAAACATTCTATTGAAATCTCAAAATCTGCCTTTTTCAGCGAAATTTTCAAAAAAAAGTTTGAAGCCAATAATCGACCCAAAAGTGCCTTCAGTCGTTTTAGCATCTTCAGCTGTGTCTTAAATGTTGTTAAAAACAAAAACCGCAATCAGAAATGCCACACTTTTCTCTCACTTCCGGTGTTTTGGTCGAATATTTAAACGTCGATAACATTTCAACCATTGTGAAAATTTTCATTTTGTAAACACTAGTCCCAACGTTAGACGATGCGTAATAACTGGGAAAAATGGGAATCACATTCGCGACACAAAATGTTTGACTCAATATAAACTTGAACAGCAAGATTTGTACCCTTGCTTTGAACCTGTGGCTTTACCCGTTAAATCGTAGCTATCATTAAACATTTTATTCGACAAATCAGACATGCCAATGATGATAATTTATATAATTGGAATTCAAATTTCATTAAAATGTTTCGCCAGTGACAGCTTAAAAATGAGTGTATAGTTTCTGTTTCCGGTGAGTATATGTAAGATTCAAGAAGGTCCGGTAAAAACTGAAGTGACCATGACGATGACAATGTCAAAGAGGCATTCTTCTGCAATCAAAGGGATGTACGTCTATGATAAATAGGCCAACTTGACCAGTTTTCGAATTTTTTCGAGCGGTTATCCCTGACTTACTTGTTTGTAAGTTTCAAGAAGATCCGATCAAAACTGAATGGGCAGCGGTGATATGAGGTTAAAGGTAAGAATTTTCAGCAAAGTAGGTGCCATAACTTCGTGATTTATCGACTGATGTCACTAGTTTTCTAACTCATCCCAGCGTTTATCCCTGTCTTACGTACATATAAGTTTCAAGAAGATCCGATGAAAACTGAAGGAGTTACGGTGATGATAAGGTCAAAAATTGCATTTTCTGTAATCAAAGGGGCGTACATGTAACTCTATGATAAATAGGCTGACCACACCAGTTTTCGAACTCACCCCAGCTTTTATCATTGACTAAGGTACATGCAAGTTTCAAGAAAATCCGATAAAAACTGAATGAGTTACGGTAATGACAATGTGCGAACATTTTATGTAATCAAGCGGGGTGGGGGGAGCATTACTCTCTGAACTCGGCCGAGGTTTTATCCTTTTTTACTATCATGTACATGAAAGTTTTAAAAAGATCCGATGAAAACTGAAGGGGCAACAGTGATGACAATGTCAAAAATAGGTATTTCAGCAATCAAGGGAATATAACCCTATCATAGATAAGCCGAGCTCGCCAGTTTTCGACCTCATTCGAACTTTTATCTCTTTATCACTGACTTGCTTATATGTAAGTTTCAAGTTGATCAGATAAACGTTGACGGGCTACGGTGATGACAAGGTCATTTTCAGTAAAGAAGGGGACTTAACTCTTTATTACAGACAGGCCGACATGAACACTTTTCGAACTCTTCCGAGGTTTTACTTGTATGTAAGTTTCTGGAAGACACGATTAAAATAGAAGGGGCCACGGTGATGCCAAGGTCAAAATAAGCATTTTCAGCAATCAAGGGGGCGTATTTCCATAAATAATGGGCGGACCTTGCCAGTTTTCGAACTCATCTGAGCTTTAATCCCAAGACTACGTATATATAAGTTTCAGAAAGATCTGATAAAAACTGACTGTGCTACGGTGATAAGCATTTTCCCATTGTAAGTCTATGGGGGCCTTGTTGTTGCCATAGAAACCAAAGTTTGTATTCGATTTCGATAAAAAGCTAATGTCATCAAGCCTCACCCAAGGCATGCTACAGATGAGAAATGATTGAGATCAGCCTGCAGGCAGCAGAGATATAACTGGACAAAAGTGTGGACGGATGGACGACGGATGGGCTACCAGAATATAAGCTCCCCTAAACCCTTCGGCCCACGTGAGCAAAAAAAGTCTTTTTTAAAAGGAAATATAGAAGGACTGTCAAAATTTAATTAATATAAAGTAAAACTTTAAGTCTTAACACGGTTTAAAAATCTGGTGTTCGCACTTAATTTCTCTAAACTATTATATGGTAGTTAGGCTATGCAAACGGTTTCCTATGAAAATAGATCTTCTTTTTAATGATATAAGTTTCATTTCAAAAACAGTTTGGGAAACAGGACTTTTATGATGATTTCAAAACACGGTGTTAATCATTTCTCTTTCGTGACGGTACGGGATTTTCCGAAGTTACCTGTAAGAGCGAGTCCGACGGGGATATGGTAGAATGAGATAACTTAACCTGTTGAATACAATTCCCAATAATCTCCTAGACACGGACTAATGTGACAACTTTTGAGAAAAGGACCATTGATATTCTCCCAGTTTGTTCTTGACATGTGTGTGTGTGTGTGTGTGTGTGTGTGTGTGTGTGTGTGTGTGTGTGTGTGTGTGTGTGTGTGTGTGTGTGTGTGAATTCGGGTTTAACGTCGCTTTCAACAATTTTTCAGTCATATCACGACGGTGTCTGGTTGCGATAGGGAGCTAAATGCTCACTTTTATAGTGCTGCCTCACTGAAGTATCATGTCCCAGACACATTACATGATACCACACCCAGTCACATTATCCTGACACTGGATCGACCAGTCCTAGCTCTACCCCGTAAATCTGAGTGCCAAACGAGGAGCAGCTAGTACCATTTTAACGACTTTGGTATGTCGCGGCCCGGGATCGAACCCGAGACCTCCCGTTCCCCGGAGCGGACACTCTACCAACTGAGCTATCGGGGCCGGTTTGTTCTTGACATCACAATATCAAGTACGTGAGACGAAGACACCTCTAAACCCAACTTTACATCGAAAAAATGGGGTTTACGGGGGTATACATTATCTGCCTTAATTTTGCTGAAAACATAGATTGTGGGTACCCGTTTGAACCGCCTCATTGTGGCGGTTCTCACGAGCACCGACCACCTATGTTGAAAGCACAAATAATAACAAGAGCACCGCATGCAGGTGCCAACGCTCGGCTACAAAATTTCTAAGTCGAAAAAGGGGCATAACTGTTCCAAAAATATTTTGAGGGTTACCTCATCTATTGGTATATGTTCCCCTTTTCATAATAAACAACTAGTCCGAGTTTCAAGTAAATATGTTCAGTAATGACAGAGATATTACAAAATGTCCAAATTTTTGCACGACGACGCAGACGACGACGACACCGACGACGCCGACGACGCCAGAGCTATGATAATACCTCGTCGTTTTCTTCGAAAACAGCCAAGCTTAAATGTTACAATTTGTACCTTATCATCACGAAAACACGCCTATATAATTTTGACCCCCTTGAACCCCGCTTTTATATAGTAAAACTGGTGTTTCCGGGGGTATACCTTATTTTTCTTATTTCTGCTCTAAAATATAGAGTGTGGGTATTCGTTAGAACCGCCTCGATGAGGCGGTTCTAACGAGTACCTACAATCTATATTTTGAGTAGAAATAAGAAAAATATCACAATTTTTCTTCTTAAAATTTTCATTTTTTCGGCGATATAGTTGGCGATGTATTTGTACAGGTGTGCTTTCGTAAAGTGTCATTTCTGACACCATGTTGGACGCATTAATTTCATATGGACATGTTTTCCTGATGATGCACGTGCGCTGCCAGTATATTATTTCTTGCATGGAGCTACACCACAAAAACATGCCTATATAATTTTACCCCGTTTTACAGGGGTAAACCTTAGTTTTCTTATTGCTGCTCTAAAATATAGATTGTGGGTACTCGTTAGAACCGCCTCATCGAGGTTTTTAAGCATGGGTGGGCCGACTCGCACCGCATTGCGTTGGCAGGCATAGGTTCTCTTAGCGTTTTACTAGTACTCGTATGCGGGTCGTTTTCAGCTCTGCGGGGAAGCATCATGCAGCACATCTATTTCTTCAAGCCCCGATGGGCGGGGCTGCAAAATTTCAATGAGCAAGATAAATTGTTTCCATTTTCATTTGACCGGCAGCTGACAACTCTTCACGAGTGGTGGACTGAAAACTGTGCGAATGAAGCCCTTTTTTTTTTTTTTTTTTTGCCTTCTTTTTTTTGTTTGCTTGATTTGAGGTTTAACGTCCCCGTTTACTCAATATAGGTCATCATATGTCATTAAGGAAAACACGCCTATATAAATACATTGTAAACTTTACCGCCGAAAAAAAAAAGAAATATTTTTTATGAACAATTGTGATATTTGTTCTTATTTCTGCTCAAAATATAGATTTGGGTGCTCGTTAGAATCGCCTCATCGAGGCTGTTTTTACGAGTACACACAATCTATATTTAACAGCAGAAAAATAAGAAATTAAGGTATACCCCTGTAAACCCCAGTTTTACAAAATTAAAGTGGGGTTCTAGGGGTGGGGGTCAAGGGGGTGGGGGCAAAAAAATACAGCCGTGTTTTCGTGATGACATTTATTTTATACCCAGCAGTGAAATCAATGCAGATCTGAAACAAAAGAAATATGCATTTTTCACAATATGAAAATAAATATGACATTTTCACATTTTGAAACATAACATGATCATGTTATTTTCAAAGCAGTGGCCTGTACTACTTTTATGCACGTATAAAATAAAAAGAAAATTCACTTTTTTCGATAAATACCAAAAATACTTCATCTCATGTTTTGGAAATATCATAATTTACACTCGTGCTACAAACTCATAAAAATTCCAATATTTTCAGCAGTTTGAGTTTTCACAATGAGGCGGTTCTAACGAGCACCCGCAATCTATGTTTGGAGTTAAAATAAGAAAAAGTATCTAAAATTTTCATCTAACAAATGTCCGTTTTTGAGATAAAAATTGAACTATCCCAGCAAGCACACGTCGCTAGAGCAAAGTCAAATCAACGTCGGTGCAACGTCATGACGTTGCACCGACGTTGATGTGAAGTTTCATAAACGTCATGAAGTTGCACCAGTTGCACCGACGTTGATGTGACGTTGCATAAACGTCATGACGTTGCACCGACGTTGATGTGACGTTGCATAAACGTCATGAAGCTGCACCATTTGCACCGACGTTGATGTGACATTGCATGAACGTCATGAAGTTGCACCAATGTTGCTGTGACGTCACAAGTACGTCACGTGCCTGCTGGAATAGGCCTCGCGGCTGTTATCGTAAAGCACAATGTACAAACGGTTTTCTCTGTACTCATCACGAAACCACGCCTATATAATTTAGACTCCCTTGAACCCCACTTTTTTGTAGTAAAACTTGAGTTTACTGGGGTTAAACCTTATTCCTCTTATTTCTGCTCTAATATATAGATTGTGAGCACCCACAATGTATATTTTGAGCAGACATAAGAAAAATATCACAATTTTTCATCTTAAAATTTTCGTTTTTTCGGCGGAAAAGTTTACAATGCATTTGTATAGGCGTGTTTTCGTAATATGAAAGGAAGAACATTCGCGAAAAATAGAATTGTCTTCTTCTAAACAATCAAAGAAACAAACCGAATTTACCCGAAATATTCGGCCTACAAAACGTCAGACATTCCGAAAACACGCCTAAAATTTTGACCCCCTGAAACGCCATTTTATGTAGCAAAACTGGGGTATATATTAATTTTCTTTATTTCTGCTCAGAAATAGATTGTGGGTACTCGTTAGAACCACCTCGCAGAGTAACAACACTCTATGTTTTGAGCAGAAATAAGAAAAATATCACACTTTTTCATCTGAAAATTTTCATTTTTCGGTGGTAAAATTGACAACGTATAGTAAAATTCCTATATCAGAGGATATTGCGTGCAGAAAACAACAACAACAAAAAAATGAATAAGAGCTCCCTTCAAAATAAGCTTTTTAAAGCAGAATAGGTCTGAATTTTAGGTGGTCTTAATAGCGTAATTTCACTGTTTTTTTGGCGTGATGAGAAAACAATGCATCACAAAAACACGCCTATATAATTTTGACCCACTTGAACCCCACTTTTGTATAGTAAAACTGGGGTTTCCGGGGATATAGGCGTGTTTGCGTAATTTCACTGTATTTTGGCGTAATGAGAAAACAATCAATACTACGTTCTTTATCAGTGTCTAAATAGTTTGCGACTGAGCGAAATTTGATGTGGCCTCATTTGCTAAATCCTGATGTTTTTTTTTTTTTTTTGTTTTTTTTTTTGTTGTTGTTGTTTTTTTTTTTTTGTTTTGCTTAAAAAAAAAAAACACACACACACACACACACACAAAAAACAGGTATCCTTACGATATCACACCCGTAAGACATACAGCATCTTTGCTATCCAATAAACATGATAAGTAGTTACTTTTTCTCAAGGAAATTGGTGCTATTTATCTTATTTGTACTCCAAACATAGGTTGTGAGTGGTCGTTAGAACCACCTCATCAAGGCCGTTGTAACGAGTACCCACAATCTATGCTATGCCTTAGGAAAGAAATAAGCAAAGCAATGCACGCCCCTATAAACCCCGGTTTTCTCTTTTTTTTAATTGGGGTTAAAAGGGGCGTTTATTACACGGACTTGTTTACATGATGTAGATCCCGATCGGTTGGCCTCTTGGATCTCAAATGAAATTTGAAATCGTGTTACACAAATAGCTGAAATCTGGAAACTGAATCACTCCGCATGATTGGGTGTAATATAGGAGTCTTTCGTTGGTGTGAGGGGAAGATAGACAAATCCGTACCGAGAATCACAGTCCGGCATCACGAGGCTTGCCGAGTGATTCCGGGGACGGATTTTTCTTATACATGTACCCCTCACACCCGAGTAGGATTCTATTTCTTGCATAACTTCCATTTCTGAACGTGGATATTTAAACTGCAGTCGCTTCGGTTGCCAGCGTCCGCCATATTGTGATGATACTACAGCGATCTTTAGTGACGACACGTAATGTGCTGTGACGTCAACTTGAACGACGGCGCATATGAGGTCGTATTCAACAAGTGCATTTATCAAAGACGCAAGAATATTCGATTTTAGGTAAGAACAACAGAGTTAGAACAGAATTTCTATCCCAAGCTACAAGTAAAACTATGGATTTCCTTATCTCGGGCCAGTTGTTCAAAGCATCGTTAGCTTAACGAGCTCGTTCGTAGTGATATTGTTAACTATTCTAGCCAGTTTAATACCTAAAATATTATTATTATTGCTGAAAAAATGTGAGCAGCTTTTACATATGCAAAAGCAGCTCATGTGCAAAAGCATCTCACACCTGTTCAGCATATTAGTATGTTTGCGATATTAATTGATCAAAGTTTTAACGATTTGTTTACTAACGACGTCGTTTGTTTTGAACAACTGGCCCATGGTGTTCATCACGAAAACACGCCTATATGATTCTGACCCCCTTGAACCCCACTTTTATATAGTAAAACTGGGGTTTACAGGGGTAAACCTAATTTTTCTCATGTCTGCTCTAAAATATAGATTGTAGGTACTCGTTAGAACCGCCTCGATGAGGCGGTTCTAACGTGTACCCACAATTTATATTTTGAGTAGAAATAAGAAAAATATCGCAATTGTTCATGTGAAATATTCGTTTTTTTTTTTTTTTTGGTGGTACAATTTACAATGTATTTGTATAGGCGTGTTTTCGTAATGAAGAAATATAAATCTGCAATATTTACTGCATTGCTGACTGGTACTGTATAGGTTCCATTGTCTGTCAAGCCTGTCGTGTCAGTGCACGTGACGGCCACCAGCTCCTGCGGGGGTGTGAGAGTCGCTCCAGCTACCATGTACAGGTCATAATCTTAAATATAGAGCACATAACTCGATGCTATGAAATCATTATTATTTGCCCAGGATTTGTATAGTAGTTGCAGATAAGACTGACTATGCCGAGCTGTTCAGGTGTTGCCGATATATGTCAAATTCGCTGAGTCCACCACAAGATTCGGTGGAGTGATTTTTGCATGCTTTCTGCAAGCGGACCGAATGACCATACACACCACAGCTTTGTTCATTTTACAGTTGAATTCACACGACTGGGTGACTTGATTAACCTTTTTGTTGATAGAACATTCCAAAGGCAGGAATTAACGATAGCTCCGCCTAGTCAATCTTATCTGCGACTACTATATCGCAGATAAAATTGACTAGGCGGAGCTATCGTTTGCAACTGCCTTTGGAATGATCTATTAACTAAAAGGTGAAGCACGTCATCCGATTGTGTGAATGCAACAGTAACACAAACAAAGCTGTGGCATATAAGGCCATTCGGTCCGCTTGAAGAAAGTATGCGAAAGGCACTCTACCGAATCTTCTGGTGAACTCAGCGAATTTGATATATATTCTGACACAGCGCACCTACATGTATATAGGCAATGGAAAATAACTGTGTTTTATTCTACAATATATCACGACAAGGAAGAGCGTGACGAATGACGTCATTGAAAACTGTCAATTTATGACGTCACAGGTCGATTTCCTTGACGTTTGACGGTGTAACGTCATTTTCTCGCATCGAACACGTTAGAAAGGATATAAATACATGTGTTTCAGCCAATAATTATAGCGGGATTTCTTCTAACAATGGCGAAAAGTTGGGAGATTTCGAAGGAAACAACAACATCATTGCCGATTTTCAGCGTGTTAGAATTGAAACAGATCAGCTCTAGTATGTGATTTATTGAGGAATAAATCACAGTTTGTCGGTCAGTTGTAAGTAGACATATCATGCGTGCTACGCGCTCGTGATTTGATCTACTTTACAACTGACCACCAAACTGTAATTTATTACTCAACAAATCACAGCTAGAGCTGATCTATTTCATAATTGAAAACAAACATTACGATAACACACCCGTGCGACATTGTGCATTTCTTCACATCTCCAAAATGGCTACTTTTCGAATGAAAATCCATGATATTTTTCTTATTTTTACTCCAAGATATAGGTTATGGGTACTCGTTAGAACCGCCTCATTGAGGCGGTTCTAACGAGTACCCATAACCTATATCTTGGAGTAAAAATAAGAAAAATAATGTTTACCCCCGTAAACCCCAGTTTTCTCTATATAAAGTGGGGTGTAAGGGGGTGTTCATTTCACGGACTTGTTCACGTGATGTGAATAGCTCCACATAGTCAATTTTATGTGCGACTACTATAGCCGCTCAATATGTTTCATACTACCCGTACATATGCAGTCAGGTGACTGTTATGAAAACACGCCTATACAAATACACTGTAACCTTTTTCGCCGAAATAATGAAAATTTTAAGATGAAAAATTGATTGTGATATTTTTCTTATTCCTGCTCAAAATATAGATTGTGGGTACTCGTTAGAACCGCCATTGAGGCGGTTCTAACGAGTACCCACAATCTATAAGTACCAACAATCTATATTTTAGAGCAGCAATAAACAAAATAAGGTTAACCCCTGTAAACACCAGTTTTACTTTATAAAAGGGGGGGTTCGAGGGATCAATATTATAATTACAGGCGTGTTTTTGTGATGAACATTGCCCGTAGACAACACTGATATTCTACTTTCAAACTTGTCCATTCGACAGCCATATTGTCCATATCAACAGAAAGAACGTCGATTATAAAACAGCGCGCCTATATTATGGGCAAGGGAAAATAACTGTGTTTTATTCTGCAACAAATCACGTCATCATTTGAAGAAACCTAGCCGTGAGAAATTCATGTTGCGTTTTTTTTGTTGTGTGTGTGTGTGCGTGTGTGCGTGTTTGTGTGTGTGTGTTATTTAGTAAATATTCGTATTTAATTAAAAATCAAAAATGAGTTCCTTTAAGAGCAATGAAAACATTCATAAGAAAGAACATGGGTCATACTACGTAGTTTCGGCTAATAAAGCCTCATCAGTGACCCTGTAATGATCCGACAGCGAAAGCTAGAGGAAAAATACTGCAATTTTGCGAATTTCGAATAGGCAGTCGATTCAAAGACTGATATAAATCAAAATGGGATCCAAATAATTAAAAACCTGTCTAGAATATGAGTCTAAACCAATAATTTATTTCCGATTTCTCAGAATATTCACGCTGATCTCAAAGGACCAAAAGTAAAATATAAATTGCACTATGGTTGATGTACATGTACGGGGAGACGTTTTACGGCCGCCACACGGCACAACACCAGCTGCAATGAAGGCAAATAAAAATCAAAAATGAGTTCCTTTAAGAGCAATGAAAACATTCATAAGAAAGAACATGGGTCTTACTACGTAGTTTCGGCTAATAAAGCCTCATCTGTGACCCTGTAATCATTTGTAAGTTGTCATTTTGAGAAGTACATTACGAAAAACGCACCTATACAACACATTGTAACCTTTATCGCCGAAAAAATGAAACTTTTAAGATGAAAATTAGTGATATTCCTCTTATTTTTGCTCAAACTATAGATTTTGGGTACTCGTTAGCACCGCCACATCGAGGCGTTTCTAACGAGTACTCACAATCTATATTTTAGACCAGAAATAAGGAAAATAAGGTTTACCCCTGTAAACCCCAGTGTTACTATATAAAACTGGGGATAAAGGGGCTCAAAATTATATAGGCTTGTTTTCGTGATGTTAACCGGCACATCACGTGAACAAGTCCGTGAAACGAAGACCCCCCTACACCCCACTTTATATAGAGAAAAATGGGGTGTAGGGGGTATACATTATTTTTCTTATTTTTGCTCCAAGACATAGGTTGTGGGTACTCGTTAGAACCGCCTCAATGAGGCGGTTCTAACGAGCACCCACAAACTATGTTTGCCGTATTTATAAGAAAAATATCAAGGAATTTCATCAGAAAATGGCCATTTTGGAGATGTGAAAAAATTCACTATGTCGCACGGGTGTGTTATCGTAATGTGAGTATTATTGTCCGGAATTTCGTTTTACGTTGATGGGTAAGCAGTGCCTAAACGTATTTTTCGGCAATGTACCTCCAAAAATTACAATTTTCAATGTTATAATTAATTTGCAAGGTATAAAAATGTTGTTGTTGTTGTTTTCTGTCATTACAAACGATGACGACAGAAACCCTTACCAAAATATCAGTCAATGAAAAAGAGCGACAACCTTACATTTCGTCCAAAATAGTTGATTCTTTCACAGCACAAAAATGAATAATTTTCTCGTGACAATTGCGATATAATTCTTATTTATACTCAAACAATAGGTTGTGTGTACTCGTTACTCAATGAGGCGGTTCTAACCAGTACCGACAATCTATGTCATGAAGCAGAAATAAAAAAAAAAATATGTCTACCCCGGTTTGCTCTTTATTATTTTGGGTTCACACGTGTGTTCATTAAATAGAGGATCTTACATGAGTGTTCATGTATTATTGAATTTATCAAACGAGTTGAGGAAAAGGGATAAAATGCGAGGCTTTGCCGAGCATTTTATCTCTTTTACTCAACGAGTTTGATAAATTCAATAATACATGAGCACGAATGCAAGATTCTATTTATCATATGACATTTAAAACGCATTTTATTCACGATTGTTTACAAAAATGTCAATATTCCGCCGTTTGTAAACGCGACGTCGTTAAGGACGCCGTACATGTAACGTTACGGGACGTATCTAGATAATTTGCATATTTAATCCACTAGTGGATTATCGAAAATATTACATGGCGTTATTACACGCTCAGACGCGACGTCATATGATAAACTGAATTGTTAACGTCATGTATGCTTAAAAATTCCAAAAACTGTGCCTTTCTGGACAGGCAACACGAAAACACGCCTATATAATTTTGACCCCCTTGAACCACACTTTATACAGTAAAACTGGGGTTTACAGAAGTAAACCTTATTTTTCTTATTTCTGCTCTAAATTCTAACACAGCGCGCCTATATAGGAAATGGAAAATAAATATGTTTTATTCTACAACAAATCATTGCAAGGAAGAGCGTGACGAGTGACGTCATTAAAAACTGCCAATTTATGACGTCACTAGTCGATTTCCTTGACGTTGACGATGAAACGTCTTTTCTTGCATCGAAAACGTTAGAAAAGGATATAAATGCATGTGTTTCAGTCGATAATTTTAGCGGGATTTCTTCTAACTATGGCGAAAAGTTGTGAGATTTTGAAGGAAACAACAGCAGTATTGCCGATTTTCAGCCTGTTAGAATCGACATATATCAGTTCTAGTTTGTGATTTGTTGAGTAATAAATCACAGTTTGGAGGTCAGTTGTAAAGTCTACTTACAACTGACCTCCGAACTGTGATTTATTACTCAACAAATCACAGCTAGAACTGATCTATTTCTCAATGAGGCGGTTCTAACGTGTACCCATCATCTATATTTTTAGCAGAAATAAGAGAAAATATTACAAATTTTACTTTTTCGGTGGTAAAATTTACAATGTATTTGTATAGGCGTGCTTTCGTAAAGGCTCGTTAAACTTCAATCTTACCGGTTGGGGAAGTTTTGACAATCTTGTAGTTCGGGTGGGCTGTTGTACAGGTGTCGGGGTTTGTGTCCGTCACGGTGATTGTGTCCAACTTCTCATCAACAGCCGGGCTATAGTCATCAGAAAACGTTGAGCCATGTGTATTGTCTAGGTTGTCAATAACAGGGGGCTGTTAACACACAACAACATTGTCATCATAAAAAATCATTACGATGACGCACCCGTGCGACGTTATCTCCAAAATGGCTACTTCTCTGATAAATCCGCGACATTTTTCTTATTTCACGGACGGGTCTACATCAGCTAAATTGCATCACGGGAACAAGTCCGTGAAATGAGCACCCCCCTAAACCCCACTTTATATAGAGACAACTGGGGTTTACGGGGGTATACATTATTTTTCTTATTTCTGCTCCAAGACATGGGTTGTGGGTACTCGTTAGAACCGCCTCAATGAGGCGGTTCTAACGAGCACCCACAACCTATACTTGCTCTATAAATAGGAAAAATATCACGAATTTTCATCAGAAAAGTAGCCATTTTGGAGATGTGAAAAAATGCACTATGTCGCACGGTTGTGTTTCCGTAATGAGGTCCTTGCATCTTTAATGGTCCTGGCATCAATTTTGGTCCTTCATGACTTCTGAAATGGTCCTCTGCAGCATCTTATCTGTTGGACTCAACAGCCTCTTAGTTGCAAGCGAGGATATCCCGCGGGGAACATTTTAGAGGCTGTTGAGACATACAGATTACATGTAGATGCTGCGGAGGACCATTTTAGATGCCATGAAGGACCAAAATAGACGCCAGGACCATTATAGAGGCAAAGACCAATTAAGATGGTGATAACGTGATGTTTGGCCATTTTGATAAGGTTAGACAGAGACGTGATTGTACTGGCCTCCAAACTGTAATTCATTACTCAACAAATATCTCCCCGCTCATCGGGGCTTGGAAAAACAGTGGGCTGAATGTATGGTGCTTCCACTCAGAGCTGAAACTGATCACACATGAGTACTGGTTTATTTGTTTGAATTGAGGTTTAACGTCCCGTCAACACTATTTAGGTCACTTTGAAGAGGTTGCTTCCAATTTTGTGGGACTTTTACCCGACACTGAGATGACATGATATCTCAAGCCCTGTCGCCCAAACAAACCAATAGGGTTTATACGTAGGGACGGTCGTAATCGTATCACTTTGCCTGGGCAGGCTTAGACCCTCAAAGCGGTTTACCAGTGCTCATGTGCGTTCAGTTTCAGTTCTGCGTGGAAGCACCATGCAGCCCAAACTATGTCTACAAGCCCCGATGGGTGGGGGCCCCGTGAGTATGGTAAACCGTTTATAAGGAATAAACCTGCCGAGGCAAAGTGCTTTGAGTCAGACCGTCCAATGCATACAAGCATTTTTGTTGTATAGAGTCGCAGGGCTTGAGATGTCATTTTATCTCAATGTTGGGTAAAAGTCCCACAAAATTGGAAGCGACGTCTCCAAAATGACCTAAAATTGTTGACATGGACGTTAAACCTCAATTCAAACAAATAAATGCTCATCAAATCACTGCCTCGTAATTATTGTAGATGTGTTTTTTTTTTAAAAAAAAAAAACAAATGGTAAATGCAAAAAAATGTTCATTTGGTCCAATTAACACTAGCTCAATGGGTAGTACAATTACCTCTTCTGCTAAAGGTATCGGATTCCGAGGTAAAATATGAGCCAGCGTACGACAAAACCTACACTAAGACATGTGCGCCCATCGAAGACTCAAAGCAGCCTGCGCATCCATATAGTCTAACCAGAGACTTCTCTTGTTGCATGAATGAGAATTGGGCCCTTAGCTATCCTTAGAGCGCACAACAAAGACTCTGGTCAGACTGCGCGGATGCGCAGGCTGATCTGAGTCTTCGTTGGGCGAACATGTCTTTTTGTAGATTTTGTCGTGCGCTGGCTCATATCCATACAAACATGCGGAAGAAAGAAAGAAAGGAAGAACAAGAAAAGATATGACACAAAGTTCAATATCAAGTGATTCGATTGTGATTGCATTGTACTATTTTTAAGGCTGACACGATCAATCGTATAATCGATTAACTGATCGATAAATTTCACAAAAATGATTATCATTTCTGATTTGCTTTTAATCGATTACTTGATAGGTACAATTTACTACCCAAAGTTATGCCTAAAATAGCTGGATGAGTGGCAAACAGTGCAGACCCTGATGAGACGCCGCGTTATGCGGCGTCTCATCTGGGTCTACACTGTTTGCTCAGGCCTGTGTGTTCAAATATACGTATGGTAAAGTGCAACATATGGAAAGAGTCATGCTCAGACAGAAAGCCAGACAGGTAAAATAATGACAAAAACTTTAGCGATTTCTTATCGCTTATCGACCGCAATGACAGGACTGATAATCGATTATCTTTTAAGCTCCGATTAGCCAGCCCTAACTATTTTGGAAAGGAACAGGCAATGAATTCTTATTATTCAACCGTTTAGTGATAAGCTTATAAACTAGAATTATTTGACCATGTCGACATGAAACTGAATTTGCAGTATCATATTCAACATGACCGGTTGTCTTGTCAGTTTGATCATGTGTGTGGAACAAGAGGACCATGATGGTCCCATATCGCTCACCTGAGCTAACAGATCAGAAGTTTCAGGAAGTTCCAATCTTTACCGAAGGATTTATGCTGATGACAAGGTCAAAAACAGGTTTTTTCAGCATTCAAATTATTGATCGGTTACGCCAAAAAATCCCTAATTTTGAACTTAAAAGGACCGTAAGTCTGTCAAACGTTAACGGATTTTGCCCATTAACAATCCCATACCAGCCATTCCCGGTATAAACATAATGAAAGTAGAGGCACTGATCAGGAATCGATACAATTAACCCACAGCTCCCATCAGAGACACCAAAGGGAAAGAAACAAAAACATGAAACAACAGACCCTAATGGAAACATCAATTATAGCGGAAAGCCAAAAGGACAGTTTCTTTCCAACAAAATGGCCAATAGGCTATCCAAAATAAAATAATATAAGCGACACAAACACTCAAAGACAAACCATAACAAAAATAAACCGCGACAGAAGAACCGCATTGGAACGGTCAGCGGTCAAATAGAAAGCAAGAATAACAAAAGCCCACAAAACAGCTATGCCTATAAAAAGCCAATAGATATCAAACAAGCAATTGTTATACAACGAGATACGAACATCGTTCCAATCAAGACCTTCAAACTATGTATGCAAAATTTGAAAAAAATATCCGTGAAAGACGGACAGACACTCGAAGGTATATCATAATACCCTACCACTATCGTGTGGTGGGGTATAAAATTTGGCATTTTCAGCAATCGAAGGGACATAACTATGATAAATAGGCCGACCTCACCAGTTTTTACACTCATCCAAGCTTTTATCCCTGACTTACTTAGATCTAAGTTTCAAGAAGATTCTATCAAAACTGAAGAGACTACGGAGATGACAAGGTCAAAATACAGGCATTTTCTGCAAACAAAGTGACGTAACTCTATGACAAATAAGCCCAACTTGCCTGTTTTTGAACTCATTCGAGCTTTTATACCAGAGTTGCTTATATGTAAGTTTCAAGAAGATCCGATCAATACTGAATGGGGTACTGGGATGACGACAACGGCAAAACTAAGCATTTTTCAGCAAAGTAGGGGACATAACTCTGTCAGTAACAGATTTGTTTGCTTAGGTCTGTCTGTACCAATACATAGGAACATTACGGTAATTTGGTTTCAATTAAATTTTCTAAAAAAAAAAGGGATAATCCTTTGGAAACCAGTAATAAAGCACATAACATTTTATTCTGACATCTAGTTTCGGCCAACTGATGTGGCCTGTAAGTGAGAATATAAAAATACTCATTACGCTAACACACCCGTGAGACATAGTGCATTTTTCACATCTCCAAAATGGCTACTTTACTGATGAAATTCCATGATATTCTTCTTATTTATACTGCAAACATAGGTTGTGGGTGCTCGTTAGAACCGCCTCATAGAGGCGGTTCTAACGAGTACCCACAACCTATATCTTGGAGTAAAAATAAGAAAAATAATGTTTACCCCCGTAAACCCCAGTTTTCTCTGTATAAACTGGGGTGTAGGGGGGTTTTCATTTCACGGACTTGTTCACGTAATGTCAGAGCCATTCAGGACAAACGTCAGTAAATGACCTTGACCTTTGAAATTGATAAACCTCCATTCAGCTGATGGAAAAATATCAAGGTTGGTGCCACAGACTATGACAGAATCAGAAAAATCCACAGCTGTTGGCATTTTCTATTTAAATGTCTATGTGACTAAATTTGACCTCAACGTAACACAGGTCAATATCAACCAAATACCATCATTTGAACAAACTTTGAAAAGCGGTTCTCACGAATACCCACAGCCTAGGTCTTGGAGTAGAAATAAACAAAATAATGTTTACCCCCGTAAACCCAAGTTTCTATACATTAATGTGTGGTTGAGAGGGGTTTTCATTACATGGACGGGCAGGCAGAGAATGGACGTAGAAAAAAAATCATGATCCATCTCCACGAAATAACATTGCCAATGCGGCAGGGATCGAGTCAGTAACCTACTAATCACAAGCCGAAGATGCTTCCAGAGAGCATCTACCAGAATGTTCCGTTCATTTTATTGCAAACTTCATCACCATGGCAGAACGTATTCTCCAGTCGCAAATTCTTATAAGAATCTTATATGGGTGTGATGGGTGGATGGAAAAATCCATCCCGAGGGTCACTGTCCGGCATCACGAGGCTTGCCTCGTGATTCCGGACAGTGATCCCTCGGGACGGATTTTTCTATCCACCCCTCACTGCCGTATACATTGTAGGATTCTTTTTTCTTGCATACCTTCTATTTCTTAGCGCAGATTTTTAATGCTTCAGTCACTTTGGTTACCGAAATCCGCCATATTGTGATCACACTGTAGGAATGTTTAGTGACGTCACGTAACGTGCTGTGACGTCAACCTTAACGACGGCGGATATGAGACCTATTCAACCTGTACATTTATCTAACACGCGAGAATATTCGATTTTGGGTAAGAACACCGGGGTTAGAACAGAATTTCTATCCCAGGCTAACGCTATGGATTTCCTCATCTGGTGTGCAAGACTACAGGATCTTACATGAGTGATCATGTTCTTACATGAGTGTTCATGTTCTTACATGAGTGTCCATGTATTATTGAATTTATCAAACGAATTGAGGAAAACTGATAAAATGCGAGGTTTCGCCGAGCATTTTTCCCTTTCGTCAACGAGTTTAATAAATTCAATAATACATGGGGACGCATGCAAGATTCTATTAATCGTATGACACTTAAAACGCATTTTATTCGCGTTTTTTACAAAATGTCAATATTCCGCAATTAGTAAATGCGACGTGTTATGCACGTCACATATTTGTTTGTTCGTTTGTTTGATTTGAGGTTAAACGTCCCTGTCAACACTGTAAAGGTCATTTTGGAGACGTTGCTTCCAATTTTGTGGGACTTTTACCCGACATTGAGATGAAATGACTTCTCAAGAGGGTTTATAAGCATGAACGGTCCGACTCGCACCGTTTTGCCCGGGCAACACAGTAACGGTTCTTGCATACATGTATTGTTTTATATACATGTATATATATTAGAAATCTACCCAGGCAATGTCAGACGAGACAACAGCCCAGCATATATTGAACCCATTTGGTTTAAACTTTATTTCTTTGCATAATACATACATCTTTTACACAGATAATGTTGACAAAGAATACAGGTATCATACAGAGGGATTCAGAAAAAAGTAAAATGACTTATTCAAATCTGTATCCCTCGATTACAATATCAGCGTACTAATTATAGTTGTGATTGTCAAGTTTGCTCGAATTTGCAAGTTATGGTGAAGATATTTTAAGTAAATTTCATTTGGGTTACAAAATGAATAGAAGTGAAATAAAGCATACGGCTCCACGGGGAATGGATTTTAACGTAATTAGCACTGAAGAATCAAGTCTTGTGATTTTGGGCTGTCTCAAGAGAAACAATACATTACAGAAACTCAGTAGCGCTCTTCGAATCGTGATGTGAGACAAAGACTGATAATCGGTTGGATTGGACGCTGTAGCTGTTTAACTTTGGCTCGAGTTAGTAGATGTGTTTCACAACCTTTTTTTCTGGTATGAACGTGCATGTATATATTCATGTATTTGCGCCCGTGTAGAAAAACTACACATATTTGTACATCTGTGATAAGTACCAGCAAGGCATTTGAGATCTGTGATTATAAATTTGAAGTACAAAATCGTTTAGACTTAATAATAAAATCTTGTACTGCTAAGAATATTTGTATGTTATCATTCACAGAGAGACCAGTACTGCCGTATAGAAGGATGTTTAATGCAGGTTGGCAAATAACTGAGACAATGTTTAACATGTCCTGTCTTATGCCAGTGTACTGATCACAGGCCATGAACTAATGATTCGTGTCCTCAACCGCTCCACAAACACATAAGGAGTTATTTAGAATATTTTTTGAAAGAGATGATCGTGTAACGAGCTGCAATTAAGTCTTAGTCTGGCATGATGTACTTGCCCACATCTTTTACCTGCACAAAAATATAACGGTGTGTTTTCCGTTAGACTGTAATTTATGCTTGAAACCTGCTAATGAGGGTTCATTTTTCTTGTCATCTGGCAAGTCGTTCCAGTTGCGAGCCGCCGACGGGAGAAAAGATGTATAATAAAGTTGCGAGTTGGCTATGACAGTCTGTAGATTTGCATTGTTTCGCAATTCGTAAACTGTGCTACTGCCTACCGTGAGTGGTACTAGTGAAGATACATGTAGGTATTCGGGTAAGAGAGAAAATTCTGCATTTTGTAATAGAGTACAAGTTTGTGTTTTTGCCTCCGAGCTTGGAGAGATTCCCATCCAAGATCATAGAGAAGAGAGTTGATTGACACTAGTTTTTGGTGCTCTAGTAACGATTCGTGCGGCTTCATTTTGATTTTTTTTCTAATTCGTTCGCCTCGTACCGGGTGAAATTGTCCCAGACAACATCGGCATATTCAAGAAGTGGCCTTATAAAAGCAGTGTATATTGTTTGTAGGGATTTTCTATCGAGTGTGAATTTAAGTTTGCGCATTATATTAATCCGAAACCATGTTTCGTTTTGATATTGCCTATATGGTCATGCCAGGTGCAATCGGTCGAAAAAATTAGGCCTAAATGCTTTTGAGAATGTACTCCGTTAATGTGTTGCTGGTTCATTGGTATACGAGGATGATAGGGTTTATATATATTTCGCGAAAAAATCATTGACTCGGATTTCGCAGGATTGAAAGAAACAAGCCATTTTGTTGCCCATGAGTTAATCTTAGCCAGGTCAGAGTTAATCTGGGCTGCCGCTTGCATGGGGTTTTCCACCACTATGTACAGACTAGTATCATCTGCAAAGATTCTGATAGATGAATGTATGTCTACAACTATGTCATTGCTATAAATCAGAAACAGAAGTGGGCCAAGGATGGAGCCTTGTGGGACTCCTGCCTTGAAACAGGTGGGACTCCTGCCTTGATTACAGACCAAGACGATGCAGCTCCAGGTAGCACTACTCTCTGTTGTCTATTATTTAAGTAATTTGTAAACCATTGCAGTAGCGAACCAGAAATACCAATGCTGTGTAGTTTGTATAGAAGGCCTTTATGCCATACTCTGTCAAAGGCTTTACTAATGTCGCAAAAGACCGCACGTACTTCTTTACCTTCGTCGAGAGCTTTGCAAAATGTATTGTAGATATATACTAATTGATTAACAGTAGAGTCTCCAGGAATGAATCCTGACTGAAGAGATGTTAGTATATTATAGTCACGAATAAAGTTAAAAAGGTGCTTATGAACGATTTTTTCTAGGACTTTGCCTACAGTACTTAAGAGAGAAATTGGTCTATAATTAGGTATGATTGAAGGGTCGTCCTTTTTGAAGATTGGGGTCACGTTTGCCTCTTTCCATGTATTTGGGACTTTACCCTTTCTTAGAGAGAAGTTGAAAAGATCACTGAGTGGTTCAGATAGAGGAACAGCTAGTTTTTTAAGAATGCGATTGTTGATTGAGTCAGGACCAGCTGCTTTACCTAATTGCAACGACTATAATATTAATTCAACTTCTGCCGGAGTGGTTGAGATTAAGCTGAGAAAATTCTGAGCTTGAGGAACATCAGTGGGTAGAGAGGCATTGTCATCATTTAGCATTGTTTGTTCTATAAAGAAGTCATTCGTAAGATTAGCCTTGTCTTCGTCTTTTGAATAAACATTATCTTCTTTGTAAAGGGGCGGGAGTGTTGATGATTGATCGGTTTTAATAAACTGTTTTAGTGATTTCCAACAGTCTTTCTGTTTGATTTCTTCGTTCTTTAATTTGTCTGCCAATTTTTCTGTTTGTAATTGCTTAGATTTGCGAATTTCTCCTATAATTTTATTTCGTATTTGTTTGTAATTATCAAAATCTACCGTGCTTTTTGATTTTTTGAATTTGTTGTATATACGTTATCTCTTACAGATCATTTTCTTGATTTCATTAGTTAGCCATGGAGGATCAGATTGAAGAATTTTTGCTGTTTTGTTAGGAATGTGTTAAGAAGTCAGGTTGGAAATTTTTTCAGTAATGTTTTTGGCATATGTATCAACGTCATTGTCTTTTAGCTCATTCCATTTAGTATTGTCGGCCTCCTGCGAAAGAGATTGACAGTCCCCACGATCAAAGAGCCAAATATGCCGGTGAAAGACTCGTGTAATGTTTGTTTGTTTGTTGTTTTTTTTTTAAATTTAGAACGAAAAAAAAACACTGGACAGTGATATCTAATGTTTTGATCGAGAAAGCGATCACCAACTCCGCTTAGAAGTACAGCATTTTTGTCGGAAGTAAATATCAGATAAATAGCGGAAGACGAATTCTCCGTTTTGTGTGTGGGTTCGGTTATGAGTTGCTCCAAGTTGAAATGTTGACATATGTCGCGTATTTTATTACCCGTTGCTTGCTTCAAAATATCGAGGTTAAAATCTCCTGTTATAAAAATATTACTAATGTTTGTGTCAAAAGCAAGACCAATGGAATCTTCTATGGAAGCCAGGGTTGCAGCAGGAGAATTTGGTGATCTGTAAAATGTACCCAACAAAAATTTTCTATTATGAATGTTGAGTTCCATCCAAATGCATTCTATATCTGCAATTTCGAGATCTTATCTACGGCGTATTTATGGTTTTTATGTAAACACATATACCCCATGGCTATCCCCTTCTCGGTCACGCCTATAAAGTTTATATCCCTCTATAGTGACTAAATCATCTGTCACTCCCTGATTTAACCAAGTTTCTGTTAGTCAAATAATGTCAAAGTTTTTTTTTAATTCTGCCCTGATTAAATCTATTTTATTTGAAATACTTTGAATATTATAATGAACTATGGAAAAGTTGTTCATTTTAGCTGCTTCTTCAATATTATATGATCCATGGGAGGAAACGCTAGTATCGTCCTGCAGATCCGTTGGGCCTCGATTCAATGCAATGTCACCTGAGCGCACTAACAGCAATGGCATGATAATTAGATCAAGTGATGTTTGTAAAGGTGAAAGATAATCTAATACGGGTCCTGGATTGGTTTCTATGTCGCCACACATCACGAGAAGCATTGACAAGAATGTTAATAGTTCAAAATGGGTAAAGTGAGACAAGTCTTTGTATTTGAGATGTCGATAGTTATGCAGTCCTATACGCATCCTGTACTCTACAATACCATTCATGTTATACAGTCTATAAGACAGCGAAATTCCTTTATGAATGCAGTGTAAGGACTGCTCAAGACTTCTTCACACTGTGCATTACAGCATTACAACATGTTCTTTTGAAGGCTGCGATCCCCGTGGAGCAAAGATATGAATTATAAACAATAAAAAACAAACAATAGACAAAACATGTGAACATTAGAAAAAAAGGAACACAGGAAGTAAAAAGGAGAAAATATGTCTGTGGGTGGAGTGATATACAGCGAAACTTCGATAACTCGAATACGGATAATTCCTTTACCATGGCTAATTTGAACTCTTGGGTCCCTAGAAAAGTGTTCGTATAGCTCCAGAAAAATGCGTGTTTATGTCAATTTATGGCGGTTTGTCTCATTTTAACTTAAAAAAGTAAGTCGTGTGTACTCATGAGAGTCATTTAAGCGACTCCACTGAGTACACACAGCATCCATTTGTTTTGTAAGACGTCGACAATGCAACCCATTTTGTACCGGAAACCCCAAAACGGGTACCCTGGCAAACAGCACATGCCCAGATTCTGATCAGGGCCTACACTGTTTGCGAAACGTTAAGCCATTTTCCGAATAAAATTTGAAGAAAACACAACCTAACACCACTTAATTTTGAAATGAACTTCTGCTATATATAATGCGGAAGATTCCATTTGGTACAAAAAGAGTTACCAGGGTGTCTAAAGTAGGACATGTAGGTACACGTAATAACCAATTATGACGTATATTGGATTGACCGTTAATGATACTGATGACTAGGCCAGAGCAAATATAAATGGTCAAAATAGACGTGAAGGCAATGATCAGGAATCGATTCAATTAACCCACTGCTCCCATCAGAGACACCAAAGGGAAAGAAATACAAACATGAAAAAACAAGACCCTTGCGGAAACATCAATAGCAGAAAGCCAAAAGGACCGTCACTTTCCTACAAAATGGCCAATTGGCTATCCAAAACAAAACAATATAAGCGATACACACACTCAAAGACAAACCATAACAAACATAAACCACGACAGATGAACCGCCTTGGAACGGTCAGTAAAACGAATTCCACTGGAGGGCTTAAATCGATTTTACGCGGCCGCAATCCTGACCCTTACTTCCGTCTCGATTAAGACAAATAATATGTTTCATCCGCATGAAGGCCTCCTACCTCATCAGTGCAACATCTCCGGGAACACAAAAATCAAATAACCACAGAGATGAAACAATGGTGAGGACTCGACAGCAAGAAACCACTGAAATGCTGGAGCAAAGGAAACCCAACAGTTAGACTCCGAAGGGCTCAGCCAGAGACAAAGCATCAATCGATACATGTGGATGTTAGTCCAAAAACGGGGCCTCGGTATCAGAAGAATTTGCTTTATTTATCTGAAATTCTGGGGCTAAATTTGGCTGATCAAGCCATCGAAATAGGTCTTGTCATTATTTTGTAAATCATCCCAATATCTAGAGGTCGAGCTAAAGGCTTCAATGATATTTCAGATTGGTTTTCAACGGAAAGGAAAGGGACACTATGAAGTCTGTTCGTAACAAAACAAGAACAGATCAGCCACACGGGGTGCGCAATTCGTACCCATCGGCATACCCACAATTTATCTAAATAACTTTGTACGAGAAATCTTATGTAAATATTGCCAAGTAGAAAAGTGTGTGCTTCACACACTTTCTGACATGACTTTAAAGTATAATATTATGCTCTTCAGAAGTGAAAACAACATTTCTTACATTACATGCAAGATAGAGTGACACCGTAATGCATTTGATGGTTGTCCGCCGCCACCGCCGCCTGCATGAACAGTGGTGATCGAGGGGCACAAAGTAGAAAGAAAATGTCATTCAGGAAAGGTCACAATCTAAGAACGCGGCCGTCTCAAGTCACCTATAGAAAATGACACGGAAGCACACAAAAAAAAAAACAGACGAAACATGAACCAACCGCACAAAGCCAAATAACAAATACGACACTGCAAAAGAACGACATGCCATCGTTCTGTACTCGGGCCACCCCGGTCAAGAGATGGCTGAACTACCCAGTAGAGGAGAGTGAAAGTTTCACACTATATACAGACGGGAGGACACAACGGGAGGCAACGGCGTGTTGCAGCAAACGAGAGCTTTGCTAGAGAAAGATAAACTGCAAAACAAACCAGACAATAACGGGTCAGCAGGAGGGATAATCAGACTTCTTCTGTTACAGCCAACTAATCAACATCTGCTGGAGAATAGTAACTATGAACAATTTACAGTAGAACTTCGATGGCTCGAACACCGATGGCTCGTTTACCATGGATGAGTCGAACATATTCTTGAGTCCCTAGCGAAATCCTCTACATAAGAAATAGTTGGGGATAATTCAGAAGATTTTAGTCATTTATCTTGCAAATGTATGCTGTGTGTACTCATTAGAATCGCCTCGATGAGGCGATTCTAATGAGTACACACCGCATACATATACATTATAGAACACCGAAAAGATGTCAAAAAGTATCTCGTTATGCCTCCTGACAGTAACCTCAGTGGCTCAAACTACCCCTGTCTCGAACAGATTTTCGAGGTCCCAAAGGTGTTCGAGCCATTGAAGTTCGACTGTATGTTACATAAACTTATGGCCGAAAGTGCTTGTTTCCCCTTGACTTGTCAATTAGAGAAGTAAAAGTCAATACTTTATCATTACATTAATTCTCAAACCTAATCTTCAGTCATGTCTGCTTAGACATAGCATCACAAAAACACGCCTATATTATTTTGACCCCCTTGAACCCCACTTTTATATAGTAAAACTGGGGTTTCCGGGTTATACCTTATTTTCCTTATTTCTGCTCTAAAATATAGATTGTGGGTACTCATCGAGCAGAAATAAGAAAACTATCACAATTTTTCATCATAAAATTTTCATTTTTTCGGCGATAAAGGTGGCAATGTATTTGTATAATGGTTAGCTAAAGAGAATGGATCTGATGCATGTCATACATGTTCAACACGATTGCAGGAAGATTTGTTTGTTTGATTTGAGGTTTAACGTCCCCGTCAACACTATTTAGGTCATTTTGGAGATGTTGCTTCCAATTTTGTGACATTGAGATAAAATGACATCTCAATCACTGCCGCCCAATGAAACCAGTAGGGTTAATAAGCATGGACGGGCCGACTCGCAGCAAGTTTCCTGGGCAGGCTTAGACGTTCACGTGCAGACTGTATCAGCTCTGCGTGGAAACATCGTGCAGCCCAATCTATTTCTCCAGGCCCTGATGGGCGGGGGCGGAATATGCAGGAAGAGAAAGAAAACATGGCGTAATCCGAAGAAACCTATACGATCACCCGGTCCAATATGGCCAGTACTACGCGATAATGGTATGACATGGCGGTACATTACATGGTACCATACAAATGGTACTACACGATAATGGTACGAAATAGTGATACAACAAATGGTACAACTCAATGATACTGCTCCATGGTAAACTGACTACATATGGTACAACTTAATGCTATTACACGAACCGAATCACCTGCTGCAAATGATATGGTTTAGAACAGAAGAATTACTCTAATGACTAGATAGGATGCGCGTCTGACTGGTGATCAGTAGGACGCGGGTTCGATGGCTGCCGGGGTCGGCAACATTCTTTCGTGGAGATTGATCATAAAATCTTTTCAACAGTCATTCTCTCCCCTCAGCTGATTCAAGAAGGGCAGTTGTCAGTTTCTGGCGAAAGAATGTGCACTGTACTGGTTAACTGCTTGCGTATAAGCCTGCCCAGGTAAAGTGTGCATAGGTAAACTGACCAGCTCATAAATGACCTAAATAGTGTTGACTGGGTCGTTAAAACTCCAATACAAACAAAAAGTAACGACTAAAGACGGCTATTGATAGCATTTGTATATAATAAACATTTTTAGAAGTGAGACATACTGAGTACTGTATAAGACACTGTTTATGAACATGTATTGAATTAATGATTCTAACACAGCGCGCCTATATAGGCGATGGAAAATAACTGTGTTTTATTCTACAACAAATCACGGCAAGGAAGAGCGTGTCGAGTGACGTCATTAAAAACTGCCAATTTATGACGTCACTAGTCGATTTCCTTGACGTTAGACGGTGTAACGTCATATTCTCGCAACGAAAACGTTAGAAAAGGATATAAACGCATGTGTTTCAGCGATAATTTTAGCCGGATTTCTTTCTAACAATGGCGAAATGTTTTGAGATTTTGAAGGAAACAACAGTATTATTGCCGATTTTCAGCGTGTTAGAATGGAAATAGATCAGCTCTAGTTAGTGATTTGTTGAGTAATAAATCACAGTTGGTCGGTCAGTTGTAAGTAGACAAATCACGCGCGCCATGCGCTCGTGATTTGATCTACTTTACAACTGACCTCCAAACTGTGATTTATTACTCAACAAATCACAGTTAGAGCTTATCTATTTCTTAAATGAACATTACTGTGTTACTAACCACTAAATGTTGAGGTTAAATATTTAAAAAAAATATGCAAACACATAGTAACATAGTTCTTTTTTGAAATACGTAAGGGGGGTGTAACACAGTAACGGTTCTTGCATATATGTTTTGTTTTCTTATTTTAAACAGCATACAGGCAAGGTCAGACGAGACAACAACCCAGCATATATTTAACGGGGTATCTAAATGCTCAGTTTTGACAAGTAGGTCATGTAGAGAATAACCACTTGTGATCAATGTCCTACTATTCTTTTTATGTGGGGAAAGATACTGGTCAGCTTTGCCGGCAAGAATCAGAAACCGTTGTAAACAAAGACTTATACATAAATCACTTATGTAATAATCCTGCTTGTAGTTGCGGTTTTAGAATGGAAGATGTCGAACATTACTTCTTTAATTGCCCAAAGTACCCAGATGCACGTATTATAATGTTTAATGCAACACGTAATTACCACCCTTTGAACATCGAGAGACTCCTTTTCGGAAACGATAAACTAACAGAACAAGAGAACTCTACTTTATTCATTGCTGTTTAAAACTATATAAAAAGCTCTGGAAGATTTGAAACCAAACAAAGGAATGAGTGATCCCTGAACATTTTGCTTTTGTATTGTTTAAAAAAAATACTAATAAATAATAATAAATAAGGCTGATGTTGCAGATGCTGTTGTCCTCTCCACCGCTGCCTTCCGATTCACCCAATTTCCTTATCACTTACGCATTCACACGCATGCACTTGCATGCACACCCAAACACGCATGCTGGCATTACACACTCACACACACACACAACACATATTATTTTTTCTTTTTCATCTATTTATATGTACATGTAGTACATGTATTATAATTATTAATAGAGCAGAAATAAGAAAATAATGGCTACCCATGTAAACCCAGGTTTTACTATATAACAGTGGGGTTCAAGGGGGGCCAAAATTATAAAGGCGTTTTTTCGAGATTGAATAGACAGTACTTCTGAAAGAGTGGCCGCTTTCATTGCTTTTCACTGCCTCTTCTTGATTACACATTATGAAAACACGCCTATACAAATACAGTGTAAATTATACCGCGGATAAAAGCGAAAAATTTAAGATGAAATGTTTTTTTTATTATTTTTAATTATTTCTGCTCAAAGCATAGAGTGTGGGTACTCGTTAGAACCGCCTCATGGTGGCTGGGTACCGGTTCTAAAGAGTACCCATTCCTGCTCAAAATATAGATTGTGGGTAACCGTTAGAACCGCCTCATCGAGGCGGTTCTAACGAGTACCCACAATCTGTGTTTTAGAGCAGAAATTAGAAAAAAGGTTGACCGCTGTAAACCCCAGTTTTACTATGTAGAAGTGGGGTTTAAGGGGGTCAAAATTATATAGGCGTGTTTTCGTGATGCTTTTTAACTTACCACGCCGGTGACTGTTACGGTCACAGTGCCCGTCACTGTGACACAATTATCCTCGACTGTGACTTCTAGGTCGTAAACATCAACTGGCACGTCCTCAGAGGCCTTTACATCCACTGTAAAAGTAATCAGCACAAGGAATTTCGGTATTGTATTACATTATGAAGTCCGAGCTACCACGATTCATTCACCCCCACCCCACCACCCCTCGGCCCCCGCTCATCAGGGCTTGAAAAATTAGATGGGCTGCATAGCTTCCACGCAGAGCTGAAACCGACCGAACACGAGTACTGGTAAACTGCTTAGAGGATCTAAGCCTGCCCAGACAAAGCGTTGCGAGTCAGACGGTCCATGCTTATCAACCCTATTGGTTTCATTGGGCGACAGGGCTTGAGATGGCATTTCATCTCAATGTCGGGTAAAAGTCCCAACAAATTGGAAGCAACGTCTCCAAAATGACCTATACAGTGTTGACGGGGACAATAAACCTCAAATCAATTAATCATTCTTGCATGAATACCAATGTGCATGGCTGTTTGAAGCCATTGTCAAATAGAACGAAAGCCGTGCTCAAACATGTTTGAACATGGATTTTGAGCTTTTGATATCACAAGACGGGCCTTGTTTTGTTTATATTAGGTTGAGCGACGTAACGTTATCGCCCTGAACGTAGCGTTTTGGGGTTCTGTGATGACGTCACTGCATAACAACGTCATTGTAAACAACATTCTGAACTTGTCGCCATTTTGGTTTGCCTGTCGCATTTGAAAGGTTTACATGGAATTTATATGGAGCTTCTGGGCGTTTAAGTCAAAATTTGCGGTCGGATTCGTAAGTTATGCAAGCACAACGATCATCCATTTTTTTTTCATTGCATTAACATTTGCCGGATCCCTCGGAAAATATTTGAACATTCGGCCTAGCGGCCTCATGTTCAAACAGCTTCCTCGGGATCCGGCAAATGTTAATGTATGAAAAACCATGGTTGATCCCTATAATCCATCAACTGACCCCCCCCCCCCCCCATCCCGAAAAGAGACTTCAGGCTGCTACCACGTAGTTCTGAAACCGACCACATATGCATCACGTGAACAAGTCCGTGAAATAAAGACCCACCTAAACCCCACTTTATATAGAGAAAACTGGGGTTTTCGGGGGTAAATATTATTTTCCTTATTTCTGCTCCTAGACATAGGTTGCGGGTACTCGTTAGAACCGCCTCAATGAGGCGGTTCTAACGAGCACCCAAAACCTAAGTTTGGAGTATAAACAAGAAAAATATAACAAATTATCTTCAGAAAAATGGCCTTTTAGAGGTTTGAAAAATGTACTGTATCACACGGATGTGTTATCGTAATGAGTGCAGGTAAAAAAAGTTGAGAGAATTAAAGCCTGCCAGAAGGAAGTGGCGCGAGTCCACATTACGATAACACACCCGTGCGATATATAGAGGATCTTACATGAGTGCTCATGTATTATTGAATTTATTAAACGAGTTGAGGAAAAGGGATAAAATGCGAGGCTTTGCCGAGCATTTTATCCCTTTTCTTCAACGAGTTTAATAAATTGTCGACATAGAGGATCTTACATGAGTGCTCATGTATTATTGAATTTATTAAACGAGTTGAGGAAAAGGGATAAAATGCGAGGATGTGCCGAGCATTTTATCCCTTCCCTCAACGAGTTTAATAAATTCAATAATACATGAGCACGAATGCAAGATTCTATTTATCATATGACATTTTAAACTCATTTTATTCACGATTGTTTACAAAAATGTCAATATTCCACCGTTAGTAAACGCGACGTCGTTAAGGACGTCGTACATGTAACGTTACGGGACGTATCTAGCTAATTTGCATATTTAATCCACTAGTGGATTATCGAAAATAATACATGACGTTATTACACTCTCAGACGCGACGTTATATGATAAAGTGCATTTTCCTATCTCCAAAATGGCTACTTTTCTGGTGAAAATCCGTGATATTTTTCTTATTTATACTGCAAACATAGGTTGCGGGTACTCGTTAGAACCGCCTCATTGAGGCGGTTCTAACGAGTACCCACAACCTATGTCTTGGAGCAAAAATAAGGAAAATAATGTTTACCCCCCTAAACCCCAGTTTTCTCTATATAAAGTGGGGTTTAAGGGGGTGTTCATTTCACGGACATGTTCACGTGATGATGCATATAAACCATTTTGGTTTCATCGGGTGGCAGGACTTGAGGTACCATTTCATCTCTGTGGCGGACGAAATCCCACTCAATCGGTAGCAACGTATCTGAAATGACCTATATAGTGTTGATGTTGATGGGGGCGTTAAACCTCATACCAAACAAAACAGCGATCCCATGAAAACCTTACTCGAATTATGTTCTTAAAATGCACTTGTGCGGCCAACTCACAGGGCTAGACACGTGACTTTTTGCAAGAAGATGCTTTGTTTGATTTGTTGTTTAAGGTCAACGTTAACACTGCTTTGTCATTTTGGAGACGTTGCTTTCAATTTTGTGGGACTTTTACCCGGCATTGAGATAAAATGACATCTCAAGCCCTGTCGCTCGATGAAACCAATAGGGTTTATAAGCACGGACTGTCCGGCTCGCACGGCCTTGACTTGACACACTTAGATCCTCTAAGTGGTTTACCAGTACTGGCGTGCGGTTGGTTTCAGCTCTGAGTGAAGGCATCATGCAGCCCATCTATTTCTTCAAGCTCCGATGGCGGCGGCTTAAGAAGATGCTTTAAGCTCTCCTTTACATGTCTGCTACCAGCAGAGGCTCTTGCTACACTGCGCATGCGCGACTGCTATAAGATCTCCTTCACATGTCTGCAACCAGAAAAAGGCTCCAGCGAGACCTGTGCATACACGACTCCTTCACGATCTTCTCATACACATGTCTGCTACATCTATCAGCAAAGGCTCTTGCGAGAATGAGCGCCCGCGATCGCTTCAAAATCTTCAATACATGTCTGCTACCAACAAAGGCTGGCTAGACGGCGCATGCGCGACTGCGCACGCGCCGTCTCGCCCTAGCCTTTGTAGGTGTCCTATGCAATAAGTACCCCGTTATCGGGAGCTGGCTTATTTAGAATATAAAAGTGTGCAGTTTGTTTTATTTTGGAGTTTAACGACCCACTCAGCACTATAAAGATAATGCCGAGTCTGCCAATTAATCTATCACATGTTCCTAGGGAGACTTAGCTATTCTAAGCGGTATATCAGAATAGTGCACATGCTTTCAACTAAGTAACTGACAACTGTCCATGAGAATAGTGCAAATGTTTCAACTAAGTAACTGACAATTGTCCATTACAATAGTATTAATGCTTTCAACAAAGTAAGTAACAACTGTCCATGAGAATAGTTTACATGTTTTTAACTAAGTAACTGGCAACTGTCCATGAGAATAATACACTTGCTTTCAACAAAGTGACTGACAACTGTCCACGAGAATAGTGCACGTTACTGACAACTGTCCATGAGAATAGTACATATGTTTTCAACAAAGTAATTGACCACTGTCCATGAGAATAGAGCATATGCTTTCAACTAAGTGACTGACAACTGTCCATGAGAATAGTCCATATGTTTTCAACAAAGAAATTGACCACTGTCCATGAGAATAGTGCATATGCTTTCAACGAAGTGACTGACAACTGTCCATGGCGATAGTACATACATGTGTATGTTTTCAACAAAGTAATTGACCACTGTCCATGAGAATAGAGCATATGCTTTCAATTAAGTCACTGACAACTGCCTATGAGAATAGTGCACACGCTTTCAACAAAGTAAATGACAACTGTTCATGAGAATATTACATATGCTTTCTACAAAGTAGCTGACAACTAGCGATGAGAATAGCACACATGCTTTCAACTAAGTGACTGACAACTGTCCATGAGAATAGTATATTATGTTTTCAACAAAGTAACTGACAACTATCGATGAGAAAACTAAGTGACTGACAACTGTCCATGAGAATAGTGCACATGCTTTCAACAAAGTAAATGACAACTATCCATGAGATAGTACACACGCTTTCAACAAAGTAAATGACAACTGTCCATGAGAATAGTACATATGTTTTCAACAAAGTAATTGACCACTGTCCATGAGAATAGAGCATATGCTTTCAACTAAGTCACTGACAACTATCCATGAGATAGTACACATGCTTTCAACAAAGTAAATGACAACTGTCCATGAGAAAAGTACACATGCTTTCAACAAAGTAAGTGACAACTGTCCTTGAAAATAGTACACATGCTTTCAACAAAGTAAATGACAACTGTCCATGAGAAAAGTACACATGCTTTCAACAAAGTAAGTGACAACTGTCCTTGAAAATAGTGCACATGCTTTCAACAAAGTAAATGACAACTGTCCATGAGAAAAGTACACATGCTTTCAACAAAGTAAGTGACAACTGTCCTTGAAAATAGTGCACATGCTTTCAACAAAGTAAATGACAACTGTCAATGAGAAAAGTACACATGCTTTCAACTAAGTACCTGACAACTATCCACGAGAATTAGATACATGCGTTCAACTAACTAACTGACAAATGTCCATGAGAATAGTGCATATGTGTTCAACTAACTAACTGACAACTGCCATGCTCAGCCTCGAAATCGCAGCAGTAGGCACATTCGACATACGATCGAGAGGTTGTGGGTTCGATTTCGGCCACCGAAGGCGAGATGTGTCCTAGGGAAACGCGCCATTTTCCTCCCCAAATGACAATTCTTCAATACACTTATCCCCATTCTAAAGCACTTATTCGGTTGTTAAGTTAAAAATTGTAGTATTTTGCGTACGACGGCAAGCCCGGTGAGCTATGTAATACCAAATGCCAGCCAATGAAAAGCGACGTTACGTGATGACGTCGGGTTTCCGACAGTATATAGCAAAATATACAGTCGCAAAGTTTTGACGTCATCCAATCAGACGTCGCGTCACATACAAAATAGCATTAGAATTGAAGTTAAATATTTTGGTGATATTATGTACTGGTGTGTGTGTGTGTGTGTGTGTGTGTGTGTGTGTGTGTGTGTGTGTGTGTGTGTGTGTGTGTGTGTGTGTGTGTGTGTGTGTGTGTGTGTGATTTTTGTTTTAATTTTACGGCCCAATCTCACTTTTTATATACGCACGGGTGTATTATCGTAATGCTTAGCTAAATTTGGGTATTAGTTTTTGGCCCTTTCAAGATTATTTCACTTATTTCGTACCCTTAGCAAAATAGAGATGGGCTAAAAGCGGTGTTCCTGGAAAAAAATATCTGTACTTCCATGCAGATCTTTACCGCCCCTGCCCATCGATCCCGTGCATTGAAGAAATAGATTGTCTGCATGAGCTGAAGCCGACCCGCAAACGAGTACTGATTAGCCGCTTAGAGGATCTAAGCCTGCCCAGGCAAAGTGGTGCGAGTCGGTCCGTCCATGCTTATAAACCCTATTGGTTTCATTTGGCGACTGGGCTTAAGATGTCATTTAATCTCAATGTCGGGTAAAAGTCCCTCAAAATTGGAAGCAACGTCTCCAAAATGACCTACACTGTGTTGCCGGGGACGTTAAACCTCAAATCAAACAAATTGGCGTTTCACACTGTGTGACCCGAGTGAGGCTCGAACCACAGCATTGAGAAACGTTAAGATTAATGGTCAGCGCTCTTACTCCCTATAGGCAATGGCGGTCTGTCATATATTCGACTTTATATGGAGAAATTAGGGTTTAAAGGGGGAGCAGTGAAACCTGTCATAGTGGCCAACTCTATTAAGCAAGCAACCTGTCTTAAGAAAGCATGCCTTGGGCTCCCGAAAACGAAAGATACAATTTAATTCGCAACACGAACATAAGCCTATATAATTTTGACACCCTTGAATCCTGGGGCCTCTTTCAAAGAAACAAATCGTACGATCCTTCGTACGATTATCGTACGACGATCTTACGATTTTCTTACGATTCTCGTACGAAGCTTTCACAAAAAAATCGTACGATTCTCTTAGGATAAATCGTAGATTTTAGTCCTACGATCGATCGTAAACAATGTTGTTTGTTTGATTTGAGGGTTAACGTCCCCGTCAACACTAGAGAGGTCATTTTTGAGACGTTGCTTCCAATTTGTGGGACTTTTACCCGGCATTGATATGAAATGACATCTCAAGACCTCTCACCCAATTAAACCAATAGTGTCTATAAGCATGGACAGTCCGACTCGCACCGCTTTGCCTGGGCAGGCTTGGGTCTTCTTAGCGGTTTACCAGTACTCGTGTGCGACCGGTTTCAGCTCTGCGTTGAATCGCCATGTAGCCCATTCTATTTCTCCAATTCCCGATGCCATTTTAGGTTACGATGTCATTAGTTTTGCACAACTTATTACTTCTTACTTTTTCATTTTCAAGAATTTGAGAAACCCCACAGGCTGGTAATTTCAATTTAGTTTGAGCAATTATCACTTTATTCCTGAAATTTAAGCATCTAAATAGTATTTATTTTTGATTGATTCGTGTTTTTCGACACGTCAGCACAACGTAGACTCGAGAAAGAGTCGTTAAGGATAGACTCAACCCAATAGATCGTTTAAGTATGTTTTTATTTAAACTTATTGTCTATCACTTGTTGTCTCACAGCTCGGCCAGTCTAAGTACCAGTTACTGTTATCATTATCGCCATCGCCATCATTATCATCCATGTTCACTTCCAAAAATTAAATTCGAATCCACATCTAATGGAGACACGCAGTGGCAACTGTGATCAAAATGCATTTCCGCGGTGAATACTGAAAATTTCCCCAAATTTTGTCGTCACATCTGAAGCGTGACATCCACATGTCATCTAATATTTTCACAACACAGCGTGTACGCCGACGACAAGAATTGTATAGTATTTCAAAACGCCGTGAGACGTGACTGCGCTTTTAATTTTGGACTAGTCCGTGTTTTAGGTAAGTCCCCTTCAGTTCGGATTTTTCATTGACAGATATAGTTTGACTGAGATTCGTACTGCATCATACTAGCCACTTGCCAACGACTTCTACATAATGACATAATCAAAAAACTTATTTATAATGTTAAAACCCTGCGAAAACAAAAATCCGAAACCTGTCTTCCCCTAAAACATGGAATAGTCTTGCCACGCTTGAACGTTGAACTCTCAGAGGTCGTTGATAAACTATACCGCTGTTGAGGTCTTGTTCCTGCAGCTGTTTTTGGGATTAATAGCCATGGCTTTATGTCATCCATTTCAAGTATCTCTCACTTTTATGGCTATAGCTTGCGACACGCTTGTAAAACACATTGAAACAGAGGATAATGAAATGCAATCCAAATCTGCAGCTTCTCGTTCGAAGCAGCCAGTGGCATAGAAGCGTAGAGCAGTTGTTAGATGTATAATTGGCGAGATTGGATAACCTCTTTTGGTGGAGTGTTGTAGCTCACCTGCTTTTGTTGTAGCTCTACTTCTAGCAGATTTGCAATTTACTCTCGGCCTGTATTGCTTTTACTCTTCGAATTTTCTCCGGATCAGTTTGGAAAGTTATATTATCTTTCACTTTTTTGGCTGTAGTCCGTGAAACACTTGCAATACAGAGGATATTGAAATACCATGCAAATCTGTAACGTCTCGTTGGAGGCAGCAAGTGTCAGAGAAGCGTAGAGCAGTTGTTGGTTGTATAATTGGTGAAACTGCATGTCCTCTGCTGGTGGGGTGTTGCAGCCCATCTGTTATTATCTCTATCAGATCTAAATTACACTCTGCTTAATATGTACTTCAAGATCAATTCATCGGCACTTAAACGATCGATTGGGTTGAGTGTATCCTTAAAGACTCTTTCTTGAGCAATATCATTTATTCGCCTTGCAACAAGAACAGCGGTCATTATTTCAGAATGTTAGGAACACACAATGCTATTGTGTAAAGTGGAAAAGAACAACTGATCCCCTCTCTTACGATTAATGTTTCCGCTCTACGAAAATCGTACGATTCTCGTTGAGCAGATACATGCTTGAAAATGGTGGTAGGTCTATTGTTTTTAATATATCTAGAGTAAAACGTAATATTTTACTAAGAAATTCGGTACGAATATTGTTGAATAAATGTTAATAATTGCGCGAATATTGAAAATTAAATTTGTGAATATTTGGATTCTACAGCGACAAAATCGTAAATTCTACGAGTGGTCTAAAGTGATCGTGGATTTCATCGTAAATGACACGATACCGTAACGTTTTTGAAACCGGATTTTTTTCTTGAAAGTCATTTTTGGTCGTACGATTCTCGTACGACCACGATACGATGAAAATCAGTCGTACGACCTTTTTTGAAAGAGGCCCCTGCTTTCATATAGTTAAACTGGGGTTTACAGGGGTAAACCTTACTTTTCTTATTTCTGTTCTCAAACACAGATTGTAGGTACTCGATGAGGCGTCGAGGCGGTTCTAACGATTACCCATAATCTATGTTTTTAGCAAAAATAAGAAAATTATCACAATTTTCTATCTTAAAATTTTCGATTTTTTCGTGGTAAAATTTACACGGCGTGTTTTCGTAATCACCTGTATTAAACAAGCACCTGACTTAAGCAAGCACATTCTGATCATCCCTCAGGTGCTTTCTGACTGTATATTATTTTCTTGTATTTGCTTCAAAAGAGATTCTAACGAGCATCCAATATCTAAGTTGGATTCTAACACAGCGCGCCTATATAGGCAATGGAAAACAACTGTGTTTTATTCTGCAACAAATCACAGCAAGGGAGAGCGTGACGAGTGACGTCATTAAAAACAGCAAATTTATGACGTCACTAGACGATTTCCTTGACGTTAGACGGTGTAACGTCATCTTATCGCATCGAAAACGTTAGAATAGGATATAAATGCATGTGTTTCAGTCGATAATTTTAGCGGGATTTCTTCTAACAATGGCGAAAAGTTGTGAGATTTTGAAGGAAACAACAGCATTATTGCCGATTTTCGGCCTGTTAGAATCGAAATAGATCAGCTCTAGTTTGTGATTTGTTGAGTAATAAATCACAGTTTGTCGGTCAGTTATACGCGCTCGTGATTTGTCTACTTTACAACTGACCTCCAAACTGTGATTTATTACTCAACAAATCACAGTTAGAGCTGATCTATTTCTTAAGTAAAACTAAGAAATGTATCACACATGTCCGTTCGAAAGCATTTTTGAAAAATCATCACGAAAACACACCTATGCAATCTTGACCCCCTTCTATAGTAAAACAGAGGTTTACAGGGGTAAATCTTATTTTTCTTAATTCTGATCTAAAATATAGATTGTGAGTACCACAAATTATATTTTGAGCATAAATAAGAAAAATATCACAATTTTAGCATCTTAAAATTTTCATTTTTCGGATGATTAAGGTTATTATTGTCCGAAGATAAGCTGAAAGTGGCGTCAGTGAATGTTTCGTAATTAAGCATTGTCCACTGTTGTCAAAAGGTAATGACGTATCGGTAAAGATAATAATAACAGTGAAGTCTGTCTTGCCAGCCAATGATAGATATGGTAATGATAACGGTGCAACCGTGGTGGTATACTCTTTTACGTCACTAACAACTTATCCGCCGACAACAGTACAATGTATTTGTATAGGCATGTTTTCGTAATGGAAAGAATGTGTCATTGTGATATTGTGTACTTACATCCGTCAAGCTCGAATAATGTGTGTGTTTCCAGCGTTATCACCAGGTCGTTTACCGCCGTTTCGTCGTCATTCACAACCAACGTGCCAAGAACAAATCCGGCCGTCGTGTCGGAGTCGACATGGGAGACGTCGAGGTCCGTTATTACAGGTTCTGTATCTAAAAATAAAACATGATTTTTTAACAAAAAACATCACGGATTCTAAGTGTAAAAACAATTTAAATTGCACAGTGAATATAAACCTGCATACATAACCTGTATGAAGTGTGGACTATCAACAGACAGACGGACAGGACAGACAGACAGGACAGGCAGACAAACAGACAGACAAATAACACATTATCTCCTCTCAAGTACACGAGGAAATATTATTTAAATGGCACAATACGGCGGCAAAAAAATCGGCATGTGTTGACCTATTACTTTTTCATTTTGTACCGGAAACCCCAAGACAGGTACCCTGGCAAACAGCGCAGGTCCAGATCAGACGCGGCGTCTGATGCCCAGATCAGATGCTGCAGGGCCTACACTGTTTGCAAAATGTTCAGCCATTTTCCAAACAAATTTTGAAGAAAACACAACCTGTCACCCCTTAATTTTGAAATGGACTCCTGCTATATATAAAGTGGGAGGTTCCATTTGGTACTAAAAAGGGTTAAAGGGAGATAATTCGACAGCTGATGATGCTTTCGTGTTTAACGACGCGTCAACCCTCTTTTTGGGTCATAAGCGTCGAGCGGTTTTAATGATAGATATTTTGACAGCCAGACATCACGAAAACACGCCTCTCTAATTTTGACCCCCTTTAACCCCCACTTTTAGATAGTAAAACTGGGGGTTTCAGGGGTAAACATTATTTTTTCTCATTTCTGCTCAAAAACAAAGATTGTGGGTACTCGATAGAACCGCCTCGACGAGGCGGTTCTATCGAGTCCCGCAATTTATGTTTTGAGCAAAAATAAGAAAAACATCAGATTTTTCATCTGGAAATTTTCCTTGTTGGGTGGTAAAATCTTCCAATACATTTGTATAGGGGTGTTTTTGTAATGAAAAAAGGGGGAAAGAATCTGAAGATGAGGATAGGTAACCCTTGTCCTGCTGAATATTCATATATGCCACACCCACAACCGATTATCAACCAATCAGACTACTTGATGCAAATTATTGCAACAAATTCATAAACTGAATGACAAACAATGTAGATCCTGATCAGATGGCTTCTTCAGAAGCCATCTGATCTGGATCTTCATTGTTTGAAAGATAAACATATTCGGGATCAGCAGGACAAGGGTTAAGGAAGGGCGTGAGACTTTTCGGATTGTTTGTTTGATTTGTGGTTTAACGTCCCCGTCAACACTGCAAAGTCCATTTTGGAGACGTTGCTTCAAATTGTATTGGACTTTTACCCGACATTGAGATGAAATGACATCTCAAGCCCTGTCTCCCAATGAAACCAATAGGGTTTATGCACATGGACGGGCCGACTCGCACCGCTTTGCCTCTAAGCGGTTTCCCTGTACTCGTGTGCGGGTCGGTTTCAGCTCTGCGTGGAAGCACCATGCAGCTCATATATTTCTTCTAGCCCCGATGGGCGGGGGCCCCAGACTTTTTACATTCACGAAAACATTCCTATATAATTTTGACCCCTTAAACCCTACTTTTATACAGTAAAACTGGGGTTTACAGGGGTATATATCATTTTTCTTATTTTTGCTCAAAAACACCCACTATCTATGATTTGACCAAAAATATGAAAAACTTCAGTATATTTAGCTGAAAATTTTCAATTTCCGGTGGTAATTTTTCAAATATATTTGAATAGGCATGTTTTTTTGTAAAAAGAGTATTTGTTTGTTTGATTTGAGGTTTAACGTCCCCGTCAACACTGTATAGGTCATTTTGGAGACGTTGCTCCCAATTTTGTGGGACTTTTACCCGACATTGAGATAAATGACATCTCAAGCCCTTTCGTCCCGTCGCCCAATGAAACAAATAGGGTTTATAAACATGGACGGTCCGACTCGCACCGCTTTACCTGGGCAGGCTTAGATCCTCTAAGCAGTTTACCAGTAGTCGTGTGCGGTCGGATTTCAGCTCTGCGTGGAAGAATCCTGCAGCTCATCTATTTTTTCAAGCCCCGATGGGCGAGGTCCTGTAAAATGAGTATAACGCATACAGTCGACATTCGCCGGATCGAAACCCTCCGGGAGCATGAAAACTTGCTCGAGACAGCGATAGTTCGAGCCACGTGAGGTAACTGAAATTGTCATACAAGGGGGCATAATGCACATCACTAAAAAAAGCCTATATAAATCTGACCCCCTTGAACCCCACTTATTATAGTAAAACAGGGGTTTACAGGGGTAAACCTTATTTTTGTTATTTCTGCTCTAAAATATGGATTGTCGGTACTCGTGAGAACCGCCTCTATGAGGCGGTTCTAACGTGTACCCACAATCTATATTTTGACTCTATGAGGCGGTTCTAACGTGTACCCACAATCCATATTTTAAGCAGAAATATAGAGGCAGTTCTAACGTGTACCCACAATCTATATTTTGATCCGAAATAAGAAAAATATCACATTTTGTTCAGCTTAAAATTTTCCTTTTTTTCGGCGGAAAAGTTTGCAATGTATTTGTATAGATATGTTTCCGTAATGGAGATAAATGTGGGATATCTTTTCGCGTGTTAACAAGTACGCACAATAAACACCCCTCTAAACCCCACTTTATATAAATTAAATTGGGGTTTACGGGGGTATCCATTGTATCCATTATTTTTCTTATTTTTTTTTTCTCAAAAACCATAGATCGCGCGACCTCGTTCAATTCGCCCCAGTGTGTACTCATTAGAAATGTCTCAGTGAGGCGGTTCTAACGAGCACCAACACTCTATATTTGAACTAGAAATACGAATGGTAGTTCTACGTAAGAGATATTTAAGACGCCATTATCGCGCACGGGTGTGTCATTGTAATACATGTATAATGCTGTTAACATCACGAAAACACGCCTATATAATTTTTACCCCCTTGAACCCCACATTTTTATATAGTAAAACTGGGGTTTACAGGGGGGAACCTTACTTTTCTTATTTCTGCTCTAAAATATAGATTGTGGGTTCTCGTTAGAACCGCCTCGATGAGGCGGTTCTAACGAGTGCCCACAATCTATATTTGGAGCAGAAATAAGAAAAATATCACAATTTTTCATCTTAAAATGCTCGTTTTTTTCAGTGATAAAATTGACAATGTATTTGTATAGGCGTGTTTTCATAATGATAAAGTGATTTCGTATTGGCCCAGGTACAGGTCCGAGGTCTGCTGCATTGGCCCGATGCCGAAGGAAGGCCTCGGGGCCAATGCAGCTGACCGAGGACCTGTATCTGGGTCAATGCGAAATTACTTGATTAATGACAATTTTATTAATTGACACAATTAAATAACATGATTATTGATTTTTTTTACCTCACTTGACCTCAGTTAATATTGGTTGACCTGATGTTAATACGGATGACCTCCGATCAATACAGAATAGTCAATAAATAATGTATATTATAAATGTATGTTTTGTGTACTTATTGGGGTCGCTTCAGCAATGTCATTTCAACTCCATTTCGGGTAAAAGTCCCACAAAACTGGGAGCAACGTCTCCAAAACAAGAATTCCGCCGAAGGCTATGTCGCGCCTGTGGGGGCGCGAAGTCACCCAGCCATGATATGTAGGTCAAGGTAAAACATAGATGCTTGCATAAAAGTTTCCATTCTTAAATGCAAGCTTGTACTAAGTATCATTAATGAAGCTGTAATAATTCTTGAGAAATGAACTTAACCATTAGGATGAACGCTAGGATGGTCAGTGAACCATGAAATTTTGGTCAAGGTCAAATATGGATGCTTGCATTTAAGTTGCCATCCCCAGATTCAAGTTTGAACCAAATATCATTAATGAAGCTCTAAAAGTTCTTGAGAAATAAACTTGACCATTAGGGTGAACGCTAGGGTGGTCACAATATTTTACAAAGTCAGTGAACCATGAAATATAGGTCAAGGTCAAATATGGATGCTTGCATTTAAGTTGCCATCCACAGATACAGGTTTGTACCAAATATCATTAATGAAGCTCTTATAGTTCTTGAGAAATAAACTTGACCATAAGGGTGAAGGCTAGGGTGGTCGCGATATTTTACAAAGTCAGTGAACCATGAAATGTAGGTTAAGGTCAAATATGGATGCTTGCATTTAAGTTGCCATCCACAGATACAAGTTTGTACCAAATATCATTAATGAAGCTCTTATAGTTCTTGAGAAATAAACTTGACCATTAGGGTGAACGCTAGGGTGGTCGCAATATTTTACGAAGTCAGTGAACCATAAAATGTAGGTCAAGGTCAAATATGGATGCTTGCATTTAAGTAGCCATCCCCAGTTACAAGTTTGTACCAAGTATCATTAATGAAGCTCTTATAGTTCTTGAGAAATGGTGAACGCTAGGGTGGTCGCAAAAGTTGACGCCTTGACAAACGGACGAACGGACGAACGAACGAACGGACGGAAAACCGGGCGCCTATATCGCACCATGCTAATAGCAGGCGCGACAATGACTTATACATGGTTGACGTGGACGTTATACCTCAAATCAAACAAACACAAACAAAAACCTCAGTGGTAATCAATACGAGGACTGTTCAAATATGAATGCAAGTACAACATTTTCTCATGCACTAATGCGAAAATCACCTGGAAATAAATATTACAGCGTAGAAAACATTTTACCTATACATTGATACCAAACCTGTTAAAATTCGTCCTCTTTAGCCATGTATATCGTTCGATAAACACTGTCTACTCTTGTATACTAATACAAAACATGATTGGAAGAAGGTCAGAGTACGCCGCTGAAATACGGTCCTATATTAAGAATCGTTGTATTCTTGGTATACGGTGCAAAGACATTTTTGATGAAATATGTTCGGTTTATGGGCATAATGAAATGTCTTTTCCGACAGTTTTTCGTTGGTGTAAGAAATTCTGCTGTGGGCTAGGCTGAACAGAAGATGCACCACATGATCGTCGGCCGAAAAGAGCAACATCTGCCAAGATGGTTGCTAGAGTGAAAGAAATAGTTGCTACCGATGCACGATACACCACTAGGCAAATAGCTAGTATGGTTGGCATCTCATTAGGAGCAGCTTATACAATTCTGAAACGGGATTTGAAAATGAGAAAGATCTGTGCTAGATGGATTCCCCATCTGTTGACAGATGAGGAGAAAAAGACACGCGTTCAGTGCGCCAAGAAGTTGCTTAAAAAGTTTCCAAATTACAATGCACGGTCTTTCGCTAATGTCGTCACAGGTGACGAGACATGGGTTCACTTTTTTGAGCCAAAAACGAAAGATTCAGAACAAAATATGGGCAACAAAGTATTGCAAAAGACCATGCATTGCAAAGCGGACCATGAGCGTCAAGAAGGTAATGTATGCCATATTCTTTTCAAATCAGGGCCCTGCTATTCAGGTTGCTGTGCCTAAAGGTAAATCTGTAAATGCGAAGTTTTACAAGAATTAAGTTCTTCGAAAATTGAAGAAATATTTCAAAGAACGAAGACCCGCAACTGGTTTGGCCAATGTCAGATTGCTACATGACAATTCGTCATCGCACAAGGCGTTCATTGTGCAAGACTATCTGAAGCAGGAAAAGGTTGTTGAACTCCCTCATCCCCCGTATTCCCCTGACCTTGCCCCGTGTGACTTTTTTTTTTGTTCCCGCGGCTGAAAAAATACCTTTCTGGTCGACAACACCTCGGTTCTGCAATATTCCAGTGCCTTCATAGTATATACCTCGAAAAGACTACCAAAATGCATTCAATGATTGGATCAGAAGACTGAAAGTTTGTATATCTGTTAAAGGGGAATACGTTGAGGGGACAAAATAAATAATTTTCATCGAAATCTATCACGGAATCATTTTTATGTGCTTAGTTGCATTCATATTTGAACAGTCCTCCTTTTTTGGCGAACGGCGCATGCCCCAAAAGCACGTCTGTATCAAAATCTAGGTCCGAAATCCAGATAGTTTTATGACGACAGTTAAAGTTATACGATAAACCAAAATAACTTTATTCCTCTTTTAAATATACATGTAAATATAATATGGGCCCCGTCAAGCGATTTTGGTACTTATCGCCTATGCGAGCAGCGAAGGTTCAGGCGAGCCTGCGCATCCGCGCAGTCTCGCCAGAACCTTCGCTGCTCGCTCATACAAGCAGTGAATCAAGAGGAACCTTCAGACAGAAAGACATATCCCTGGCCCCTCTGAATGGCTGGGCATGCGCAGTTAAAATTTGTCATGACGGAATGCTCGAAGACACAAATTCGCTTGGCGGGGCTCATATATAGAAACATCCAAATAATGAAGCAGAGTAATCAATGAAAAGTGGAACTAGTCTACGTGGTTTTCATTCATAAATCTTGCACACGGGGATACGCTGGGTACAATTTATCATTACGCCGGCGGGAAACAGGCCTATATATTTTAATGTATTACCTTTCCATCTCGAAAACACGCCTATATAATTTGACCCCTTTGAACCCCACTTTTATATAGTAAAACTGGGGTTTACAGGGGTATACCTTATTTTTCTTATTTCTGATCCAAAATATAATTGTGGGTACTCGTTAGAACCGCCTCGATGAGGCAGTTCTAACGAGTACCCACAATCTATATTTTGAGCAGAAATAAGAAAAATATCACAATTTTTCAGCATAAAATGTTCATTTTTTCGGCGATAAAGGTGGCAATGTATTTGTATAGGCGTGTTTGCGTAATGACAAAGTAATATCATGACTGACTGAAAGTCATAATCGGGTGTGGCTAAATTAATTTATTCAGCAGCAGGACAGTGCTAAAACAAGAGGACCATGATGGTCCTATATCGCTCACCTGAGCTAACACATCCAACGTTTCAGGAAGTTTCAATCGTTACTGAAGGACTTATGCTGATGACGAGGTCAAAAACAGTCATTTTCAGCAATCAAGGGGACATACATGTAACTGAGAGATAGGCCGACATCAGAAATATTCGAACAACATCCCGAAAACACGCCTATATAATTTTGACCCCTTGAACCCCACTTTTATATAGTAAAAATGGGGTATCCGGGGGTATACCTTTTCTTATTTCTGCTCTTAAATATAGATTGTAGGTACTCGTTAGAACCGCCTCGATGGGGGTATACCTTATTTTTTGTTTATTTCTGCTCTAAAATATAGATTGTGGGTACTCGTTAGAACCGCCTCGATGGGGCGGTTCTAACGAGTGCCCACAATCTATATTTGGAGCAGAAATAAGAAAAATATCACAATTTTTTCAGCATAAAATGTTCATTTTTCGGCGATAAAAGTGGAAATGTATTTGTATAGGCGTGTTTGCGTAATGTATCCAAATTTCATCCCAAACTTACTTATATGTACGTATCATGAAGATCAGAACATAACGAAAAGACATATGGTGATGATAAGGTTCAAAATAGACATTTGCAGCAATCCATTACGCAAAAACGCCTATTCAAATTTGCCACCTTTATCGCCGTAAAAATGAAAAATGTATGATGAAAATTTGTGATAATTTTCTTATTTCTGCTAAAAATATAGATTGTGGGCACTCGTGGGCACTCGTTAGAACCGTCACATCGAGGCGGTTCTAATGAGTACCCACAATCCATAATTTAGAGCAGAAATAAGAAAAATAAGTTTTACCCCCGGAAACCCCAGTTTTATTGCATAAAAGTGGGGTTCAAGGGGGTCAAAATTACATAGGCGTGTTTTCTTGATGATAATTGTTTTATTGTTCCCTGTGTTATACTGTCTATAGCAGATCAAAGGCAGTCCCTAAATGTTGTTGGATTTATCAACTCCCGTGGCTGGAACTGAGGCTTCCAAGGGGGTTCTTCTTTTGCGGTTTATTTTTGTTATGGTTTGTCTTTGGCTGTTTGTGTCGCTTATATTATTTTATTTTGGATAGCCTTTTGGCCATTTTGTGGGAATGTAACCGCCCTTTTGGCTTTCTGCTGTTGGTGTTTCTGTTGGGGTCTGTTGCTTCATGTTTGTATTTCTTTTCCTTTGGTGTCTCGAATGGGAGCTGTGGGTTAATTGTATCGATTTCTGATCATTGACTCTACTTCTATTTAGAAGCGAGAACAGTAATTTGAGAGAGTATGGCTATGAAATGGACAAGAGAAATTATTACAAATTGTACCACTACCGACCTTCAGTTTCTGGCGAAAAAATGTGCACTGTACTGGTTAACCGCTAAGGTATAAGCCTGCCCAGGAAAGTGTTGATTGGTAAACTGATCGGCCCAAATATGACCTAAATAGTGTTGACTGGGCCGTAAAACTCCAATACAAACAAACAAACAAAACCACTACCGACCTCTGGTCAACAGTTAGTAAACTATTAATTTTCCCCTTACCTGTTGAAGAGAGTGGACTTCTCTGTAGTCATAACTGAGGGCTACATTATATTATGTAATGAAATAATAGTCATCAATAATCAAGAATAAAAGCCTTTACGGACTTACGGTAATGACATTGTCAAAAATAGGCATTTTCAGCAAACAAAGAGACACAAATCTATGATAGACTGGTTCACATCGCAAAGTTTTCGGACTCATCCGAGCTGTTATCCCCAACCAACTTATGTGTTAGTTTCAAGGGGATCCGATTAAAGGTAAAGGGCTTATGGTAATGACAGGGCCCAAAATGGGCATTTCAGCGAAGGTTGGGACATAACTCTACATTACGCAAACACACCTATACAAATACATTGCCACCTTTATCGCCGAAAAAATGAAAATTTTATGAAGAAAAATTGTGATATTTTTCTTATTTCTGATCCAAATATAGATTGTGGACACTCGTTAGAACCGCCTCATCGAGGCGGTTCTAACGATTACCCACAATCTATAATTTAGAGCAGAAATAAGAAATATAAGGTATACCCCCGGAAACCCGAGTTATACTATATAAAAGTGGGGTTCAAGGGGGTCAAAATTATATAGGCGTGTTTTAGTGTTGTGAGTTCATGTAATAGACCGACATCGCCAGTTTTCGAGCTTTAATCCTTGTCTTATATGTAAGTTTCAAGAAGATCCGATAAAAATCGAAGGGGTTACAGTGATGACAAGGTCAAAATAGGCTGTGTATGAAGAGACTCAATAAAACCGAGTCTCCGATTTTCGTTCTTTAATGCGTTCTGTTTCCAAAGGCAACCTTTTAGCTTTTTATTTCCTGCAATCAAAGGGACCTAACTCTATGACAGATAGGCCGGCCTCACCAGTTTTCGAACTCATTCGAGTTTGTATCCATGATTTACATATATGAAAGTTTCAAGAAAAGCCGATAAAACTGAAGGAGCCACAGTGATATAAATGTAACAAGAAATATCTTTAAAAAAGATATGCGGCGTAGATTTAATTGGAAGGTTGTTTAGAAACCAGTGCTTCAGCTGAAGTGCACGACCCGCCGGATGCTTTTAGCTTGATGAGTGTTACCATATACGGGTATGGCGGCCATTTTGGTCATGTGACCTGGACCTAAAACGGTTCCCCCAATAAATGCGCCTTATCGTAAGGAGCAAAAATATATCTAATACTTTAGTACTGTATTCTGAATCGTTTGCAGGATAAAATGAATTCTCACTTTTCCAATACAAAAGCATATGTGTCAAAGTTTGACCTAGGCACAAAGAAGGTCAAGATCAACCGAGGGTCACCATTTTAGCAATTTACGATGGGCCTACGTCCCAGATGTTATTTATCAAGTTTCGTGGAAATCTGCCAAGTGGTTCTGGAGAAGACTATTTTGAAGGGTTTTTACCATATATGGCTTGTCGGCCATTTTGGTCATGTGACCTGGACCCCATGAGCAAATTTTGGTTTCCTCCATCCCATAGAGGCTCCATATGAAATTTGACCTTAATCGGCCCAACAAATGATACACTGCAACTTTTATTTAGCTTATATTGTAAATTAAACATCTGTCAATTTGTAATGCGATTATTACATGTTTTTGTCATGCTATATCTCTTTATTGGTTTCATTGGGCAACAGGGCTTGGGCTTGGGTGTCATTTCATCTCAATGTCGGGTAAAAGTCCCACAAACTGGGAAGCAACGTCTCCAAAATGACCTACACAGTGTTGATGGGGACGTTAAACATCAAATCAAACAAACAATTCCTTTCGCAGAAAATTCTTCCTTTCGCGAAAGGAACCTTCCTTTCGCGAAATGGTTCCCTTCGCTATATAGACCAACCACGTGAAATTAGGTCAAAATAGCTATTCACCGCAGCAGTTACAGAATTCACTAGAAACACAATTATACATATGACGTATGGTCATCAAAGGACAAGACGGTGAGCAAGCCGAAACTGTATATATTTTTCATTCATGTCTCACATAAAAAACGAAACATTTCCTAGGCGAAAACTTCAGTAAACTGTCGTACTTTTGAGTAGATTTATTTATGCAAATCATTGACCAATGAAATGGTCATCTCCATGGACATGTGGTTTTATTGACCAATGGAATAACGAAAAATGTAGGACAAAAGCAAAACCATAACGGCTACGCCGTAAAAATAAGGCATTTTCTGCAACCAAGGGCGTGTAACTCTACGGCAAATAGGCCGAACTCACCAGTGTTCGAACTTAGCCGGGCTTTTATCTCTGATTTATTTATATGTAATTTTCAAGAAGTCCCAATAACAAAACAACTGAAGGGACTGCAATGATGACCAGGTCGCCTGATCCTTCTTGTACAGATAAAAGACGAAGCTTCATACCAAATATCTAAGACCAGAGCCTTCTGGTTTCAGACAAGAAGATTTTCAAAGGTCTTCCCAATATAAGTCTATGTAAAACAAGTGAGCCCCGGGCCAATGTTTGAACCCAGGGATATAATTTTATCAATTCTGTTAGAGATCCACTAGATGAAGCTTCATACCAAACAGATTGCCAAAGTTTCTCCCTATATAAGTCTATAGATGTAAGACCCGTCGGCACCGGGGTGGGCCCATTTTTGGCCTCATGGCTATTATTTGAACAATTTTGGTAGAGGTCTTCTTGACAAAGCTTCATACCAAACTTAAAGGACCTAGGCCTTGTGGTATCAGAAGATGTTTAAAGGTTTTACATATATGTCTATGTAAAACCAGTGGGCCCTGGAGAGGGTCTATTTTTGTTAGAGGTTCATAAGATGTAGCTTCATATCAAATATCGAATACATGAGCCTTCTGTTTTCAGGCAAGAAGATTTTTAAAGGTTTTCCCTATATAAGTCTATCTAAAACCAGTGGGCCCCGGAGAGGAGCAATGTTTGGCCCCAGGGCTATAATTTTAACAGTCTTGGTAGATGTCGACCAGGTGTAGCTACATACGAAATATCAAAGAACTGAGTCTTCTGGATTCAGACAAGAAGCTGTATAAAGATTTTCCATATGTAAGTCTATGTAAACTAGTGGGCCCCGGGAGGGGACATTTTGGTCCCATGGTTTTTATTTGAACAATCGTGACAGAGGTCCACTAGACGAAGCTTAATAGCAATAGCAAAGAGCTGAGCCTTCTGGTTTCAGAGAAGAAGAGTTTTAAAGATTTTCCCAATATACATGTAAGTCTATGCAAAACCAAAGGACCCCGGTGCGGGGGTGCATTTTTGACACCAGGGCTATAATTTGATCAATCTTGATAGAGGTCCATCAGATGAAGCTTCACACAAAATTTAAAGACCTGGGCCTTGCGGTTTCAGGGAAGATCTTTAAAGATTTTTCCCGATAGAAGTCTATTTAAAGCCAAAGGGCCCCGGGGAGGGGGCATTTTTGGCCCCAGTGCTATAATTTGAATAATCTTGATAGAGGTCCACTAGATGAAGCTTAACACCAAATATCAAAGTCCTGGGCTTTGCGGTTGCAGAGTAGAAGATGTTCCCTATATAAGTCTATGTAAAACCAAATGGCCTCAAGGCGTGGGTATTTTTGGCCCAAGGGCTTTCATTTGAACAATCTTGATAGAGGTTCACAAGATGAAGCTTCATACCAAATATCAAAGAACTGGGCCTTGCAATTTCAGAGAAGAAGATTATTTAAGTTTTCTGTAAAAAATCTATTTTTGGCTCCTTTGACCTAGCTCCTTTGTGCAACGGACCGTGACCATTGAACAGCTTTGAAAGGGGACCACCTAAGAATAATTCCTGTGAGTTTGGTCAAAATCCGGCAAGTGTTTTAGGAGGAAATGTCGTTTGGAGAAATTGTTTACGCACGCACGAACGGACGACGGGCAAAAAGTGATCAAAAAGACCTCATCACTGCGTGGCAGGTGAACTAAAGTAGGCATTTTCTGCAATCAAAGGGATGTAACTCTATGATAAATAAGGCTACCTCAACAGTTGCTGACCTCGTCCGAACTTTTATCCTTGTCTTACGTTTTTATGAGTTGCAAAAAGATCCGATAAAAACTGGAAGAGATACGGTAATGACAAGATCAAAAACAGGAATTTTCTGCAATCAAATGGACGTAACTCTATGATGAGTAAGTCGTCCTCACTAGTTTTCGTACTCTTCCGAGCTTTTATTTCTGATTTACTAACGTGAATGTTTAATCTGTTTGTTTGATTTGGGGTTTAACGTCCCCGTCAACACTGTAAAGGTCATTTTGGAGACGTTGCTTCCAATTTTGTGGGACTTTTACCCGACATTGAGATGAAATGACATCTCAAGCCCTGTCGCCCAATGAAACCAATAGGGTTTAATAGCATGGACGGTCCGCCTCGCACCGCGGTTCTTGGACAGGCTTAGATCGTCTGAGCGGTTTACCAGGTGAATGTTTAATGAAAATCCGATAAGAACTCATCACAAAAACACGCCTATATAATTTTGACCCCCTTGAACCCCACTTTTATATGATAAAACTGTGGTTAAGGGTAAACTTATTTTTCTTATTTCTGCTCTGAAATATAGCTTGTTGGTACTCGTTAGAACCGCCTCAATGAGGCGGTTCTAAAGAGTACCCACAATCTATATTTTGAGCAAAATAAGAAAAATATCAAAATTTTTCATCTTAAATTTTCAATTTTTTTTTCGGTGATAAAGGTTACAATGTATTTGTATAGGCGTGTTTTCGAAATATGAAGGAGCTACAGGGATTACAAGGTCTAAAACAGGCATCTCCTGTAATCAAAGGGGCGTTACTCTATGATAATTGGCTGACAACAACAGTTTTCGAACTCATCCGAGCTTTTATTCCTGACTTACTTACATGTAAGTTTCAAGAACATCCGATAAAAATTGAAGGGACTCAGTGAAGAAAAGGTCAAAAGTAAGCATTTTCTGCAATCAAAGCTACGTAACTCTATGATCACCAGTTTTCACATTCATCCGAGTTCTTATCCCTAGCTTACTTGTACGTAACTTTCAAGAAGATCCAATCAAAACTGAAGGGGCTACCGTGATGACAAGGTCAGAAATAGGCATTTTCAGCAAAGAAGGAGACAGAACTCCTTGAGTAATCGATCGACATCGTTAGTTTTCGAACTCATCCGAGCTTTTACCCTATCTTACTTGTGTGTAAGATTCAGGAAGATCCGATCAAAACTGAATGGGCTACGGTGATGATAAATAAACAAATAGACATGTTCAGCAATCAAGGGGACGTGACTCTATTATAAATGGGCCGACTTAGCCGGTTTTCGAACTCGTCCGAGATTTTATCACCAGTCACCTTACATATAAATTTCAGAACGAACCGATCAAAACTGAAGGCGCTACGGTGATGGAAAGTATTTCCCCACTGTAAGTCTATGGTAACGTGTTGCCATAGCAACCAAAAATTTACATTCGCTCTCGAAAAACGCTAGAGTCATCAATGCCAAACCAGAGGTATGCTACAGATGAGAAATGGTTGAGATCAACCTGCAGGTTGCAGAGATATAACTGATCAAAGGTGTGGACGGACGGACGACCCTCCCCTGGAGCCTGCAGCCCAGGTGAGTAAAAAACTCACTATTAGTGACGACAGCACCAAAGGCGTAGGTTCGTGTACTGTCTGCGCTCAATCCCCATGACGCTGTGCTCCCCACGGGAACCGATGCAAGGGTGTTAGACTGGGTGGCTGGTCCGGCAACAACACTGTAGGGGATGATTTCCATTTCCTCGACTTCCCTGAAAACATTACAAAAACACACCTATAAGTAAACTTCCGCTATTAAGACCACCTAATATTAAGACTAATTCTGGTTTAAAAAGCTTATTTGGTAGGTTCCAGTTATTCTTTCTTCGTATTTTCTGAATACAGTGTCCTCTGTTCAGAGACCACTTTTGGGAATGTTCAAAAGTGGTCTTAAGACCACTTTTGAACTGTTCCAAAGGTGGTCTCAATACAGAAATTATCCTGAACATTGTGAATTTTACCGCCGAAAATCGGAAATTTTAAGATGAAAAATTGCTATATTTTTTCTTATTTTAGAGCAGTGTGTGTGTGTGTGTGAATTCGGATTTAACGACGCTTTCAACAATTTTTCAGTCATATCACGACGGTGTCTGGTTGCGACAGGGAGCTCAATGCTCACGTTTATAGTGCTGCCTCACTGAAGTATCATGTCCCAGACACATTACATGATACCACACCCAGTCACATTATCCTGACACTGGATCGACCAGTCCTAGCTCTACCCCGTAAATCTGAGTGCCAAACGAGGAGCAGCTAGTACCATTTTTAACGACTTTGGTATGTCGCGGCCCGGGATCGAACCCGAGACCTCCCGTTCCCCGGAGCGGACACTCTACCAACTGAGCTATCGGGGCCGGTTGTATTTTAGAGCAGAAATAAGTAAAAAAAAACAGGTTTAAGTATAAGTATTAGTCAATATTAGACGACTATAACTCTCGCATTTTTACTGTTTGAGTTATCTTCCTTGGAAATTGTATGTATGTATGTATGTATGTTTGTATGTATGTATGTGCGTGTGTATGTGCGTGTGTGCGTATGTATGTATGTATGTATGTATGTATGTATGTATGTATGTATGTATGTATGTATGTATGTATGTATGGGTAAATCATGTCCGGTCATTAACTTTCTTATTTTAAGATGGATTTGAAATTACTTGGCAGGCATATTAACCACCATGAGACGATGTGTGGCGCGCATGACGCAGGTCGGAACCTCAAAAGTCAAGGTTATACTTAGAGGTCAAAGGTCAAAAAGGGGCCTTTTTTCGTGTTTGGTCAATACCTTGGCAGAAATGTTAACCACCATGAGACGATGTGTCGCATGTATGATTCAGGTTGGTACCGCAAAGGTCAAGGTCATACATAGACGTCAAAGGTAAAACAAGGGGCTTTTTTCGTGTTTGGTCAATAATTTTCTTATTTTTAGATGGATTTTGAATTATTGCTTGGCAGAAATGTTAACCACCATGAGATGATGTGTCGCGCGCATGACCCAGTTTGGTAACTCAAAGGTCAAGGTCATACATAGAGGTCAAAGGTAAAAAAGGGACCTTTTTGTGTTCGGTCAATGACTTTCTTATTTTTAAATGGATTTTGAAATTACTTGGCAGAAATGTTAACCACCATGAGAGGATGTGTTGCGTGCATAACACAGGTTGGTACCTCAATGGTCAAGGTGAAAGGTAAAAAGGGGCCTTTCCTGGTGTTTGGTTTATAACTTTCTTATTTGTAGATGGATTTTGAAATTACATGGGAGAAATGTTAACCACAATGAAACAATGTGTCTCGTGCATGACCCATGTTGGCACCTCAAAGGTCAAGGTCATACTAAGAGGCCAAAGGTCAAAAAGGGACCTTTTTAGTGTTCAGTCAATTACTTTCTTATTCCTGGATAGATTGTGAAAATGCTTGGCGGAAATGTTAACCATCATGAGACGATGTGTTGCGCGCTAGTTCCTGGTCCGTACCTCCAAGTTCAAGGTCATACTAAGAGTTCAAAGGTCAAAAAATGTCTTTTTTTGTGTCCAGTCAATAACTTCTTTATTTCTGGATGGACTTTTTAAAGTAAAGTTGCAGAAATGTTCACCTTCATTAGACGATGAGTCGTGTGCAAGACCAAGGTCCATACCTCCAAGGTCAAGGTCATACCTAGCTTTCAAAGGTAAAAAAGGGGCCTTTTTGTGTACAGTCTATAACTTTCTTATTCTTTTATCGATTATGAAATTACTTGGCAGAAATGTTAACCATCATGAGACGATGTGTTGTACCTCAAAGGTCAAGGCCATACTTAGAGGTCAAAGGTAAAAAAGGGCTTTTTTTGTGTACGGTCAATAACTTTCTTATTTCACTCTGACCGTTTTAAAACTCTCAATTTTAACTGTGGCTTGAGTGATGTCCATAACCTGATTGGTTTTCAACTAAATGTTGATGTCCCCTTGCATAAATCCAGGTGGAGAAATTACAGAAGTTTTAAAAATTTTGATATTGAAAATTTTAATTTTGATCTAGCCAAAAATTTGTCTGAAATGGATTTTTCTGAAAGCAGAGGTGTTAACGAGACGTATGAGGATTTTACAAATAGAGTTTTAACTGTTGCAGATAAATATGCACCCATGAAAAAGAAAAAATGTATCCCAAAACCTGTTCTCTATATGAATAAATCACTGAAGCAAGCTGTGTACCAAACGAAAATGTTATTTAATAAATTTCAAAAGCATAAAACTTAAAAAAATTGGGAAAAAATTAGGCTGCAAAGACATTTAGTTACCAAGCTCAAAAGAAAATCAACAAATCAATATTTTATTGAAAGATGTGTGGGTGGTAGTAAAACAAAAGATTTTTGGTCTCTATATGAATAAATCACTGAAGCAAGCTGTGTACCAAACGAAAATGTTATTTAATAAATTTCAAAAGCATAAAACTTAAAAAAATTGGGAAAAAATTAGGCTGCAAAGAAATTTAGTTACCAAGCTCAAAAGAAAATCAACAAATCAATATTTTATTGAAAGATGTGTTGGTGGTAGTAAAACAAAAGATTTTTGGTCAACTGTTAAGTCATTTTTAACCAATAAAGGAAGTCATTTTCAGAAAGACACAATTTTATTTGAAAGTGGAAAACTTGTTAATGACCAGCAGGAGGTCTGTAACATTTTTAACGATTTTTTGTAAATGTGGCCAAAGATATAGGAGAAAACTCAATTACAGTTGACAGTGAACACCCTAGTATTGCTAAAATTCAAGAAAACCTATCAGAGCCATCAGTTTTAAATTTTCAGCCCATAGAGGAAAATTTTATTAGTAAGGAAATTGATAAACTCAGTGTGAATAAAGCCACAGGGCATGATGGCATCTCAGCTAAAATTTTAAAACTTGCCAAACCTGCAGTTGTAAGTCCTATTACCCAGTTAATAAATAGTACAATTAAGGTATCAGAATTCCCCGATGAGAGTAAAAAAGCACTGGTAAGCCCACTTCATAAAAAGAACAGTACACTAGACAAAGAAAACTACCGTCCTGTTAGCATTCTGCCTATCCTCTCAAAATTATATGAAAGATCAATTAATGTCCAATTAATGGAATACTTCAAAAATCATTTCAATTCTTACCTCTCTGCCTTCAGACCTAGTTATGGCTGCCAGAGCACACTTTTGAGGATACTTGAAGACTGGAAGCAGGCTTTGGATGATAAAAAATATGTCGCGGCTATACTTATGGACCTCTCAAAAGCATTTGATTGTTTACCACACGACCTGCTTCTTCTAAAACTTAAATTCTATGGACTTTCGGAAAATGCATTGAAATCAATGAACAGTTATTTGACAAACCGAAAACAGAGTGTAAAATTGGGAAGTCTAAAAAAGTGATTTTCAATCTATCCTCAAGGGTGTGCCCCAGGGATCCATTCTTGGGCCAGTGTTGTTCAACATCTTTCTAAACGACATTTTCCTTTTCATCGAACACTGTAGTTTATATAATTATGCTGACGATAACACAGTTTCATGTATTGACAGCAATTTGGAAAGTCTCGTTTACAAACTTGTTAGCGACATTACGATAACCCACCCGTGCGACATAGTGCATTTTTTCACATCTCCAAAATGGCTACTTTTCGGATGAAAATCCATGATATTTTTCGTATTTGAACTGCAAACATAGGTTGTGGGTGCCCGTTAGAACCGCCTAATTGAGGCGGTTCTAACGAGTACCCACAACCTATGTCTTGGAGCAAAAATAAGAAAAATAATGGTTACCCCCGTAAACCCCAGTTTTCTATATACAAAGTGGGGTGTAAGGGGGTGTTCATTTCTTGGACATGTTCACGTGATGACAGCCAGCAGCTTATAAAGTGGTTCCTGGATAACAAGATGAAGGCCAATCCAGAAAAATTTCAGGCTATTGCACTAGGTCAGCACACCAGGAATGAAAATATTACTTTCAACCTTGAAAATAACAATATTAAATGTGAAGAAAATGTAAAACTTTTGGGGGTTACTATAGATTTTAAATTAAATTTTGATTTGCACATTTCAGAAATTTGTAAAAAAGCATCAAGGCAACTGAATGTGTTGAAGAGGAATGGCAGGCATCTGTGTAGACTAGGCAAACTGAATGTGTATTATTCATTTATATTGTCAAATTTTAATTACTGTCCTCTGGTATGGCACTTTTGTGGGGAAACAAATACAAAGAAAATTGAGAAAATATAGGAAAGGGCGTTGAGATTTATCTACAGCGACTATAGCTCTAGCTATGATTCGCTGTTGATAAGATCTCGACTTCCCTCACTGAGGATCAGGCGCCAGAGGACAGTAGCATTTGAAGCTTTTAAACTTTTAAATAATTTATCTCCAGTTTATTTAAATGATCTTTTAATATTTAAACATCATCATTATTCTTTTAGGTATACGAAGACAGTCGAGGTGCCTCAGGTAAGAACAGTTAAGTATGGTACCAGGTCCTTCCGCTTCGCTGCTGCCAAAATCTGGAATTCCCTCCCGCAACATTTGAGGGACATTTCATATTTAAACATGTTTAAGAACCAGGTAAATGCATGGAGCGGGGGGACCTGTTCCTGCTCTTTCTGTTCATACAGTTAGTTTTGTTTTCTGTTCAGTGTCTTACTATATTCTCCTTTATTACCTTTTGCATTTTTCCATCACGTGAACCAGTCCGTGAAATAAAGACCCCCTATACCCCACTTTATATAGAGAAAACTGGGGTTTAAGGGGGTGAACATTATTTTTCTTATTTCTGCCCCAATACATAGGTTGTGGGTACTCGTTAGAACCGCCTCAATGAGGCGGTTCTAACGAGCACCCACAACCTATGTTTGCAGTATTTTTAAGAAAACTAGAGCTGTCAGTGAAACTGACTAGGGCTCCGGCAGCTCTATCAGAGGTGTAGGAAAATTTGTGGACGGACAGACGGACAGACAGACGGACGGACAGAGTGATTACTATAGGGCACCCACACTTTCAGTGCGGGGCCCTAAATATCACGGATTTTCATCAGAAAAATGGCCATTTTGGAGATGTGAAAAAAATGCAATATGTCGTACGGGTGTGTTATCGTAATGATTCTGTTATAATGTTATCATTTTTAGGTCGATGCTTAATCTCTTAAAGTAAAGCCAAGTTTTAATAAGTTTTAATATTTCAGGTTTAATAAAATTTTAATTTCAGTGCTATTAATTGCTATTTTGCTAAATGAAATAATGTAAATATGATACTGTGATATTCATTTAATATGTGCATTTCTTTATTTGGTAAGTCAGTAAATAGCTATACAAAGCTAATGCTGTACTGTTATATACTTTCTCCGACTTTAAATAAAATTTGTCTTATGTCTTATGTCTTATTAAAGTTATTTTGCAGAAATGTGTTGCACACAAGACCCAGGTCATTACCTCAAATGTCAAGGTCATACTTAGAGGCCAAAAAGGGGAGACATCTGTGTTTTTGCTGAAAAACAAATTCTACTTTAAATTGTGAGTACATGAACTCGTTAGAATCGCGATTCTAATGTGTACCCACAGTCTTTATCTTACCCCTCTGAACCCTATTTTACCATATAAAAGTGGTGTTCAATGGGGTGAGAATTATATAGGCATATTTCTATGATGGCAGGCTGATCTTGGCTTTTTAAATCATTGATCGCATGAGCCCTCTTCTTGTTTTTCACAGTCCTTCTCTCCCTTCTGTTGATTCAAGAAGGGCAGTTGTGAGTTTCTGGCGAAAGAATGTGCACTATACTGGTTAACCGCTTACGTATAAGCCTGCCCAGAAAAAGTGTGGATAGGTGAACTGACCGGCTCAAAAATGACCTAAATAGTGTTGACAGGGCCGTTAAACTCCAATACAAACAAACAAAACTAAAGACGATTTTATAACATAGGCGTGTTATTTTAATGTATGAAGATTGATACAAAAATCTGCTCACCAACAAACTATATCGCCGACTATCATCTGAATGTCTGTACCAGAAGGTGAGTTCGAGTACATCAGGTACGTACAAAATTCTAACATTGTAGGACATAGGCGTGTGTATGTAATGGCGGCAAATAGTTCAACCAAAATCTACTCACCAACTAACATTTTATTTGAATGTCTGCACCAAATGTAAATGCTGAGTACTTTGGGCATTTCTCAGATACATTAAAAATTCTAACATTCTAGTGGCATAGGCGTATTATAGTTTATTTGTTTGTTTGTATTGGGGTTTAACGGCTCAGTCAACACTATTTAGGTTATTTTTGAGCCGGTCAGTTTACTTATCCACACTTTTCCTTGGCAGGCTTATACGTAAGCGGTTAGCCAGTACAGTGCACATTCTTCACACAGAAACTGACAACTGCCCTTCTTGAATCAGCGGAAGGGAGAGACCGACCGCTGTTATAGTTTATTACGTTAATATTGTAACACAAAAATCTACTCACCAACCAACTATATCGCCGATTTCCACCAGAATTACTGTAGAAGCTGTCGGTGACGAGAGGCCTTCAGCAGTCACTGAAAAACAAAACACATCACGTGAACAAGTCCGTGAAATGAACGCCCCCTTACACCCCATTTTTTATAGAGAAAACTGGGGTTTACGGGGGTAAACATTATTTTTCTTATTTTTACTCCAAGACATAGGTTGTGGGTACTCGTTAGAACCGCCTCAATGAGGCGGTTCTAACGAGCACCCACAACCAAAGTTTGCAGGATTTATAAGAAAAAATATCTCGGATTTTCATCAGAAAAATTTCGGAGATTTGAGAAAATGCACTATGTAGCACGGGTGTGTTATCGAAATGGTAAAACAGACCATCACGAAAAAAGCCTATATAAATTTGACCCCCTCGAACCCCACTTTTATTTACTAAAACTGGGGTTTACAGGGGTATACCTTATTTCTTCTTATTTTTGCTCTAACATTTAGATTGTGGTTAATCGTTATAACCGCCTCGATTAGGGGATTCTAACGAGTACCCCCGAATTATATTGAGCAGACTTAAGAAAAATATCACAGATTTTCGTCTTAAAATTTTCGTTTTTTTCGGCGGATAAGTTTATAGTTAATTTGTATAGGCGATTTTTTGTAATGCGTACAAATGAGCCACGACAAGTCATTACGAAAACACGCCTATTCAAATACATGTATACTGAAAATTTGCCTAAAAAAGAAAACGAAAAAAAAAAGTCGACAGAAATCCGATATTTTTCTGAATTATTTTCGAAATAAAGATAGCGGGTACTCGTTGGAACCGCCACGGTGAGGCGGTTCTAACGAGTGTACCCACTACTTATGTCTTTGAGCAGAAATAAGAAAAAAAAACATACGTACGCGGTAGCTAAGTTTGACGTCACATCACGAAAACACGCCTATATAAATTTAACCCCCCTCGAACCCCACTTTTATATAGTAAAACTGGGGTTTGCAGGGGTAAACTTTATTTTTCTTATTTCTGATCTGAAATATAGATTGTGGGTACTCGTTAGAACCGCCTCGATGAGGCGGTTCTAACGAGTACCCACAATCTATATTTTGAGCAGAAATAAGAAACATATCACAAATTTTCATCTTAAAATTTTCGTGTTTTTTCTCGGCGGAATTTGTATAGGCCGTGTTTTCGTAATGCGGACAAACGAGCCACGACAAGTCAATACGGAAAACACGCCTATTCAAAGATACTAACAATTTGCTTAAATTTGCCTAAAAAAATAACGAAAAAACTGGATAATAATCCGATATTTTTCATATTTTCTGTTCTAAATAAAGATAGCGGGTACTCGTTAGAACCGCCTCGGTGAGGCGGTTCTAACGAGTGTACCCACCTTTTATGTCTTTTAGCAGAAATAAGAAAAAGCATACGTACGTGGTAGATAAGTATGACGTCACTAAACATACAGTGACGCAAAAAGCGCCGCATTACTCTCAACATTACGAAAACACGCCTATACAAATATATTGTAAATTTAACCACCGAAAAATGAAAATTTTCGGATGAAAAATTTCTATATGCTTCTGATTTCTGCTCAAAACATAGATTGTAGGCACTCGTTAGAACCGCCTCGACGAGGGGTTTCTAACGAGTAGACCGTCTCGACGAGGCGGTTCTAACGAGTACCCAGAATCTATGTTTATGAGCAGAAATAAGAAAAATAATGTATACCCCTGCAAACCCCAGTTTTACTATATAAAAGTGGGGTTCGAGGGGGTCAAAATCATAAAGTCGTGTTTTCGTGATGTCAAAATATGGCTTACGTCGACAATCGAAATGACTGCATTATAAAAAAACAAATCTGCCCTTAGAAATGAAAGGCGTGCAAGAAAAGAATTTTGCATGGGTGTTAGGGTAGATGGTCTATTAAAGTATATTCAAAATTTTACCACCAAAACTGAAAATTTTCAGATAAAAATCAGATGATTTTCATATTTCCATTCAAAACAAAGATTGTGGGTACTCGCAATGTGTTTGTTTGTTTGCTTAATTTGAGGTTTAACGTCCCCGTCTACATTGTAAAGGTAATTTTGGAGACGTCGCTTCCAATTTTGTGGCGGTTTTACACGACATTCAGATGAAATGACATTTCAAGCCCTGTCGCCCAATGCAACCAATAGGGTCTATAAGCATGGACGGTCTGACTCGCACCGCTTTACCCGGACAGGCTTAAATCCTCTCAGTGGTTTACCAGTTCTCGTATGTGGTCGGTTTCAGCTCTGCGTGGAAGAATACTAATAAGAAATGCAGAGGATTGTACTGTCATTTTAAGCAGACATAACGCAGATGTGTTGATAGCAGAATATACAATTTATCAATTGTTTCATGACCTACAATCTTCAATTAGGCAGGTACTACATTTTGAGCGAAGGATTTCATAAATCCTTGGGCGTATACAAAAAGCGATAGCTAATATACTTCTAAAAACCACTCAATAGATGGTGGATGAGAAGGATCATCGAGCGACAACTAAAGTCAGGCGACTAAAAACCTATCCTTAGAAATGAATTCACCGAAATAAAAGGTATGCAAGTATGCGTGTTTAGGGTCGATGGTCTTTTCAAGAATACTGAAAATTTTACCACCAAATACTGGAAATTTTCAGATAAGAAATCAGATATTTCTGCTCATAACATAGACTGTGGGTACTCGCAAATACCACCTAAGTGAGGCGTTTCTAGCGAGTACCCACAATCTATTTTGCGAGCAGAAACAAGAAAAATAATGTAAGAAATCTGATATTTCTGCTCATAACATAGATTGTTGGTACTCGCAAATACCGCCTCAGTGAGGCGTTTCTAGCGAGTACCAACAATCTCTTTTTTGAGCAGAAATAAGAAAAATAATGTGCACCCCTGTAAACGCCAGTTTTACTATATAGGTGTGGCGTTTAAGTGGGTCAAATTTGTATAGTCGTGTTTTCTTGACGTGCTTATAAATTGTCATAATTCAAATTCTCACACAGCGCGCCTATATTGGCAACGGGAAGGAACTGTGTTTTATGATGCAACAAATCACGGCAAGGAAGAGCGTGACGAGTGACGTCAGTAAAAACTGCCAATTATGACGTCACTAGTCGATTTCCTTGACGTTAGTCGGTGTAACGTCATTTTCTCGCATCGAAAATGTTAGAATAGGATATAAATGCATGTGTTTCAGTTGATAATTTTAGCGGGATTTCTTCTAACAATGGCGAAAAGTTGCGAGATTTGGAAGGAAACAACAGCATTATTGTCGATTTTCAGCTTGTTAGAATCGAAAAGATCAGCTCTAGTTTGTAATTTGTTGAGTAATAAATCACAGTTTGTCGGTCAGTTGTAAGTAGACAAATCACGAGCGCTACGCGCTCGTGATTTAGTCTACCTTACAACTGACCTCCAAACTGTGATTTATCACTCAACAGACCACAGTTAGAGCTGATCTATTTCTTAATTCTCCATCATTATGTGTATTTCGAGCGATTGATTGGTTAAAATAAAACTTTTATACTTCGATAAATTCCATGAGCAAGAATTTCAGATCTGCTTCACATAGCGACATGTAATATAACGTGACGTCAAAGAGCACGCGCTTTACGTCATTGTTCATGATTGTTAGAAGACAAATAAACTGAATGTAAAGACTTGATTTTTTTCGCTCGGGTTTCTTTCAAAGATGGCAGCTTCCAATTGAATAATCATTCCGCCGTGGCCGTTGGTAAGTTGATTCTTACACTTTCGAAAGAATTTCTTACTTTTACCATTTTGTTTAAGAAATAGATCAGCTCCAATTGTGATTTGTTGGGTAATAAATCACAGTTTGGAGGTCAGTTGTAAAGTAGACAAATCACGAGCGCGTAGCGCGCGTGATTTGTCTACTTACAACTGACCGACAAACTGTGATTTATTACCCAACAAATCACTGACTAGAGCTGATCTATTTCGATTCTAACACGCTGAAAATCGGCAATAATGTTGTTGTTTCCTTCAAAATCTAACAACCTTTCGCCATTGTTAGAAGAAATCCCGCTAAAATTATCGACTGAAACACATGCATTTATATCCTTTTCTAACGTTTTCGATGCGAGAAAATGACGTTACACCGTCTAACGTCAAGTTAATCGACTAGTGACGTCATAAATTTGCAGTTTTTAATGACGTCACACGTCACGCTCTTCCGAACTGTGATTTGTTGCAGAATAAAACACAGTTATTTTGCATTGCCTATATAGGCGCGCTGTGTTAGAATTAACATTTTTAAACATATTGATGATAAGATTGGAATTATACTGAATGAATTATCATTTTTCTCGTGGATTTTATCGACGGGGAGCGTGATAGCTCAGTGGTTAGTGCACTTGCCTCTGATGCTAGAGGCCCCCGGTTCGATCCCCGGAGGCGGTGATTATTTCGGTGGCCGAACACGCTCCATTGGCATCATTTGCAGGGATGAATGCCAAAACGTGCACCGTCCTTCGGATCGGGACGTTAACTGGAGGCCCCCTGTGCAGGAAGAGTCATCTCCTGTGCCGGTTAAAGATCCCTACCGTAATTACATGATTACTGTGTAGGCTTTCAACCCTGCAACCTGGAGTGTATGTAATATACACCTGCGAGTAATGGTCAAATGTGACCGATCGCAGTATAAGTAGAAAGGAAAGAAAGACGTGTAAACTCCGGCAAATCACTCAAAAACATAGAATGAAACCTTTCGCACCTCATGCAGTTTTTGAATGATTCGCCGGAGATTACACATCGATAAAATACACCCAAAAAATAAAATTCATTCTTTTTCTAATAACATCAACGCTACGCAATTTTCAAACTCAAGGAGGCTGAGGTCGCTCAAGCTGTCACTTTTCTTGAAAGTGGGTACACCCAAAGGCTCTTGCTGAACGCTATGATGTATCGAGAAGTGTTGTTGCCAAGCTATGGAGACGCTACCAGGAGACGGACGAGTTTACTAGACGAGAAGGGCATGGCCGATACCGCATGACGTCACAAAGGGAAGATCAATATCTTCGAAATCTAGTGCTATGAAATCGGCAGCACACGGCCAGAAGGCTACAAATCGATTTCCAATTGGTCATTGGATATTCGATCAAACAATACGTAACGGGTTACATAAAGGGGATCTGAGGGCCAGATGTCCGGCAAGAGGGCCTATTCTCACCAGGCAACATCGTGCACGGCGATATGAGTTTGCCCAAGAACATCCGAATTGGCGATTGCAAGACTGGCGTACATGTATGCATGAGTGGTTTGTGGAGATTTTTTTTACCATACAGTTGGCCGCATTAAGGCTGATTTGTATAAAATTTGCCTAAATATCGCCAACCGTCAAATTGTGCCATATATAAATTTCATTCTGGTCACGATGTTGTGAGTGTTCTTTTTGACGGGAGTCATGTCATTGATTTGTAGGGACGTTTCATCATTTTTTCCCTATGGGAAATACTATTTGAACGCAAATCCATTATCTACTCGATTTTTGCTATCTGGCTATGATTGTGGACGGTATCTTCGCCTCGCCACGATTTTAGCGAACTAATATGAGTATGCATGATTTTCCGGTAGTATTCATAGATATAAAAAACCCTGAAAAAACGAGCATTATTCAGCAGCAGGTCAAGTTCTAACGATTGAACACAACATCGTGACTGGACAATGAAAGTATATTGAAAGGTATGTTAAATCTATGTTTATTATTATTTTTGTATGAACATGCTTGTAGGTTTCATAGGGGTTTACTTCTAGTATACCCCAACTTTCTGAAGCCTATTCTGAATTCACTTTTGAAGGCTCTGTGGTGTAGTGATTAGGCTACTAGCTTTACCAGCTAGAGGTCTCAGGATCGATCCCAGGCTTCTCCAGAAGTAGAATGAGTCTTTTAAGCGAGGTTCTGTCTCATTATGACCCTAGATGTTGGTGAGACGTAAAGTTTAGACACCCGCTCATTCTAGATTCATTTAGGCTTTTAGGCCCGTTTTGTAGAATATAATTAATAAACGTCGGGTCACTTGTTTGATCCATAACTTTTGAATAGCAGTGGTTAGAAAACCGTGGTCCCGTCTCTATATGATATTAGGTGTGGAGGGGACGTAAAATTAAGACGGGATTAACCATATCTTCATCATCAGGGCAAACTGTTACAAGAGCCTGTCGGGTTATCCGTGATGATGAACCGTGATGAATTTGATTTTAGAAGCATGTTCCATGTTGAGAAGAAATAATTTTGTTCAAGAAGAATTACGAGTGCATTTTGTAATGATGCCGTTCTTGTTTGAGAACTCGGTTTGTGCATGTATGTACATAAAAAGTACGTGATGATGATAAGTGAAAGCATTTGGTTGCCACACGTCAAAACGGCCTAAGAGGCGTGGATGACGTCAGCTGCGTCATCAGCGTCACGAGGACGGTTGTGACGTGGTGCCTACCAAATACAGAAAGAATTTACGGCAAACAGTGTTGGCCCTTATGAGACACTAACAAATGTTGTGGAGAATAGATGAAAACCTTCCTGTTTGTAGTTTCTTTCTGTTGTTAATGTAAGGAATTTGTGAATAGCTACATTTGTGAGCCGTGTCGCGGAGAAGGATATGAAATAGAGTTTGTTATGTTTCCTGTAATTGGCGGCTGACCAGGTTGCGCAAAGGCGTGGTCTGTTCAATTGCCTCTTACCTGTGATAATGTAGTGAGCACGAATTTGATGATTATTATGCTCAGTAGTAGTGAGCATTAATTGTTTTCTGTAGTGCTCAGTAAGGAAACATAAACTTTGAGTATTATTGTGTCAAGCGCTTGGTGCTGATAATTTGATGCACAGTCAAGTTGAGTTCTGCTGTACGGTTATTTGTCGCATGCACTAATCAGCCTGTGTGTCTGGTCGGCGCATGCGCAATAACGGTATATGCATGAACATATTCTTACTTCTCCGGGAAGGGGATCATGATATAGTATGTATGTTTTGTAAACTGTATCTTAGTCGAATTATCGTAATTAGCAGGCACGACAATGTGTGGTGAACTGCTGCTCCCTGCCACATAGGAGCAGGTACTGGTACGATGCTGTCGGTTCAGTGTCCAGCAAGGGCGGACAGACCCAATAACAGACCGTCGAGACCAATATAAACAGGTTCTAGAAACCCACATAGAATCAATTTAACGAAGAAGTTACCGGGACTTCAAGTTCATGTGAATACGAATCGTTAATAATATTAATCAACTTGTGGTCGACAACAAGGTCGACAAACAAGTTTTCAGCAGTGCGCGCTAAGTGGGTCACCCTAAGTGGACGTTTAATCTGGCCAGTCGCGTTTTGTATTTCTTTTTCTTATTTTTGTTGTTGTGTTTGTTATTTGCTTCTGTAGACACTCACGTCACCCCGTTCCGAGCGCAGAACATCGTTTTGCCTTCGGGGCGGACGTCGTGAGTGGGCTACAGAAGCAAATGAATGTGATGTTTTGTGTTAGTATTGTTGTATATAGGTACTGTAAATAATTAATGTCATTCATTTGATATCTTTCTTGTGCTTTACCCCACAGCTGCCCGTACACCTGTCAGAGATCGTAAACCCACATGTAACATTTGGTGTCAGAAGTGGGATTTCGATCTCTGGCGGGTGTTCCCAGCTGTGGAACAGCTCATTGATACTCTAAAAAAATATAGCATTGACAGCCACATTTGGAAATTAACTTGAATCTTCCTTCCTGCGTTGATGAAGTGCGAAACCCATGTATTCAACTAAATGGATACTGACAAGTTCATAATTTCTGAGCAGGAAGGCAAGGCAAACCCCACTTTTTCTTGGTAACGAAAAATTTAAGTAGACCCCACTTAGTTGTGTTACCTGACATTCTACTAAGTTAAACTGGAGTAACTAATTGATCTTACCCACACATGGTTCTGACGTACTGACGTTAACAATTTACTGACGTTGACATAACGGTAGCGTTAATATTTACGCTGTGGCTTGAGGTTAGGTTTGACGTAATAGAAACATTAATGGTAACTTGTTATGATCGGAGTTTTGTAATGTGATGAAACTTCGGATTGTAGCTTTTTACTGTAAACGTCGTCAACTTATGACGTCATATTAGACTACCAGTACGTAGCGTCATACTTTGCTGAGAGTGATTGACAATTCAAATCGCGTGTGCTTTAATAACTAACGTTTTAGTTAGATTAACGCGTATAACACATATCTTAACGTTTTAGTTAAGCCCATTCAATCATCACTGTTCATAACTGATCAGTTTATAGTGGTTTTGATAGTAACGTGAGATTTACGTTATCAATAATGGAACGTTTAATGCAAATGGGACAGGAGTAAGGTTATGAGGGGAAAGATTTACAAAATTTTGTTAAGGAGCAGCAAGATATTGAGCGGGCAAAAAGGCAAGAGCAAAGGGATTTAGAAAGGTTAAGGTCCGAGGAAAAGGAAAAGGAAAGGGAGGAAAAGGAAAAGGAATGGGCACATGAACTAGCTATGTTGAATGTTAATAAGGAACTTGAAATGGCACGCATTCAAAGTGAAAGGGAGGCAAAAGAGATTAGTGAGGCCCATTTAGAACAAATAAAACATGGGTTTGAGCTACAGCACCAAGAATTAAGGAATCAATTAGAAATGTAGAGAGCGAAGCTCGAGCTAGAATTTGAAAAGCAAAAAGCTGAGAAGGTGGCTCATGCCCGGGATCCTAAGTTACCTTATTTTGAAGAGGGTAAAGATAAAATGGATAGTTATTTATTAAGGTTTGAGAAATATGCTACGGCTAATAAATGGGATAAGAGTGTTTGGGCCGCGTATTTAAATGCATTGCTTAAGGGCGCGCACTTGATGTATATGACCGGTTGTCAAATGAGGATGCGGCGGATTATGATAAGTTAAAGGGTGCTCTATTTAAGAATTTTGACATGACAGAGCGCGGATTTAGAAAGCAGTTTCGTTATAGTAGGCCTGAGAAATCAGAAACGTTCATACAGTTCAGTAGTAGATTGAGAAGTTATTTAGAAAATTGGCTAAATATGGCAAAGATAGAAAAATCTTTTCCGGCTGTCTGTGATTTCATGGCAAGGGGTCAGTTCCTGGAGTCATGTAATAGAGAACTGTATGTACATCTGAAGCCAAAACAGTTTGGTAATTTAGATGTAAAGGCTAGAGAGGCAGATTTGTTTGCAGAAGCGCGCGGGTGTGTATTTAGATGCATTAATAAGGGCCAACGCGATAATAGAGGCGCAGCGCAGGGTAAACAGGACAAAGTTGACTCAAACAAACCGAGAGGTAGATCGGATATCAAGTGTAGCATATGCGGTAAGGGGCATTTAACAATTAAATGTTTTAAGAACCCCGACAGAAAACAATTATAAAGCGCAGAGGTAGAGCAACTGGAGGTGGGGATAGCGGTGTCAAGGAAAATTTTAACACGCGCGTAGAGAGTCAAGATACTCAGGTTAAGAATGAGAATACGCAGAATGTAGGTCGTGGTTATACACGTGGTCGTGGTAATTTTAGAGGGTCTTTTCGCGGACGCGGTAAGAATAATGGCACACCACGTGGCGCAGCACACCAAGTTAGTTTTTGTCAAACGGCAGTAACTAGGAAAGGTTATGAGATTGGAAGTATTTTTGAAGATAAGGTTGGTGATCCTTTGATTTCGGATAGGGGGGAGTGTAGTAAGGAAACTATTGAAGGTGTCTGTTACTTCTTAAAGGCAAGGTTACCGACGGCACAAGGATTGGTTAATAATGAAAAGGTGGTTGTATTAAGAGATACTGGGTGTACAGGCTGTGTCGTTCGGAGAAGTTTGGGTTCGGATGGTCAGTTACTAGTGAAGGAATCAAATGTTACGTTGATTGATGAATCCACACAAAGGTATCCTTTGGCAATGATTGACATTGACTGTCCTTTTTTCACTGGGAAAACTGTAGCTTTGTGTATGGATGATACGTTGTACGATTTGGTTATCGGTAAAATTGATGGATCAAAACTTCCCGATATGTCTCATTTCACAGCTGCGGCTGTAACTAGGTCTCAAACTAGGCAGGATGAGAAGCCTTACAGAAAAATTAAGGTTCCCGATCAGATCATTAACGATGACAAGGAGGCTTTAAAGCAAGCTCAGGTTGATGATCCAACATTGGAAAACATCAAGAAATGGGTTGTATCTGGGAACAAGACTGTGAGTCGTGGTTTAAACCGAGTTAAAACTAGCTTTATTGAGAAAAAAGGTTTGACATATAGGGAGTTTATCAAGGGTAACAAAGTCTCTTTCCAACTTGTGGTCCCTCAAAGTTTCCGAGGAAAGGTGTTGAAATTGGCTCATGAAACGCTTATGTCTGGACATATGGGTATTAGGAAGACATTAGATAGATTTGTAACTGTGTTTTACTGGCCCGGTATTTGCGGTGATGTCGCTAGATTTTGTAAATCTTGTGATATTTGTCCGAGAACCATTCAGAAAGATCGGGTCACAAAAGTACCTCTAGGAAAAATGTCATTGATTGATACGCCATTTAAGAGGTGGCAGTGAACATAGTTGGTCCAATTGAGCCTCGATCTGATAGGAAATCTCGATACATTTTAACCATGATAGATTATGCGACAAGGTATCCGGAGGCGATAGCTTTACCGAGTATTGAGACGGAACGTGTCGCTGAAGCGCTTATTGAAATGTTTAGTAGGGTTGGCATTCCTGATGAAATGTTGACTGATTGTGGATCACAGTTCACTGCTGAGGTAATGCAAGAAGTCAGCAGACTTCTTTCTCTTCAACAGTTAATGTGTAGTCCGAGACACCCTATATGCAACGGCTTGATTGAGCGTTTCCACGCTACGTTAAAGCAGATGTTACGTCGCATGTGTGCTGAACGTCCAAACCAAAAGATCGGGATAAATATCTTCCAGCTTTATTATTTGCGGTTAGGGAAGTCCCACAAGAGTCTTTGGGATACTCCCCTTTTGAGTTGTTATATGGACATAACGTCAGAGGTCCAATGGCAATATTAAGAGAATTATGGGCTGACGAAGTACGCGATGAGCAAGTTCTTTCGACGTATCAGTACGTTATTGAGCTAAGGGAACGGTTAGAGCAGACATGCAAATTAGCGCGTGATAATTTAAAGAAGGTTCAGATTAAGCAGAAAGATTATTATGATAAAGGCGCGAGGTCGCGTAAATTTGACGTCGGCGATAAAGTACTTTTGTTACTACCGACAGACGGTAATAAATTATTGCTTCAATGGAAAGGTCCATATGAAGTAGTTGAGGTAGTTAACAGAATGGATTATAAGATTGACGTCAATGGAAATGTTAACACATATCACGCTAATATTCTGAAACAGTATGTTGAGCGTCAGACTGTGACGTCTCATTGTCTGATCTCTAAACCTGTTATGTCGACAGACAGTCATGCCAGAAATGACGTCGACGAGTCTTCATTTGAAGACAGCAGTTTTCAAACTGCAGAGCAACCGGAAAGTGACGGTGACGTTAGCGTCCCACATACACTAACGTCAGTGGACAGTGAGGAAACAGAAGGGCTGAGAAAACAGCGCCTTGCAGGACTGACGTGTCAGACAGACCAAATTATATGTACTACACTAACGTCAGAACCTGTGAAACCAATCAAATCAGTTAAGCCAGTAAGGCCACCGCCAGTAAGATTAAAACGATATCCTTTTTCCAACAAACAACAGAGTGCCAGGAGAGCAGGAAAATTATGGGGCCATCACGTGAACAAGTCCGTGAAATAAAGACCCCCCTAAACCCCACTTTATATAGAGAAAACTGGGGTTCACGGGGGTAAACATTCTTTTTCTTATTTCTGCTCCAAGACATAGGTTGTGGGTACTCGTTAGAACCGCCTCAATGAGGCGCCTCATTGAGGTTCTAACGAGCACCCAAAACCTATGTTTTGAACATTTACAACAAAAATATCAAGGATATTCATCAAAAATGTAGCCATTTTGGAGATGTGAAAAATGCACTATGCCGCACGGGTGTGTTATCGTAATGCAAACCACCACAGCTTAACAGAAAATTGTACTGGGGAAAATTTGGGGGCAGACTACCTTAGCAGATAATTTCGCACGATTGTTGTGTACATAGCTGTCTTTGTTCACATAGTGTATTCCATCTCTGTACACAAAGAAAAAACATTTCTGGTTGTTTTTTCTCCAAAAGGGGAAACCTTCTGACACCACCAAATGTTCCATGCGGGATAACGGCATCCCGCAAACCCCCATGCTGACAAGACAACCGAGCGTGGTCTCTGACAGGTGTACGGGCAGCTGTGGGGTAAGGCACAAGAAAGATATCACATGAATGACATGAATTATTTACAGTACCTATATACAACAATACTAACACAAAACATCACATTCATTTGCATCTGTAGCCCACTCACGACGTCCGCCCCGAAGGCAAAACGATGTTCTGCGCTCGGAACGGGGTGACGTGAGTGTCTACAGAAGCAAATAATAAACACAACAACAAAAATAAGAAAAAGAAACACAAAACGCAACTGGCCAGATTAAACGTTCACTTAGGGTGAACCACTAAGCGCGCACTGCTGAAAACTAGTTTGTCGACCTGAAAACTAGTTTGTCGACCTTGTTATCGACCACAAGTTGATTTATATTATTTACGATTCGTATTCACATGAACTTGAAGTCCCGGTAACTTCTTCGTTAAATTGATTCTAGGTGTTTTTCTAGAACCTGTTTATATTGGTCTCGACTGCCTGTTATTGGGTCTGTCCGCCCTTGCTGGACACTGAACCGACAGCATCGTACCAGTACCTGCTCCTATGTGGCAGGGAGCAGCAGGTCACCACACATTGTCGTGCCTGCTAATTACGATAATTCGACTAAGATACAGTTCACAAAACATACATACTATATCATGATCCCCTTCCCGGAAAAGTAAGAATATGTTCATGCATACACCGTTATTGCGCATGCGCCGACCAGACTCACCGGCTGATTAGTGCCTGCGACAAATAACCGTACAGCAGAACTCAACTTGACTGTGCATCAAATTATCAGCACCCAGCGCTTGACACAATAATACTCAAGTTTATGTTTCCTTACTGAGCAGTACAGAAATCAATTAATTCTCACTTCTACTGAGCATATTACTCATCAAATTTGTGCTCACTACATTATCACAGGTAAGAGGCAATTGAACAGACCACGCCTTTGCGCTACCTGGTCAGCCGCCAATTACAGGAATCATAACAAACTCTATTTCATGTCCTTCTCCGCGACACGGCTCACAAATATAGCTATTCACAAATTCTTACATTAACAACAGATAGAAACTACAAACAGGAAGATTTTCATCTATTCTCCACAACATTTGTTAGTGTCTCACAAGGGCCAACACTGTTTGCCGTAAATTCTTTCTGTATTTGGTAGGCACCACGTCACAGCCGTCCTCGTGACGCTGATGACGCACCTGACGTCATCCACGCCTCTCAAGTCGTTATGACGAGTGGCAACCAAATGCTTTCACTTATCATCATCACGTTCTTTTTATGTACATACATGCACAAACCGAGTTCTCAAATAAAAAGGCCATCATTACAAAATGAACTCGTAATTCTTCAACAAAATTATTTCTACTCAACATGAACATGCTTGTGAAATCAAATTCATCACGGTTCATCATCACGGATAACCCGACGGGCTCATGTAAGAGTTTGCCCTGATGATGAAGATATGGTTAATCCCGTCTTAATTTACGTCCCCTCTACACCTAATATCATTTAGAGACGGGACCACGGTTTTCTAACCACTGCTAGTCAAACGTTATGGATCAAACAAGTGACCCGACGTTTATTTATTATATTCTACAAAACGGGTCTAAAAGCCTAAATGAATCTAGAATGAGCGGGTGTCTAAACTTTACGTCTCACCAACATCTAGGGTCAGAATTCGACAGGACCTCGCTTAAAAGACTCATTCTACTTCTGGAGAAGCCTGGGATCGATCCTGCGACCTCTAGCTGGTAAAGCTAGTAGCCTAATCACTACACCACAGAGCCTTCAAAAGTGAATTCAGAATTGGCTTCAGAAAGTTGGGGTATACTAGAAGTAAACCCCTCCAAAACCTACAAGCATGTTCACACAAAAATAATACTAAACATAGATTTAACATACCTTTCAATATACTTTCATTGTCCCGTCACAATGTTGTGTTCAATCGTTAGAATTTGACCTGCTGCTGAATAGTGTTCGTTTTTCAGGGTTTTTATATCTATGAATACTACCGGAAAATCATGCATACTCATATTAGCTCGCTAAAATCGTGGCGAGGTGAAGATACCGCCCACAATCATAGCCAGATAGCAAAAATCGAGTAGATAATGGATTTGCGTTCAAATAGTATTTCCCATAGGGAAAAAAATGATGAAACGTCCCTACAAATCAATGGCATGACTCCCGTCAAAAAGAACACTCACAACATCGTGACCAGAATGAAAATTATATATGGCACAATTTGACGGTTGGCGATTTTTAGGGCAAATTCAATAGAAACCAGCCTTATAGCGGCCAACTGTATAGTAAAAGTATCTCCACAAAACACTCGTGCATACATCGTATGATAATTATGTGCATGACTTGTGCATGGAGCAGCATATTTTGCCTACCTATTTCACTTAAAATATTTCACTCGCACCACCTTGCCATATACCTACTAAAATAATTTAGATGCGCATAAGTACCAGAGAGGTTTTCTATTCCATCTCGTTACACAAGGTTTACCCCTGTAAACCCCAGTTATACTGTATAAAGTTCGCTTTCAAGGGGGACAGTATTATAAAGGCGTGTTTTCGTGATGATTCTCTCCCTTTTGCTGATTCAAAACTGGCAGCTGTCAGTTTCTGGCGAAAGAATGAGCGCTTTAATCTGCACTGGTTATGTTAGTGCTGTGTTGATGTTTTATGCCCCCGTCAACACTAGTTAGGTCATTATAGAGACGTTGCTTCTGATTTTATGGGCCTTTTACCCGATGGTGAAATGCAATGACAGCTCAAGCCATACCGCCCAAAGAAACCGCGCAGGTTAATAAGCAGGGTCGGTCCAATTCACACCATTGTGATGCCCCCGCCCGTTGGTGCTTGAAAAAATAGATGGGCCGCATGATGCTTCCACGCAGAGCTGAAACCGACCCGCACACGAGTACTGGTAAACCGCTTAGAGGATCTAAGCTTGCCCAGGAAAAGCGGTGCAAGTCGGACCGTCCATGCTTGTAAACCCTATTGGTTTCATTGGGCGGCAGGGCTTGAGATGTCATTTCATCTAAATGTCGGGTAAAAATCCCATATAATTGGGAGCAACGTCTATAAAAATGACCTTTACAGTGTTGACTGGGACGTTAAACCTCAAATCAAACAAAACAAACAAAACGATTCTCAGTATAATTAATCTTTTTCAGGTTACTTATTCAGTTTCTTAGTCGTACAAGGAAAAATGATAAGGAAAAAGGAAAATGGAAAAAGGAACTTACTTTATGGTCATGGTGTAATGTAACGCCGTTTTCTAGTACGTGACCCTAAGATCCTCTTAGCGGTTTACCAGTACTTAGTTAGTTCGCCCCCACCCGAACAGATCTTGTATTCGATTTGTTGATAAATAAATCACAGCTTGTATGTCAGTGTAAGTAGACATTCTACGCGCTCGTGATCTGATCTTTACAGCTGACCTCCAAACAGTGATTTATTGTTAAAAATCACTGTTGGAACTTATCTAACTCAGCATATGCCTAGCGACCCATTTTTGGAGGACATTGGCAAACAGTGTAGACTCAGATCAGACGCCGCGTTCTGCGGCGTCTGATCTGAGTCTCCACTGTTTGCTTACATTATGTACATTTTTGTAGAACTTACAACAAACAAAACAAACCTGACACCCCTATATTTGGAAGTTTACCACTCCAAACTCGATAGGGGGAATATTTCATTGTCAAATACAGTGGAATTCCGCTATTAAGTCCACCCAAAATTAAGACTTATTCTGCTTTTAACCCTTTCCCACCCAAACACGTGTTTTAAGTGTCTGAACCCCCCCCCCCCCCACCCACCCACCCACACACTTTTTGAGCCCCAGAACCACCTAAAATCCGCATTCCCCACCCTTGGACAGCTATGTCTGCGTTAGGATTAGTTGCCCTAAAAATGGCGTGTTTTTTCGCGCGGCTCCCCACTAAAAAAATTACCTATGGGGGGGGGTGTTTGAAGGATGGCAGCAGCCCCCCCTCACCGCCGAAAAAATGGGGGTTTGGCCTAGCCGGCCGCTGAAATGAAAGCTGAGGGGGTCAAGGTTCAAAAATGACCCGAAAATGATGTTGGCAAAACATGCTGCAGACAGTGAAAATGGCCAGTGCCAAACCGCTGAATTGTTGCCTTGACAGCAGTGTGAAGTTTAAGAGTCGATCAAACATACATGTACATGTGAAATCACACATTTTGTAAACTTTGAGATACCCTGTCGTTACCATGGCAACAATGGTTTAGCCTATAAAGGTTCCATTAGAACGGCTAGTGCCAAGTGAATATTCCTGCTGAGTTTGATGTAAAACAGACCATTCATTATGAAATAATGGATGTACATGTATGAAGTTGCTGTCCTAGGCAACACTGTGAAAATCAGCAAATATCACAAAGTTCCCAAGTTGGAAAAGGTTAATGAATAAGATTGAAACTGATCAAAATAATTGTTTTCATCATTTCATTACGCAAAAAAGCATATACAAATACATTGCCACCTTTATCGCCGAAAAAATGAAAAACTTAAGATGAAAAATTGTATTATTTTTCTTACTTCTGCTCCAAATATAGATTGTGGGCACTCGTTAGAACCGCCTCATCGAGGCGGTTCTAACGAGTACCCACAATCCATATTTTAGAGCAGAAATAAGAAAAATAAGGTATACCCCCGGAAACCCCAGTTTAACTATATAAAAGTTGGGTACAAGGGGGGGGGGGGGTTAAAATTATATAGGCGTGTTTTCGTGATGTGACTGTGAAATATGATATTTTATAGTTATTACGTAAATAATGCATTTTAGTGTAAAATTAAGATTTTTTCAAGATTCCAGTTAATGCTTATTTGGTAGGTTGCAGTGATTCTTTGTCTTTGTTTCCCGCATACAGGATCCTTTTGCCAGAGACCATTTAAAGGACTGTTGAAAAGTGGTCTTAAAATCCACTTTTGAACAGTCCCAAAAGTGGCCTTACTATAGGAATGTGACTGTATGTCACAAACATTGTTTTTCACCATACCATTATGTGATTCCTCAGCAATTAACTCGTAGATCGGAGCAACCGTCTCGCGCCATAGTTGCGTTTTCAGGATTCCAGTATTGTTCGCGTGAAACATCCAGTTGAACAATTCACCACAGCATGGGGAGGCCGCTCCTTGCAAGAAGAACGCCGTGTCTGGAACGATACACACATGACGATAATACAACCGTGCGACATAGTGCATTTTCTTTTTCACATCTCAAAAATAGCAATGAAAATCCGTGATAGTTTTCTTATTTGGGCCTAAAAATAGCCATGTTTCCGCTAACGCGACCAACCCTGCTTCAGAACCCCCGACTCTACTACAGTAGAACTTCGATGGCTCGAACACCGATGGCTCGTTTACCATGGATGCGTCGAACCAATTCTTGAGCCCCTAGCGAAATCCTCTACATAAGAAATAGTGGGGGATAATTAAGGAGATTTTAGTCTTTTATCTTGCAAATGTATGCTGTGTGTACTCATTAGAATCGCCTCGATGAGGCGATTCTAATGAGTACACACAACATACATTTTTATTATAGAACACCGAAAAGATGTCTAAAAGTACCTCGTTATGCCTCCTGACAGTACCTCAGTGGCTCGAACTACCCCTGTCTCGAACAGATTTTCGAGGCCCCAAAGGTGTTCGAGCCATTGAAGTTCGACTGTATTATCAAAATAAAAACTAAAACTTTCAATTTTCAACCCTGCAAAGTTCCGTCTTTGCATTTTCTTATGTATTACGATAACACACCCGTACGATATAGTGCATTTTTCACATCTCTAAAAAGGTAATTTTCTGATGAAAATTTGTGATAATTTTCTTATTTATACTCCAAACATAGGTTTTGGGTGCTCGTTAGAACCGCCTCATTGAGGCGGTTCTAACGAGTAACCACAACCTACGTCTTGGAACAGAAATAAGGAAAATAATGTTTACCCCCGTAAACCCCAGTTTTCTCTATATAAAGTGGGGTTTAGGGGGGTCTTCATTTCACGGACTTGTTCACGTGATGAGATCAAAATAAAAACTAAAACTTTCAATTTCCGACCCTGCAAAGTGCCGTCTTTGCATTTTCTTATGGTAATTTCGCGTTTTAAGTACATTTTTGTAGTACCGGCCCCGATAGCTCAGTTGGTAGGGTGTCCGCTCCGGGGAACGGGAGGTCACGGGTTCGACCCCGGGCCGCGACACACCAAAGTTGTTAAGAATGGTACTAGCTGCTCCTCGCTTGACACTCAGATTGACGGGGTAGAGCAAGGACCCAGTGTCAGGATAATGTGACTGGGTGTGGTATCATGTAATGTGTCTGGGACATGATACTTCAGTGAGGCAGCAATATAAAAGTGAGCATTGAGCTCCCTGTCGCAACCAGACACCGTCGTGATATGACTGAAAAAATGTTGAAAGCGACGTTAAACCCGAATTCACACACCCATTTTTGTAGTTTTTGCCATTAAGTACCTTCCAAATTACAGAGCTGACTTTTTCAGCATCTAAAATGAATTATGATATACAGTGCAAGCCTCAACATTTTTGTTTGATTTGGGGTTTAACGTCCCCGTCAACACTGTAAAGGTCATTTTGGAGACGTTCCTTCAAATTTTGTGGGACTTTTACCCGACATTGAGATGAAATGACATCTCAAGCCCTGTCGCCCAATGAAACCAATAGGGTTTATAAGCATGGACGGTCCGCCTCGCACTGCGGTTCTGGACAGGCTTAGATCCTCTAAGCGCTTTACCAGACAGAGTGCTAGTGTGCGGGCCGGATTCAACTCTGCGTGGAAGCATCATGCAGCCTATATATTTCTTCAAGCCCCTATGGGCGGGACCGGCAAGCATCAACATGGCAATTTTATTAACATTACGTAAACACGCCTATGCAAATACATTGCTACCTTTATAGCCGAAAAAAATGAAAATTTTATGATGAAAAATTGTGATATTTTTCTTTTTTCTGCTCATCGAGGCGGTTCTGACGAGTACCCACAATCTATATTTTAGAGCAGAAATAAGAAAAATAAGGTATACCCCTGGCGGGGCTCAAATGGAACAGTATGATGAGCAGAATACATTTAAATCATAATTTGATTTTTGTGTCAATATTGAGGCCACCTGAGGTCAAAAACCCAACCATACCCCCTCCAAAACATATCAAATGGAACAGTCTGATGCGTAGAATACATTTAAATCATAATTTAATTACGCAAACACGCCTATACAAACACATTGCCACCCTTATCGCCGAAAAAATGAAAAGTTTATGATGAAAAATTGTTCTTTTTTTCTTATACCTGCTCAAAATATAGAGGCGGTTCTAACGAGTACCCACAATCTATATTTTAGAGCAGAAATAAGAAAAATAAGGTACACCCCCGGAAACCCCAGTTTTACTATATAAAAGTGGGGTTCAAGGGGGTCAAAATTATATAGGCGTGTTTTCGTGATGCAAAAACCATGTACAAAAACAAAAACACATAAAAAATACAGGTCCGACCCTGTCCTGTTTAATTTTTCGGAATTAAAAAATAAAATAATAAAAAAAAGTTTCTCCTACCAACCGACCAATTTTATTTTCAGCATGTTAGCGGAAGCACAGCTATTTTTTACGCCTTATACTGCAAACATAGGTTGTGGGTGCTCGTTAGAACTGCCTCAATGGGACGGTTCTCACGAGTACCCACCACAGAAATAAGAAAAATAATGTATATCTCCGTAAACCTTATAAAGTGGGGATTAGGGGTGTTCATTTCATGAACTTTTTATCGTATTTTTTTTCTCAACGGTTTTCGAAGAAAAAGTGGCGATATTTAAATCGTCTTCGCCGTCCGTCCATCCGTACGTCTGGACGTCTGCTCTCACGAATGGAGTTCTATGTGGCTAGGCGTCGGCATATTGATAACACGTGGCGGTGAGCCACGTAAGAGCAAACATTTGCCACTTAAATGTCAAATCTACGTAATATAGCCCATATGACAAGCTGTCCGAATTTCTGCCCCCTTAATACCGGCTCATGAGTGCGGACACTTCCTTCTGTTTGTCCGTCCGTCTTACCGGACGTCTTAACTCGTCTTAGACAATCAGAGGTACAAACTTGAAATCATGGGAACTTACAGACAAGAGTCTGGAGAGTGCATGTCACTTACGGAATTCTGATCCGATCCGTGAGGGCGGGGGAGTGGGGAGGGGGGGGGGGGGGGGGGCGGGGAATCAAAATTCGAATTGCACGACCCGCAGAAAAAGCGACCGACTGAAGTCGGTTGATTTTCTAAGAGTGCCCTAAAATCACCGTGTCATTCTGTCAGTCCGTCTGTCCGTCCGTAAGCCGTTTGTGAAAATTAGTGACTTAACCGATTGGAATATTTAAATAATTTTTGGCATACTGATAGATATCAATGAGATCTAACTAATGAACTAGCCAAATATTACATGCCATTTAGTATAGCCTCGCCGAGGCGAAAAATGTGAAAATTTTCGAGCTGCTTCTCCTCGGAAACCGTTGGGCCGATTGAAGTCAAATTTCATATGGAGCCTCTTTGGGATGGGTAAAACCAAAATTTGCTTATGGGGTCCAGGTCACATGACCAAAATGGCCGCCAAGCGATTTATGGTAAAAACCCTTCAAAAATAGTCTTCTCCAGAACCACTGGGCAGATTTCCACGAAACTTGATAAATAGCATCTGGGACGTAGGTCCATCATAAAGTGCTAAAATGGTGACCCTGGGTTGACCTTGACATTCTTTGTACCTAGGTCAAACTTTGACACATATGCTTTTGTATTGGAAAAGTAAGAATGCATTTTATCCTGCAAACGATTCAAAATACAGTACTAAAGTATAAGATATATTTTTGCTCCTTACGATAAGGCGCATTTATTGGGGGAACCGTTTTAGGTCCAGGTCACATGACCAAAATGGCCGCCATACCCATATATGGTAACACTCATAAAGCTAAAAGCATCCGGCGGGTCGTGCACTTCAGCTGAAGCACTTGTTTTCATAACATAATCGTCTAACATATCAAATGGGCCCCGTCAAGCGATTTTGGTACTTATCGCCTATGCGAGCAGCGAAGGTTCAGGCGAGCCTGCGCATCCGCGCAGTCTCGCCAGAACCTTCGCTGCTCGCTCATACAAGCAGTGAATCAAGAGGAACCTTCAGACAGAAACCCATATCCCTGGCCCCTCTGAATGGCTGGGCATGCGCAGTTAAAATTTGTCATGACGGAATGCTCGAAGACACTAATTCGCTTGGCGGGGCTCAAATGGAACAGTATGATGAGCAGAATACATTTAAATCATAATTTGACTCTTGCGTAAATATGGAGGCCACCAGAGGTCAAAAACCCAACCATACCCCCTCCAAAACATATCAAATGGAACAGTCTGATGTGTAGAATACACTTAAATCATAATTTCATTACGCAAACACGCCTATACAAACACATTGCCACCTTTATTGCCGAAAAAATGAAGTTGTATGAAATATTGTGATATTTTTCTTATTTCTGCTCAAAATATTGATTGTGGGCACTCGTTAGAACCACCTCATCGAGGCGGTTCTGACGAGTATCCACAATCTATATTTTAGATCAAAAATAAGAAAAATAAGGTATGACTCTGTAAACCTAATTTTTATTATACAAAAGTTGAGTTCGAGGGGGGGGGCTCAAAATTATATAGGCGTGTTTTCGTGATGATGCCTCACGGATGTGACGTAATGAAAAACTGTGTTTTAAAGTTCCAACTGCAGTTTTGTGGTCGCTCTTGTGGAAAATAGTGCATGACAGGGTAGGATAATGAGGAAGAGCTAATCAGGCCGAAATGGGTTCTTTATCGGACAGTCTTTTCTTGTATAAGATTCTATTTTTTCCCATGACTTAGAAACTGACATGTTCCGGTTACGAAAAAAAAAAAAAAAAAAAAAAACATCGGCTATGTTTGTTGTTTCTTCAGCAAAAATAAATCAAAGGTGCTCAAAACCAATACATTCACCCGGTGCACTTTTTTTTTTTTGTTTCTTTATGTTTTGCATACATACGGAGTGATAAGAATTATATATCATTCTGAATGCATCACCGTGTGACAAAAACCATTCTTTCATAATTAAAAAAATAACAATCTGTTTTACTGATGACAATATGCGATATTATCCTTATGTATACTCCAAACATGTTGTTGGTACTCGTTAGAACCACGCCATCGAGGCGGTGCTAACGAGTACCCACAACATATACATTGTAACAGAAATAAGAAAAATATATACCCCTGCCCCTTTATCCCCAATGTTCTGTATATGAAGTTGAGTTGAGAGGGCCATTCATCACGTGAACAAGTCCGTGGAATGAACACCCCCTAAGCCCCACTTTATATAGAGAAAACTGGGGTTTACGAGGGTATACATTATTTTTCTTATTTCTGCTCCAAGACAAAGGTTGTGGGTACTCGTTAGAACCGCATCAACGAAGCGGTTCTAACGAGCACACACAACCTCTGTTTGCAATATACATAAGAAAAAATATCACGAATTCGCATCAGAAAAGTAGCCATTTTTCGGATGTGAAAAAAAACACTATGCCGCACGGGTGTATTATCGTAATGCCGTCTCGTGGTATACTAATGTAAATTCTAACACAGCGCGCCTATATAGGCAATAGAAAACACCTGTGTTTTATTCTGCAACAAATCACGGCAAGGAGGAGCGTGACGAATGACGTCATTTAAAACTGCAAATATATGACGTCACTAGTCGATTTCCTTGACGTTGGACGGCGTAGCGTCATTTTCTCGCATCGAAAACGTTAGAAAAGGATATAAATGCATGTGTTTCAGTCGATAATTTTTGCGGTATTTCTTCTAACAATGGCGAAAAGTTGTGAGATTTTGAAGGAAACAACAACATTATTGGCGATTTTCAGCGTGTTAGAATCGAAATAGATCAACTCTAGTCTGTGATTTGTTGGGTAATAAATCACAGTTTGTCGGTAAGTTGTAAGTAGACAAATCACGCGCGCTACGCGCTCGTGATTTGTCTACTTTACAACTGACCTCCAAACTGTGATTTATTACTCAACAAATCACAGTTAGAGCTGATCTATTTCTTAAATAAAAGTGAAGGCAATTACCAGGAATTGATATAATTATCTGCTACCTCTTATCCAAGAAATCCGTTTTATTTATCTTTTCAAAGTTGGGTTTACACGGGTGTTCACATTACGATTACCTACCCCTGCAACATAGTACATTTTTCACATCACCGAAATGACTACTTGGTTTACTGATGAAAATCCTAGGCCCCCACCTATCGGGCCCTAAAGAAATAGATAGGCTGCATGATGCTTCCACGCAGAGCTGACCGTCACATGAGTACCGATAAACCGCTTAGAGGATCTTAGCCTGCCCAGGCAAAGCGGTGCGAGTCGGATCGTACATGCTTATAAACCATATTGCTTTCATTGGGCGACAGGGCTTGAGGTGTCATTTCATCTCAATGTCGAGTAAAAGTCCCACAAATTTGGAAGCAACGTCTCCAAAATGACCTATAGAATTTTGACGGGGACGATAAACCTCAAACCAAACAAACAAACTAATGAAAATCCATGATAATATTCGTACTTATTCTGCAAACACAAGGTTGTGGAAGCTGGTTACAACCGCCTCATTATTGCCTCAATGAGGCGGTTCTAAGGAGTACCCACAATCTTTGTATTGGAGCAGCAATAAACCAGCGCATAAAAACCTGCAATAAGTCCGGTGTGACCAGCACAGACTCAAATCAACCTGCGCACCCATCCACTATGACAATACCTTATGCTTAAGTCTCTTTGCATAGATACAATGTATTGGCCTATACATGTAGTAGGTACATGCGATCAGCGAAGACTCTGATCAGACTGTGCGAATGTGCAGGCTGATCTGAGTCTTCGCTGGTCGTCAAGACTTCTTGAAGATTTTGTCATGCGCTGGCTCAAATAATATATACCCCCGCCTATTTACAAAGCGGGTGTTCATTTCAAGGACTTGTTCACGTGATGATCTCATGGGGTTGGTAACGTGGTGACTCGACTGTTATAGGTCTCCGCCCATCGGGGCTTGAAGAAATAGGAGGGCTGCATGATGCTTCCACGCAGAGCTGAAACTGACCGCACATGAGTACAGATAAGCCGCTTAGAGGAGCCAAACCTGCCAGGCAAAGCGGTGCGAGTCGGACCATCCATGCTTATAAACCCTTTTGGTTTCATTGGGCGACAGGGCTTGAGCTGTCATTTCATCTTTTGTTTGTTTGTTTGATTTGAGGTTTAACGTCCCCGTCAACACTGTAAAGGTCATTTTGGAGACGTTGCTTCCAATTTTGTTGAACTTTTACCCGACATTGAGTTGAAATGACTTCTCAAGCCCTGTCGCCCAATGAAACCAATAGGGTTTATTACATGTAGCATGGACGGTCCGCCTCGCACCGCGGTTCCTGGACAGGCTTAGATCCTCTAAGCGGTTTACCAGTACTAGTGTGTAACGGGCCTCCGTGGCCTAGTGGATAAGAGCGCTGACTCTTAGTCATTAGGTCTCTCACCGCCGTAGGTTCGAGCCTCGCTCTGGCCACGTGTGAGACGCCAAGTTCTGCAACGGAAGGTCAGGTGGTTTTTCTCCGGGTACTCCGGTTTTCGCCCACCTCTGATTAACGATCGGCTCGATATGAGTGAAATAATCTTGAAAGGGCCGTAAAACCCAAACCAAAAAAAAAAAAAAAAAAAAGTACTAGTGTGCGGGCCGGATTCAGCTCTGCCTGGAAGCATCATGCAGCCCATATATTTCTTCAAGCCCCTATGGGCGGGGGCTTAAAAAGTCTCAATGTTGGGTAAAAGTCCCACAAAATTAGAAGCAACGTCTCCAAAATGATCTCTACAATGTTGCGGGGATGATAAAAAGACTCGACTGTTATTACGTACTGTTCAGGTTATCAATGTTGCTCATATACGAACTAGGAGATGCCGTTCCGATGTGGCACGTGGTCGCCTCTGAAAAAAAAAATAAACGTATTATTCTAACACAGCGCGCCTATATAGGCAATGGAAATAACTGTGTTTTATTCTACAACAAATCACGGCAAAGGAGAGCGTGACGAGTGACGTCATTAAAACTGCAAATTTATGACGTCACTAGTCAATTTCCATGACGTTGGACGGTGTAACGTCATTTTCTCGCATCGAAAACGTTAGAAAAAGATATAAATGCATGTGTTTCAGTCGATAATTTTAGCGGGATTTCTTCTAACATTGGCGAAAAGTTGTGAGAATTTGAAGGAACCAATAGCATTATTGCCGAGTTTCAGCGTGTTAGAATCGAAATAGATCAGCTCTAGCTAGTGATTTGTTAGGTAATAAATCACAGTTTGTCGGTCAGTTGTAAGTAGACAAATCACGCGCGCTACGCGCTCGTGATTTGTCTACTTTACAACTGACCTCTAAACTGTGATTTATTACTCAACAAATCACAGTTAGAGCTGATCTATTTCTTAAATAAATTATGAAAATATACATGATGACCATCCATGAGATTTTTAAAATATCTGGTCACGAGCAAAGTTGTACTTTGTCGTGACCCGACGTTGTTCCTACATTAACGAAAGTCAAATAAATAATTCAAGGCACATCACGCAAACACGCCTATATAATTTTGACCCCATTGAACCCCATATTTATACAGCAAAGCGGGTTTATAGGGGAAAACCTTATTTTTCTTATTTCTGCTCAAAAATATAGATTGTGGGTACTCGTTAGAACCGCCCAAAATCCATATTTTGAGCCGAAATAAGAAAAGTATCACAATTTTTCATCTTAAAATGTTCATATTTTCGGCGATAAAGGTTACAATATATTTGTATAGGCGTGTTTTCGTGATGGCAAATGGAGGGGTGTTCATTGCATAGACATGTTAACGTGATGCATACTCGTAGATTGTGGGTGTTCATTAGAACCGCAGTAATGAGGCCTCACCGATACGCTTGTTTGTTTAAAACTGGGGTTTACAGGGGTAAACCTTATGTCCGTAAGAAATAAAAAAAATATATCACATTTTTCATCTAAAATTTTTCGATATTTCGGGGGTAAAGTTTACAATGTATTTCTATGGGCATGTTTTTGAAATGGAATTCTGATATATTGTTCTTGTTTCTGCTTCAAACATAGATTGCTTGTGCTTGCTAGTACCGCCTCATTGAGGTTCTATCTAGTACCCACAATCTGTGGTTTGCTCCATAAAACGGAAATAACGTTTACCCTTATCATAACGATAACACACCTGTATGTCATAGTGCATTCTTTCACACCACTTTTTCGATTAAAATGTGTCATATTTTCCTTATTTATACTCTGATCATAAGTTGTGGGTGCTCGTTAGAACCGCCTCATAGAGGCGGTTCTAACGAGTATTGTTATGCATAAGAATTTATTTTTCTGATTCCCACTTGCACCCCACTGTGACCTAATAGTGCTATAAATATCTTGTTAATCTTCTTATAGAAGATTCTAGAAAACTGAGTCACAGATTAATTTCATTTTTGTAAACAACATGTTTACAAGGAAAAGTACTTCAGAACCTTCCAGAAAGTTCTGGGTTGCATTATTTTTAGAAAATTACCTCATCTTATTCCACAGCCCTCTGGAATGTTCTAGAGAAATCTTAGGGTCTATAAAAGAGCTTGATTTTTCTCACTGAGGGAGACTTTGGAGTTTGATGTTTGGGCATTTAAGAAAAGTTATTTATAAATTCTGTGTGGGATTGTTAAAGGATATTACTTTTCATTTTGGACTGTGAATTCTGTGGGATCAAGGAAAATAGATTCATTCAGGATATTTCATAACAGAGCTAAGTACATTTAATTTTCTTACTTCTACAGGTTAAAGTTAACTTGTAAATAAATTTTGTTAAAATTTTCCAAAAGGCTTGTTTGCTTTTTCTTTCTGCTACGCCTGGCTCGTAACAGAAATTGGGGGCTCGTCCGGGATGCCAGAATTGGCTTGTGCCGAAGTTGGTATCCTTCACGTCATCATAAATGATGACTTCCTTGAAGAGGGGGTGTGTTACCTCCCTTCCATTATCTACCTTGGTAGATCATATGCATAGCTTCTAGGTTTATAACCACTCTCTGACAACTGCGTCAGGGAGTCGACTCTTTGGCTCAGGGGTAAGAGCAGTGGACTGTCACCCGAGCGGCCCGGGTTCGAATCCCACCATAGGCGGGGATTTTTTCAGGCTATGCATCTTTCCTTTGTTACGGCTTTCAGGTCGTAAGATGGGGGCTCGTCCGAAATGCCAGAATTGGCTTGTGCCGAAGTTGGTATCCTTCACGTCATCATAAATGATGACTTCCTTGAAGAGGGGGTGTGTTACCTCCCTTCCATTATCTACCTTGGTAGATCATATGCATGGCTTCTAGGTTTATAACCACTCTCTGACAACTGCGTCAGGGAGTCGACTCTTTGGCTCAGGGGTAAGAGCAGTGGACTGTCACCCGAGCGGCCCGGGTTCGAATCCCACCATAGGCGGGGATTTTTTCAGGCTATGCATCTTTCCTTTGTTACGGCTTTCAGGTCGTAAGATAGCTTTCCTATTCCAAGAATGGATGACTGCATTGATAACATCGGGAATGCCAAATACATAACGAAATTCGACCTTCTGAAAGGATTTTGGCAAATTCCACTCACAGATAGAGCAAAGGAGGTTTTGGCATTCACAACACCAGACGGATTATTTAACTATAAAGTTATGCCATTTGGAACGAAAAACTCTCCGGCAACATTTCAGCGCTTAATAAACATGGTAATTGCGGGGCTGGAAGGCTGCAGTGCTTATATCGATGATGCTATCATATACAACGACCAGTGGAATCAACATCTTGGGACTATTCGAGCATTCTTTGATAGACTGAGTAATGCCAAATTGACAATCAATCTTGCTAAAAGTGAATTCTGCCATGCAAGTTTGACATTTCTAGGTCATGTTGTAGGTCAAGGTCATGTGAAACCCATTGATGCTAAAGTTGAGGCTATCTCAAATTTTCCCGTACCCACGTGCAAAAGACAGCTGATGCGATTTCTTGGTATGGCTGGTTATTACAGAAAGTTCTGTAATAATTTCTCTGTCATTGCTGAGCCTTTGACAAATTTGCTCAGCAAAAGAACAAAATTCCATTGGAATGCAATATGCCAAAATGCTTTTGATAAACTTAAAGCCATACTCAAGAGTGAACCAGTTCTCTTAGCACCAAACTTTGAAAAGGAGTTTAAGCTAGCTGTAGATGCTAGTGACGTAGGTGCAGGTAGTGTTTTGTTGCAGGAAGATGAAAATGGTGTGGATCATCCAGTTTGCTACTTTTCCAAAAAGTTTAATAAGCATCAGAGAAATTACTCTACCATAGAGAAGGAGTGCTTGTCTCTGATTCTTGCTCTGCAACATTTCGAAGTTTATCTTACCCCTACTACTGCACCGATTGTTGTTTTCAGTGATCACAATCCACTGACTTTCATACATAAAATGAAAAACAAAAATCAGCGGTTGCTCAGGTGGAGTCTTATGCTACAAGAGTATAATTTAGACATAAGACATATCAGAGGGAGAGATAACATTATCCCTGATGCCCTTTCAAGAGCTTGAGCAGTGTCAGGAGTTGTGTTTTTCTTTCCTATTAAAGTGGATTGTAGATACATGTAATTTTATATGCTATGCTCAATATTTTATTATTCTTAAAGCAAAAGAAAGCTTTATTACATAAATCTTTCTTTTCCTCGAAGAGGGGGAGTGTTATGCATAAGAATTTATTTTTCTGATTCCCACTTGCACCCCACTGTGACCTAATAGTGCTATAAATATCTTGTTAATCTTCTTATAGAAGATTCTAGAAAACTGAGTCACAGATTAATTTCATTTTTGTAAACAACATGTTTACAAGGAAAAGTACTTCAGAACCTTCCAGAAAGTTCTGGGTTGCATTATTTTTAGAAAATTACCTCATCTTATTCCACAGCCCTCTGGAATGTTCTAGAGAAATCTTAGGGTCTATAAAAGAGCTTGATTTTTCTCACTGAGGGAGACTTTGGAGTTTGATGTTTGGGCATTTAAGAAAAGTTATTTATAAATTCTGTGTGGGATTGTTAAAGGATATTACTTTTCATTTTGGACTGTGAATTCTGTGGGATCAAGGAAAATAGATTCATTCAGGATATTTCATAACAGAGCTAAGTACATTTAATTTTCTTACTTCTACAGGTTAAAGTTAACTTGTAAATAAATTTTGTTAAAATTTTCCAAAAGGCTTGTTTGCTTTTTCTTTCTGCTACGCCTGGCTCGTAACAGTATCCACAACCTATATCTTGGAGTAGAAATAAGAAAAATAACATATACCCCTGTAAACAATAGTTTTCTCTATATAAAGTGGGGTTATCCAGTAGACCACGGAGGCCCGTTAACACTTTTTATGGTGATGAGTTCCATAATCATAACACATCAGTGTGACATAGTGCGCTAAGACGGTTGTCTTTTCTGGTGAAAACTTGTAAGATTTTTTTATTTGTATACGGAAAATATAGTTTTTTGAGGTACCGACAGCATAATGTATATACGAGTGAGAAAATGTGAGAAAAAATAAGAAATTTAATGTTTACCCATGTAACCCCTAGTTTCCCTTTATAAAGTGGGGTTTAGCGGGCTATTCATTACACGGACGTGTTAACGTGATTTGGTACGTACCTGAACACCGTAACGTAAACAACAACAGTAGTATACGTAACCACGCCATATAAGGGAAGTGGTTATATATCAGTGATTCTAAAACTCTAGTATTGTTTGAAATCACTAAAAATTAATATTTTCCGTTAATATTAATACTGTACATGTGTTTTTGTTTGATTTGAGGTTTAACGTCCCCGTCAACACTGTTTAGGTCATATATGAATACTGTAACAGTAAAATGTACAAGTCTTGTATTTTCACTTTTATCTCTTTGACACTTTCGCTAAAAATGAACTTTATCAGCTTGCCAAAAAATAAACAAAAACAAATTACGTATTTTGCATTTAAAATATTCAATACTTGAATGGTTTCTTAAAGTTTTGAAATTGTCAATCAATACTAACCCATTTAGTACCAGAAACCCCAAAACGGGTACCCTGGCAAACAGTGCAGGCCCAGATCAGACGCCGCAGAACGCGGCGTCTGATCAGGGCCTCCACTGTTTGCTAAACTTTCAGTCAGTTTCCAAATAAATTTTGATGAAAACACAACCTGAAACCCCTATTTTTTAAATGGACTCCTGCTATACATGTATATAAGGAGGAAGATTCCATTTGGTATAAAAGTGTTAATAAGTTGGTATCTTTAGTTTCTTATAAATCTTAAACGTTGTATACAGAACGAAATTCAATAGATTTAGCATACTCTTAATGCGACTTTTCATCATAAATATACAAATGGGCCCCGTCAAGCGATTTTGGTACTTATCACCTATGCGAGCAGCGAAGGTTCAGGCGAGCCTGCGCATCCGCGCAGACTCGCCAGAACCTTCGCTGCTCGCTCATACTAGCAGTGAATCAAGAGGAACCTTCAGACAGAAAGCCATATCCCTGGCCCCTCTGAATGGCTGGGCATGCGCAGTTAAAATTTGTCATGACGGAATGCTCGAAGACACAAATTCGCTTGGCGGGGCTCAAATGATGTGTAAAGTATTGAACTGCGTCAGTCAACGTACTTCTTAACCCATATGTGACAATGGAATCTCCCTCCTAATAATTTTGGAGTGGTTCATTTTCAATTATAGGGGTGTCAGGTTTGTCTTGTTAGCAGTAAGTTTGTGCAAAAATGTATGTACTTTCAGCAAACAGTTGAGACACAGATTTGCGGCGTCTGATCTGGGTCTGCACTGTTTGCCGACGTCCAAAAAAGTGCCGCCAGTCATGTATCGGTTAAGGTTAGAAGCAGTAGGATTTGCTAAAGTAAACAAAACTTGCTGTTTACAAAATTGGAAAAAAATTGGCAAAAGTCCCACAAAATTGGAAGCAACGTTTCCAAAATGACCTTTACAGCGTTGACGGGAACGAGATACCCATATCAAACAAACAAAAATCTTTCCACATGATTGTTGTTTGTTTGATGTGAGGTTTAACGTCCCCGTCAACACTGTAAAGGTCATTTTGGAGACGTTGCTTCCAATTTTGTGGGACTTTTACCCGACATTGAGATGAAATGACATCTCAAGCCCTGCCGCCCAATGTAACTAATAAGGTTTATTATAAGCATGGACGGTCAGACTCGCACCGCATTGCCAGGGCAGCCTTAGATCCTCTAAGCGGTTTACCAGTACTCGTGCGCGGACCAGTTTCAGCTCAGTATGAAAGCATCATGCAGCCCATCTATTTCTTCAAGCAGGGGTGGACATTTTGTACTTACTTTTGCCCAAAATCATACATTACGAGTGCTCGTAAGAACCGCTACACATTTTACTTCTATATTACGATAACTCACTCGTGCGACATAGTGATTTTTTTCACACCTCCAAAATGTCTCCTTTTCTGAAACAAATCCGTGATATTTTTCTCACGTTTATACTGCTAAAATAGATTGTGGGTGCTCGTTAGTACCGCCTCTTTGAGGCGGTTCTAACGAGTACCCACAACCTATGTCTTGGAGCAGAAATAAGAAAAACAGTATTTACCCTGTAAACGCTGTATAAAGTGGGGTTTAGGGGGGTGTTCATTTCACTGATTTGTTCACATGATGATTTACAAAACATCACGAAAACAGGCCAATAAAATTTTGACCACCTTGAACCCCACTTTTCACTTTTATATAGTAAAACTGGGGTTTACAGGGGTAAACCTTATTTTTCTTATTTCTGCTCTAAAATAAAGATTGTGGGTACTCGTTGGCGGTTCCAACGAGGAGGTTCCAACGAGTACCCACAATCTATATTTTGAGCAGAAATAAGAAAAAAAATTTTCATCCAAAAATTTTAGTTTTTTCGGCGGTAAAGTATACAATGTATTTGTATAGGCGTCTTTTCGTAATGAAAACACAACTCTAAGCTTCTTTCCATATGAAGCTATGGAGAATAAGCAAATGCATATGTTAACACGTCCGAGAAATAAATGCACTCGTAAACCCCACTTAATACAAAGAAAACTGGGATCAAAAGGGGTGTACATTCTTTGACTTATTTTTGCTCAGTCATAGATTGCGGGTACTGGTTAGAAACGCCTCACTGAGGCGGTTAGACCACGCATCCACAAACTTAAATAAATAAATATCTTGATTTAAACACTAATAAATAAATGAAATAAATAAACGAAATAAATAAATGAATAAATAAATAAATAAATAATGGACTGACAGTTTTCTCTACTCTATATAATGTGGGGTTCATCACGAAAAGACGCCTATATAATTTTGACCCACTTGAACCCCACTTTTATATAGTAAAACTGGGGTTTCTGGGGGTATACCTTATTTTTCTAATTTCTGCTCTAAAATATAGATTGTTGGTATTCGTTAGAACCGCCTCGATAAGGCGGTTCTAACGAGTGCCAACAATCTATATTTTGAGCAAAAATAAGAAAAATATCACAATTTTTCATCTTTAAATGTTCATTGCTTCGGCGATAAAGGTGGCAATGTATTTATATAGGCCTGTTTACGTAATGTATATAATGTGGGGTTTAGGGATGTTCATTTCACGGACTTGTTCATGTGATGATTATAGAGGATCTCACATGAGTGCTCATGTATTATTGAATTTATTAAACGAGTTGAGGAAAAAGGATAAAATGCGAGGCTTTGCCGAGCATTTTATCCCTTTTCCTCAACGAGTTTAATAAATTCAATAATACACGAGCACGAATGCAAGATTCTATTTATCATATGACAATTCAAAGCATTTTATTCACGATTGTTTACAAAAATGTCAATATTCCGCCTTAAGTAAACGCGACGTCGTTAAGGACCTCGTACATGTAACGTTACGGGACGTAGCTAGCTAATTTGCATATTTAATCCACTAGTGGATTATCGAAAATATTACATGACGTTAATACACTCTCAGACGCGACGTCATATGATAAAACAAGATAAATGAGGAATGTGTGTGTTCAACGTCGCTTTCAACAATTTTTCAGTCATATCACGACGGTGTCTGGTTTCGACAGGGAGCTCAATGCTCACTTTTATAGTGCTGCCTCACTGAAGTATCATGTCCAAGACACATTACATGATACCACACCCAGTCACATTATCCTGACACTAGGTCGACCAGTCCTAGCTCTACCCCGTAAATCTGAGTGCCAAGCGAGGAGCAGCTAGTACCATTTTAACGACTTTGGTATGTCGCGCCCGGGATCGAACCCGTGACCTCCCGTTCCCCGGAGCGGACACCCTACCAACTGAGCTATCGGGGCCGGTATAAATGGGGAATAAGTAACTGCATATGTTAACACATCCGAGAAATAAACGCACCCGTAAACCGCACTTAATAATACAGAGAAAACTTGCATTACGATAACACACCCGTGCGACATAGTGCATTTTTTCACAACTCCAAAATGGCTACTTTTCTGATGAAAATTTGCGATATTTTTCTCAAAAATATTGCAAACATAGGTTGGGGGTGCTCGTTAGAACCGCCTCATTGAGGCGGTTCTAACGGCTACCCACAACCTATGTATTGGAGCAGAAATAAGAAAAATAATGTATACCCCCTTAAACCCCAGTTTTCTCTATATAAAGTGGGGTTTAGGGGGGTGTTCACTTCACGGACTTGTTCACGTGATGTGGATCTACAGGTGTGTACATTCTTTGACTTCGTTTTGCTCAGTGATAGATTGCGACGCATCACTATTTGTTTGTTCTGATTGTTTTGACGTTTAACGTCCCCGTCAACACTGTAAAGGTCATTTGGATACGTTGCTTTTGTTGGATTTTACCCGACATTGAGATGAAATGCCATCTCAAGCCCGGCCGCCCAATGAAACCAATAGGGTTTATAAGTATGGACGGACCGACTCGCACGCCATTGCCTCGGCAGGCTTAGATCCTCTAAGCGGATTACCAGTACTCGTGTGCGGGAACGTTTCAGCTCTACGTTGAAGCATCATCCAGCCCATCTAGTTCTTCAGTTCTTCAGTCCCCGATGGGCGGGGGGGGGGGGGGGGGCGACGACGCCTTACTTAGGCGGTTTGACCGCGCTCTCACAAAATGTTTCTTGTAAAAGTAAAGACAACAAAATCAGATGGATTATATAATTAAAAGTTATAAAATCTCATTATATTTTTTTTTTTTTTTTTTTGGGGGGGGGGGTTTACGGCCTTTTCAAGATTAATTCACTTATAGCGAGCCGGTCGTTAATCAGAGGTGGGCGAAAACCTGAGAACCCGTAAAAAAACACATGACCTTCCGTTGCAGAACTTGACCATGTTGTGTGCACCATCTCTCTATTTCTCTTTGTCTAACAGAACCAACTGATAATCAGAACATTCAAAGGTGCAGACCCAAACTTGCTGTTCCAATACTTAGCAGTCAAGGTTCCAGCCATTACCTTGCATTTCGTGTCGGTAAGTCAGTGAAGTGGGATTCTTAGCTTCTGAATCTGGTGACACAACCCTGTATTGTACCATCTATCTATCTCGGCCACATTGACCACTACAGCTGACCAAAACAATAACTTATGCATATATGTTTTTCCTGTTATTATTAATTGATTATCCTATATTACACAATGTCAACCAATATTAAAGAATCATAAATCATGTTTTTAATTGCATCAATTAATAAAATTGTCATTAATCAAGTAATTTCGTATTGGCCCAGTTACAGGTCCTCGGTCAGCTGTATTGGCCTCGGCCTTCGTCCTCGTGCCAATACCGCAGACCTCGGACCTGTAACTGGGCCAGTACGAAATTACTTGATTAATAACATTATATAACAGATCAGAGGTGCAGGCAATAATCAGGAATCGATGTAATTAACCACAACTTCCTTCAGAAACACTTAAAGGAAAGAAACACAAACATGAAATAACTACACCCTAATGGAAACATCAATAGCGGAAAGCCAGAATGACCGTCACTTTCCCACAAAATGGCCAACTGGCTATCCAGAACAAAAAGATACAAGCAATACACACGCTCAAAGACAAACCAAATCAAAAATAAACAGCAACACTAGAACCGCCGCCTTAGAACGGTCAGTGAAAATTAATTCACTGGGTTCTTATACTCATGTGATCGTCAAAACTAAATAGAGTAATCATGTATTATTGAATTTATTAAACGAGTTGAGGAAAAGGGATAAAAATGCGAGGCTTTGTCGAGCATTTTTACCCTTTTCTTCAACGAGTTCAATAAATTGCTCACATAGAGGATCTTACATGTGTGTTCATGTATTATTGAATTTATTAAACCGAGTTGAGGAAAAACGATAGCATGCGAGACTTTGTCGAGCATTTTATCCCTTTTCATCAACGGGTTTCATAAAGTCAATAAAACTTCAACAGGGAGGATCTTACATGAGTATGAGTGTTCATGCATTATTGAATTTATTGAACAAGTTATGGGAAAGGGAATAAAATGCGAGGCTCTGCCGAGCATTTTATCCCTTTTCTTCAACGAGTTTAATAAATTCAATAATACATGAGTACGGATACAAAATTCTATTTATCATATGACATTTAGAACCCATTTTATTTTTTAATCTGCTGTGGAATCAATGCATATCTGAAACAAATAAAAATGATATTTTCACACTGTGAAAAATATCAGGACCCTGTTATTTTCACAGTAGCAGCCCGGACTACATTTTCTCGCCAAAATTCGTATGTCATCGATGAATTACTTCCTGTGTTCTTAGCCAAAATCGAATATTCTCGCGTGTTTGATAAATGTACTGATTGAATACAACGTCGTAAAGGTTGAAGACGTCACAGCACTAGGCTATATTTTACACAATATGGCGGACGTCGGTAACCGACATGACTGCAGCATAAAAATTCCGCGCTATGGAAGGTATGCAAGAAAAAGAATCCTACATGGGTATGAGGGGTGGATAGAAAAATCCGTCGCTCGGGATCACTGTCTGGCATCACTCGGCAAGCCTCGTGATGCCGGACAGTGACCCTCGGGACGGATTTTTCAATCCACTCCTCACACCCATATAAGGTTCTTATAATATACAACTTCCTGTTTGATAAATATTATGTTCCCTCGAAACTGTAGACTTTATGGAGAATAAATTTCTCGCGGTTTGATACCACGCCTGGCCTTAATTGGGACTTAATAACAGGGGTATGGACATGCTCAAGGAGACCTTCTGGTTTTTCATGTTTAATAATTTCATCTTCCGGGAATAAAGTTCTGGGTAAATTATTTTTATAGATTTGTCTTGACTGTCTACCAAATGACAGGGGCTATTAAATGGTTTTAAATGACCTATATGGACATTTATATCAGGACTTTAAAGTGATGTCTGAATAGTAGAGGTAGCCTCTGAGATTTTATTTGAATTTGTTATTATTCGTTTGCAATGTTTTATTACGTATGAGGTTTCTTGGCGGGTTATATACGGCATTTAAAGATTTAAAAACGCACGAAAGTAATGAGGTTCATGTGAGAATATTTGTTATAAGCTGATTGAGATAAATGTATCGTCATTCGAGTCAGTATGGATGCTATGACACCTTTGGTTTCCTTTCTTAGGACACGTGGCATCCAAGACATTTTCCTGGATTCCTGCTAGCGGACCCGAACCGGGTGATGAATAAAGCGAGTTCATTTTACTGTAAAAAATTATTTTCTGGCCTAGGCCTAAAGCGAGTTTTCTCATATTGAATCTTAATCTAAATTGTTAGAATGATATTGTTTATAGTATCTAATACATTCCCCTTAATTGGATACTTCATTACGAAAACACGCTTATACAAATACATTGTAAACTTTACCGCCAAAAAAAAAAACGAAAATTTTAAGATGAAAAAATAGTGATATTTTTCTTATTTCTACTCAAAATATAGACTGTGGGCACTCGTTAGAACCGCCTCATTGAGGCGGTTCTAACGAGTACCCACAATCTATATTTTTAGAGCAGAAATAAGAAAAATAAGGTTTACCCCTGTAAACCGCAGTTTTACTATATAAAAGTGGGGTTCAAGGGGATCAAATTTATATAGGCATGTTTTCGTGTTGAGTTCGTTTGTACATATACTTTTAAAGTATTAGAAGTCTCCCTGGTGGAGTGGTTGTACTACTCGCTTCATAAACCAGGAGCCGTGGGTTCGATCCCGCGTTTCGGTTAAGTATTTAAACCGAGTGTCCGTCTTCGTATGTCCATAGCTGTTGGTGGGACGTAAAACGCATGTACTTCAACAGATGGCCAGAATTCTGTGAGTGCCTGTCGACCTGTTTCGCATATTCCTTGCTTTCGAAAGATAACTCTTTCACCAGCTGTTCATGGAACACATTGTATTTCATTTGTTTCTAGATATGTAATATTAAATATCTACAGTATGTGGAGGTATGTTCAAAGTAAGCAAATTCTAGCTTTTTTAAAAAGGTACTATATAATGAATTGTCAGTTGGATTCAGTTTCCTGGTCCCCGAACAAATAAAGATATATCTTGAGACTTCAGTTTTTCCACTTTGTAAATGTTTTTTCATGGTTAAAACTGATTTTATTTTTAATACTAAGAAGGGTTTATGACTGAGAAAGCCAGAACTTAAGATTACTATATGGTTAAATGTGTGCAAATCATTAGGTTGCTCGGAACGCTGTGATTATATCAGCATTTTTCGCTGTATAATTGTGGCTCCTCTATATGGCAGGTGATAGTTATAGACCCGAAAATCATCCGATGTGTCGTGAGAATGCAGGGATGTCGTTTTTGGGTAGATATTTAGCCCGTACCATACGTTTTATGTTTGCCCCTCCTTTGGTTTAATCGCACTACGTCCGCGATGTATCACGTGCTCAAAAGGCGGTACGGTATCATTTTCTGATTTCTCGTGTGTAATGAGCATTTTCAGACATGACATTTCTGCCTACGGTTAAAGACGTTCTGGGATCTTGCACGAGCTTTTATCAAATAGGCGATTCGCCATATATCAACCAAGGCAAAAATTTGGGAAACGACATTAAAGAAGATTTGTGTTCTAATTCGCCTTCGTCTTAAACGAACATAAATCATTTATATTCTATTATAATGTGATATCAGCCAATTCTCCCTACGCCTTGGCAAACTCTCTTGCACTACTGGCGTTACACGCGTAAACCTTTTTGCTTTCTTTCTTGGACCATTCAGAATCCTAATCGAAACGGATAGCACGAATGGGTGCCAGGCCTGTGCGCCAGCTTCAGCTTGTCAAAAGTCACGATCAAAGTCTATTACAACGATCAGTAATGAACATATTAATTGATTAATCAATGCTTCTGTTTGCTCGATAGAGAAAAATCACATGACAAATCGTTCAAGAGATCTCGTGCCAAAACAAAGAGCACAAATGTGCGCCAAGGACCATCACAGTACATGCACCTCAACAACGTGCATAATAAAACTTAATGCTTTTGATTTTACAACTTGTCGTTGCTTCCAGGACTGTACGTCTGGCAAACGGATCGTTTCTGCTCGCACAGTTATCAAGTTTACTCAGGCCTGTACGCCATTTCATTTAAACTGACTGATTCCTTATAGCGGTGAATTTTCATGATTCTATTATACCATCACGAAAACACGCCTCTATAATTTTGACCCCCTCGAACCCCACTTTTATATAGTAAAACTGGGGTTTGCAGGGGTGAACCTATTTTTTCTTATTTCTGCTCTAAATATATATTTTGGGTACTCGTTAGAACCGCCTCGATGATGCGGTTCTAACGAGTACCCACAATCTATATTTTGAGCAGAAATAAGAAAAATATCACAATTTTTCATCTTAAATTTTCATCTTTTCGACGATAAAGGTTGCAATGTATTTGTATAGGCGTGTTTTCGTAATACAAATAAGATACAGGTTTGCATGATGGATACAAAAACTGAACCCATCAAAATAAAGAAAAAAAGGCAATTATCAAGTTTGTACTCGAAAATCAGTTCCCGTGTAAAATCTCAAAGAAAATCGACACGGAGCACAACTGCTCACATACTTATTAATTAATCAAGATTACCAATGCCTATTTCTCATGAAATATAAATGAAGATTTCCATTTTCATTGCGGACAATTCTAAAAACAATACAGGCCTGTATGATCATATAATTCAAATATTAACTGAACCAATCGAAGTACGATAAATCTGTAATAACAAGGTTTGTACGCCAAAATCAGTTCATATGCATTATCTCAGAAAGTCGCACAATGGCCATTAAAGTAATCAAATTTATCCAGACCGGCACTCACTTCGGTTAAAATTACCTATCTAGATTCCACTTTCAAAAGAGCCAAATCGCATTCTATTAATAAAAATACAGGTCTGCATAATCATATAATAAAAGTAAATGAAACAATCAAAAATATGCGAAAACCCCATTTATCAGGTTTGGACGCCAAAGTCAGAGCACATTTAACATCAAAATGAAAATCGACACATAGCATATATAACGGCTCACATACACATTATAATCAAGTTTTCCCAGACCTGTACGCCAGTTTCATGTAACATACATGTTTAGTGTTCCATCCTGATACAGATTAGATCCCATGTATCATCTCAATGAAAATCGACACAGAGCATTATTAATTACTATAATTAAGTTAGGCATAGCCTGTACGCCACTTTCATATAACGAACTTTAGATTTCCGTCCTCATAGAGGTCAGATCACATGTAACATGGAAATCGGCAGAGCATTTTTAACTGCTCGCATACCTACTATTATTAAGTTTACAAAGACCTATACGCCACTTTCAAATAACTTAAAAAATTAGGTTTCCAACCTCAACACCGCCAGTTCTAATTCTAATAAAAAATAGGGGTCTGCATAATTGTAAAATGCAAATAACTGAATCAATCAAAATACGAGAAAAAACCGTCATTATCAATCTGTACGCAAAAGATCAGTTCATATTTAATATCAAAAAAACTATACAGAGCAAACCCGCTAATCAAGTTTACCAATTGAAGGCCTGTACGTCACTCAGATAAAATTAAGGCGTAACTATACCAAATCTAGTGACACAAAGGCCTTTCTGATATTGAATCTTCATCAGTGTGTCTCAACCCAAAAGTTCTGAAACCGAAACGGATGATGGACAAAACCCGGCAAACACAGCACACCCCCTCCGAGCACACAACGACCGACGTAGCTCATGAGACAGGTCAACTGGAGGCATTAGGAAAGAGACGCATACCCTAGGACTTATAAACGTCCCCCACCGAGCCAACATCAGCAAACTTGGCCCACACTCCACGAAAGTCCCGGGCATCAGGAAGGAGATGTCCAAAGTAGCGAGACTTGAAAAGTTTAAAATACGACAAAAAGTGGCAACAAAATCCATTAAGATACATGTCTCACCTGACAAGTTAGTCATATTTTTAGAAAAAAATGGAATTTTATACTGCAAAAATTAAAGATATAATATGGTTATTTAAATCAGTACTTGAGTACTGACATCGGTAACCGGTCATTTCGTACCCAAGTCATTTCGTACCCTAGTCATTTCGTACCATTTTGGTCATTTCGTACCTGCGTTTTGGTCATTTCGTACCCACTAACAACCATTTCGTACCCAAGTCATTTCGTAACCGTTTTGGTCATTTCGTTCCGGGTAAGAATTGACCAAAATGGGTACGATATGACTTTAGCATAGTCAGTTCGTACCAAGTCATTTGGTAATATCGTACCTGGTTCATACTCTGTTGTTTTGGACGGACAGACTGAGGGTTGGCCGGGGCTAATAATAGTTCTTGACAATGATCAATCTTAATCATATTTGATCCTGAGGCAAGACCGTGTCGAGACACCTTGAGCTAAGCCCGGATGCCCAGCTGGAACAAACAAATCCAGATATGTAGGTTTTGCTTTGAGTTGCCTTCTCCTAGATGGACTGCCGGTCAGGGCTTGAGAGCTCCATCTACCTCTTGCAGTCGCAGAGGAACCACCATGAGTTCCATGCCTTCCATGCGCACAGCCAGAATGACCAAGCACCAAAACAGGGTTTCGTTGGACGACCACAGATGTGCACAAAGTAACGCGAGGCCAGTCCATCCAAATAGGGGGAGTCAGTATTCAATTAAGAAAAAAAATACATGTTACCAGTAGCAGCAATGAACCTGACCTGACACAGAGACCGGACGGGGCTACTTCTAAATATATAGTTGAGAAGGAACTTGCTATCGCAAAAACCATTCAATATATTTTTGGTTTTATAAACAGCATTATCCGGACCATTATGGATAGGACGACAGACGGACGCATCACAGCGACTCTGTAAAATTGGATAATTGTCGAGAATGGTTTTCTTGTTAAATTTTCGCGTCTTTAATTATGATAACTAAACTGCTAATTTGCCACACAATAGGACGACCATTTTCAAAGCCTTTTTTATTTTGGAGGTCGGATGGATGGATGGATGGATGGATGGATGGATGGATGGATGGATGGATGGATGGATGGATGGATGGATGGATGGATGGATGGATGGATGGATGGATGGATGGATGGATGGATGGATGGATGGATGGATGGATGGAGAGCGATCGATGCATGGATCTTAGGCATGGGCGAGTACAGAGAAGGAAAGAAGACCACATCACAGCTTCTCTAGTGTTGTTCAATGGTGTACGCTCCGACAAACTCAAAGGGGGTGTTGTCGAGTAGTTGTTTTCATGTTTAACATGTCGACTCCATGTGATGAACACATCGTCACCTTAGCGCAAAAAGTCAATAAGTGCAATACAAAATGTATTGCAGTTATTGACTTTTTGCGCTAAGGTGACGACATTAAAACCTCACTTAATGTAAACCTCACTTAAGGGGAATGGGTACACCTTCAGGGGAGGTAACTCCTGCAAAAGTATTTTTGTCTCCCATGTCAATAGGGGTCAACTCTTAAAGGAAAGAATTTGCTCCAGAGGAGCAAATTCTTTCCTTTAAGAGTTGACCCCTTTTTCCGTGGGACAGAACTTATAGAAAAGCGTACAGGAAGTCCCGAAAAGTATCTCCCTTAGAAAAATGGCGGAAAAATATGCCAGGTGTTCCCATTCCCCTTAACATACGGAAAAGTGGAATTTCCATGTTTTACTGATTGCGGTCAAAACATATGTTGTAAAAACTCTTTGGTATAGTCTACAACGAGGACTCAAAACCTATGTCTGTGTTGAGGTCAAAACAAAGTTTGTGGAAACTCTATGGAATAGTTTCAAACGGTACTCAAAACCTATGTTTGACAGTAGTAGGCATTAACAGAACGCATTATGATGCAGGGTGAGGTTTTATATTTGATTACTCACATACTCGCATTGGCATCAACTATAGTTGTTTGTATTGGAGTTTTATTTACATTATTTTAGGCCATTTTGAGCCAGTCAGTTTATCTATCCACACATTGCCTGGGCAGGTTTATACGTAAGCAGTGCACATGCTTTCGCCAGAAACTGACAACTACCCTTCTTAAATTAACGGCCTTAAGAAAAGATTTCACGATCAATCTCCACGAAAGAATGTTGCCGACCCCGGCAGGTATCGAACCCGCGTCCTCCTGATCACCAGTCAGACACGCATCCGACTGAGCTAACGAGGCCAGCTATAACCCCGGCGACTTGTGTAAAATATATTGTATGGTATCGTGCAATATGTTTGTATTGTTAAACGGTGTCAGTACGTTCAATATTAAGTTATAGATATAAATTGATAATTTGTTAAAATAAAAATAATTGAAACAAATATCTTCTTTTAAACTAGAGCCATTCTTACTCTAAACCAATGGAGAAATAGATTCGGTTGCACGATGCTTCCGCGCAGAGCTGATACCGACCGCACATTAGTACTGGTAATCCGCTTGGAAGGTCTAAGCCTGTCCAGGAAAACTGCTGCGAGTCGGCCCGTCCATGCTTATAAACCTATTGGTTTCATTGGGCGGCAGGGATTGAGATGTCATTTCATCTCATTGTCGGGTAAAAATCCCACACAATTGGAAGCAACGTCTCCAACATGACCTAAATAGTGTTGGCGGGGACGTTAACCTCAAATCAAACAAACAAAAAACTCTAAACCAAGCCATTACGCACCAAAGTTACCCGTTACTTGTAAAATCAGCTTTAAACAATTCAACACACAAAAGTCAATTCGTACCTATTTTTGAAGAACTGGGTACGAAATGACCAAAATCGATTCCCAGAAAAAAAATAAAAGTGGGTACGAAATAACCAAAGTGGGTACGAAATGACCAAAATGGGTACGAAATGACCAAAATGAAAACTAAAACGGGTACGAAATGACCAAAATGGTACGAAATGACTTGGGTACGAAATGACTAGGGTACGAAATGACTGGAAACCCTGACATCAACACCGCAGTATCAACCTCAGCACTGAGGAAATGAACAGAAATATCATTTTTAAATTCCATATTGAAAACGGCCAATTCTCATTCTAGTTAATAAACAAGACCTGCAAAATTGTATAATACAAATAAATGAACCAATCAAAATACGAGAAAAGCCATAATCTTTAGGCTTGTACCAAAAGGACAGTTCATATTTTACATCTCAAAGTAAAATCGACAGACCTTAGTTGTTCGCATATCCCAAAATCAAATCTGCACGCCATTTTCGCCTAAAATGAATTAATTTAGATTTCCATTTTCATAACTACCAATTCTCGTTCTGGTTGATAAACACAATATAGATGTGCAAACACGATACAAATAACTGAGCCAATCAAAATGCAAGAACAACAGTTATTACCAGACTGAAAGCCAAATCCGGTTCACATTTAACGTCCCAATAACTAAAGCAATAGATTTGCATATAAGATACAAATAACAAAACCAATCAAAATAAAAGAATTTTCAACATGCTTGCACACCAGCTATCTCAATTTCCAACACAAAGCACCAGATAACGAATCGCAACCTACAGTAGCAGTTATACATCACGAAAATTTTAAAAGAATATTCATCCAGCAACAGATACGTAATCACTGAAATCTCAGAACGTGACTTTTCCTTGTGTTAAAACGCAAGTTTACATGTGTCTCAAGACAGTTTAATGTATAAAGTATTCAATGCACTTTTTCATTAACAATGCCCCATGATCGATTATAATTTCGAATTGCATTCCTTGAACCCGGGCACCTTTCTAATTTTTATATACATGAAAGATTAACATCTCTCTCTAAACCCAATTAATAATCTGAAATTACAATAACAAGTAGTCTACATATTAATGTTAATAACTTCTCCCTCTGTCCGATCTATGGCGTTCTGCAAATAGAAACGATCATTGTGCATCATATTCGATCAGTAAACCGCTGGCATCACATTCGATCAGTAAACCGTTGGCCTCACATTCGATCAGTAAACCGGTGGCATCACATTCGATCAGTAAACCGCTGGTATCATATTTGATCAGTAAACAGCTGGCATCATGTGTTATCTTTTGTGTTATCGGCCCCCGCCGATAGGGGCTTGAAGAAATCTATGGGCTGCATGATGCTTCCACGCAGAGCTGAATCCGGCCCGCACACTAGTACTGGTAAACCGCTTAGAGGATCTAAGCCTGTCCAGGAACCGCGGTGCGAGGCGGACCGTCCATGCTAATAAACCCTATTGGTTTCATTGGGCGACAGGGCTTGAGATGTCATTTCATCTCAATGTCGGGTAAAAGTCCCACAAAATTGGAAGCAACGTCTCCAAAATGACCTCTACAGTGTTGACGGGGACGTTAAACCTCAAATCAACCAACCAACCAAATCTTTTGTGTTATGTTATATATAAATGACACAAAATGGTTTACGCGTGTAACGCCAGTAGTGCAAAAGAGTTTGCCGAGGCGTAGGGAGAATCGGCTGATATCACATTACAATATAATGTAAATGGTTTATGATCGTTTGAGACGAAGGAGAATTAGAACATAACTACTATTTAATAGGTACCTGTCCGCCAAAATTCAAACTTTTTCTCTGCTGTAGAGGGTAATGTCGCCACACAAAACTGCCTAGGATACTCTTTCCTACTTGCCCTCAAATCATAACAGTGTTTGTTTATTTTTGTCGTTTATCAGCCACTCGTTTCGGCCCCGCCCATCGGGGCTTGAAGAAATAGATGGGCTGCATGATGCTTCCACGCACAGCTGTAACTGGCCGCACACGAGTACTGGTTAACCGCTTAGTGGATCTAAGCATGAAACCGCTTAGCGGATCTAAGCCTGCCCAGGTAAAGCGGTGCGAGTCGGATCGTCCATGCTTATAAACCCTATTGGTTTCATTAGGCGACAGGGCTTGAGATGTCATTTACTCTCAATATCGGGTAAATGTCCCACACATTGGAAGCAACGTCTCCAAAATGAACTGTACAGTGTTGACGGGGACGTTAAACATCAAATCAAACAAACAAACAAACAAATCAGCCACTCATTAATTGTTAAAGGCAGTTTGAAAACTTATTATCCTAGCTGATTGAAGCCACTCTAAATACTGTATGGGACATTCAACATTTGAATTAGTAGGATGAGGGCTATACATGAGATCACTAGTACAACTGATTTCCTGGCCAAACATAATCAGATTTGGTGTGCATTTAATGCTACTTTTACAGATACCCTATAGGTCATCTCATCAAGTATGGTGACATTACGATAGCACACATGTACCCGTGCGCCATGGTGCATATTTTCACATCTCCAAAATGGCTACTTTTCTGATGAAAATATGTGATATTTTTCTTGTTTATACTGCAAACATAGGTTTTGGGTGCTCGTTAGAACCGCCTCAGTGAGGCGGTTCTTACGAGTACCCACAACCTATGTCTTAGAGCAGAAATAAGACAAAATAATGTATACCCCTTAAACCCAAGTGTTCTATATATAAAGTGGTGTTTAAGGGGGTGTTCATTTCACGGACTTGTTCAAGTGATGAGTAATCATCCCGTAGTTCAGGGCCCAGTTGTTCAAATCAATGTTAGCTTAACGAGCTCGTTAGTGGTCACATTGGTAACTGTTCTAGCAAGTTTAATATCAAAAATTTTGGATTTTTTGCTGAAAAAAAATGTGAGCAGCATTTTACTTTTCGGCTACTGACAGTGCAGTGTGATTGGGAATGGCAAAAGATAATCCCCCAAAACAACAATGTACACATTGGAGTTCTCGGTAAGAGTTTAGGTGCCAAAAACATCAAGGGCAACAACCTGAAAGGGACGTTTGACTCACACTTGTTTAAAGGGATACATGCCAATTCAGCGGCCGGGTTTGTCATTAGCACATAGATCACACGTTAAGCACTGTCTCTTTACACTGTCAGTTATACTGTCAGTTATTGGCCAATAAAACATTCGTTTAATGAGTTCTACCCATACCAAAGTGACCTGCAGTATGATTGGTATGTAATTCTGGGAATATCTATTCAAATGGAATCTGGGGCTACAAAGGCAAGGTGACTGTGCATTTACACCTTTATACATTTTATATAAATAGAGAATACCAGTTTTGTGTCATTTGATATCAAGTTTATCAGACAAGGCTTTGAGAACGTTTGTTGAACCGCGAGGCTTGCCTAGCGATTCTACATCCGAGCCTGATAAACTTAATATCAACTGACATGAATCTGGCATTCAATTTATCAGTTTATCCGCTTGTACACTCTTACAGTTTTGCCATTTTTTTTCAAGTAGTCCAGTTCATAGAAGAGCAAAATCCCGTGGACATGATAAAGCTCACTTGTCCTGAGATAGGATATCTTTATTATGTCAGTATATTACAATGCAATTAATATAGGAGACAACTGATAAAACCCTATCTTTGATTACCAATGCATCCCACAAGTGGAGTTAAGGGGAATGGGAACACCTGGCATATTTTTCCGCCATTTTTCAAAGGGAGACAACTTTCGGGACTTCCTGTTCGCTTTCCAATAAGCCCTGTCCCACTGAAAAAGGGGTCAACTCTTAAAGGAAAGAATTTGCTCCTCTGGAGCAAATTCTTTCCTTTAAGAGTTGACCCCTATTGACATGGGAGACAAAAATACTTTGGCAGGAGTTACCTACCGGCCCCGATAGCTCAGTTGGTAGAGTGTCCGCTCCGGGGAACGGGAGGTCTCGGGTTCGATCCCGGGTCGCGACATACCAAAGTCGTTAAAAATGGTACTAGCTGCTCCTCGTTTGGCACTCAGATTTACGGGGTAGAGCTAGGACTGGTCGATCCAGTGTCAGGAAAATGTGACTGGGTGTGGTATCATGTAATGTGTCTGGGACATGATACTTCAGTGAGGCAGCACTATAAACGTGAGCATTGAGCTCCCTGTCGCAACCAGACACCGTCGTGATATGACTGAAAAATTGTTGAAAGCGACGTTAAACCCGAATTCACACACACAGGAGTTACCTCCCCTTAAGGTGTTCCCATTCCCCTTAAATTCTAGTATTTTGGTCATACCGTTTCATAGTTTCTTTAGAAGACTTTTTAGGGTCACTGATGAGGCCTAATTGGCCGAAACTAGCCAGTTGGGTCCAGAAAACTATACACTCCATATTTTCTAGTTCTGCGGTGTATTCCTTGCTTCCAAAAGATAACCCTTTTATAGAACATATGAAACATCATTACAGCGGGTATTTGGGACTGTGTCGCGGCCGTAAAAATTATCCCTGCCCTACATCATAGTGTAGTTTATATTTTCTTGTCCTTTGGGATCATTGATTCCATTGAGGAATTTTGAAAATATTTGAGGCTCACTGATGAGGCCTAATTTGCCGAAACAAGCTGGCCTGGCCCAGAAAACATGTACACTCCATTTTTTCCAGGTCTGTGGTGTATTCCTTGCTTCCAAAAGGTATCCCTTTTATAGAACATATTTATCTTTTTCCTTACTCTGAAATACTAAGCCTATGTCTACTAGATCTTCTAGCAGTAACGCGTGTAATTCATCCTTAGATTTGAAATCTAACCAGTTTGGAGTCGGGTCTATACTTTCATCGGTCGCACTTTTGTCCTGCCAAACACGGGTTTGGTGGCATAACAGAAGTCTTTTTTTTGCAATCTACCCATCCGCGAGACTGTCAGTGACAAGGAGGAATCCTTGATAAAGTGTCAACAGGCTGCATTGGTCTTCCCTTACGATGGGATATGCCAAAGTCGGTCGTGAGCCATCTGTTTAACATCGGCATCCTAAACGTTATGATCCATACTTAACTAACGTGATCTTATCCTATCTCAAAACGGTGCCCCAATTCAATATTACGGGTGGAGTAGACAACTGCAAATGATTCACGCGCTTTACAGTGACTTATTGATAGTCTTACTGGCATACGCTATAATAACTTCCTTTTCATTCTGTTCTTGGGACAATATGGCTCCTATTCCTTGTAAAGAGGCATCTGTTTGTAGGATAAATTTTACTTATGCTTTGGGATATGGTAAAAGTGGCGGTGTCATATAAACTGCGCTTTAATGCGTTGAATGACTGGTCACAGTTTTGGTCCCACCTAAATTTAACATTCTTTTCAGTTAGCTGGGTCAGATGATATGCAGTTTGTGCACAGTTTGGAGATTAACCCTGTAATCCCAAAATGATTTTGATCTCTTTACTAGTCTTGATTAGAGACCAGTTTGGGGTGGCTTCTGTTTTTTCATGGCCACAGAGTTTCTATTGCAATGTGTCTTACAAAGGTAACTGTTTGAGGGTCACTGGTGAGGCCTAATTGGCCAAAACTAGTAGGTCTGGCCCAGAAAACATTACACCCCATACTTTTCAGTTGGTGTAGTTCTCCCTTCCAAAGGATATCCCTTTTATAGAACACACTTAGCATATCAGTTGAGATCATTTTCAATAATTCAAATAGGTGACTGAACAGTTCTTGAGGATTATAAACCACATCCTTTTCGCATTAAAAAAGTTCAAAACTTTTAATGAACATCTATGACATGGAAAGCTCATACATATTAATGAGGTAGTTTGAAGTTGCTCTATTTTCATGAAATATTTCACACTTCAAATTGTTTTGGTTTGGTTTGAATTGGGTTTAACGTCCACGTCAACATTTAGGTCATTTTGGAGACGTGGCGTCCAATTGGGCGGGACTGTTACCCGACATTGGGATGAAATGAGCCGTAAAACCAAAAACCAAACCAAATAAATAATCTACAGAGATGAAACAAGGTTGAGGACTCGACAGCATACAACAACAGCATTGCTGGAGCAAAAGAAAACCAACAGTTAGACCCCGAGGGGCCCGACCAAAGACGGAGCATCAGGCGCCAACCAACATAAAGAATGCTAAAATAAAATTTCATTTATGTTTTTACGCTTGAACTGTCATATAATCTTAAGCCCGACCCACCGGTGTGCAATCAAAGAGGGAAGCAAAGTTGCCATCTGATTGGGTTAACCCCCATGCATGCAGTCTGTTTTATAACATTTATGTTGTACCCAATCTTTATATATCGACGAACGATTTTACGAAATTGGGTACTAAATATGTTCTATAAAGGGTTATCCTTTGGAAGCAAGGAATACACCACAGAAATGAAAAATATGGAGTGTACATGTTTTCTGGGCCAGACTAGCTAGTTTCGGCCAATTAGGCCTCATCAGTGACCCTCAGATATTTTCAAAATTCCACAATGGAATCAATGATCCCAAAGGACAAGAAAATATAATCTACACTATGATGTAGGGCAGGGAGACGTTTTACCGCCGCCACACATTCCAACACACCAGCTGTAGTGAAGTTAAATATGTTCTATAAAGGGTTATCCTTTGGAAGCAAGGAATACACCACAGAAATGAAAAATATGGAGTGCACATGTTTTCTGGGCCAGACTAGCTAGTTTCGGCAATTAGGCCTCATCAGTGACCCTCGGATATTTTCAAAATTCCACAATGGAATCAATGATCCCAAAGGACAAGAAAATATAATCTACACTATGATGTAGGGCAGGGAGACGTTTTACCGCCGCCACACATTCCCACACACCAGCTGTAGTGAAGTTAAATATGTTCTATAAAGGGTTATCCTTTGGAAGCAAGGAATACACCACAGAAATGAAAAATATGGAGTGTACATGTTTTCTGGGCCAGACTAGCTAGTTTCGGCCAATTAGGCCTCATCAGTGACCCTCAGATATTTTCAAAATTCCACAATGGAATCAATGATCCCAAAGGACAAGAAAATATAATCTACACTATGATGTAGGGCAGGGAGACGTTTTACCGCCGCAACACATTCCCACACACCAGCTGTAGTGAAGTTAAATATGTTCTATAAAGGGTTATCCTTTGGAAGCAAGGAATACACCACAGAAATGAAAAATATGGAGTTACAGGAATGTATTTTTCTAAATTTATATACCAAGTCACCATAGAATTCGGGTTCCGATAGGCCTTGTTGCAGAAGTGGTTTAAGTCCAACATTGAATTTTGAAACCAAATCAGAAAGACGTCTATAAAACTTAGAAAAGGCTTTACGTAGTTTATGATACCGATACCCCTGATTAAGAATCAAGTTGCTCTATTTTCATGAAATATTTCACACTTCAAATTGTAAATCTATGAGACTAATAAAGATAACTTGACTCGGATTTTGCCTTTCTACTCCTTGAATCAGTGTCTTCCAGACCTTCGTATATGATCTCTCAAGAGATCAAGCATGTCAGTGCTACAAATGCTGCTTTTATGATTCACCAGTTTGATTTAAGGTTGAAAAATAAATGTGCTTGACAATGAATAAAAACAAATGTTGGACTTTTTCGACATATCGAGAGTTATTTGTTTTATAAGCCGTCACCTTAGTTGGAGTGCATGATATTCACTGCAAAAAATAACCGTGTTGGCAGTTTGCGAGCATTTAAAAATGACGCCTAAGGGAAAGACACACAAACATGAAATAACTAGACCCTAACGGAAACACCAATAGCGAAAAGCCAAAAGGACAGTTACTTTCCCATAAAATGACCAACTGGCTATCCAAAACAAAAACAAAAACATAAGAGATACACACACTCAAAGACAAACCATAACAAAAATAACCGCCTTCGAAAGGTCAGTGAAACGAATTCCACTGGAGGCAAAGTAGAAGTAAAACAAAGCAATTAACTTTCTCCATCCATCAAAGACACCAAAGGGAAAGAAACACAAACATTACGCGACCAGACCATAATGGAGACCTAAACAAAGGAAGGCCATAAGGACAGTTACTTTCCCACAAAATGGCCATATGGCCATCCAAAATAAAAAGACACAAGTGATACACACAGTAAGTAACAAACAACACCATAAATAAACCGCGACAGAAGAACCGCCTTGGAACGGTCAGTGGAAAGATTTCCACTGGGGGCTTAAATCGATTTTACGTGGCCAGAATCCTCGCCCTTACTTCCGTCGCGATTTAGACAAATAATTTGTTCAGTCCGCATGAAGGCCTCCTAACTCATCAGTGCACCATCTCCGTGAACACAAAAAATCAAAGAACCACAGAGGTGAGACAACGGTGAGGACTCGAAAGCGAGAAACCACTGAAATGCTGGAGCAAAAGAAAACCAACAGTTAGACTCCGATGGGCCCGACCAGAGACAGAACATCAGGCACCAACCAACATTACCTTGAATTAGATCTCTCTAATTCTCAATAAGCTTTATTAGCCGAAACTACGTAGTATGACCCATCTTCTTTCTTATGAATGTTTTCATTGCTCTTAAAGGATCTCATTTTAGATTTTTATTTGCCTTCACTGCAGCTGGTGTTGTGCCGTGTAGCGGCCGTAAAACGTCTCCCCGTACATCAACCATAGTGCAGTTTATATTTTACTTTTGGTCCTTTGAGATCAGCGTGAATATTCTGAGAAATCAGAAATAAATTATTGGTTTAGACTCATATTCTAGACAGGTTTTTAATTATTTGGACCCAATTTTGATTTATATCAGTCTTTGAATCGACTGCCTATTCGAAATTCGCAAAATTGCAGTATGTTTCCTCTGGCTTTCTTTGCCGGATCATTACAGGGTCACGGATGAGGCTTTATTAGCCGAAACTACGTAGTATGACCCATCTTCTTTCTTATGAATGTTTTCATTGCTCTTAAAGGATCTCATTTTAGATTTTTATTTACGTTGGAGCCGTTATAGAATCTGAGGCCTGACCCACCGGCGTGCAATTAAAGAGGGAAGCAAAGTTGCCAACCGTGATTGGGTTAACTACCATGCATGCAGTCTGTCGTATAACATCCATGTTGTACCCAATCTTTTTATATCGAAGAATGATTTTACGAAATTGGGTGCTGAAGTCATTGCGGTTATATATTTTTCTGAATTTATATACTAAGTCACCATAAAATTCGGGTTCCGATAGACCTTGTTGCAGAAGAGATTTAAGTCCAATATTGAATTTTAAAATTAAATCAGAATGGCGTCTATAAAATTTTGAAAAGGCTTTGCGTAGTTTATGGTATCGATAACCCTGATTAAGGAGTTTAGCCGTTAATAATTTATTACGTGTGTTAAAGTCAGTTACATGACGACACACTCTAGCAAATCGAATTAATTGCGAAATATAAACGCTATAGGATGGCGCACGAGAAACATCACCATCCAAAAAAGGGAAATTTACAATCTCAAAATCAAATTCATCGCGTTTATCATAAATTTTGCACGAAACAAACCCAAAGCCTTTTCTACATTTTATAGACGTCATTCCAATTTAATTTTAAAATCCAATGTTGGTCTTAAATTTCTTCTGCAACAAGGTATATCGGAACCCGAATTTTATTGTGACTTAGATTTGACCGGCCCCGATAGCTCAGTTGGTAGAGTGTCCGCTCCGGGGAACGGGAGGTCACGGGTTTGATCCCGGGCCGCGACATACCAAAATCGTTAAAAATGGTACTAGCTGCTCCTCGCTTGGCACTCAGATTTACGGGGCAGAGCTATGACTGGTCGACCCAGTGTCAGGATAATGTGACTGGGTGTGGTATTATGTAATGTGTCTGGGACATGATACTTCAGTGAGGCAGCACTATAAAAGTGAGCATTGAGCTCCCTGTCGCAACCAGACACCGTCGTGATATGACTGAAAAATTGTTGAAAGCGACGTTAAACCCGAATTCACACACACACAGAGTAGATAAATTCAGAAAAGTATATACTTGCAATGACTTCAGCACCCAATTTCGTTAAATCTTTATTCGATATAAAAAGATTGAGTACAACACAAATGTAAAACGACAGACTGCATGCATGGTAGTTAAACCAATCATAGTTGACAACTTTGCTTCCCTTTTTAAATGCACGACGGTTGGTCAGGCCTAAGATTCTATGACGGTTCCAGCGTAAAGGCTAACTGAGAATTAGAATTTCATTTTATGCAATGTTGATGGGTGCATGATGCTGTACTGTTGTCGGGCCCATCGGAGTCTTACTGCTGGTTTTCTTTTGCTCCAACATTTCAGTCGTTTCTTGCTGTTGAGTCCTAACAGTTGTTTCATCTCTGTGGTTGTTTAACTTTTGTGATAACGGGGATGTTGCACTGATGATTTAGGAGGCCTTCATACGGACTGAACAAATTATTTGTCTAAATCGCGACGGAAGTAAGGGCGATGATTGCGGCCGCGTAAAATCGCTTTAAGCCCACAGTGAAATGTTTATCACTGACCTTCCAAGGCGGTTCTTCTCTTCGGTTTATTTTTGTTATGGTTTGTGTTTGAGTGTGTGTAACGCTTATATTTTTTGTTTTGAATTGTGCATTTTGTGGGAAAGTAACTGTCCCTTTGGCTTTCCACTTTTGATGTTTCCATTAGGGTCTTGTTATTTCATGTAAGTGTTTCTTTCCCTTTGGTATCTCTGATCGGAGCTGTAGGTTAATTGTATCGATTCTTAATCATTGCATTCACTTCTATTTTACAAATGGGGAGAAGAGCCACTGTGCAACAACGCTGCTCAATCTAAGTGCAACTGCCTTACATGTTGATATTAGATGCAATAAAAACCGCAAATTCATGTATTTGTTTTACATAAAGCACCATCGATGTGTCACGCGCATTACCCAGGCTGGTACCTCAAAGGTCAAGGTCATACTTAGAGGTCAAAGGGAAAAAGGGACATGTTTTCGTGTTTGGTCAATATATTTCTTATTTTTAGATGGATTTTAAAATTGCTAGGCCGAAATGTTAACCATCAAGAGACGATGTGTCGGGAGCATGACCAGGTTTGTACCTCAAAGGTCAATGTTATACGTAGGGGTCAAATTCAAAAAGGGGCCTTTTTCCTGTTCGGTCAAAAACGTTCTTATTTTTAGTAAGATTTTTAAATTACCTTTCAGAAATGTTAACCACCATGGGACGATTTGTCGCGCGCATGACACAGGTTGGTACCTCAAAGGTCAAGGTCATACATACTGGTCAAAGGTATCGGCCAATAACTTTCTTATTTTTAGATGGATTATGAAATTACTTGGCAGAAATGTTAACAAGCATGAGACAATGTGGCGCGCGCATGAGCCAGGTTGGTACCTATAATAAAAATCAAAAATGAGTTCCTTTAAGAGCAATGAAAAGATTCCTAAGAAAGAAGATGGGTCATACTACGTAGTTTCGGCTAATAAAGCCTCATCAGTGACCCTGTAATGATCCGGCAAAGAAAGCCAGAAGAAACATACTGCAATTTTGCGAATAGGCAGTCGATTCAAAGACTGATATAAATCAAAATGGGGTCCAAATAATTAACAACCTGTCTAGAATATGAGTCTAAACCAATAATTTAATTCTGATTTCTCAGAATATTCACGTTGATCTTAAAGGACCAAATGTAAAATATAAACTGCACTATGGTTGATGTACGGGGAGACGTTTTACGGCCGCCACACGGCACAAAACCAGCTGCAGTGAAGGCAAATAAAAATCAAAAATGAGTTCCTTTAAGAGCAATGAAAACATTCCTAAGAAAGAAGATGGGTCATACTACGTAGTTTCGGCTAATAAAGCCTCATCAGTGACCCTGTAATGATCCGGCAAAGAAAGCCAGAGGAAACAAACTGCAATTTTGCGAATAGGCAGTCTATTCAAAGACTGATATAAATCAAAATGGGGTCCAAATAATTAACAACCTGTCTAGAATATGAGTCTAAACCAATAATTTAATTCTGATTTCTCAGAATATTCACGTTGATCTTAAAGGACCAAAAGTAAAATATAAACTGCACTATGGTTGATGTACGGGGAGACGTTTTACGGCCGCCACACGGCACAACACCAGCTGCAGTGAAGGCAAATAAAAATAAAAAATGAGTTCCTTTAAGAGCAATGAAAACATTCCTAAGAAAGAAGATGGGTCATACTACGTAGTTTCGGCTAACAAAGCCTCATCAGTGACCCTGTAATGACCCTATAAGGTCAAGGTCATACTTAAAGGCCAAGATAAAAAAGGTCTTTTTCCGTGTCCAGTCAATAACTTTTTTATATCTGGATGGACTTTTTAAAGTAACCTTGCAGAAATGTTCACCTTCATTAGGCGATATGTCGTGTGCAAGGCCAAAAGACCAAGGTCCGTACCTCCAATGTAAAGATAATACTTAGATGTCAAAAATGGGGGGGGGGGAGTGGAGAAATCTGTGTTTTTGAAGAAAAACACATTCTAGTTCCACAGGACTTTGTTGGCCGAGAAGGAGAACTGGGCGATTGTGAAATCTGAATTCAGTAATCATCGCCATGTCGGAAGATACACTTTTACTTACGCCAGTTCTGTGATTACCAGGTATCAGCTTACGTACCCTTTCAAATAATTACTAGGCACTATAAACTTCTACCAACCCCGACATAGCCTAAGTAGGCTTATGGACTGTTCCATATTTCTATGAACACATTTGTAGTTTACAGTAGTGGTTAATGATAAAATACCGTAAAGATACGCTCTGGTAACTTAATTTCATCAGAACCCCATGTTAAGTTTCCATACTTATTGGACTTTTCACAAATTACAATGTACGTTTTCGCTTAACCTGGCTAATCGATTTGGTATTCATTTCTTCGTAAACATAGTAGTCAGCTTCGCTGAGTTTTGTCATCGTTGCCGTTTCTTGAAGTTAAAGGAATGGATTTGTTTATTTATTTATTATACAACTGAACCACCTAGACTTTTGGTTTTGGGTTTGTTTGTTTGTATTGGAGTTTAACGACCCTGTCAACACTTTTGTAGGTAATTTTTGAGCCGGCCTGTCAGGTATACATTCCTGGGCAGGTTTTACGTAAGCGGTTAACTTAATTCCGTTCAGAAAAGCTGAATCATTGTTATTTAGTTTCTCGCTGTTAATACTGATTTTAGCCCATACACCACTATGGAAAATTTTAGACCTGGCCCTCCGCCGATTTCTCCTGCAAATAAAAATCAAAAATGAGTTCCTTTAAGAGCAATGAAAACATTCATAAGAAAGAAAATGGGTCATACTACGTAGTTTCGGCTAATAAAGCCTCATCAGTGACCCTGTAATGATCCGGCAAAGAAAGCCAGAGAAAACATACTGCAATTTTGCGAATTTCGAATAGGCAGTCGATTCAAAGACTGATATAAATCAAAATGGGGTCCAAATAATTAAAAGCCTGTCTACAATATGAGTCATTGGTTTATAAACCACGCTGATCTCAAAGGACCAAAAGTAAAATATAAACTGCACTATGGTTGATGTACGGGGAGACGTTTTACGGCCGCCACACGTCACAACACCAGCTGCAGTGAAGGCAAATAAAAATCAAAAATGAGTTCCTTTAAGAGCAATGAAAACATTCATAAGAAAGAAAATGTACCAGCTGCAGTGAAGGCAAATAAAAATCGAAAATGAGTTCCTTTAAGTCTTATGCCTCTGTGACAACCAGGAAAGGCTGTGATTACTTGGAGAAAATTGCAAAATCTAAATTTCTTTCACAGATTAAAACATTTTGACAGGTTCGGCACACCCATTTAAACCATATATAGAAGTGATAACAACTTGTGTAAATTACAAGGACGTATATGGGTTATATGCACTATCAAATTATGGAAAATCATTAGCTGTGACACCACGTCTGTATCGGTATAATTCTTTTTGACCACTTTTGACAGTAGATCGCATGTTATAGTTTCTGACAGTACATCGCATGTTATAGTTTAAACTTATACTGGCGTATGAGCTGTAGCAATTCTATCAGCAGATCTATGTTTACAAAAGTGCAACTTTCTGTTCAGATTCAAACAGGTGATAATTATTTTCGATGTATTTTTTCGGCCATGGAATAAATTGCACACGAAAAGCGCTTTTGCGAAACCTTTATATTCGTCTCATGATGCATCTCTCTCTCCCTCTCTCTCTCCCTCTCTCTCTCTCTCTCTCTCTCTCTCTCTCTCTCTCTCTCTCTCTAATAAGTGCGAAAGTGAGCGAAACTGTGATATTTAATTTGTTACTACAGTGAATACTACCACTGTTTGTGTTATGCCTGCAGGTCAACAGGTAAGTAGAAGTAAAACAAAGATCAGGAATTGATACAATTAACTTACTCCACCCATAAAAGACACCAAAGGGAAAGAAATACAAACATTAAGCGACCAGACCATAATGGAAACCTAAACAAAGGAAGGCCATAAGGACAGTTACTTTCCCACAAAATGGCCATATGGCCATCCAAAACCAAAAGACACAAGTGATACACACAGTAAGTAACAAACAACAACATAAATAAATCGCCACAGAAGAGCCGCTTTGGAACGGTCAGTGGAAGATTTCCACTGGGGGGCTTAAATCGATTTTACGTGGCCACAATCCTCGCCCTTACTTCCGTCGCGATTTAGACAAATAATTTGTTCAGTCCGCATGAAGGCCTCCTAACTCATCAGTGCAACATCTCCGTGAACACAAAAATCAAAGAACCACGGAGGTGAGACAACGGTGAGGACTCGACAGCAAGAAACCACAGAAATGCTGGAGCAAAAGAAAACCAACAGTTAGACTCCGATGAGCCCAACCAGAGACAGAGCATCAGGCACCAACCAACATTATCTCTCTAATTTTCAATAAGCCTTTACGTTGGAGCCGTCATAGAATCTGAGGCCTGACCCACCGGCGTGCAATTAAAGAGGGAAGCAAAGTTGCCAACCGTGATTGGGTTAACTACCATGCATGCAGTCTGTCGTATAATATCCATGTTGTACCCAATCTTTTTATATCGAAGAATGATTTTACGAAATTGGGTACTGAAGTCATTGCGGTTATATATTTTTCTGAATTTATATACTAAGTCACCATAAAATTCGGGTTCCGATAGACCTTGTTGCAGAAGAGATTTAAGTCCAATATTGAATTTTGAAATTAAATCAGAATGGCGTCTATAAAATTTTGAAAAGGCTTTGCGTAGTTTATGGTACCGATAACCTTGATTAAGGAGTTTAGCCGTTAATAATTTATTACGAGTGTTGAAGTCAGTAACATGACTACACACTCTAGCAAATCGAATTAATTGCGAAATATAAACGCCATAGGATGGCGCACGAGGAACATCACCATCCAAAAAAGGAAAATTTACAATCTCAAAATCAAAATCATCGCGTTTATCATAAATTTTGCACGAAACAAATCCATCTACAATAGATAGATGTAAATCCAAAAACGGGGCCTCGGTATCAGAAGAATTTGCTTTATTTAACTGAAGTTCTAGGGGGTAAATCTGACTGATCAAACCATCAAAATAGGTATTATCAATATTTAATAAATCATCTAAATATCTCGTCGGGCCGGACAGCTATAAGTACGGGGGCCGATTGATATGTTGTGAACCTCGTATTGAAGGAGATACGCAGGGATGCTCTTTTTAAGTCCTACTATTCTCTGACTATATAGGACCGTGTACCCAAGGACTGGTCACGTTTGGTCATTCGTTATCGACGAGGTAGCACTCTAAAGTAAACAAGAAACGCAGCTTTTGCGAAATGGACAAAATCGGTGAAAGAGCAGTGATCCAATATTTGCATAAAAAGGTTTAAGACCTAAGGATATCCACTGTTAGGGAAAGATGCCCCTTCATATGCTACAGTGAAAAGGTTGGCGGCGGAATTTAAGTGTGGCAGACAGAGCCGTGAGGATAACCCCCGTCCTGGAAGGCCTGTCTATGTTGCAATCCCAGAAATAGTCGATGGAGTCCATGATATTGTTATGACAGGCAGACGAGTCACAGAAAGATATATAGCCAGTAGAGTTGGCATTTCACAGGAAAGGGTACATTAAATTCTGACAGAGGTTCTTGCAATTATAAAGATTTCGGCCCGATGAGTACGAAGACTTCTGACAGTTGATCAGAGGCACACCAGGTACATTATCGCGTGCTAATCTTAACATTTTGAGGAAGATCCTGCTAACTTTCGTCAGAGATTTGTCACTATGGATGATACATTGAACCATCATAATACCCCAGAGGCCAAACAACAGTCAAAACAATGGAAGCACCCCGCCAAAAAACGCAAAGACTCTTCCATCAGTTGGGAAGGTTATGGCCTCGGTTTCCTGGGATGCAGATGGTATTCTGCTAATAGATTATCTTTAAAAGGGACAAACAATCAATAGCACATACATGTAATATGCTTCACTTCTGGTGCAGTTACGGTAAAATATTAAAATTAAGCGCCGCGGAAAGCTCACTTAAGGTGGGTTGTTCCGTCAGGGCAATGCTTCTGTTCACAAGTCTGTCATTGCTATAGCTCCCATTCACGATTGTCGCTTTAAATTGATTGAGCATCCGCCTTATTCACCTGATCTCGCTCCAACAGTCTTTCATTTATTTCCAAAATTGAAAACGGCTATTTCAGGCACTCACTTTCAGTCCGATGATGTCATATATGCATTGGATGACTTTCTGAACAGCCAAGAAGAGGAGTTCCATAAAAGTGTCATTGAGGCCCTTAAATACCGCTGGCAAAAGTGTATAGATACAAAAGGGGATTATGTTGAAAAATAATACAACATGTCCGACAAAAATCAAATCCGTTAATATGAGGCTCACAACATATCAATCAGCCCTCGTACTTAGTGAGACGCCCCCCCCCCCCCCCTCTCCAATCCCCCACACACCCTCTACCCCAACAACAATCGGTGGGCCAAGGCCGAGTCTACAAGCAGTCGTTCAACTCAAGCCGTCTCTTGAGAAAGGTACCAGAAACTAAAATTGCATCCATAGGACACAGATGCCCCCGCCATATGACATGGGACACTGAAATGGGTGTTAGGTATAGACTGTGTGAGGAAAACATTCTTGTCCTCACCTGTGAGCTACGGACCTGAATTTTATACATGCCACATCATCTGACGATGATAAATATTTTGGTCAAGTGATTTCAAAACCCATGTAGGAATAAAAAAGTTATTGACCGGACTTTTGATATTTGACCTTTAAAGATGACCTTGGCCTAGCAAGCCACAAATCTTCTAAAGATGGTTAACAAAAAAAAACAAAAAACGACTGGACACGCAAAAGGCCTTTTTTGACATTTGACCTCTATTTATGACCTTGACCTAGGGGTACCGACATAAATCTTGTGCCATGTAATTTTAAAAATAATAATAATAGGTTAACACTTTTTTTTTTCCTTTTACTTCTAAGTATGACCATGTCTTTGGAGGTAACGACCAGGGTCATTCGTGTGACACATCGTCTTATGATGTTTAACATTAACTTTATTTCGAAATCCTTCCAGGCATAAGAAAGTTTTTGCAAGGACACAAAAACAATCCCTTTTTACCTTTGACCTCTAAGAACGACCTCTACCTTGCATGTTCCGCACAATTCTTAGTTTCATCATGGTACAGTTACATATATGTTTTCGTATCTGTTTTCCTCATTCTATACGATTATAGTCTTTGGTGATTTTGCTGATTATTTGTGCCTCCCCGATGTTGCCGATGCCCCGAGACGTCGAAGACCTGTTCGAGTCTATCTCTGTTGTTAAACTGTCCACAGCTGGATTTTAGTTCCTGTGGTAGTATTACCTAATGGATAATAGCTTAACCCAATGGCGGGCGACAGTTGGCGTATTTTACAGGAGATGTCAGAAACTATGTCTTTTACGAAAGGTGAGCATTCATGTTTCATTAAAGTTTTCTTTCATATTGAGCTTAAGTAGACTCATAAGAAACTTAGTAAATATTGCAACTCGGGAAAATCAGACTTTTTTAAAAGAAACTTTAATATGAACCCAATTATTCAAATGTTTTTAATTATTTCTGGGGATGTGGAAACGAACCCAGGTCCTGACAATTTCACTCATAGTTTATCAGTGCTTCAGGCAAATGTTCGTAGTATTCGAAATAAATTTGATTGTATTAAAGACAATTTTTGTGCTTTTGAAGTACTTTGCTTTACGGAAACACACTTGGATGACAATGTTCCTACTGACAATTTATTGCTTGAAAATTATGATAAACTATATAGAAAGGATAGAACATGTCACGATGGAGGGCTCTTGGTCTATGAAAATAGTAATATATCGCTTGAAAGGATGGAAACACTTAAAACATTTTGGGAAGAAAGCATTTGGTTTAAAGTTAAGCAAAATTCCAGTATATATCTTTTTTGGTATTTTTTACAGCCCGAAACCTTCTGATAGACTGTTCTTTGAAAGATTAAACCAGAACTTAGAAATAGCTTTAGATATAACCAAAATATACTTTTAAATGGGAGATCTTAAAGATCTCTTAAACCCTAAAATATTTCTTACTATTAAACTCATCAAATAATGTAATTACTGAACCCACTAGGGGAAGAGCGCTATTAGATCCAGTACTCACTAGCTTTGAGCTAACAGTCTTTGATAGTGGTATTATACAAGTACCACCGGAAATAAGTGACCACAGTGCTACATTCGTTACTGTCCCTTTCGAATATAGTTTACATCACACATATAAAAGGAAAATTTTGATGTACAGGCAGGCAAATTACATCGCTTGCTGACTACTTATCTAACAGAAAGCAATGCGTGGTCTTAAATTCAATTAATATGTACAGATTATAAGGAGGTTTTAGCTGGTGTTCCCCAAAGTTCTGTCCTTGGACCATTATTATTTTAGTATATGTAAATGATATAGCTGACTAGTTATTAAGCTTAACTCGACTGTTCGCAGATGACAGTTCTCTTTTCTTGTCAGCTTCAAATCTAACATACTAAATCACGATTTGGCTATTGTTTCGGCATGGGCCAAACAATGGCTAGTCAATTTTAATCCAAATAAAACTGTAGCCATGTTATTTTCACTTATGAAAGCTGATGTAGTTCCGAGATTGTCTTTTGACGGTATCGATATTAATTTTGTGGATCAACAAAAACATCAAGGTATAACCCTCACTGAAAACGGTAAATGGAAAGACCATATAGATAATATTTTAACTTCAGCATCAAAGGGAATTGGGATTATGCTTTAATTAAAATATACTGTTACGAGCCAAAGAAAAAGCAGACAAGCCTTTTGAAAAAAATTAACTAAATTTATTTACAAGTTAACTTTAACCTGTAGAAGTAAGAAAATTAAATGTACCTAGCTCTGAATAAAATATCCTGAATGAATCTATTTTCCTTGATCCCACAGAATTCACAGTCCAAAATGAAAAGTAATGTCCTTTAACAATCCAACACAGAATTTAGAAATAACTTTTCTTCTAAGCCCAAACTTCAAACTCCAACGTCTGACTCAATGAGAAAAATTAAGCTCTTTTATAGACACCAAGATTTCTCTAGAATGTTCCACAGGGCTGTGGAATAAGATGATGTAATTTTCTAAAAATAATGCAAACCTGAACTTTCTGGAAGGTTCTGAAGTACTTTTCCTTGTAAACATGTTGTTTACAAAAATGAAATTAATCTGTGACTCAGTTTTCTAGAATCTTCTATAAGAAGATTAACAAGATATTTATAGCACTATTAGGTCAACAGTGGGGTGAAAGTAGGAATCAGAAAAATAAATTCTTATGCATAACACTCCCCCTCTTCGAGGAAAAGAAAGATTTATGTAATAAAGCTTTCTTTTGCTTTAAGATTAATAAAATATTGAACATAGCATATATAAAATTACATATATTTACAATCCACTTCAATATGAAAGAAAAACACAATTCCTGACACTGCTCAAGCTCTTGAAAGTGCATCAGGGATAATGTTATCTCTCCCTCTGATATGTCTTATGTCTAAATTATACTCTTGTAGCATAAGACTCCACCTGAGCAACCGCTGATTTTTGTTTTTCATTTTATGTATGAAAGTCGGTGGATTGTGATCACTGAAAACAACAATCGGTGCAGTAGTAGGAGTAAGATAAACTTCGAAATGTTGCAGAGCAAGAATCAGAGATAAGCACTCTTTCTCTATGGTAGAATAATTTCTCTGATGCTCCTTAAACTTTTTGGAAAAGTAGCAAACTGGATGATCCACACCATTTTCATCTTCCTGCAACAAAACACTACCTGCACCTACATTAGTAGCATCTACAGCTAGCTTAAACTCCTTTTCAAAGTTTGGTGCTAAGAGAACTGGTTCACTCTTGAGTATGGTTTTAAGTTTATCAAAAGCATTTTGGCATATTGCATTCCAATGGAATTTTGTTCTTTTGCTAAGCAAATTTGTCAAAGGCTCAGCAATGACAGAGAAATTATTACAGAACTTTCTTTAATAACCAGCCATACCAAGAAATCGCATCAGCTGTCTTTTGCACGTGGGTACGGGAAAATTTGAGATAGCCTCAACTTTAGCAGCAATTGGTTTCACATGACCTTGACCTACAACATGACCTAGAAATGTTCAACTTGCATGGCAGAATTCACTTTTAGCAAAACTGATTGTCAATTTGGCATTACTCAGTCTATCAAAGAATGCTCGAATAGTCCCAAGATGTTGATTCCACTGGTCGTTGTATATGATAGCATCATCGATATAAGCACTGCAGCCTTCCAGCCCCGCAATTACCATGTTTATTAAGCGCTGAAATGTTGCCGGAGAGTTTTTCGTTCCAAATGGGATGACTTTATAGTTAAATAATCCGTCTGGTGTTGTGAATGCCAAAACCTCCTGTGCTCTATCTATGAGTGGAATTTGCCAAAATCCTTTCAGAAGGTCGAATTTCGTAATGTATTTGGCATTCCCGATGTTATCAATGCAGTCATCCATTCTTGGAATAGGAAAGCTATCTGTTTTACTTAAGGAATTAACTTTCCTAAAATCTGTACACATACGATATGTCCCATCAGGTTTTGGTACAAGAATATAAGGAGAACTCGAATCACTTTGGCTTGGTTCAATAAAGTCATTGTCTAAAACATGTAGATACTGAACTTCTTCTTTAAGATATTTTTGTTTCACAGTATTCATCCTGTATGGATGTTGTTTTACAGGTTTAGAACCATTTAGGTCCACATCGTGAAATATTTTGTCTGTCCGTGTTGGAATGTCAGGAAATAAGTGTTCATATTCAAAAATCAACTGTTTCAGTTCATTCCGCTGATTTGGCTCTAGATGTGACAGTTTCTGGTCAAGATTCTGTAGAATGTCAGAATTCTGAAGTTTTGATGATGTGGGATCCGACTTCACTGAATTAATATCCTCAAGTCATTGTCACATGAATCAAGTGGAACAGAGCTAACTAGATTGACTGATGTTAAAGATGCATTGCCCCTATCTATGTATGCCTTAAGCATGTTAATATGACATAGCTGCTTTAGCTTGCGCCTCCCAGGAGTGTTTATTATGTAATTTACGTCACTGATCTTTTTGTCTACAGTATACGGACCATAATACCTGGCCTGCAACGATTTTCCTGGAATAGGCAAAAGAGCTAGTACCTTATCACCTGGTTTAAAATTCCTTTCTTTTGTCCCTATGTCATATAGCTGTTTCATTTTCCTTTGAGCTGACTGAAGATTGGTCCGAGCAGCCTCACAAGCTTTTGAAAGTCTAGTTTTGAAATCAGAGACATACTGAAGTAAATTCAAGGAAGTGTCATCATTAGAGAGAAATTTCTCTTTCAGAACTTTCAAAGGACCACGAATAGTATGGCCAAATACTAATTTAAATGGACTGAAGCCTAGAGATTCTTGCACAGATTCTCTTACAGCAAATAAAAGCAGATGGATGCCTTCATCCCAATCCTTCTCTGTGTCAAAGCAATATGATCTTATCATGTTTTTCAATGTTTGATGGAATCTTTCAAGGGCGCCTTGACTTTCAGGTTGATAGGCCGATGACTTATACTATACAATGCCAAGTTCATGCATTATTTGTTGAAATATTCCAGACATAAAATTTTAGCCTTGGTCTGACTGAATAGATTTAGGAAGCCCAACAAAGGTGAAAATCTTCACTAAGGCTTTGACGATTGTCTTAGTTTGGATATTTCTTAGTGGAATGGCTTCAGGAAAACGTGTGGAAGCACACATAATAGTCAAAAGATATTCACAGCCAGATTTAGTTCTGGGCAAGGGACCTACACAGTCTATAATTATTCGGCTGAAAGGTTCATCAAAAGCAGGTATATGCTGCAAATGAGCCTTAGGTATAGTCTGATTGGGTTTTCCTACCATTTGGCATGTATGGCAGGACCTACAATGCTGAGAAACATCTGATTTTAATCCAGGCCAGTAAAACTGATTAAGAATCTTGTGATGGGTTTTATTTACACCTAAATGTCCTGACATGGGAGTTTCATGTGCCAAGTTTAATATTTCGGGACGGTAAACCCGTGGAACCACTATCTGGTGGTTGACAGTCCACTCGTCTTCTGCTGAGACGTCTGGTGGACGCCATTTTCTCATAAGTATGTCATTTTTGACATAATAACAGACTGAGACCTGAGATACTTCCTGCACATCTAAAGCCCTTTCAAACAAAGGCGAAATTTCAGGATCCCTGTGCTGTTCTATAGCTAGTTGGGAACCGGACATTTTGTCATGGCCTAGATCGAAAGATGAGTAATTTTCATGAAAATCTGTCTGCTTATCAGGCAGGCTTGAAGACAGAGACCTTGTTATCTCGTCATTAAAAGACTGACCCCAAAAGGTATCAGTAAAATCAAAATCCTGTTTCCCATCAGTTTGCTTGGCCGTACGTGCCATAGCCCTTGTGACTGCACAGGACGGCTAAAGATCAGGAATTTCCTGCTCAATGGGATCAGGTGGTTGATCAGTGCAAGGAGTAGAAGTCAAAAGTGGGTTTACCACAACTTTATCTCCAGCTAAATCATTGCCCAGCAACAAATGAACACCTTTAAAAGGTAAAGAAGGTCTAATACCAACAGCCACTGAACCGGATACCAATTCTGATGATAAATAAACGTTATGAAGCGGAACATTAACAAATCCACATTCCGCACCCTGAATAAGGACTATTTGGCCCAAAGAAAGTAGAAGTAAAACAAAGATCAGGAATCGATACAATTAATTTACTCCACCCATCAAAGACACCAAAGGGAAAGAAATACAAACATCATAATTGAAACATAAACAAAGGAAGGCCATAAGGACAGTTACTTTCCCACAAAATGGCCATATGGCCATCCAAAATTAAAAGACACAAGTGATACACACAGTAGGTAACAAACAACAACATAAATAAATCGCCACAGAAGAACCGCCTTGGAACGGTCAGTGGAAAGATTTCCACTGGGGGGCTTAAATCGATTTTACGTGGCCACAATCCTCGCCCTTACTTCCGCCGCGATTTAGACAAATAATTTGTTCAGTCCGCATGAAGGCCTCCTAACTCATCAGTGCAACATCTCCGTGAACACAAATAATCAAAGAACCACAGAGGTGAGACATCGGTGAGGACTCGACAGCAAGAAACCACTGAAATGCTCGAGCAAAAGAAAACCAACAGTTAGACTCCGATGGGCCCAACCAGAGACAGAGCATCAGAAAAAGGCAGGGTATCTGCAAGAATAAGTGATTGAGAAGCTCCAGTATCTCGTAAGATTTTAATAGGGATAGGATGGGCATAACTGTCACCATTTAGTGACACAAAACCATCTGATAACAATGGTTCATAAATCTCCATAACTGAATCAGTCTCAGATAATTTGGTATCAGAAAGAGTTTCCTCCCTTACACAAGACTGTGGATTTGGCCTTATAGAAGTCAAACCTGTAGGCTTAAGTTCCTCTTGCCTTTCTCTTTCTTTTCTTCGCTTTAATTTTAAACATTCAGAGATCAAATGACCTGTATTTTTACAATAATAACAAACTTCTTGAGATTGAGATAAGGGATTCTGGTCTTTGTTTTCACCTGAAGGTTTTGGAAAATTTGGGCTTCTGTTTTCACCACCAGAAGCCTCCGTGGTCGAGTGGTTACGCTACTCGCCCTGTAAACCAGGGGTCGCAGGTTAGATCCCGGGCTTCTCCAGACTTTCGGATGAGTCTTTAAACCGAGGTCCCGTCTCCGTATGACCTTAGCTGTTGGTGGGACGTAAAACTGAAACACTCACTCACTCACTCACTCACTCACTCTGTTTTCACCAGAAGGTTTGGAAGGATTCTGGCTTTTATTTTCACCAGAAAGTTTGGGCATAGTACTAGATGTATGGCTATAACTACCAGAGGGATTACTGGGATAGAATCTTGGACCTGTCTGTGGATTATAAGGTTTTCGAGGATAAGGCCTGTTCACAAATTGACTTAATGAGTCAAAGCATAATCATCTGCCAAACGAGAAGCTTCCTCCAAAGTTTCAACCTGTCTCTCATCGATAAAAGATTTAATGTCTGAATTTATGCACCGTTTGAACTCTTCAACAAGGACAAGTTGTCTAAGGTTGTCATGATCAGAGCCTACCTTTTTTAGAAGAACACCACCTATCAAATAGCTGTTCTTTGGTTCGAGCAAATTCTACATGGGTCTGGGAAATTTCTTTTTTGCAATTCCTAAATTTCTGCCTGTAAGCCTCAGGGACCAACTCATATGCCTTAAGAATAAGCTCCTTGACCAGATCATAGTCTGAGCTTTGCTCGACAGTCAGCTGAGTGTACATGTCTCGAGCCTTTCGGACAACAACGCTTTGCAAAAGTAAGGTCCAATGCACTTTTGGCCATTTTAAATTTTCTGCAACTTTTTCAAAATGAAAAAAAAAATACTTGTCTACCTCTTTTTCCTAAAATGGCGGAACTAATCTGATGTGCTTTGTGGCATCAAAATAACCACCAGAGTCAAACACAGGGGTAGGTTTCACCCTATCTTGACCCTGGAGTTCAAATTCCTTCATCTTTAATTGAAATGCCATTTTTCTCTTTCTATTTCTAGTCGCTCTTCTTTTTCGAATTTTTCTTTCTGAAGACGTTCCTCCATTTCTAATCTTTCCCTCTGCATTTGTCTCTGCATTTCTCTTTCCTTTTCCTTCTCTCTTTCTTCCATTTCTCTTGCTTTTCCTTCTCTCTTTCTTCCATTTCTCTTTGCTTTTCCTTCTCTCTTTCTTCCATTTCTAACCTTAACTTCTCTAATTCAATTTGCCTTCCTATTTCAATTTGTCTCATTTGCAATTCAGTATGTGAAACAATAATGAGAGACAAAGCAGATGGATCCAAAAGTTCTTCATCAACAAAAAACTGTACCAAAATATTCTTAATTTTATGCTTCTTCATGCTTGTTTTGACAGCAGTGACCCCAAAATTGGAAGCAATTTCTAACAAATCTGTCCTTTTGGCCAGATTCAACAACTCCTGAGTAGGCTGAGCCAAACAGGTTCTCGAATCAAACGACATGTCTGCTTTTTGTTCGTTTTATAAAGTAATTATGGTACTACAGATTGAGGTTAATTTGACAAAGTTTTTTTTTTTAAATGACAAGCCCAACAAAAATTTCTCATGAAGTGACAAGTACTATTTCACCTGAAATGACAATTCACATGAAATGACAATCCCCTATATGCCTTTTGGGAAATATTATCTTTTGAAGCAACTGCCAAGTCTATATCCGATAAGAAATGACAATTACTTGCCTACAAATGAAATGTCAGTCCTAAAATGCTCAAAATGTTTTTATCCCGGACGAGCCCCCAATTTCTGTTACGAGCCAGGCGTAGCAGATAGAAAAAGCCAACAAGCCTCTGTGGTTCTTTGATTTTTGTGTTCACGGAGATGTTGCACTGATGAGTTAGGAGGCCTTCATGCGGAATGAACAGATTATTTGTCTAAATCGCGACGGAAGTAAGGGCGAGGATTGTGGCCACGTAAAATCGATTTAAGCCCCCCCCCCCCCCCCAGTGGAAAGCTTCCCCTGACCGTTCCAAGGCGGCTCTTCTGTGGCGACTAATTTATGTTGTTGTTTGTTACTTACTGTGTGTATCACTTGTGTCTTTTGGTTTTGGATGGCCATATGGCCATTTTGTGGGAAAGTAACTGTCCTTATGGCCTTCCTTTGTTTAGGTTTCCATTATGGTCTGGTCGCTTAATGTTTGTATTTCTTTCCCTTTGGTGTCTTTTATGGGTGGAGTAAGTTAATTGTATCAATTCCTGATCTTTGTTTTACTTCTACTTTACTGTGTGTATCACTTGTGTCTTTTAATTTTGGATGGCCATATGGCCATTTTGTGGGAAAGTAACTGTCCTTATTGCCTTCCTTTGTTTAGGTTTCCATTATGGTCTGGTCGCTTAATGTTTGTATTTCTTCCCCTTTGGTGTCTTTTATGGGTGGAGGAAGTTAATTGTATCAATTCCAGATCTTTGTTTTACTTCTATTTTGAAAAAATTTAACGAAATTTATTTAAAAGTTAACTTTAACCTGTAGAAGTAAGAAAATTAAATGTACTTAGCTCTGAATGAAATATCCTGAATTAATCTATTTTCCTTGATCCTACAGAATTCACAGTCCAAAATGAAAAGTAATGTCCTTTAACAATCCAACACAGAATTTAGAAATAACTTTTCTTCTAAGCCCAAATTTCAAACTCCAAAGTCTGACTCAATGAGAAAAATCAAGCTCTTTTATAGACCCCAAGATTTCTCTAGAATGTTCCAAAGGGCTGTGGAATAAGATGATGTAATTTTCTAAAAATAATGCAAACCTGAACTTTCTGGAAGGTTCTGAAGTACTTTTCCTTGTAAACATGTTGTTTACAAAAATGAAATTAATCTGTGACTCGGTTTTCTAGAATCTTTTATCTGAAGATTAACAAGATATTTATAGCACTATTAGGTCAACAGTGGGGTTAAAGTGGGAATCAGAAAAATAAATTCTTATGCATAACAATACTTTCAGCAGGGTATCTTTATATCAGGTTCATGGCCCAGAAAACATGTACACTTCATATTTTCCAGTTCTGTGGTGTTTTCCTTGCTTCCAAAGGAGAACCCTTTTATAGAACATATTTAACGTCACTACAGCTGTTGCCTTGGAATGTGTGGCGGCCGTAAAACGTCTCCCTGCCCTACATCATAGTGTAGTTTATATTTTGTTGTCCTTTGGGATCATTGATTCCATTGTTGAATTTTAAAAATACTTGAGGGTCACTGATGAGGCTTAATTCGCCGAAATTAGCTAGTCTAGCCAAGAAAACATGTATACTTCATATTTTCCAGTTCTGGGGTGTATTCCTTGCTTCCAAAGGATAACCCTTTTATAGAACATATTTAACGTCACTACAGGCGTGTCTGGGAATGTGTGGCGGCCGAAAAACGTCTCCCTGCCCTACATCATAGTGTAGTTTATATTTTCTTGTCCTTTGGAATCATTGATTCCATTGTTGAATTTTGAAAATACTTGAGGGTCACTGATGAGGCCTAATTGGTCGTAACTAGCTAGTCTGGCCCAGAAAACATGTACACTTCATCATTTCCAGTTCTGTGGTGTATTCCTTGCTTCCAAAGGATAACCCTTTTATAGAATTTATATATCATATGTTAGTCCGATCTTAGAGTACTCATCTGTAGTTTGGGACAACTGTACTGTGGAACAGGCAAATTCTCTTGAAAAATTACAGAATGAGGCTGCCCGTATTGTAACTGGTCTTACACGATCTGTATCGATTGAAAGGCTTTATGAGGAATGTGGATGGGACTGTCTTTCTTTGCGTAGAAGGAATCAAAAATTAAAATTTATGTATAGAGTTACACATAATATGGTGCCTTCATATATATCTGATATAATTCCTTCAAGTGTTGGTGAAACTACACGCTCTCCACTACGTAACAGAGACAATATCGTCACTGTTCCTCAGCGTGCAACAGTATTCAGTCGTTCATGTATTCCTTCATCCATTTCTGCATGGAATGAGTTACCATAGCAGTATCGAAATTCTGAAACTTATAATGCCTTCTGTTATCAAGTGAAAAAGCACCTTTGTTCAAGCATAACAGTTCCTATCCATTATCTTAAGGGTAGTCGAAAGCTATCTATACTTCACTGCAGAATGCGAAATCGATGTAGTGATCTTAACAATGACCTTTTCTGTAATCAACTTCGAGACAGCCATATATGTGAATGTTTAGAAGAAATGGAGGATGCAGAACATTTTCTGTTTAAATGTAGCCTGTTTCATGACAAAAGGATAGTTATGTTCCATGCAACAAGGCCATTACACCCATTAAATTTACAGTTGCTTCTTTGTGGAAATTCAAATTTGTCAGAGGATGATAATATGCTTTTATTTGAGGCTGTCCATAAGTTTATTAAAGATACAGGGCGATTTAATTGAGATACTGTTTTTTTATTCTCAATCAGAATAATTATTTATTTTCTTTTCAGGACGAAATACCATAATTCAGAGTCCTTGGGCGTAGTGGTGCGACAGATAGCGGGGAGGTGACAGAGAGGCACAATCACCATTGGCATTATTTATTTATTTTTTTTATTTATTTTATTTATTTATTTATTTCATCTTTTTATTTATATATTTATTTATTTATTTATTTATTTTTGAATCGTGCATTTTATGTTTCAACATTATATTTAATTGCCATTTTGGTTGTTCTATATGCCAAGCTTTAGGGGAAGGGCTGTAGCTAATGTTGGTAGAACTTGTAGCCCACCCTATTGTTTGTACTTGTTATTATGTATAAAGGCAATAAAAAGTAGAAGTAAAACAAAGATCAGGAATTGATACAATTAACTTACTCCACCCATAAAAGACACCAAAGGGAAAGAAATACAAACATTAAGCGACCAGACCATAATGGAAACCTAAAAAAAGGAAGGCCATAAGGACAGTTACTTTCCCACAAAATGGCCATATGGCCATCAAAAACTAAAAGACACAAGTGATACACACAGTAAGTAACAAACAACAACATAAATAAATCGCCACAGAAGAGCCGCCTTGGAACGGTCAGTGGAAGATTTCCACTGGGGGGCTTAAATCGATTTTACGTGGCCACAATCCTCGCCCTTACTTCCGTCGCGATTTAGACAAATAATTTGTTCAGTCCGCATGAAGTATGTTTATACTCTACCTTGAAGGAACCGTCCTGGGTCTTGCGTGCGACACATCATCTCGTAACAGTTAATACATGTATTTCTGCCAAGTAATTTCCAAATCCATCAAAAATAAAATCGACACACAGACACACGCACGCACGCCTACACACACACACAAACACACACGTTCATGCAGCATCTATCCATCCATCCATGCCACACCGACCCAAACCTCCAACGTAACGTCTGCGTAAACAAGTTTTGTATTAGTCTATAATCTTCATTTGAAAATGAAACAAAGCAGGGTCACAGCCTTTAATGCTGCATACCAAGTGCCAATACCGCTGACAGTTTCGTTCCAGACAAGATGAGTTTCAAAGTGTTTTACCATACATGGGCGCTTTGCGACCATCTTGATCATTTCACCCGATTTACGGGAACAAATGTTCGTTACCCGACCCTGTAGAGTTCCCGTCTGAACTTGTCTTCAAATCGAATTTTAAAATGACTGACCTGTAGACGGGCGGACGAAAGGACTAAAAAATACGTAAAAACAGGAATGACTGCTAGATGCTCCCTGTTCATAGTGAGCCTCGGTCTAGGCATTCGAATGTAAAGTGTGTCGTAATTGCATATCTATTTATATAGTGTATCACATGTATTTGAATATTTATTATTTCACCTGGTGGACTTAGTCTGTGGTCTCATTCCTTTGTTTTGCAATTTTCTCCAAATAATCACAGCCTTTGCTGACTGTCGCAGAGGCATGCGATTTGCTGGAGAAGTCGGCGGAGCGTCAAGTCGAAAACGTTCCCATAGTGACGTATGGGCTAAAATCAGTATAAAAAGGAAGGAACGAAAAATATCGATGATTCAGATTTTCTGAACGGAGTTTAGTACATTGCACATTCTTTCGCAAGAAACTGACAACTGCTCTTCTTGAATCAGCGGAAATGAGAGAACGACCGTAGAAAAGATTTCATGATCATTCTCCACGAAAGAATGTTGCCGACCCCGGCAGGTATTGAACTCGCGCCCTCCTGATCACAAGTCAGACGCGCGTCCGACTGAGCTACCGAGGCCGGTCTAAAGTTTGGGGTTTAAAGATTCTATCAGTATTTTTTTTCATATATTGGAGCGAAATCTAGAGTGCCCGAAGAAAACTACCCGCTCGGCCTTGCAGGAATCAGCAGCTCATATGTCAGTGGCTTGGACCCACAGTGTATGGAAAATATAAGTGATAATGCTCCTAAAATTGGAACATATTCTTCAGGAAATTATAGTAGATCAGGTGGAGGTATATTTATAATAATTATACCTTATATAAACCTATGGGTTTGAGCATACGCTAATTTTTTATGTTCATGACCTTCCTCTTGAGTTCGTTAGGATAGTCAGGGTGAATCTGCCAAATATGAACCAAATCCATAATATGGTTTAGGCAGTATAAGTTATTAAACCACTTAATCATTAAAAACTTCTATGCCCATGACTTTGACCTTGAGGTCATGGGCATGGGCGGCGTTATACCGAATAAAGACTTTGCAAAGCCTTTTCAAAATTTTATAGACGCCATACTGATTTAATTTCTAAATTCAATATTGGACTTAAATCTCTTCTGCAACAAGGTCTATCGGAACCCGAATTTTATGGTGACTTAGTATATAAATTCAGAAAAATACATAACCGCAATGACTTCAGCACCCAATTTCGTAAAATCATTCTTCGATATAAAAAGATTGGGTACAACATGGATATTATACGACAGACTGCATGCATGGTAGTTAACCCAATCACGGTTGGCAACTTTGCTTCCCTCTTTAATTGCACGCCGGTGGGTCAGGCCTCAGATTCTATGACGGCTCCAACGTAAAGGCTTATCGAAAATTAGAGAGATAATGTTGGTTGGTGCCTGATGCTCTGTCTCTGGTCGGGCTCATCGGAGTCTAACTGTTGGTTTTCTTTTGCTCCAGCATTTCTGTGGTTTCTTGTTGTCGAGTCCTCACCGTTGTCTCACATCCGTGGTTCTTTGATTTTTGTGTTCACGGAGATGTTGCACTGATGAGTTAGGAGGCCTTCATGCGGACTGAACAAATTATTTGTCTAAATCGCGACGGAAGTAAGGGCGAGGATTGTGGCCACGTAAAATCGATTTAAGCCCCCCAGTGGAAATCTTCCACTGACCGTTCCTAGGCCGCTCTTCTGTGGCGATTTATTTATGTTGTTGTTTGTTACTTACTGTGTGTATCACTTGTGTCTTTTGGTTTTGGATGGTCATATGGCCATTTTGTGGGAAAGTAACTGTCCTTATGGCCTTCCTTTGTTTAGGTTTCCATTATGGTCTGGTCGCTTAATGTTTGTATTTCTTTCCCTTTGGTGTCTTTTATGGGTGGAGTAAGTTAATTGTATCAATTCCTGATCTTTGTTTTACTTCTACTTTTAATAATTAGGTATCTCACCGCTGTGGTTTTGAGCCTGGCGCGGGTCACAGGTGAAAGGCCAAAATCTGGAAGGTCAGGTGGTGTTTCCCTTGGTACTCCGGTTTTCGCCCACCTTGCATTAACGATCGGCTCGATACGAGTGAAATAATCTTGAAAGGGCCGTTAAACCAAAACCAAATGCTGAATAAATCTTATGACGCCTATCATACCAAACCCATCTTATGGTTCGGAAAATATGAACTCTTAAGACTTCAGGTTCTACCTGATACAAAAACCTTAACCTGAGGTTACTGGATCACATGCGCCCCCGCCACACAGCGCATGGAGAAATAAATTGCGCTTCATGATGCTTCCACGTAGAGCTATAACCGACGGCACACGAATACTGGTAAACCGCTGAGACGGTCTAAGATGTTCTATAAAAGGGTTATCCTTTGGAAGCAAAGATTCCATCACAGAACTTAAAATTATTCAGTGTGCAGTTTTCTGGGACAGACTGGCTAGTTTCGGCTAATTAGACCACCACAACAGTGACCCTGAAATGTTTTCAAGGTTCCAACATGGAATCAATGATCCCAAAGGACATGTACATATAAACTATACTATGATGAAGGACAGGAAGACTTTTTACGGCCGCCACACATTTACTTAAAAGTTGTAAAAGGATTATTGTTTGGAAGCAAATAGTGTACAGTTTTCTGGGCCAGATTGCTAGTATCGGCCAATTAGGCCTCAGCATGCTCAGTCAAAGTGAAGCGTTTCGAACCGTCCATGCATATTAACCATATTGGCTTCATCGCGCGACAGGGTTTGAGATGACATATCATCTAAACAGCTGGTAAAATACACACAAAAATGAAAGCAACACGGATGCAAATACGTACGCCCGTACGAAATAAAAAAAAACTAAATGGCTTGGAAACGTGCCGATGCATCATGTGAAAAAGTCCGTGAAATAAAGACCCCCCCCCCCCCAAAAAAAAAAATCAAACAAACAAAAACCCACTTAGTACAAGAAAACCCCAAAACGGGTACCCTGGCAAACAGTGCAGGCCCAGATCAGACGCCGCAGAACGGGGTGTCTGATCAGAGCCTCCACTGTTTGCAAAACGTTTAGCCATTTCCCAAATCAATTTTTGAGGGAGAGAATATGGGTGGGGATGGGTCCCAACTGTTCCTCATTTTTCTTTGAAATCTGGGTGCATAGTTGGGAATCATAAAACAGAAGTGGAGCGGAAGGACTCTGGTCCTGTCATCGAGTATAATAGCAATGTAGCCTTGGTGTTGGAAATAGGAGATCCATTTCCATTAAACGTCCCCTTGTAGGGCTCCAAGGAGGGTGGGGCGCATAGCTATCGAATCATTTATTATCACTATGGGATCCAACACTAGGAAAAGAGCATTTTTAGACTTATCCGATGACGACCCTGAACCGGCTACATTCAATTTCAAAGCAAATGAAAATTTCGCAAGATTTTTAGTGGTTTCGAGCAACGAAGAAAAGGCCGTAACTACACTTTCGCCTTTTGTCATTGAAAAACAAATTGAAGCTTTAATTGGAACGCCAAAAAAATGTTAAAAAATTGAAAAACGGAACTCTCCTTATTGAAACTAATCGTAAATCTCAAACGAAAAATCTTCTAAAAATAAACAAATTTTTCAACCTTAACGTCTCTGTCACGGAGCACAAAACATTAAATTCATGTAAAGGAATACTCCGTGACAGAATGCTTAAACAGGAATCGGAAGCAAGCATTGTCGACTATTTGAAAGAGCAAGGAGTTACGGCCTGCAAACGATTTAAAATTAAAAAAGACGGAAATCTAACAGACACCAACACTCTACTGCTAACTTTCAACACAACTACGTTGCCGAAATCTCTAAAAATCTTCTACAGAATAATACCGGTCGAAATCTTCGTGCCCAATCCTCTGCGATGTTTTAATTGTCAGAGGTTTGGGCATCATGAAAATGATTGTACTGTCCCTGATGGATCTGTGTGTGAGAAGTGTGGTGGTACCGATCACCACACTTTCAACTGCAAGAATTCTCCAAAGTGTGTGAACTGCGGAAAAAATCATCTATCCAAATCAAACGTCTGTGAAGTTATTATGAAATCAAAGTCACTCAAAACGTCACATATTTGGAAGCTAAGAAAATTCATCAAAATAAACCAGAAACTTCATTCGCCAAAGTTGTTCATTCACTTACCAGCAAACCTGAAACCAAAGAAACATCAACACAATTCAACGAAAAAGATTTTGAAATTAAACCCCATTCTAAAGTTATTACCTCTTCTGTAAAACCCAAAACCACATCGTCACAACCTACATCTTCACAACCTACTACATCGTCACAACCTACTACATCTACTCATCATTCAAGAACAGAATCTAGACAAACTTCACAGACCAGTTCACAACCTAACGGCAAACATTCTAGCAGATCTCACTCCCGATCCACGTCGGGGACAGCAGATCAAAAAGAAAAAAACGGCAAAGAAAAGCATAAAGGATCAAACCCAAACAGTAAAGGGGCGTCTGCTGATCCAGTAAAACTGGCTAATCAGTACGGCGCCCTTGAGGACATGGAGTTGGACGTTGATCCCTCCACGTTCTCAAACCCTAATAAAAGATAAAGGATTAAATTCCTTGTTTTAATCTTCTCTCCATTCAACCATGGATAAGAAGTCAATAATTCAATGGAATTGTCGAGGACTGAAAGCCAATTTTAACGAACTTTTAATTTTATCTACACTTTTTTCTCCTAATGTCATTTGTCTCCAAGAAACTTTTTTGAAAACTACAGATAATATTAATTTCAAAGGTTACAGTATGTACAATCATATCACAACGGATAATCAGAAGGCATCAGGAGGTACATCAATCCTGGTAAAATCTGACTTTCCTCATGGGAAAATAGATGTAAACACTAATTTACAAGCTGTTGCTGTAAACGTCACTTTATCCAAATCCATAACGATTTGTTCTGTCTACCTTCCACCACACTATAATTTTTCTAAATAAGAATTAGAAAATTTAACAAATCAATTACCTAGTCCTTATATATTATTAGGAGATTTTAATAGTCACAGCAAATTATGGGGTTGCTCGGATACAAATGACAAAGGAGAAATCATAGAAAATTTTATTGCTGAAAATGATTTATGTTTATTTAACGATAAACAACCAACATATCTTCATTCTCCAACAAGAAATTATTTTGCTTTAGATCTTTCAATTTGCTCTACAAATATTTTATCTAGATTTTGATTGGTCTGTTGTGGACGATCTCCATGGGAGCGATCATTTTCCGATAGTAATTGAAGAAATTGCATCGACCCATGAGGATCGTCACCCCAGTGATATACAAGATTTTACTGATGAATTGATTGATATTGCTGAAAAATGTATTCCTAAATCCTCGACTTTTTCAAAAAGAAACAGACCTTGGTTTAATGATGAAGTTAAAACTTCAATCAATAAAAGAAAATCTGCATTACGAAAATTCAATAAACAACCAACAAAAGAAAATCTTATCCATGCCAAACACATGCGAGCTAAAGCTCGCAAAACAATAAAATCGGCCAAAAAAGCATCTTGGCAGCAATACGTCTCCAAACTGAATACCAGAACACCAACTAAGAAAATATGGGACATGATTCGAAAAATTAGTAGCAAAAACAAATCAAATAAACATGTCCATATCAAATCGAACGGAAATATGTGTTCAACGGCTAAAGACATTTCCAATGCCTTGGGGGAAAATTTTCAGAAAAACTCCTCTAGCTTAAATTATTCAAAAAATTTCCAAAATATTAAACAAGAAGAAGAGAAAAAGAATTTAAATTTTTCCTCATTAAATCATGAAAAATATAATTTACTTTTCACTACTAAAGAATTATTAGATGCTCTCCATAAATCTCATGATACTGCTGTTGGTCCTGACGACATACACTATCAAATTTTAAAACATTTACCCAACAAGGCATTGGAAACATTATTAAATATTCTGAATGATATTTGGATCACTGGAAAATTCCCTGAAAACTGGAGAAAAGCTACCATTATTCCTATTCCGAATAAAAATCAAAAATGAGTAAAGATCATAAAGATAAACCTAATAAAGATCATACTGAAGCCACTAATTACAGACCTATTGCTTTGACAAGTTGCTTATGTTAAACAATGGAGAGAATGATTAATGATAGGCTTGTTTGGTTCTTAGAATCAAACCAGCTTATCACTAAATTTCAAGCTGGTTTTAGAAAAAACAGCTCTACTAATGATCATTTGATTCGCTTAGAATCATTTATACGTGACGCCTTTATCAAAAAAGAACATGTCGTAGCTGTATTCTTTGACCTAGAAAAGGCCTATGATACGACTTGGAAATATGGCATCATGAAAGATTTACACAACTTGGGCCTTAAAGGCCGATTGCCACTTTTTGTTCAAAATTTCTTGTCCCATTTAATGTTCGCATAGGAAATACATTATCGGACACATTTGATCAAGAACAAGATGTACCACAAGGTAGTATTTTATCACCAACCTTGTTCAGCATAAAATTAATAATATAGTTAAATGTGTAAAAAACCCAGATTGTTCGCTTTTTGTTGACGATTTTGGAATTTTTTATCGTTCCAAAAATATGGAAACCATTGAATTTAAACTCCAAAGGTGTTTAAATAATATAGAAACTTGGGCAACAGAAAATGGTTTTAAATTTTCTAAAACAAAAACTCAGTGTGTTCATTTCTGCCAAATTCGAAAGTTGCATTTAGATCCAGTTTTAACAATATACGGCAGTCCAATTCCAGTCGTCACTGAGGCGAAGTTTTTGAGTCTTTTATTTGATAGCAAATTGTCTTTTATTCCTCATATCAAAGCTTTGAAAGCTAAATGTTTAAAAGCTCTTGATATTCTTAAAGTCCTGTCCAGTTCCGACTGGGGAGGAGATCGCACTGTTCTTTTAAACCTGTTTAGATCTTTAATTCGTTCCAAATTGGACTATGGTTCCATAGTCTATGGATCTGCTAGGAAATCTTATTTAAAATCTTTGGATAATATACATCATCAAGGTTTACGTCTAGCACTTGGTGCATTTCGCACTTCACCTATTGAAAAGTAGAAGTAAAACAAAGATCAGGAATTGATAAAATCAACTTACTCCACCCATAAAAGACACCAAAGGGAAAGAAATACAAACATTAAGCGACCAGACCATAATGGAAACCTAAACAAAGGAAGGCCATAAGGACAGTTACTTTCCCAAAAAATGGCCTTATGGCCATCCAAAACCAAAAGACACAAGTGATACACACAGTAAGTAACAAACAACAACATAAATAAATCGCCACAGAAGAGCCGCCTTGGAACGGTCAGTGGAAGATTTCCACTGGGGGGCTTAAATCGATTTTACGTGGCCACAATCCTCGCCCTTACTTCCGTCGCGATTTAGACAAATAATTTGTTCAGTCCGCATGAAGGCCTCCTAACTCATCAGTGCAACATCTCCGTGAACACAAAAATCAAAGAACCACGGAGGTGAGACAACGGTGAGGACTCGACAGCAAGAAACCACAGAAATGCTGGAGCAAAAGAAAACCAACAGTTAGACTCCGATGAGCCCGACCAGAGACAGAGCATCAGGCACCAACCAACATTATCTCTCTAATTTTCAATAAGCCTTTACGTTGGAGCCGTCATAGAATCTGAGGCCTGACCCACCGGCGTGCAATTAAAGAGGGAAGCAAAGTTGCCAACCGTGATTGGGTTAACTACCATGCATGCAGTCTGTCGTATAATATCCATGTTGTACCCAATCTTTTTATATCGAAGAATGATTTTACGAAATTGGGTGCTGAAGTCATTGCGGTTATATATTTTTCTGAATTTATATACTAAGTCACCATAAAATGAAAGTCTTTATGCTGAATCAAATGAACCATCACTTTATGTAAGAAGAGAGAAATTGTCTCTTCTATATGCTACCAAATTAGCTGCTAGTCCACGAAATTCAGCATATGATTCGGTTTTTAATCCAAATTATGAAAGATTCTACAATAACAAACCATCTGCTATAAATTCTCTTGGCCTGAGAATAAAACCGTTACTCGAAGAGGCCAATATAAATATTAAAAATATACAATCGTTTTCTTTTTCATCGAAAGAGCCATGGGTGTTGAAACCACCAATGATAATTTTAGATTTAGAAAAAAATAAAAAATCCGAAGTAGAATCGCATATATTTAAGAACGAATTTTTAGAAATCAAATCAAATTTTAAACATCACATTCCCATGTACACTGACGGTTCGAAACAGGATGAGAAAGTTGCTTGTTCTGTCATTAGTCCGAATTTCACTGATAGCATTAGATTACCCGATAATAGCTCTATTCTTACTGCTGAAGCGAAAGCAATTGATGTTGCACTGTATCATATTAGAGATCAGTACGAAAAACAATTTATCATTTTTTCAGATTCTCTTTCAGTTCTAAAGGCTCTTAAAGATCATCAGCACAGAAATCCCTTAATTCAACAAATTTTAAGAAAATTCCACTATCTTTCTCTCTCCAAGAAGATTATTTTCTGCTGGATTCCCAGTCACATCAATATTCGTGGAAATGAGTTGGCGGATTTAGAAGCTAAATCTGCTTTATCTTTGAATGTTACAAATTATAAAATTCCTTTTTCAGATTTTAAATCTAACATTAATAAATATATCAAAAACAAATGTCAATCTATTTGGGAAAAAGAAACCGATAATAAATTATTCAAAATAGAACCTAATTTTCACAGTAAATGCTCTTTCTCAAATTACAGTAGGAAAGACCAGACTAAAATTACCAGATGCCGTATTGGACACACAAGACTAACTCATTCTTACGTATTACAAAACGAACAAGCACCTTTCTGTGTATCCTGTAACGAACCGTTCACAGTTAATCACTTTCTCATTTCATGTGTAGAATTTTATCATATCCGCTCAAAATATTTTAATGTTACAACAATGAAAGATCTTTTTAACGACATACCATCTTATCAATTAATCAATTTTCTTAAAGAAATCGGACTTTTTAACAAACTGTAATCATTAATATTTTAACTTTTAAACTTCAATAACAATTTTATATCTAATACCTAATTAGTTTTAGACGCTATATGCCCTATTAGAGTTGAGCGTCTTTAAACAAACTATCCATCCATCCATCCATCCATCCAAATCAATTTTGAAGAAAACACAACCTGACTCCCCTAAATGTTGAAATGGACTCTTGCTATATATAAGGAGGAAGATTCCATTTGGTACGAAAAGGGTTAAGTACCCGGATTTCCAACAAATGTTATACATGCGAGAGTAAGTGTAAGTCACCTGGACATCAGCAATACAACTGCTCATATTAAACTTTTGGCCGCCAGCTAAAGGTCGACTAAAAACTATTTTTCTTGCATAAATATCTATGCGCATGGCAGTTTGAAGCCATTGTCAAATGGACCGAAAGCCGTGCTTAAACAGTAAAAACCGTGTTCAAATCATGAAATTCGCGTGCTGTTTGAACATGGATTTTGAGCTTTTGATATCACACGACTGGCCTTGCTTTGTTTACGTTACGTTGAGCGACGTAACGTTATCGCCCTGAACGTAGCGTTTTTGGGGTCTATGATGACGTCAGATGGTTACTGCGTAACAACGTCATTGTAAACAACATTCTGAACTGGCCGCCATCTTGGTTCGCCGGTCGCATTTGAAGAGTTTATATGGAGTTTATATGGAGCTTTTGGGTGTTTTCGTCCAAATTCGCTGAATCGTAAGTTATGCAAGAATAACGATCATCCATGGTTATTTCATTGTATTAACATTTGCCGGATCCCTCGGAGGATATTTAAACATTCGGCCTAGCGGCCTCATGTTCAAACAGCTTCCTCGGAACCCGGCGATTGTTAATGCATGAAAAACCATGGTTGATCCCTATATTCTCGACCAGATGTCAGAAGCCGTGTTGTGAAATATTGATGTGCACCGACATGCAAAGTAGAAGTAAAACAAAGATCAGGAATTGATACAATTAACTTACTCCACCCATAAAAGACACCAAAGGGAAAGAAATACAAACATTAAGCGACCAGACCATAATGGAAACCTAAACAAAGGAAGGCCATAAGGACAGTTACTTTCCCACAAAATGGCCTTATGGCCATCCAAAACCAAAAGACACAAGTGATACACACAGTAAGTAACAAACAACAACATAAATAAATCGCCACAGAAGAGCCGCCTTGGAACGGTCAGTGGAAGATTTCCACTGGGGGGCTTAAATCGATTTTACGTGGCCACAATCCTCGCCCTTAAGTTCGTTTTTAGCTCAGCAGAGCCTAAGGCTCCGGGATAGCTTATAGGATAGGCAGTGGTCCGTCGTCGGCGCCGTGCGCGTCGTCTACATTTTCTAACAACTTCTCTCCTCCGAAACGATTGGGGCGATTGCAGTCTCATTTCATGGGATTGGGGAACAAAACATTGTTCGCGGGGTCCAGATCATATGACCAAGACGGCCGCCGTGCCTATATAAGGTAAAAACCGGAAAAAATCTTATGCGAAAGCAGTGGACCGATTGTTATGAGACTTAGTGTGTAGCATTTGGGGCCCGAAACAATCGTAGCTTGTTCAAATGATGGCCTCTGGATGACCTCGACATATTTAACGCCAAGGTTAAAAATTGCTCACGAATGCTCTTGTATGTGAAAAAGTCAAAACTATTTTTTAGAAATTCCTGCAGGCTGTGATCCGAAACTGGGTAGATTCAATTAGCTTAATGAGTAAATGAAAGTTCATGAATATTCAAGGTCATTCAAGTAAGTAAACTTAACTTGTTTTTGTCAAAAAAACACTTGTCATACATTCATATAACCTAATTTAATAGGGAAACTTTTAGAAAAAAAAAATGAACATAGAATGATTTCAATTTTGTCACATTACCAATATGGTCGCCTTGCCCATATTCAAAATCTTCTTTGTTGTGAAACTTGGTACGGAGCATTTGTGACTCAGGCTAATCATAGTTTATTCAAATAATGACATCTGGATGACCTTGACCTTGTTTACGCCAAGGTCAAATATGGTTTCGTTAAGGGACAATTAACAAACGACCCATGGGCCACTTCGCACAAGAGTTCATGTCGTTTAATCCATAGGCAGGCATGTCGCCCATCTGGGTCATGTGACAACAATCCCTTGAATAACTTTCCATTGCCACATCCCATAAATGCTCTTCATGTAATTTGGTTTCAATCAGCCCAGCAGTTTTAGAGAAGATAAAAAATACTGCATCTAAGTGGTCCATGGCAAAGGTCAGCAAATGACCTTGACCTTCGGAATTAATAAACTTATATTCAGCTGATAGCCAATATCAATCCTGATGCGACAAGCTGCATTAGAATCAGAAAAATCCATTGTTTTGCCAAGTCCCTGCCAAGTCTGAAGGTCATTGATCATTGGGTTCCAGAGGAGAATAATTTCAATGGTTTTACCATATATGGGCATGTCGGTCAATTTGGTCATGTGACCCAGTCCTTACGAACAAAGTTTCGTTCTTCCTTCCCGTAGAGGCTCCAAATGTAATTTGGTTTCAATCAACCAAGCAGTTTTGATGAAGAAGATAAAATAAAATACTGAATCTGACCTATCCAGGACAAAGGTCAGTAAATGACCTTGACATTTAGAATCTGACCTATCCAGGACAAAGGTCAGTAAATGACCTTGACATTTAGAATCTGACCTATCCAGGACAAAGGTCAGTAAATGACCTTGACATTTAGAATCTGACCTATCCAGGACAAAGGTCAGTAAATGACCTTGACATTTAGAATCGATAAACATATATTCAGCTGATTGCAAATATTTCTGAGCCACAGCTGCCATGCAATCAGAAAAATCCACTGTTGCGTCTTTTCCATACAAACTTGACCTTGACGTAAAGCAGCCAATGCCAGCCATTGGTCATCGTTTGAACAAACTTGGTAGGGCCTTAGTCCCCGATGCTACATGCAAAGGTTCAATGTCATCGGTCATTTGGTTCCTGAGAAGAAGATTTTTAAAAGTTTTTACCATATATGGTTATGGTTACCATATTGGTCATGTGACCCAGTTCTTACGAATAAACTGTCGTTCCACCTTTCCTTTGAGGCTCCGCATGTAATTTGGTTTCAATTAACCCAGCAGTTTCAGTGGAGAAGATACATACAAAATCTGAGGCATCCTGTCTGATGCCACAGGCTAACTGCAACCAGAAAAATTCACTGTTTTGCCTTTTTTCCATACAAATGTCTACATGAACAAAATCGACCTTGGCCTAAAACAGGTCATGGTCATTTTTTGAATATCTTGGAAGGGCCTGAGTCCCGCATGCTGCATACAACGTTTCAAGGTTATTGGCCATTTGGTTCATGAGAAGATTTTTAAAAGTTTTACCATATATGTGCATGGCGGTCATCTTGGTCATGTGACCAAGAGCAAATGAACAAACTTTATTTCCCCCAACAGATGGAGAACCCTCGCGTAATTTGGTTTCAGTCGGCCCAGCAGTTTCTGAGAAGTCGTTTTAAATGTTGACGCGAACACGGACACGGACGCCGACGAAGGACGGCGGACCACTGTTTATACAATAAGCTTCCCCGGAGCCTTCGGCTCTGGTGAGCTAAAAACTAAGACTTTTTATCCCCCGACCGAATAGGTTCGGGGGGTATAGCGATCAGCCTGGCGTCCGTCCGTCCGTCCGTCCGTCCGTCTGTCCGCACCAACAAATGTATAGTTAGGTGGCCATGTAAATGGACAGAATCAATGTAAGTATATGGGATTTATTCCGTTAGACACCGAAAATACTTCTTTTCAGTGGCTAAAAGTAGCCACTTAAGTATCAATGTTGCCAAAAATAGCCACATAAGTATACATCCGTGAGAACGTCCGTCCGTCCGTAGACGCAACCTTGTGATGGCCATAACTCCTTTACCCATTGAGATTCATTGATGGTTCTTGGCACAATTGTTCACAAGGCTGAGACGGCGTGTCATGCGCAAGAACCAGAACTCTTGATTGCATACTTTTTGAGTTATCTCCCTTTTAATAAAATAGAACGACTACTTTGTGATGGCCATAACTCCAATACCCTTTGAGATATGTTGATGGTACCTGGCACAGTTGTTCACAAGGCTGAGACAGCGTGTCATGCTCAAGAACCACAACTCTTGTTGTCATGGTTTTTTAGTTATCTCCCCTTCCAATAAAATTGAGTGACTACCTTGTGATGGTCATAACTCCAATACCCTTTAAGATATATTGATGATACATGGCACAGTTGTTCACAAGGCCGAGACGGTGTGTCATGCACAAGAACCACAACTCTGGGTGCCATGGTTTTTTAGTTATCTCCCCTGACAATATAACCTTGTGATGGCCATAACTCCAAAACCTTACGGATCCCCACCCATAAACCATATATATTATTGTTCCTTATGATAAGACACATTCATTGACACCAATCTGGGCCCCCCCGGATGTGCTGGGGCCTTGCCCCACCCCTCCATTTCATTAAAGGCCCAATATCTCGGAAACCTTACAGATCCCCACCCCTAAACCATATATATTCTTGTTCCTTATGATAAGACACATTCAGTTACACTAACCTGGGGGCCCCGGGATGCGCCGGGGCCATGCCCCTCCCCCTCCACTACATAAAAGGCCATATATCTCAGAAACCGTTTAGACCCCCACCCCTAAACCATATATATTCTTGTTCTTTATGATGAGATGCATTCATTGACACCAACCTATGGGCCCCTGGGATGCGCTGGGGCCTTGCCCCACCCCCTCCACTTCATAAAAGGCCCAATATCTCGGAAACCTTGCAGATCCCCACCACTAAACCATATATATTATTGTTCCTTACGATAAGAAACATTCAATCATACCAACCTGGAGGCCCCCTGGGATGGTCAGGGCCCTGCCCCACCCCCTCCACTTCATAAAAGGCATATATCTGAGAAACCATTCTGATCCCCACCCCAAAACCATATATATTCTTGTTTCTTATGATAAGACGCATTCAGTGATACCAACCTAGGGGTCTCCCGGTATGGGCCATTGCCCCACCCCTCCACTTCATAAAAGGCGATATATCTCAGCAACCTTTCAGATCCCGACCCCAAAACCATATATATTCTTGTTTTTTTTTATGATAAAACACATTCAGTTACACCAACCTGGGGTTCCTCTGGGATGTGCCCGGGCCATGTCCCATCCCCTCCACTCCATAAAAGGCCCAAATTCTCAGAAACCGTTCAGATTCCCACCCCTTATCCATATATATTCTTGTTCTTTATGATAAGACACTTTCAGTGAGTCCAACCTAGGGGTCTTCAGGGGTGTGCTGGGGCCATGCCCCAACCTGCCACTTCATAAAAGGTGATAAATCTCAGAAACCTATCAGATTCCCACCCCTAAACCATATATATATTCTCGTTTTTTATGATAAAACGCATTCAGAGACACCAACCTGGGGGTCTCTTGGGATGTGCCCGGGCCATTCCCCATCCCCCTCCACTTCATAAAAGGCCCAATACCTCAGAAACCGTTAAGATCCCCCCACCCATAAACCATATATTTTCTTGTTCCTTATGATAAGATGCATTCAATGATATCAAATTGGGCTGTTTTGGGTCATCTCCAACCCCTCCACTTCATAAAAGGCCAAATATTTCAGATACAGAGTCCACATGGAATGGGGTTTCATTTGGGAGACTTTATAATCGATAAATTCAAACCATACCTGGCTGCCAGTGGGCAGTGCCTGCCTGAGCTCTGGTGAGCATCGTGGCCCATGGGCCTCTTGTTTAGTTATCTCCCCTGACAGTATAATCTTGTGATGGCCATAACTGCAATACTTTTGTGATCTATTGCTGGTCTGGTGCACTATCAATTGCTGAACAATCTTCTGAAGGCCATATTGGCTTTTGGTCGGGGGATTTGCCATCTCTTCCGATGGCTATTTTTCTTAAATTACTGCAGGCTGTGATCTGAAAAGGGGTATATGCCGTAAATCTTCCCATGAAACAAATAGCCGATGACATGAAAATTTGTATGTAGCATTTTGTACTGTACCAAGTTTCTTCAAACGGTGACCTTGACGAATTTTTACATCAAGGCGAACTTCGGTCGCTTTGACCTGTGTATGGGAAAAAGGCAAAATAGTGTCTATTATTATTATTATTATTATTATTATTATTATTATTATTATTATTTTCTTGTGTTGACTGTGATCAGCCATTCACTGTTAAACATATCCTAATAGAATGACAGTCTCGTAACTTATACTTCAAAGCTGACACTTTGCAAAAATTGTTTCAAGATGTACTTGTTGATAATATTATTTTATTCTTAAAAGAAATTGGACTTTTTTTTTTTCAAAAGATTTAATTTTGTTTCAGAATTTTATACATTATCAAGCTGACTTTTTTTAGCTTTTAATATTCTCATAATTCTACATTATTATTGATCATTAACCGATTGACGCTTATGACCCACAAAGAGGGTTGGCGCTTCGTCAAACTCGATATTAGTATCATCATCATCATCATCATCATCATCATCATCATCATCATCATAACCTGAGCACAAAATGCTCAAGGTGAGCTATTGTGATCGGTCTCTGTATGTCGTCCGCGAGTCAATCCGTGTGTCCGTCGTCCGTGTGTCAGTCCGTTCGTCCGTGCCTCCCTATGCAGTGCATGGATTTTGAAAGAATTGCTCAAACTGTTCCGCTCAGATAAACAAGATAGCTACCAGAGCTTAAAAATAGAAAAAACCTTTAAACTTTAAACGCCTTTTCCATAACCAGTGGATGTATTTCAAAATAATTTTAAAGGAATGATCCTTGGGTTATCCTTAACTAAAATTGCTCGAGTCATTCCCCTCGGATGAACAAGATGGCGATCAGAGATAAAAATAGAAAACATTTAGAAAATATTTAAATGACTTTTTCTCCTTAACCAGTGGACTGATTTTGATAAAACTGCACAGGTATGTTCCGTGAGTGACCTTCTACCCACGTAGCTCAAATTGTTCCGCTCGGATGAAAAGGTGTCCACCAGAGCTAAAAGTAAAAAACAAATCTTTAAACAACTTCTCCTTAACCAGTGGACGGATTTCGAAATAATTTCCTAGGAATGTTCTTTGGATGACCCTCTACCACAGTTGCTCAAATCATTCTGCTTGGATGAACAAGATAGCCGCAAGTGCTAAAATAGAAATAAAATGACTAGTAGATGTACTTTTGAAATAATTTTACAGAAATGTTTCTTGCGTGACCTTATACTAAATTGCTAAAACTGTTATGCTGGGGTGAACAAGATGTCCGCAAGAGCCAGAACTAAAAAAAAAAAAACATTTAAACGACCACTGGATGGATTTTGAAATAATTTCACAGGAATGTTCCATTGTGACCTTTTACCGTAATTGCTTTACTTCGTTCTAATCGGATACATGATTTCAAAGGAATGTTTTTTTTTATGTGTTTATATAGAGGATCTTACACGAGTGGTCATTTAATATGAAATTTATGAAACGAGTTGGGTAATTTCGGTATTTTGCGAGCCTTCGGTGAGCAAAATACCGAAATTACCCAACGAGTTTAATGAATTTCATATTAAATGACCACGAGTGTAAGATTCTCTTTATCACATGACCTCTCCGGCGAAAAAAACATAAACCAAAAAAAAGGAAGACACGGCTTTCCATAGCCATTGAAAACAACACACTGCCTAAGGAATACAATAGTACTACGCAGTCAAAAATAGTTCACATGTCATTTAATAATAATCAAAAAGAAGAAAATTAATTAAATTGTACTAGACATTTAGAGACACAAAAAGAAATTCATTAATAACATGAGCTGATTTTGCCGTTTTTAAATAACATTTCAAGATTTCGTAATCCGTTCAACGTATGTGCAAATTATCAGTGAATCAGGGGAATCCCCTGCAATAGGTCATTGACCTTGATGATCAATACACATTAAAGATTACACAAGAGTGCAAGTGGAATAAAAATCAATAATGAGTTCCTTTAAGAGCAATGAAAACATTCATAAGAAAGAAGTTGGGTCATACTACGTAGTTTCGGCTAATAAAGCCTCATCAGTGACCCTGTAATGATCCGGCAAAGAAAGCCAGAGGAAACATACTGCAATTTTGCGAATTTCGAATAAGCAGTCGATCCAAAGACTGATATAAATCAAAATGGGGTCCAAATAATTAAAAACCTGTCTAGAATATGAATCTAAACCACAAGTCGTCACAACTTGAGCAAACAGTCGGTAAAAAAAAAAAAAAAAACAGTTTGGTGTTGTTTGGATATTTTCTTGTTACGGTAATTCTAATCACTGTCGGAGTCAAAAATGATCCTACGGAATTTCTTTGGAGGAGGTGATTTTTCATTTATAACATTAATGTTAAACGTGCCTCCAAATATGTTTCCTGAAAACATGGAATTTAATCCACCTTGAACACTTCGAGCAGCCGTGATGTTTACAGTTTGGCTATGCTGAGTCAATGAATTATACTGATTCATGCATGCAGCTTTCTGACCATATTGCAGATGTTGTTCTTGGTAAGTATTTTGATTTGATAGAATTTTAGATATTTGTTTGTGTTTATTTTCATTCAAACTGCTGTAATTATTAACAGACTGAACATTCTTGTGCCCTGTAATTTGCATGATTTCTGTGGGGGGAACATTGGCATCACTAAGCTTTTGTACCAGGTGTTTGCGGGCACTGTGATTGGTGAGCCTCTTGTTGAGTGGAAGTCCTGCATTAAGCGACATCCTTTTCATAGTTGTGGACAATTTGTTAACTCCAATTGCTTGCCTTTTAAACCACTGATCACCTAGTTTCATGTTTGTTGGGTTAGTATGTGTTGCCAAGTAGAAAGGGTCATTTTCGTTGCAGTAATCTACTGGCCGCAAAAGACTATACTGTTTATATACTTCAATTGGACATCTTTCTCCACTTTCACAGTTTGCCCACATTTTGGGCTTCACCTTTCTGACATCACGAGGGTTTTCTCCAGTTCTTGTTTTAGTTTGTCGTTCTACGAACTCAAGAAACTCTTGACCCTGACCATCTCTGTCCAATTTGATGTCACCCCAACACATATTTCTATGCTCTTCAGCACTTCTCATTCCAAAGTGAACAGTTGTGAAAAACCACAATGTATTGATAATACTGTCCGGTGTACTAATACCAAACTGATTACTTCCCCAAAGTTTCTGTATGTCTTCATCAGTTACAGCCTCTGATTTATGCGCTAAATTTCCCAGTCCTTGACGCTTTAACTCCCTTTGCTTGGATTTCAGTACTTCTCTCAATTTTGCAAACTCGGGACTGCTAGACAAAGAATACTGATAGTCATAACGTCGCAAGTGTCTTTCATAACTCGACATGAAGCCTCGTAAAGTATTTGGCTCATAATTGCTTCCATCTGATTTTCTGACTGACAAAAAGAACCTGCATAAGAGTGAACACAATTCAGTAGGGAGTATCTGATGAATAGGTCTGCTTTCATTGATACTCTCTTGATGCAGAAATGTGTCAAAAAGCTTGAGCTCATAGAAAGTTTTACTAAGGGTATTTTTGTTTGATTGCTGATTGACAAAGTTTGGTACATCTGCCATTTCAACTTGGACAAATCTCTTCTTTTGGTTTGGTTCATATGATCTTTCAGTTTCAGTTTCACTTTCCCATGGCGTCAGTCTTTCAGCTCTGACAGTTGTTGTAAACTCTGTCCCATCCAGCATAATTTCAAACAAGTCACCAGAAGTTGTACTTTTTCTTTTCTAGACAGTTCCTTTTCCCTTTCCATCAATGTGAACTTTATCATTCATGTTAAAACTGAATGGAGAAACAGTTCCCAAACCGAAAGTTGTATCGCTAAACGCTGACGCCATCTTGGTTGCTATCAACAAGCGCGGCTTAATACGAATATTAATGAGGTGAATAGGCTAGCCAATGAGAAGTCGTACAGGTGTTATTACACGTGTGGTCATATGATTTTTATTAAATGGGTTATTTCATTAAATAACATGTTGGTCATGTGATAAATAGAGGATCTTACATGAGTGTTCATGTATTATTGAATTTATTAAACGAGTTGAGGAAAAGGGATAAAATGCGAGGCTTTGCCGAGCATTTTATCCCTTTTCCTCAACGAGTTTAATAAATTCAATAATACACGATATTATTGAATTTATTAAACGAGTTGAGGAAAAGGGATAAAATGCGAGGCTTTGCCGAGCATTTTATCCCTTTTCCTTAACGAGTTTAATAAATTCAACAATACACGAGCACGAATGCAAGATTCTATTTATCATATGACATTTAAAACGCATTTTATTCACGATTGTTTACAAAAATGTCAATATTCCGCCGTTAGTAAACGCGACGTCGTTAAGGACGTCGTACATGTAACGTTACGGAACGTATCTAGCTAATTTGCATATTTAATCCACTAGTGGATTATAGAAAATAATACATGGCGTTATTACACTCTCAGACGCGACGTCATATGATAAAAGAATTTATTTCAGTTCGATTGCGATGAAAGCTTCATGCTTATTTGAATCGCTTTCGAACACTCATGCCTTCAAATATTCAAAAACATGAAACCGCCGAAGTTCCTACTTTATGTATTAAAAAACCTTCTACATGTATTATGTTTGACTTACATTATGGCAAAAATCCGAACCAGATGCAATACTACTGAAACAAAACTTTTAGGTATTGCAGTCACGATTAAATGATTACCGGCAAGTCTATACTGACGGTTCCAGCCATGGAGATAAAGTTGGTTGTGCGTATGTTCCTAAAGATACGCACCAACCTCGCGCCTTTCAGATGGTTAATCTATTTTTACAGCTGAAGCCAAAGCAACAGACATAGCTTTTAATTTTGTCAGTTCTTCAACAATTCAAAAAGCAATTGTATTTTCTGATTGCCTGTGCTTACGGCTTTGGGCCATTCATCATCCAAAAATCCTCAAATTCAAAACTTGATCGAAAAACATCACACAATTTCTAAAACTCAACGAATCTTGTTTTGTTGGCTTCCGAGCCATATTGGCATTGTTGGAAATGAGTATGCTGACAAGGAAGCAAAGGCATCGCTCAATGTGTCTGTTTTTAATATTCCTATTACAAAATTTAAACCATGTATCGACAGATACATCTTGTCTGAATGGGACGGCGCAATAGATAAACTACGTTCCCATTTAACCTGACGTCGGAACAAAATGCTCTCCTCCACACTCGTCCAGAACAAAAGTTGTAGTATTAACTCGACTGCGCATTGGTCATACTAGAGTTACTCATTCTTATATTTTAAATTGTATTGATCGGCGTTCTTGTGTAGGCTGTGATCAGCCTTTCACTGTTCAGCATATATCTTATTTGACTGTATTGGCTTTTGACCGTCACGTAACTTCTACTTTAAAGTTGACACTTTGCAACAATTGTTTTAAGATGTTCCTGTTGATAATATTATCTTATTCTTAAAAGAAATTGCGACTTTTTCATCAGATTGTTTTTTTTTTTTTTTTTTTGTTAGATTTTTAGACATTATCTTTCCAACGGTTTTACATTTAACTCCCCCAGAATTCTAATGCCTTTTGATCATTAGCCGCTTAACGCTTTTGACCAACGAAGAGGGTTGACGCATCGTGAAGTAAAGCACGAAATCATCATCATCATTTGAGATTTTGCTGCCAATTTCGCGTGGGACTTTTACCTGACAATAAGATCAAATGACATCTCAATGTCACCCAATGAAGCACCTTGCAGCCCAACCTATTTCTCCAAGCCCAGACGGGCCGGGGCAAAACGTTCAAAAGACTTCTTAGCAATTTTATAGAAATGTTCCATTGGTGAGATTCTAACCGTTAGAATCTCACCCATGGAACATTTCTATAAAATTGAAAATTGCTCATAATACTTTGCTCCACTGGACATTATGGCCACCAGAGCTAAAAATCATAAAGCTAAAAATGCTTTCTACTCCTACACAGCCAGACTGATTTTACAACCAAAATTCCTTAAATCCTCTACTCCACCATATATTACCTACAACTTCATTTGAACAATATGTATCAGGTGAGCGATCCAGGGCCATCATGAGTCTCTTGTTTTTTTTTTTTTATTATTTATTTATTTATTTATTTATTTATTTATTTTCGCAATATCTCAGTTAATATGCGATGGGAAAGTGCGGTTAACGCAATTTTGAGCTCACCTGTACCAAATGATTATAGGTGAGCTTATAGTTTGGCAAGGATCCGTTGTCTGTCTGTCAACATTTTCAAACATCTTCTCTTCTGAAATCGCTGGACAGATTGAAGTCAAATTTCATGTGGCGCATGCGTGGGATGATGGAACGATTTTTTTTCCTCAATATCTCAGTTAAGTTTTTATGGGAGAGGGCCGTAAACGCCATTTTAGCCCACCTAAGCCAAAGATTCATAGGTGAGTTTATACTATGGCAAGGGTCGTTGTCGGTCTGTCGTCTGTCTGCCTGACTGACAACAATTTCAAACAGCTTCTCCCCCGAAACCACTGGGCCGATTGAAGTCAAATTTCATGTGGCGCATCAGTGGGATGGTGGAACGAAAGTTTGTTCGCACGGTCCAGGTCACATGACGAAGATAGCCGCCACGCCCATGAAAATTAAAAATCCTTCAAATCTTCTCTCCAGAAACAAGTAGGCCAATTGCTATGAAACTTTGTATCGGGCCCATCATAGTTTATCCAAATGATGACCCTCGGATGACATTGACCTATTTTATGGCAAGGTCAAATTTGGTAGCACAGACTTTTGTATGGGAAAACGTCAAAACTTTGTATTTTTGTAAACTATTGCAGCCTTTGATCTGAAAATTGGTAGTTGCAATGCGCTAAATGAGTGGATGAAACATGTGGAGTATTCCAGGCCAAGGTCATTCATTTACCTTGTCCCAATGTCAATCAGATATGAAAATTAAAATTTTACTTTTCGCAGAAACCACAGGCCCATTTGTAACCAAATTGCATACGAAAGCTTTTGAGAACAAGGAAATGAAAACTGAATAATTTGAGTTTGCTCGCATGATCAGGATGGCCGCCATGCCCATATAAGGCAAACACCCTTCCAAAATCTTCTCCGGAACCAGTATGCCGAGTGTAATGAAACTTGTTATGTAGCATTGAGGACTCGAGCCCATCATCGTTTGTTCAAATCATGACCCTTGGATGACCTTGACCTACTGTACGCCAAGGTCAAATTTGATCAAGTAGACAACTGTATTGGAAAAAGTAAAAAGACATGTATTCTTCGGAACTATAGCAGCCTGTGATCTGAAAATTGTTAGCTGCAGTAAGCTAAATGACTGGATGAAAGAACACGGGAATTAAAGGCCAAGGTCACTCTCTGTCTTTGGCCAACGGTCATTCAGATATGTGAATATTGAAACTTATTTTTCTCAGACACAACTGGTCCATTTGTAAACAAATATCATATGAAAGCTTTTAGGCACGAGGAAATTAATATCAATGAATGAGAGTCTTGTCACATTACCAATATGGCGTCCATGCCCATATGCACCCGATGGTGTAGAAGAACCAAAAGCATTGGTCATCTCAAAATGTTTTCACTGGCCTGTTTTCCCTTTCACAAATACAAGTACCAAATTACGGCACGATACTCAATTTCTGCCGAAAATCACCATTCTGCATCGCTAGCCATGTTTGACATTCAATATCTTATAAGTGACTGAAACGATAAGGTTGCGCATAAAACATGTATTAAAACAAGGCATGGAAATCTTGGTTGTCTCGGTAAATTAGAAATGGGATAGGCTTGTTACTTATTGACTTGCCGTCTTACATTAAGCACTCAGGTGTCCTTTAGGATGGGAGTTTCTCAAGAAAAGGAGGAGAGGCAGTATGCTTATACGCTTGTACAAAGGTCAAAGGGTGCTGCCAGCATCCCAACAGATGACATTATACCCCCCAATTAAGAGCGGCAGAAAGCATCACTCTTTGGCATTCCAGATGCAAGAACTGACATCTACAAGGGATACTTCGTACCTCAGACAAAAAGAGATTGGGGTGCCCTTCCAGATTCAGTTATTTCATCCGCTCTGTGGAAGGTGCTAAGGATAATGTGGCTAAATATATGTGAAGGCAATGATCAGAAATAGATACAATTAAGCCACAGCTCCCATCAGAGACACCAAGGAAAGAAATCAAACATGAAATAACTAGACCCCAATGGAAATATCAATAGCGGAAAGTCACGAGGACTGTCACTTTCCCACAAAATGACCAATTGCCTATTCAAAACAAAAAATATAAGCGCTACACACACTCATAGACAAACCATAACAAAATAAACCGGGACAGAAGGACAGCCTTAGAGCGGTCAGTGAAACAAATTCCACTGTGGTGCTTAAATCGATTTTACGCGGCTGTATTCCGCGCCCTTACTTCCGTCGCAATTTAAGCAAATAATTTGTTCAGTTTGCATGAAAATTGCCTTACTCATCAGTGCAACATCTCTTAAAACCCCAAAATCAAACAACCCCAATGATAAAACAACGGTGAGGACTTGACAGCAAGTAGTAACTGAAATACTGGTGCAAAAGAAAACCAACAGTTAGACTCCGGCAGAGCATCAGGTACCAACCGACATTACATAAAACTGAATATTAATTCTAATAATAAGTAAGCCTTTACGCTGGAAACTTCATAGAATGTGAGGCCTGACCCACCGGTGTGCAATGAAATAGGGAAGCAAAGTTATCAACCGTGGTTGGGTTAACTACCATGCATGTAGTCTATCATATAACATTTGTGTTGTACCCAGTTTTTATATCGAAGAATGATTTTACGAAATTTTGTACTAAAGACATTGCAAGTATATATTTTTCTGAATTTATATACTAAGTCACCATTGTTGAAGAGATTTAAGTCCAACATTGACTTTTGAAATTAAATGGGAATGACGTTTTTAAAATTTAGAAAATGATTTGCGTAATTTATGATACCGATAACCCTGATTAAGAAGTTTAGCAGTTAACAAATAATTACGAGTGCAGAAGTCAGTTACATGACTAGACCCCCCTCCACCCCGCCCCTGGCAAATCGAATTATTTGCGAAATATAAACGCCATAGGATGCCGCATGAGGAACATCACCATCCAAGAAATGAAACTTTGCAATCTCAAAATCCAAATCATCGTGTTTATCACACATTTTGCAGGCAACACACCCATCTACAACAGACAGATGTAAGTCCAAAAACGGGGTCTCGGTATCAGAAACAAAATGTATATTTATCTGAAGTTCTGTGGGGGGTTTGGCTGATCAAACCATCGAAATAGGTATTGTAAATATTTAATAAATCGTCCAAATACCTAGAAGTCTAGCTAATTGCTTCAAGAATTCAGATTGGTGTTCAACGGAAATGGACATCATGAAGTCTCGTTCATAACAAAATAAGAACAGACCCGCCTTAAAAGGTGCGCAGTTCGTACCCATCGGAAACCCCACAATTTGTCTAAAAAATCAAAAACAAATCTTAGATAAATATTGTCAAGTAGGAAGGTGAGAGCTTCACACACTTTCTGACATGACCATAAAGTATAATTTTTATGCTTTTCAGAAGTGAGAATAGCATTACGTACATTACATGCAAGGTAGAGGGCATCTTCCCTATGAAATGTCCATTCTATTAAATCATTAAGTTTTTCTTTATAAGATTATGGGGAAGTATTTGTTTTTGTTTTTGGAGTTTAACGGCCTAGTCAACACTAGTTTAGGTCATTTTTGAGCCGGTCAATTTACCTATCCACACTTTTCCTGGGCATGCTTATACGTAAGCGGTTAACCAGTACACTGCACAATCTTTCGCTAGAAACTGACAACTGCCCTTCTTGAATCAGCAGAAGGGAGAGAATGACCGTAGAAAAGATGACATGACCAATCACCACGAAAGAATGTTGCCAACCCCGGCAGGTGTCGAACCCGCGTCCTCCTGATCACGACTGAGCAACCGAGACCGGCAATATGAGGAAGTGTAGTGTAAATGTGGAATAATCGTAAGTAGACGTGTAAATGGTGCAACAATCGTAAGTAGACAAATTTGAAGCACGAAAACGTCTGGATTTCAATTTATTTAAAACTTAATTAGGATTTTTATAGACCAAAACATTCTCCATAATCCTTCAGACAATGACCACATTGTTAGCAGCCTTGTCTGCTGGAGCCAAAACAAACTTCTTATGAGATTCTTGAATACCTAGTTTAAGATGACGACAAGACCTCTTAGGTTTAGGAGGCAATAAGTTCGAATTTTGAGAGTAGAAAGAAATGCGTTTGTTCACTAGTTTCAGAATGCTAAAGTTCCATTATATGAGGGCTTTATGCTCAACATACTTCCGTTTAAATCATCGATGACCCAGTTAATTCAAGGCGATTTCATCTTAACACTTACATACGATATATTGATTGAAACCAATTTTATAAGGAAATCGTGATTTCGGTCCTTTAGAAATTATATTTCGTATCCTAGAATCAGAAATATATTTTTTTAAAATGCCAGTAATAATATTACCAGCAGCAGGATAGCAATACACTGAGGTTTTACAATCTCAGATATAGGATAAGTTTACCTCTTTGGCGAGAGCCAGGGGCCATTGGCCTCTGGTTTATCATTTGAATAGCGACTTGTTGTTATTAATATTGGTATTATTGTTGTTATTTATTATTGTTAATATTGTTGTTATTTATTATTATTATTATTGTTGATTGTTCAGCTGGTTCTGTCGTTCCGCTTTGTTGACCATTTGTTCTGCGAACTTGAACATTTGTTCTTCTGGTTCTGCTGTATTGTTAACTTCACCATTTCTTTCTGCTGGTTCTGCTGTTCTGCTAACTTGATCTAGCTGTTAACCCTTGTCCGGATTAATATTTTAATCTGCCACACCCACTACTGATTATCAACCAATCAGATTACTTGATTCAAATTATTGCAACAAATACACAATCAGAATGACAAACAATGTAGATCCTGATCAGATGGCTTCTGGCTTCTTCAGAAGCCATCTGATCTGGATCTACAATGTTTTAAAGATAAGGCATATCCGGGCTCAGCATGGCAGTGGTTAAGAATACTGTTACAGTAATAGATATTCGTAGTTTAGAAATAACGGAAAATATTAATTTTATTAGCTCGCCTTACGAAAGTAAAGGGGAGATATTGCCATACCCCCGGGCGTCCGTCGTCAGCGTCAGCGTCGGCGTCAGCGTCGACGTCCGCATTGGGTTAAAGTTTACCTGTAAGCTCTTATATGTGATGTATTACAAGTTTATTTTGAATTTATAATTAATAATTTGTAAAAAAAAAAACAATATTTAACATTATCACTGTACTTCATTTTACAGGTTTTACAGTTTAAATTGGACTTTTATAGAAGTTTATATTTTCCTCTGTATTACCTCCCTTATTTCCCTGTGTTAAAGTTTACCTGCAAGCTGCGTGTGTTCAAATCCCTGGAGAGGAGTGTGTTTTTTTTAAACACAGCAGGTCTGGGGCTTAAGGTCAAGGTGGCTATTTTTAGAAAAACATTGTCATCGCTCTAGCGCCTTAATTTATTGATGGATTTTAATATAACACAAATGTTGGATATAATGATATCTCGAGTGACAGTGACTTTCAGGGCCCGGGGCTTAAGGTAAAGGTCACTACTTTAAGGGTCACTGGGTCAAGGTCACTGTGGCTATTTTTAGAAAAGCATTGTCATCGCTCTTGCACCTTAATTTATTGATGGATTTTAATGTAACTTTGCACAAATGTTGGGCATGATGATGCCTCTAGCAAGTTCGACTTTCAGGTTCCGGGGCTGAAGGTCAAGGTCGCTGTGATCGCTCTTAGACTAGTGCCTTCATTTATTGATGGATTTTAATATAACTTCACACAAATGTTTGGTATCATGGTATCTCGGGTGACTTTGGCTTTCATGGTCAGGGCTGAAGGTCAAGGTCACTGTGGCTATTTTTAGAAAAACTTGGTCATAAATGGCGATCCTCTGTGGCCATTCTTCCACTACTGCCCACGAGTATAGAGGTCTTAGAAATATAATACCAGAACGGAGGAAAGCTTCTCTGTTAGGTTTAACTGATTTTCGAAACATTTTCACGTGCAGAATAATGTTAAATAACAATCTCAGCAGGGGTTAATTCCTTGGAAACCTTCATTGGTAAGGGTCCAGCTGAACAGAGAATTGAATGCTGAGCCATATGAAAGGTTCTAAAGTATTCTTGCAACCGAGGGAAACTCCTGTGTATATTAGAACAGATGAAAAATCCTCTGTTGAGAAATCCTCTGTTGAGATGAACTGGTTTTCTCGAGAAAATCCTCTGTTCAGATTGTATGCCTGATGCCTTGACTTCGGTTGAGCCATATGTAAGGTTTAAACAATATACTTTCAACAGAGGAAAAATCCTCTGCTGCCCGCGTGGACTGTATATATCAGAACAGAGGAAAAATCCTCTGTTGAGCTGAACTGATTTTCAGAAGATTTTCACGTGCGGAATAATGTTAAATTAATCTCAGCAGGATTAACTCCTTGGAAGGGTCCAGCTCAACAGAGGAAAAATACTCTGTTGCCCGCTTGGGCTGTATGTATCAGAACAGAGGAAAAATCCTCTGTTGAGCTGAACTGATTTTCAGAAGAATTTCACGTGCGGAATAATGTTAAATAAATCTCAGCAGGTTTATTGCAAATTCTAGCTCTTGCACTACCACTGAACTTTCTAAATTATTAACTTCCTGTCTTACTGCTATTAAAACGCATGTAATTAAATATTGTGATAAAGTCTTCGAAAGATCAGGAAGAAATCTGTTTTGGTCTATAAAAAATTCGAATGATGTTTTAAATAAATTGAAATCTAGACATTTTCGTGCTTCTAGTCTGTCTACCTACGATTTTTCCACTCTTTACACTACACTTCCTCATAATCTTATAAAAGAAAAGCTTAATGATTTAATTGAATGGGCTTTTCACAGAGAAGATTCTCTCTATCTTGCATGTAATGTCAGAAATGCATTTTTCACTTCTAAAGAGCATAAGAATTATACACTTTGGTCATGTCAGAAACTACTTGACAATATTTATATTAGATTCGGTACTAAGTTATTTAGACAAATTGTGGGTATTCCGATGGGTACTAATTGCGCACCTCTTGTGGCTGATCTGTTCTTGTATTGTTATGAAAGAGACTTCATTTTGTCGCTTTCCATTGATAACCAATCTGAAATTATTGAAGCTTTTAGCTCTACTTCTAGATATTTAGATGATTTATTAAATATTGATAATACCTATTTTGATGGTATGATCAGTCAGATTTACCCCCTAGAACTTCAGTTAAATAAAGCAAATTCTTCTGATACCGAGGCCCCGTTTTTGGATTTACATCTATCTATTGTAGATGGATTTGTTTCGTGCAAAATTTATGATAAACGCGATGACTTTGATTTTGAGATTGTAAATTTTCCTTTTTTGGATGGTGATGTTCCTCGTGCGCCATCCTATGGCGTTTATATTTCGCAATTAATTCGATTTGCTAGAGTGTGTAATCATGTTACTGACTTCAACATTCGTAATAAATTATTAACGGCTAAACTCCTTAATCAGGGTTATCGGTACCATAAACTACGCAAAGCCTTTTCAAAATTTTATAGACGCCATTCTGATTTAATTTCAAAATTCAATATTGGACTTAAATCTCTTCTGCAACAAGGTCTATCGGAACCCGAATTTTATGGTGACTTAGTATATAAATTCAGAAAAATATATAACCGCAATGACTTCAGCACCCAATTTCGTAAAATCGTTCTTCGATATAAAAAGGTTGGGTACAACATGGATATTATACGACAGACTGCATGCATGGTAGTTAACCCAATCACGGTTGGCAACTTTGCTTCCCTCTTTAATTGCTCGCCGGTGGGTCAGGCCTCAGATTCTATGACGGCTCCAACGTAAAGGCTTATTGAAAATTAGAGAGATAATGTTGGTTGGTGCCTGATGCTCTGTCTCTGGTTGGGCTCATCGGAGTCTAACTGTTGGTTTTCTTTTGCTCCAGCATTTCTGTGGTTTCTTGCTGTCGAGTCCTCACCGTTGTCTCACCTCCGTGGTTCTTTGATTTTTGTGTTCACGGAGATGTTGCACTGATGAGTTAGGAGGCCTTCATGCGGACTGAACAAATTATTTGTCTAAATCGCGACGGAAGTAAGGGCGAGGATTGTGGCCACGTAAAATCGATTTAAGCCCCCCAGTGGAAATCTTCCACTGACCGTTCCAAGGCGGCTCTTCTGTGGCGATTTATTTATGTTGTTGTGTGTTACTTACTGTGTGTATCACTTGTGTCTTTTGGTTTTGGATGGCCATATGGCCATTTTGTGGGAAAGTAACTGTCCTTATGGCCTTCCTTTGTTTAGGTTTCCATTATGGTCTGGTCTCTTAATGTTTGTATTTCTTTCCCTTTGATGTCTTTTATGGGTGGTGTAAGTTAATTGTATCAATTCCTGATCTTTGTTTTACTTCTACTTAACTCCTTGGAAGGGTCCAGCTCAACAGAGGAAAAATCCTCTGTTCGTATAGTATATCTGATGCCTTGACTTGGGCAAGGTTCTAAAATATTTTTCTCAGATGAAAAATCCTCTGGTTCCCGCTTGTACTGTATATATCAGAACAGAGGAAAATATCCTCTGTTGAGCTGAACTGATTTTCACGTGCTGAATAATATTAAATAACAAATCTCAGCCGAAGTTAACTTGGAAAGCTTTATTGGTAAGGGTACAGCTGAACAGAGGAAAAATCCTCTGTTCGGATTGTATGCCTGATGCCTTGACTTGGGCTGAGCTAATGTAAGGTTGAAAAATAATCTTTCCTCTGTTGCCCGCGTGGACTGTATTTATCAGAACAGAGGAAAAATCCTCTGTTGAGCTGAACAGATATCCAATACATTTTCACGTAATAACAAATCTCAGCAGAAGTTGACTCCTTGGAAACATTCATTTGTAAGGGTCCAGCTAAACAGAGGAAAAATCCTCTGTTCGGATTGTATGCCTGATGCCTTGACGTGAGCTGAGCCATATGCAAGGTTTAAAATATTCTTTCAACAGAGGAAAAATCCTCTGTTGCCCGAGTGGACTGTATATATCAGAACAGAGGAAAAACCCTCTGTTGAGCTGAAATGATTTTCAATAGATTTTCATGTGCGGAATAATGTTAAATAACAAATCTCAGCTGGAGTTAACTCCTTTGAAGGGTCCAGCTCAACAGAGGAAAAATCCTCTGTTCGGATAGTATGCCTGATGCATTGATTTGGGCAAGGTTCTAAAAATATTCTTTCAGCAGAGGAAAAATCTGTGGACTGAATATATAAGAACAGAGGAAAAATCCTCTGTTGATCAGAGTTGAAACCCTTGGCATGTACTTTCTGAACTCTGTACAAAGCCTCAACAGAGGAAAAATCCTATGTTTCATTACGATAACTCACCCGTGCAACATGGGGCATTTTTTTCGCATCTCCAAAACGGCTACTTTCCTGAGGAAAATCCTTGATAATTTTGTTATAAATGTTCAAAAAATAGGTTGAGGGTGCTCGTTAGAACCGCCTCAGTGAGGCGGTTCTAACGAGTTACCACAACCTATGTATTGGAGCAGAAATAAGATAAAAAAGTGTATACCCCCGTAAACCCCAGTTTTCTCCATATAATGTGGGGTGTAGGGGGGTCTTCATTTCACGGACGTGTTCGCGTGATGAATGTGGTATTGTGTACAACTGAAAAGGAAGGGAAAGCTGAAAAAGGCACTCTAACGTGCGGCATCGAACAGGGTCAAAATTGGAAAATGACCCTTCTAAAGAGAGGAAATTTCCTCTGTTCCATCCAAGCTGTCAGACCAAAAGAGGACCAAAATTGATATATGACAATGTCATATTTGGACTTTATACCTCAAAAAAGGGATTCAAATGGGAAAATCCCTTTTTAAATGGGAAGACGTTATTAGTGATTGCTCTAGTACCTACATTTATGGATGGATTTTAATATAACTTCACACACATGTTGGCAATGATGACATCTTGACCGAGTTCGACTTTCAGGGTCTGGGGCTGAAGGTGAAGGTCACTGTGGCTATTTTTAGAAAAAAAAAAACGTCATCGCTCTTGCGTCTTCATTTATTGATTGATTTTAATATAACCTGACACAAATGTTTGGTATGCTGATATCTTGAGTGACCTTGACTTTCCGGATCAGGGGCTGAAGGTCAAGGTCACTGAGGCTATATTTTAGAAAAACTTAATCATTGCTCTACTGTCCACATTTATTGATGGATTTAAAGATAACTTCATGCAAATGTTGGGTATGATAATATCTCGAGTCAGTTCACATTTCAGGGTCTGGGGCTCAAAGCCTCGATAGCGCAGTGGTTAACGCGTTCGACTCATGATCGAGAGGTTGTGCGTTCGAATCCGGCACCCGGTATCGAGGTGTGTCCTTGGGCAAGACACATAATGACACTGTCTCACTCCATCCGGGTGTAAATGGGTAGCAGTGGTGTAATAGTCACTGCCTCTCTCACGCGCGTGAAAACATCCGGAATGAGTGTTGGAGAGCGATTAGATAAGCTTGAAGCTTCCATCGCAATCGAACTAAAATAATTTAGTATAAAATTAAATAAAGTCAAGGTCACTGTGGCTATTTTTTTTTTTAAAAAACTTTATCATTGCTCTAGTGTCCACATTTATTGAAGGATTTTAAGATAACTTCATACAAATGGTGGGGGATTGATAATATCTCAAGTCAGTTCAACTTTCAGGGTCTGGGGCTCAAAGTCAAGTTCACTGTGGCTATTTTTAGAAATACTTTGTCATCACTCTTAAGTACCTACATTCATTGATGGATATAATGTAATTTTACACAAATGCTAGGCTAGGCTTTTTTTTTTTTCATTTGTCTTGCGCGAGGGGATTCGTATCGTCTGTTCTGCCTTGTTATTACTTGGAAGTTTGTAGAATTTTTTTATCATATATAGATGTCTTTTTACTTTTTTACAGTGGAAAGGCTTGAAAGCAGGATGATTATGGGTAGTTTTTGGTTCTCTTTCATTTGCTGCAGTCTGTTGGGCTGTTTTACAGAAGAAAAAAAATGATAGCTTGCCGGCGAGGTATGTTGTTTTCTGACAACTCTTGTTTAATTTCAGACAGAGTGTGTCCCTTGAGAGTTAGAATCACTGAAGTATAACCACTTCATTTATATGGCGGGGTTAAGTGTCCTACTGGGTTTGTTTACGTTACGGTATACAGGTACGTACAACCATCAGTACCGGCCCCGATAGCTCAGTTGGTAGAGTGTCCGCTCCGGGGAACGGGAGGTCACGGGTTCGATCCCGGGCCGCGACATACCAAAGTCGTTAAAAATGGTACTAGCTGCTCCTCGCTTGGCACTCAGATTTACGGGGTAGAGCTAGGACTGGTCGACCCAGTGTCAGGATAATGTGACTGGGTGTGGTATCATGTAATGTGTCTGGGACATGATACTTCAGTGAGGCAGCACTATAAAAGTGAGCATTGAGCTCCCTGTCGCAACCAGACACCGTCGTGATATGACTGAAAAATTGTTGAAAGCGACGTTAAACCCGAATTCACACACACACAACCATCAGAACAAGTCCGTGCAATAAAGAGATTAAAGTCGATTTTTATCTCTTTTTTTTTTGCTTGCGGCGTTTTCGGTGATCATTTTATTTATTATTTTCTTTATCAAACCAGCCAGCAAGAAAATGGTGGAAGAGATGCCCCTCCAACATCTCGAACAGGAGTCAACCTCCAGAATTGTACACTGTTTGCTCTAATCACGTCATATGGGCCCCGTTAAGCGATTTTGGTACTTATCGCCTATGCGAGCTGCGAAGGTTCAGGCGTGCCTGCGTATTCGCGCAGTCTCGCCAGAACCTTCGCTGCTCGCTCATACAAGCAGTGAATCAAGAGGAACCTTCAGACAGAAAGCCATATTTCTGGCCCTTCTAAATGGCTGGGCATGCGCAGTTAAAAATTGTCATGACGGAATGCTCGAAGACACAAATTCGCTTGTTGGTGCCCATATGATAGGATTTGTATGGGTCATAATAATATGTAAAATCCTCCGCAAGTTCATATCTTTATCCATGATGACAGTTATTCATCACGAAAACACGCCTATATAATTTTGACCCCCATGAACCCCACTTTTATATAGTAAAACTGGGGTTTCCGGGGTATACGTTATTTTTCTTATTTGTGCTCTAAAATATAGCTTGTGGTTAACGGGTGCCCACAATCTATATTTTGAGCAGAAATAAGGAAAATATCACAATTGTTCATCATAAAAGTTTCATTTTTTCGGCGATAAAGGTAGCAATGTATTTGTATAGGCGTGTTTGCGTAATCATGTACAGATTAAAAATGGTTCATCACATCAATCTGATAATAATCGGACCCTGAAATAGTACAATTGACACTCTATCACTCTCACACTAGTACTGGTTAACCGCTTAGAGGATCTAAGCCTGTCCAGGAACCGCGGTGCGAGGCGGACCGTCCATGCTAATAAACCCTATTGGTTTCCTTGGGCGACAGAGCTTGAGATGTCATTTCATCTCAATGTCGGGTAAAAGTCCCACAAAATTGGAAGCAACGTCTCCAAAATGACCTTTACAGTGTTGACGGGGACGTTAAACCTCAAATCAAACATAATCACTCTCACATTTACACAACTTATCATCCCACAATAATATTCAACCGTGATAAAGCTCTATCACCATATATGAAATATCATGTGAGACACAATATATATTGATCAAGGGAAAGGTTAATGGCCTGGACAATGCTATGCAAGCCATGTCGGGGCTAGCCTAATCACCTAACTTGCACTTCACGGACATGTTAAATAATTCAAAACTTTACAGCCTAGACAGCACTATGCTAGTCATTTCTGAGCTGGCCTGGTCACCTAACTGTTAGCCATATGTTATTATTATTTAGTAGTTAATCATTACTATCACTGTCGTGAGTACTACATGTATACCAACAACAACACATTGTTATAATTATTGTCTACGCCCATGGGCGTAGACATTACAGACATTGGGTTTAACACGGAAGTACAGCCATTAATTACCCATAATGCAGGTTGACCTTTATTTATGCAACAACAAGTATAAGCTTTCACACAAAAAGCGCCCACGGGCAGAGCTCTGGCTCAGAATTGCTATCACATTTGTACAATACCATATTTGCCAATCTGATTAAAATCCGATCTCGCTGCGGCTAGATCTGACATCGACCCGTAGGAGGTCACCTTCAGTGACCTTTGACTTTAACCAATCGGTGATCAGCTTCCAAAATTCTGGAAGTAAATTCGGATCTACTCGGTCGTTTTCCATATATCGGTCTAAGCAACGGTAAACAATAATAAATATGGCGGCGTGTCAAAATCTATATTTTGCATGATGCTTTTATTATGAGCGGTTTTGTCTGTCACTCAGACTTTTCTTGGCCACAAATTAAAAACAACAACTGAATAATAATAATAAATTACGATGAACATCTGAGAGACGCCAGCTTATTGCAAAAGCATCTGGAATCGAAGTTAAAATTCGGCCGAGGGTCAGCACTGGTCACACGGCTATCGCTAATAGTTATCACCAGGCAAAGTTAAACAAAGATCTGTCAAGTTTGTGCGAAACATGCAAGATGAAAGAGAATGTAGATCATTTTCTGTTTCACTGTCAGAGATTTAAATCAGAAAGGGATACTTTAAAGTATAATGTTGAAGAGATTCTGGGCAGAGAGGAGGTGAAAATGGTAACAGACATTAACCTGAAAGTGTTGACAGGCATGATTGAAGACATTAGTAAGCAAGGAAGGAAGGAACTGACAGATGCACTGATGGAATTCATCAGGAGCACAAAAAGATTTTAAATTGCGTTGTAATATTAGTATCATGAGTTTTTCACATAGTGAAATGTACAAGTGACTTATTTAAGTACCAAGTGGCTATAGGCAGCGATAAAATGCCTTATAGATATACAACAACAACAACAATAATAGTTGATAACTCGGCACATTCCGAAGCTATTTCAACGTTGAAGAATGACTTGAAATAGATTCGGAATTTTAGGTTTGAGGTTGAATAATGACTTAAATGTCATTAAAGAGATTAGGCGAATCGATTTGAGCTCCAGATGGTTTATTTCCTATCCAAAACCTGACAACATTGTCAGAGAAGCACCTGCTGTGTGGAAGACCACTATCACAACAACAACAATCTTTCTTTCCTTTCTGCGATCGGTCACATTTGACCATTACTCGCAGGTGTACATTACTTACACTCCAGGTTGCAGGGTTGAAAGCCTACACAGTAATCATGTAATTACGGTAGGGGTCTTTAACCTGTACATGACATGACTCTTCCTGCACAGGGGGCCTCCAGTTAACGTCCCGATCCGAAGGACGGTGCACTTTTTGGCATTCATCCCTGCAAATGGAGCATGTTTGGACAACAAAATAATTACCGCCTCCGGGGATCGAACTGGGGCCCTGTAGCATCAGAGGCAACACCTAAACAAGTAGGCTTGCCAACAGGTCTTTACAATGACAGCAAACCAAAGGAAGCTTTAGATTAATTATGGCACTGATTTCTGCTCAAAATAGAGAGTATGGGTACTCGATAGAACTGCCTCATTGAGGCGTAGACTGAGGGTAACAGTTAGAACCGCCTCATTGAGTCGGTTTTAGTGAGTACCCACAATCTTTAATTTAGAGCAGAAATAAGAAAACTAAGGTTACCCCTGTAACCCAGATTTACTATATAAAATTGGGGTTCCATGGGGTAAAAACTAAAAAAATATATAGGCATGTTTTCATGATGCAATTATCAAGAATGGCATATTGTAAGCTATCTTCATATACTGCAGCAACCATTTGGGAGTATTACGTGCAGTTTAAGCAACTTGGATTGGCCGTTGAACACACAAGGTTAAAATAATGATGTCTGGACAAATAGGTCAAATTTATATAGGTTTTTGTGATGGTTGCAAATTAACGATGGAAATTTTGCCCATTTAATAATGCCATTAAGACATGCAGTAAAATTTCAAAATAGAGCCCTAATGAAGTTTCATGTTGGATTACTGAAATAGTAGATTTTATCAAACATGACTGTCACTAAAACCACCTTAGCCCCTGACCATTTGGGCTTGAAGAAATAGATGGGCTGCATGATGCTTCCACACAACGCTGAAACCAATCTGCACAGGGGTACTGGTAAACCACTTAGAGGACCTAAGCCTGCTCAGTCAGTGTGGTGCAAATCAGCCCATACATGCTTATAAACCCTATTGGTTTCATTGGGCAGCAGGGCTTTAGATGTCATTTCATCTCAATGTCGGGTAAACTTCCCACAAAATTGGAAGCAACATCTCCAAAATGACCTTTAAAGTGTTGACGGGGACGTTAAACCTCAAATCAAACCACTAACACCACTATATAACTTTCTAAATCAAATTTGGGATTTCAATGCCCCTGTCATTCAGAATTGGTTGTGATTTTACAGTGAAAGCAACATTTCCACTTTGTGTCAAAATTCATATCTTCCCACGAATAGAAGATAGCAGTGCAGCCTGTTTTCCGGCATCTTTGGCTTAATATAAGCTTATTTATCAAAATAAGAACCAGCTAGTAGCAATCCTATTTGAATGTTAAGGTTATTTGAGTATGATGAGGTATAGGCAAATAGCTAATTTTTCAACTTTGCACATAACAAGGGTAGGTCAAAAATATTTTCTGCTCTTCTATAATACATGTATATAGCATGTCAATTTTGTTGTGTTATCAGCATTAACAGTGTGCAATTGTCCAATGACTGAACTACAAGTGAATGACCAAATATAAAAGGCAAGCAAGAAATCAAAATAATGATGCACAGTTTATAGGGCTAAATTTTGACATTATCAAAAAATCATTGTTTTGGCCTTACTCAAAATTCTGTCAAATGTCCCATGAGCAGAAAATGCTGTCACATACATTTTTCAGACACCTTTGCTATAAGGTGTTTTCATCAAATAAATAAGAACCTGCTTGTATCAAACCTTCTATTTGAGTATGAGGTACAGGCAAATAACCATTTTTTCAATTTATGCACAATTTCAAGGGTTGGTCAAAATCTTATTCCACCTTTTTGTAATGTAATAGCATGACGTTGCTGTGTTCAACATCAACAGAAGGCAGTTGTTCAATGATTGAACTGCAATTGAAAGATACAATCTAAAAGGCTAGCGAGAAACAAGAATTATGCTACACCATGTATAGGGCCAAATTCTGACATTTTCATAAAATCATTGCTTTTGGTCTTACTGAAATTTCTGTCAAATCACCTCATGGGCAGAATTTGCTTGTACATACATATGTTCAGACAATTTTGACTATGAGGTGATTTAATCAAATGAATAAGAACCTGCTAGTGTCAAACATTTTTAATGTGAAGATTATTTGATTACGAGGTAATGGCAAATAGGCATTTTTTTTTAATTTTAACTTATGCACCATTTCAAGGGTTGATCAAAAAATTATTCTGCCCTTCTGTAATGTAATAGCATGATTTTGTTGCCTTCAGCATTAACAGAAGGCAGTTGTACACAACTGAACTGCAATTTAAAGACCAAATCTAAAAGGGTAGCAAGAAACCAGAGTTATGCTACACCATGCATATGGCTATTAAAATTCTGACATTTTCATAAAACCATTGCTTTTACCTTACTCAAAATTGTCAAATCGTCCATGGGCAGAAAATGCTAGGTCATCTGTTTTTTAGGCACCTTTGGCGATAAGCTGATTAATCAAATAAATAAGAACCTGCTAGTAGAAAAACTTTTTGAATGTGAAGATTATTCGAGCATGCAGTATAGGCAAATAACTATTTTTTTCAACTTATGCACCATTTCAAGGGTTGATCAAAAATTTATTCAACCCTTTTGTAATGTAATAGCATGACTTTGTTGTGTTCACAATTAACAGAAGGCAGTTGTCCAATGATTGAACTGCAATTGAAAGACCAAATCTAAAAGGCTAGCCAGAAACAAGAATTATGCTACACCATGTATATATTCTGACATTTCCATAAAATCATTGCTTTGGCCTCACTGAAATTTCTGTCAAATCACCTCATGGACAGAATTTGCTTGTACATACATATTTTTAGACATCTTTGGCTATGATGTGATCAATCAAATGAATAAGAACCTGCTAGTATCAATCATTTTTTTATGTGAAGATTATTTGAGTAACCATTTTTTCAACTTATGCACCTTTTCAAGGGTTGATCAAAAAATTATTCTGCCCTTCTGTAATGTAAAAGCATGGCTTTGTTGTCTTCAGCATTAACAGAAGGCAGTTGTTCCATAATTGAACTGCAATTGAAAGTCCAAATCTAAAAGTGTAGCAAGGAACCAGCATTAAGCTACACCATGTATATGGCTAAATTCTTACATTTTCATAAAACCATTGCTTTGGCTTACTTAAAATTCTGAGAAACTGTCCCATGGGCAGAAATGCCAGTTCACCCAGTTTCTTTAGGCACCTTTGGCAATAAGCTGATTTATCAAATAAAAAAGAACCTGCCGGAAGCAAACCGTTTTGAATGCCAAGGTTATTTGAATATGTGGTAAAGGCATGATTTTAAGGGGTTGTCAATATTTGTTGTGTCACTCTATAATATAGAAGAATGTTTTTGATGCCTTCAACATCAGCAGTAGGCAACTGCACATTATGATTGTAATTAAATAATAAAATTAATTGGTAAGACTAGATTTTAAGGGCTAAGCAAGAAATCAGAACTATGCTACAGCATAGGGTGAATATTAGATATTTTCATAAAATCTGTGTTGTTTGCCTTCACTCAAAATTCTGATAGATCTTGCCATGAAATGAAATACTGTTTCTTTGACTTTTAAGGTCTCCTTCATAAACAGACTGATGAATCAAGCAATTAAAAACCTGCTAGTATAAATCCTTCTAGGATGCCTTTAGGCTTTTCGAATTATTATGCAGTATATAGGCAAATATTGCCATTTTCCAATTTCACACCACAATTTGGGGTGGTCAGTTATTTTTTCTCCCCTTTTATGATATAGATGCTTCATTTTGGTGCATTCAGGATTAACAGTACTTAATGTTCCAGTGATGGAATTAAAATGGAAAGACTAAATCTAAAGGACTGCTGAATAATTAGCATTATCCTACACTATGTATAAGGCTAAATTCTGATAGCACAATGTTTGAAGCATATATACAATTATCCCAATTACAGAAAATTGTCATTCTTGTAGACACAGTGGATAGCATTATCTCACATAAGGGTTTGTAATATGGAAAAAAAACTTGCCATCAAATCAAATAAGCAAGATCAGATCAACAACTGGCCTCCATGGATTGCAATAATGAAAACATATTTGCTATTGATAGAATAATAACTCCCAAGTATTATTACTCTTGCAAAACTGGAAAAAATACTCTACCTGTTCTTGGGGATAATCCACCATTATGAAATTGTAAATGAATACATACAAAATATCATACAATGCCTTTTCCAATAAAATGCAGCAATGCAAAACTGAATGATTTTCTACAACTTACATTAGCCGAATATATACCTTCCATTGTCCCCTGCTTATGATGGGGAGGTGGAAGACTGTGCAAGATATTTTACTACATGTACTTGTATGTATTTTAAATGAAGTCACTTTTGATTTATATATTTTGAGCAGTAACTACTGTGAACAAAAGATACTTGACTGCCTTAACCCATTTAGTACTAGGTACCCCAAAACGGGTAATTGGCAAACACTGCAGGCCCTGATCAGATGCCGGGGCCTACACTGTTTGCAAAAGGTTCAGCCAGTTTCCAAATAGATTTTTAAGAAAGCACAACCTGACTCCCCTAAATTTTGAAATGGCCTCCTGCTTTATATTAAGAGGAAGATTCCATTTGGTACAAAATTGGGTTAAGGCTGATCAAATTTACAAATTAAAAATCCCACTGGAAACCAATAATGAATGTCATCATTTAACAAGGAGACAACTTTCATGACCTTTTGTTTATCTTTTTACTTTTTTGTTTTCAAATGAGGACCTCTGAAGAGGGTTCTACTCTATTTTGTTGTTTGCATATGCCATTCTGCTATACAGCCCAGGCTTCTCCAGACTTTTGGTTGAGTCTTTAAACCGAGGCATTAGGAAAAACAATAAAATGATTCAAGGAAATTTAGATGGATTCAGTTCTGGTGTCATTGAATTTTTCAATATTGTTGACAGACGTGACAGGACTTTAATTATTCTCGAAATGACCTGCTGTGATGATGTCATGTAACTCTTTATTTAAAAAATAATGCGAGGGAACTTACAGTCACCGAAACAGGTCAGTCACCATTTCTGGGCTTCTGATACTGTAATCGGTCAAATGTGACCATTGCTCCCATGTGTATCTATCTATTTATACTGCAGCAACTAACCTGTAACTATTGTACATTGTATACACTCCAGGTTTGCAGGATGAAACAAATAAGAAACCCAGCTTCACACCCAGTCCACACCCCAAAATGCCTGATATACATGTTTCATCCAAAGGCATAGAAAAACTACTTCAAGGTCTCAACCCGCATAAGGCTGCAGGCCCTGATAAGTTCAAACCCGTAGTCCTTCAGACCCTTCATAAAGAACTTGCCCCCATCCTACAATTGATTTACCAGAGATCCTTAGATTCTGGTAAGCTTCCATCCATTTGGAAAGAAGCTAATGTATCCCCTATCTTCAAAAAAGGGGATAAAACAGACCCTGCCAACTACCGGCCAATTTCCCTAACCTGTGTCCTCTGCAAAGTGCTTGAGCATGTTGTGGCCTCCAACATTTCCAAACATTTCACCAATCTAAATATACTGTATGAACTGCAACATGGGTTCAGAGATAAGAGATCCTGTGAGACACAACTTATTATGCTCATTGACCAACTCGCAAAAAACATGCAATCAGGAAAGCAAACAGACCTTGTCCTCCTTGACTTTAGCAAGGCTTTTGACAAAGTGGCTCACGAAAAACTTCTCCAGAAATTACACTTTTATGGCATAAGGGGGACAACTCTAAATTGGATAAAAGATTTTCTTGATAACAGGACTCAATCAGTTTTACTCAATGGTTCCAACTCGGATAACATTCCAGTGTCTTCAGGTGTCCCACAGGGCTCGGTTCTCGGACCCATGTTATTCTTAGCCTATATTAATGATCTACCGGATCAGGTTAGATCCAGAGTAAGGTTATTCGCCGATGACACAGCCATGTACTTAGCCCTTGATGCCAAAAATGACTCTGAGACCCTCCAAAAAGACCTTAAGTCACTTGAATCATGGGAAAAACTCTGGGATATGAGTTTTAACCCCTCTAAATGCCAGGTCATTCATGTGACCCGACGTAAAGACCCCTTTGAAACTGTATATCACCTGCATGGCTGTATCCTTGAAAGTGTACCCTCATCTAAATACCTTGGGGTCACCATTTCGGAAGACCTCAGATGGACAGACCACATTAACAATATCAGCAACGCCCTATCTATCTATCTATCTATCTATCTATCTATCTATCTATCTATCTATCTATCTTCTGATACTGCGTCGGTCACATTTGACCATTACCGCAGGTGTATATTACATACACTCCAGGTTTTGCAGGATGAAAGCCTACACAGTAATCATGTAATTACGGTAGGGATCTTTAACCTGCACAGGGGATGGTTCTCCCTGCACAGGGGGCCTCCAGTTAACGTCCCGATCCGAAGGACGGTGCACTTTATGACATTCATCAATGTCATAAAGTCGCAAGCACTTTGCAGAGGACACAGGTTAGGGAAATTGGCCGGTAGTTGGCAGGGTCTACCAGCCCACATACCAGTTCTCCCTACTGTGGCACAGTTTAGTACAGCTGTTTGCCAGGTATTCCACTCATCACGTTAAACGCCAGTTACTGTTTTTATCTTTTAACTATACTAACACTCTCACTCGCACTGTACAAACTCATTTCACCCACTTTTCTATCCCCCCTTTTTTGTTCGACTAACCCCCTTTAGCTCTTGGTTTTACCGGAATCACCATCTGAAGTCCTCCAAGGAGGTTAAGATGTATTGGAAGATAGATAGATAGATGAAAGCCTACACAGTAATCATGTAAGATAGGGCTCTTTAACCTGTACAAGAGATGGTTCTCCCTGCACAGATGATGGGGGGAGGTGGGGGGGGGGGGCTACACTAGTAACGTAACGTCCCGATCCGATGAACGCCTTACGGTACATTTTGTGGCAATAATCTGGGTCTAATTCTCCGTTCAAATCAATATATAGTTGATAAGATAATGATTTCCTGTAACTGTTGAAAGAATTGCAAGAAAATCTAAATCTTTTTCTGATGGATTTTCGATATTCTTCGATATAAAACTTCCACCGCCATTTTGTCCTGCTCACCGAGAATGTTTCGTAAAAGGTGCACCGATTGGTTCGTTTAAAATAGAATAAAACGGAAATTCCGAGGTCATGGAAGGTGACCTTTCATGGGTCGTTGTCAGATCTAGGCGTACATAGTTCAGCTTAGATCGGGTTTCAATCAGATTGCCATATTTGCTGTCATATTTGTACAGGCTATTAATATACATCTACTAACTCTCGACCACGAGAGACCACTGCCAATCCTACAAACTCCTCAGGATCTTCGGCTCTGGTAAGCTAAAAACTTGGCTCACCGTTAGCCAAATTGTTGGGTTAATCTTCAATTAGTCTTCTATAAAGTGTAGGAAGGTTGTCTACTGAACTTCTACAACAGTTTTCAAGCATTCCATTGGATAAGATATTACAAGCATAGTTAAGTTGCACATGTGCCTTTTTAAAGATGAAATACAATGTTGTACTTTGGTGTATGAATGTCTTTTGACGTGTCACCAGTAACAATTCTGATTCTGATTCTGACTTTCTGATAAAAGTACAGCACTCCCAACTTCGCCATTTCATCGTTTGATTAGAATATTGCCAAAGACAGTTAATTGTATCAAACCCATTCCTGGGATACAATTCTAAACACATTGAATATGTGCTAAGCGTAGACCTAGCTTTTTGTAAAAGCTATACTTGTTGGTATTATTGTTATTATACGCAAGTATTAGCGATAGCTTCGACTGACCACACTCACATACCCATGTTTTCATTTTAGGCCAAACATCCGTCTATAGTAAACAACTGCCTGGTCCAAAAGTAAAGAAACTTTGAAATCCTGAAAAACAAAGATATAATACGAAATATTATTAATTGATTATCCTATATTACACAAGGTCAATCAATATCTAAAAATCATAAATCATGTTTTTAATTGCATCAATTAATAAAATTGTCATTAATCAAGAAATTTCGTATTGGCCCAGGTACAGGTCCTCGGTCAGCTGTATTGGCCTCGGCCTTCGGCCTCGTGCCAATACAGCAGACCTCGGACCTGTACCTTGGCCAATACGAAACTACTTGATTAATAACATTATAGTACAACCACTTGGTAGATTACTATACGTCATTCTATGTTGAACATTCTGTTGTCCATATGTAATTTCATGACCTGGATTGAATAAATGAACTGTTCCACACCGTACAACCGGCTGCGTCGAAGACAGATTACTGTCTCTAAGACAGATCGCGGAAAACGTTTCATAGAAAGGGTAGTTGAAGTTTTTTTTGTTTGTATAAATCGAGAAGGCAATCTGTTGACTTTTGCTGCTATTGGAGAAGAAACTTAATGCCTGGAGATACCGCAGCAACATTCTGACTATATTTCAAAGCCAGATAAGGCTTTTCCAGTTCGTTGAAAAATATTTTCATCGAAAATTTTATTATTTTTTGTTTTCGGCGTCAAGTGTACCTCTACGGAACAAAATATGTTTACATTCACTTACTCATGCTAAAACTACGATTATTCAGCAGCATTTCTGCCAAATTGGACCGTGTAACTCGGTTAAATAAACAAACTATGCCCCCCTAAAGAGACCAGGTGTCCAAAAAAAAATGCTGTCTCTAACTACAGATTGTTTTTTATACGACTGTCTACAAACACAGATCAGAGATTTCGAAGGCTAACATTGATGACAGATCAGAATTTCGGTTACATCTTCAATAAAGACGAATTCTGGATGACTTAACACCGGTAACTTCGGTGGAAACTATTTCAAGCTAGCTCCAGGGCATTACTTGTAATAATGCTGCAATTGAGTAACATAGAGGTTCTCTATAATCATTTATATTTCCTGTCAACACACCAAATTGTGCAATCAGTAAAAGCCTCCGTGGTGTAGTGGTTATGCTACTCTCTCTCTCTCTCTCTCTCTCTCTCTCTCTCTCTCTCTCTCTCTCTCTTGTGCAATCAGTAAACATCTGAGGCGTTATTTGTTTAATTTTCTTCTGCCTGTACTTTTTCTTTCCTAGATGTCACACGACTCGGCGATTTCTGTGTTGTAATTAGTTTGGAATTCGATATTGAAAGTAAACAGCTGACGTTCATGCGAATATCTGGTTGTGCCATTTTTTTTTTTTTTAAATCAAACGCCATTGTATTTTTATTGCACGAACAAGGTTACACAATGCAATAATGAACATTAAATAGGTCGTTATGCAAACGGTGCAGAGGCGACCATGTACAGCAAGATGGTACGTGCATGTGTATTAACCAATTTAGTACCAGAAACCCCTAAAGAGGTACCTTTGCAAACAGTGCAGGCCCAGATCAGGCACTACAGAATGCGATAATGCGCCGTCTGATCAGGACCTACACTGTTTGTAATAAGCTGAACCATTTTCTGAAGAAAACACAGCCTGACACCCCTAAATATCGAAATGGACTCCTGCCAAATATAAGGTGGAAGATTCCATTTGGTACCAAAAGGGTTAACTTTAATTCATTCGGCGCCGCTTGTGTTTATATTGCATTTTTATAGGCGTGTTTTCGTTATGTCCACACTTTCGGCTGATTCTTTAAACCGTATGACTTTAGCTTTGGTGGAACACACACACACACACGCACGCACGCAAGCACGCACGCGCGCACGCACGCACGCGCAAGTGCCCCTGCCCATCGGGGCTTGAAGAAATAAATGAATTATTCAGCAGCATTTCTGCCAAATTGGACCGTGTAACTCGGTTAAATAAACAAACTATGCCCCCTAAAGAGACCAGGTGTCCAAAAAAAATGCTGTCTCTAACTACAGATTGTTTTTATACGACTGTCTACAAACACAGATCAGAGATTTCGAAGGCTAACATTGATGACATATCAGAATTTCGGTTACATCTTCAATAAAGACGAATTCTGGATGACTTAACACCGGCAACTTCGGTGGAAACTATTTCAAGCTAGCTCCAGGGCATTACTTGTAATAATGCTGCAATTGAGTAACATAGAGGCTGCTCTATAATCATTTATATTTCCTGTCAACACACCAAATTGTGCAATCAGTAAAAGCCTCCGTGGTGTAGTGGTTATGCTACTCTCTCTCTCTCTCTCTCTTTCTCTCTCTCTCTCTCTCTCTCTCTCTCTCTCTCTCTCTCTCTCTTGTGCAATCAGTAAACATCTGAGGCGTTATTTGTTTAATTTTCTTCTGCCTGTACTTTTTCTTTCCTAGATGTCACACGACTCGGCGATTTCTGTGTTGTAATTAGTTTGGAATTCGATATTGAAAGTAAACAGCTGACGTTCATGCGAATATCTGGTTGTGCCATTTTTTTTTTTTTTTTTTTAACATCAAACGCCATTGTATTTTTATTGCACGAACAAGGTTGCACAATGCAATAATGAACATTAAATAGGTCGTTATGCAAACGGTGCAGAGGCGACCATGTACAACAAGATGGTACGTGCGTGTGTATTAACCAATTTAGTACCAGAAACCCCTAAAGAGGTACCTTTGCAAACAGTGCAGGCCCAGATCAGGCACTTCAGAATGCGGTAATGCGCCGTCTGATCAGGACCTACACTGTTTATAATAAGCTGAACCATTTTCTGAAGAAAACACAGCCTGAGACCCCTAAATATCGAAATGGACTCCTGCCAAATATAAGGTGGAAGATTCCATTTGGTACCAAAAGGGTTAACTTTAATTCATTCGGCGCCGCTTGTGTTTATATTGCATTTTTATAGGCGTGTTTTCGTTATGTCCACACTTTCGGCTGATTCTTTAAACCGTATGACTTTAGCTTTGGTGGAACACACACACACACACGCACGCACGCGCGCGCGCACGCACGCGCAAGTGCCCCTGCCCATCGGGGCTTGAAGAAATAAATGGACTGCATAATGCTTCCACGCAGAGCTGAAACCGACCGCACACGAGTACTGGTAAACCGCTAAGAGGATCTAAACCTGCCAAGGCAAAGCGGTGCAAGTCGGACCGTCCAAGCTCATAAACCCAATTGGTTTCATTGGGCGACTTGAGATGCCATCTCAAGGTCGGGTAAAAGTCACACAAGACTTGAAGCAACGTCTCCAAATGACCTATACAGTGTTGACGGGGACGTTAAACCTCAAATCAAACAAATAAAAACCTATTTCTATCATCATGTTTAATCATACTAAAGAAGTCTTTCCATTCAAACACGGACCAACTTGTAGAGTTTAATATTTCATTTTAGTGAAGCGTAAAACAAAAGTCATAATGCCAAATATAGAGGAAAGTAGTACGCTAGTTTTCAATATTATTTGATTCAGCCACACTAACATGGAGCACTGCACATGACAAGTGCTAATCTAAACTGCAAGGAAAGCTACACAAACAGATTACATAACGATAACACAGCCGTGTGATATATAGAGGATCTTACATGAGTGCTCATGTATTATTGAATTTATTAAACGAGTTGAGGAAAAGGGATAAAATGCGAGGCTTCGCCGAGCATTTTATCCCTTTTCCTCAACAAGTTTAATAAATTCAATAATACATGAGCACGGATGCAAGATTCTATTTATCATATGACATTTGGAACACATTTTATTCACGATTGTTTACAAAAATGTCAATTTTCCGCCATTAGTAAACGCGACGTCGTTACGGACGTCGTACATGTAACGTTACGGGACGTATCTAGCTAATTTGCATATTAAATCCACCAGTGGATTATCAAAAATATTACATGGCGTTATTACACTCTCAGACGCGACGTCATATGATAAAGTGCTTTCTTTTGTACCTCCAAAACGGTATATTCTGGTGAAAAATTGTGATATTTTTCTTTTCTATACTCCAAACATATGTTGAGGGTGCTCGTGAGGACTGTTGCATTAAGAAGGTACATGTATGACGAGAACCCCAAACCTATGTCTTTAAACAGAAATAAGAAAAATAATGTGTCCCCTGTAAACAAAGGTTTTCTCTATTTAAGCAAGTTGTAGAGGGGTGTTCATTACACGGACTTAAAGTGATGAGAACCACAGCCTCAGTGTTTCTCAGATTATGGCTCTTGTTTTGTATGGGAATACAACCCACAAGCGGCGCCGAGAGAATTAAAGTTAACCCTTTAGCTTTTTGTACCAAATGGAATCTTCCACCTTATATATGGCAGGAGTCCATTTCGATATTTAGGGGTGTCAGTCTGTTTGTTTTTTCTTCAGAATTTATTCAGAAAATGGTTCAACTTTTTACAAACAGTGTAGACCATGATCAGACGCCGCATTACCGCATTCTGAAGTGTCTGAACTGGGCCTGCACTGTTTGCAAAGGTACCTATTTAGGGGTTTCTGGTACTGAATTGGTTAATACAGACGCACGTACCATCTTGTTGTACATGGTCTCCTCTGCACCGTTTGCATTCTGAAGTGTCTGATCTGGGCCTGCACTGTTTGCAAAGGTACCTCTTTAGGGGTTTCTGGTACTGAATTGGTTAATACAGACGCACGTACCATCTTGTTGTACATGGTCTCCTCTGCACCGTTTGCATTCTGAAGTGTCTGATCTGGGCCTGCACTGTTTGCAAAGGTACCTCTTTAGGGGTTTCTGGCACTGAATTGGTTAATACAGACGCAAAAGTACAGGCAGAAGAGAATTAAACGCCTGAGATGTTTACTGATTGCACAAGAGAGAGAGAGAGAGAGAGAGAGAGAGAGAGAGAGAGAGAGAGAGAGAGAGAGAGAGAGAGAGTTGAATGTCTCACTAACAGCTAAGGTCACCTAAGGAGACGGGACCTCGGTTTAAAGACACATGCGAAAGTCTGGAGAAGCCCGGGATCGATCCAGAGAATCCTGGTTTACAAGGCAAGTAGCATAACCACTACACCAGTGAGGCTTCTACTGATTGCACAATTTGTGTGTTGACAGGAAATATAAATGATTATAGGGCAGCCTCTATGTTACTCAGTTGCAGCATTATTACAAGTAATGCCCTGGAGCTAGCTTGAAATAGTTTCCACCGAAGTTGCCGGTGTTAAGTCATCCAGAATTCGTCTTTATTGAAGATGTAACCGAAATTCTGATCTGTCATCAATGTTAGCCTTCGAAATCTCTGATCTGTGTTTGTAGACAGTCGTATAAAAACAATCTGTAGTTAGAGACAGCATTTTTTTTGGACACCTGGTCTCTTTAGGGGGGGGGGGTAGTTTGTTTATATTTAACCGAGTTACACGGTCCAATTTGGCAGAAATGCTGCTGAATAATCGTAGTTTTAGCATGAGTAAGTGAATGTAACATATTTTGTTCCGTAGAGGTACACTTGACGCCGAAAACAAAAAATCATAAAATTTTCGATGAAAATATTTTTCAACGAACTGGAAAAGCCTTATCTTGCTTTGAAATATAGTCAGAATGTTGCTGCGGTATCTCCAGGCATTTAGTTTCTTCTCCAATAGCAGCAAAATCAACAGATTGCCTTCTCGATTTATACAAACAAAAAAACTTCAACTACCCTTTCTATGAAACGTTTTCCGCGATCTGTCTTAGAGACAGTAATCTGTCTTCGACGCAGCCGGTTGTACGGTGTGTGTTCTGTTCCGGCAAAATTGAAAGGCATCCAAGTGGACATGCAATGTCGAGCAAACGTTCGGATATCAGAGGTGCGTTCAACAAGCGGGCGCCCGCTGAGTGCTATCTTTGTTGCCAACAGAACGTAAGCAACCAAGGTGGCGCTAAGCGAGTTCTCGCGTTATTAAATGCACATCAGGTGCTATAAGCACTGATTGTTTCTCGGTTTAAACCCATATATGCCTAGCGACCCTTGTTTGGCACATTGGCAAACAATGTAAACCCAGATCAGACGCCGCGTTCTGCCTACACTGTTACCGGCCCCGATAGCTCAGTTGGTAGTGAGTCCACTCCGGGGAACGGGAGGTCACGGGTTCGTTCCCGAGCCGCGACATACCAAAGTCGTTAAGAATGGTACTAGCTGCTCCTCGCTTGGCACTCAGATTTACGGGGTAGAGCTAGGACTGGTCGACCCAGTGTCAGGATAATGTGACTGGGTGTGGTATCATGTAATGTGTCTGGGACATGCTAATTCAGTGAGGCAGCACTATAAAAGTGAGCATTGAGCTCCCTGTCGCAACCAGACACCGTCGTAATATGACTGAAAAATTGATGAAAGCGACGTTAAACCCGAATTCATACACACACGCACTGCCTACACTGTTTGCTTAAAGTACATACATTTTTTTTAAGATTACAACACACAAAACCTGAAACCGCTATAATTGGAAATGGACCACTCCAAATCCATTAGGTGGTTCAGACGTTGGTAGAGATTACAAAGTCTAGATTGCAGCTCTGAGGAAGGGCAAATAAAAGAAGTTGGTGCTGGCTACACTTTCCTCTGGAGTGGACGCAAACAAGAAGAGCGGCGGGAAGCAGGAGTAGGCTTCGCCATCAAATCACACCTTGTCAGTAAGCTCTAAGGACTTTCATGGACTCTGTGCTTTCTGCTACACCCCAGGGAGACAAACCCATCATCCTGGGAGACTTCAGTGCTAGAGTGGGCACAGACCACCAAACTTGGGAAGGTGTGATTGGGAATGAAGAGGTAGGAAAGTGCAATACCTATGGCCTCCTCGTTTTGAGGAAGTGTGCAGAGCATGAACTGCGGATCACCAACACAGTCTTCCGTTTTCAAACTCGCAACAAGACATCACGTATGCATCCTCGCTCCAACCACTGGCATCTAACTGATTATGTCATAGTTAGAAGGAAGGACAGACAGGATGTCAGAGTGACAAAGACTGTGTGTGGTGCGGACTTTTGGACAGATCACAGGTTTGTCGTCAGCAAACTCAACATGCGTATCCAGCCTGCACGGCAACCACAAGGCAAGAAAGTGCCCAAGAGACTGGATGTCTCTAACCTGAAACTGAAGACAGCAACAGGCAAGCCATCACCAATGACATCTGTAGCAAACTAGATGCAATGGAATTCAGTTCAGTTGATCCAGAAGAGAACTGGAAATTCTTCAGAGACATTGTTCACTCTTCAGCATTGGATTCCCTAGGTTCAGTATCTCGCAAACATCAAGACCGGCTTGACGAGAATTCTGAAAAATTCAGGGACTCATTGTAGAGAAACACCAAAATCTCAAGGCACTCCTTAGTGATACCAGCTCAGTATCTAACAAGGCGGCCTATGCAGATATATGCAAGACAGTCCAAACAAGACTCAGAAACATGCATGACTCCTGGCTAAGCAACAAGGCTGATGAAATCCAGTCCTTTGCAGACAGAAAGGATATGAAGAAGTTAATTGATGCACTAAAGACAGTTTATGGTCCCCAGAGCTCAGGACCCACTCCTCTCCTCAATGCAGATGGAACTAGTCTTCTGACTGACAAAGAGGCTATCTTGAAAAGATGGGCTGAGCACTTTGATAGTGTTCTTAATCGGCCATTCTCTGTCAATGATGACGCTATCAACAGACTAACACAGGTTGAATGTAATCTGCTGCTTGACAAGTTCCATACCGTTACAGTCACAGTGAAAGCAATAAAACTTCTGGCATCTGGCAAGGCCCCAGGACCAGACACAATACTTAGATTAACAAAGCAGGAGTTACTCCAGTTGCAAAGAGTTATTTCACATTATGTGGAGAAAAGAAGCCATCCCTCAATAATTCAAGGATGCGTCGATTATCCACCAAGTCAAACGGAAAGGGAACCCTCAGATTCGGGACAATCACCGTGGCATCTCTTTGTTGTCAACTGCTGGGAAAGTCCTTGCAAGAATCCTATTTAACCGACTGAATGAACACCTTGAACAGTCAGGGCACCTACCATAAAACCGGTGTGGGTTCAGGAAGGACAGCGGAACAATTGAATAATTCATACCAAGGCGGCTGCAAGAGAAATGCCAGGAACATAACATGGACCTTTACATGACCTTTGTTGACCTCACCAAAGCATTTGACACAGTCAGTCGCGAGATTCTTTGGAAGATCATGTTGAAGTTTGGATGTCCAACCAAGTTCATAGCAATGGTGAGACAGTTCCACGATGGTGTGCTTACACTGGTACAAAATGATGGTGAGTTTTCAGATCCATTCCCTGTGACAAACGGGGTCAAGCAAGGCTGTGTGTTACATGAAGCCACAACACTGTTCAGCATGATGTTTTCTGGCATGCTGACAGATGCTTTCCAGGATGGTGACAGTGGAATACCTATTAGGTATCGCTTTGGTGGAACGCTTTTCAATCTCAGAAAGTTGCAAGCCAAGATGTAGACAGAGGTGCTAGAAGAGTTCCTCTTTGCTGATGACATGGCAAAAGGGGCCCCAACAGAAGAGAAGATGCGAAAAGGTATAGATCAAGTATCCGACTCCTGTGATAGCTATGATCTCACAATCAGCATAAAAAATACTGAAGTAGTCTATAAGCCAGCACATAGCAAGCCTTACAAAGAGCCCACCATTACAGAGAAAGGCCAAAGCTTGCAAGTGGTAGACAAGTTTGCCTACCTTGGGAGCACTCTCTCAAGAGCCGTACTCATTGATGATGAAGTCAATGCCAAGATGGCCAAAGCTAGTGAAGCATTTGGCCGACTACGTGGTAGTGTGTGTCTGGGATCGAATTGGAATTAGCTCTGTAGACTTTCAGTTTTGTGTCAAGTCTATGGTGCTGCCAACACTATTGTATGCATGTGAAACATGGACAGTTTACCGACGGTACGCCAAAAGACTGAATCTCTTCCATACAAGCTGTCTTAGAAAACTCTTAAAGATTAAGTGGCAAGACAGGATTCCAGACACGGAAGTCCTGAACAGGGCAGGGGTGCAAAGTGTACATACTCTTCTGAAATTAGCACAGTTAAGATGGACACCCCAAGGTACCAGAATGCCTGGGGAACGTTTACCAAAGAAATTCACTATGGAGAAGTAGAAATGGGCAAACGCTCCCAAGGCGGTCAGAAGAAGCGCTACAAGGACACCCTCAAAGCCTCCCTCAGGGACTTCAACATTCCAAAAGAGTCGTGGGAACAAATTGCACAGGAGAGAGCAAAGTGACGAGGTCTCATGAAAAGGGATGCCAATGAATATGAGGCAAAAATAATCAGTGAAGCTAAGCAGAAACACACACAGCGCAAAGCCAGAGCTAAGGCGTCACCAACAGAGCTGTCTACACCTAGCCTCTGTTACTCTATATGCATCAGACAGGTCAGAGCTAGAATCGGTCTCATCAGCCATCTTAGAACACATAAATAGTAACATTTCTCAAATATGATTAAGACTGGTCATTGTCGGTAAGGACAGACGAACACATGTAATTGCACATTTTAATTATTCAACAAGCGGACACCCGCTGAGCGCTATCTTTGTTGCCTACAAAACGTAGGCTACCAAGTGAGCGCTAAGCGAGCGCTCGCGTTGTTAAGCGCACCTCAGATGCTATTAGCACTGTTTGTTCCTCAGTTTAAACCCATATATGCCTAACGACCCTTGTTTGGTACATTGGCAAACAATGTAGACCCAGATCAGACGCCGCAGAACGCGGCGTCTTATCTGAGTCTACACTATTTGCTTGAAGTACGTACATTTTGTATACCTTACAACACACAAAACTAACCTGACACCCCTATAATTGGAGAGCGGCAACTCCAAACTCACTGGATTATTTCATTGTCATACATGTACATACGTTAATTGTACATTTTAATTATTCAATATTTTAAGCTGCATTCCGTAAAATCCAAAAACTATTGACACCTTAATGACTCGCTACAATTCTCCTTATTTTTTGACAAATTTGTTTCACGATCCAGCAAGGTGGCCAAAAGGTACAGACGGAATGGTAAACAGTGCAGACCCTGATCAGACTGCTTTTTCAGGAGCAGTCTGGTCTGGGTCTACACCGTATGCTTAGGCGTATCTGTCCCAATACTTAGGAACATAATGGTTATTGTTCGTTTGTATTGGAGCTTAACGGCCCAGTCAACATTGTTTAGGTCACTTTTCAGCCGGCCAGTTCAACTATCCACAATTATCATGTGCAGGCTTATCGGAGTCTAACTGTTTGTTTTCTTTTGCTCCAGCATTTCAGTGTTTTTTTTTTTTTTTTTTTTTTTTTTTTTTTTGCTGTCGAGTCCTCACCGTTCTCTCACCTCTGTGGTTCTTTGATTATTTGTGTTCACGGAGATGTTGCACTGATGAGTTAGGAGGCTTTCATGCGGACTGAACAAATTATTTGTCTAAATCGCGACAAAAGTAAGGGCGAGGATTGTGGTCACATAAAATCGATTTAAGCCCCCCGGTGGGATTCTTTCCACTGACCGTTCCAAGGCGGTTCTTCTGTAGCGGTTTATTTATGTTGTTGTTTGTTACTACTCACTGTGTGTATCACTTGTGTCTTTTTATTTTGGATGGCCATTTTGTGGGAAAGTAACTGTCCTTATGGTCATCCTTTGTTTAGGTTTCCATTATGGTCTGGTCGCTTCATGTTTGTGGTTCTTTCCCTTTGGTGTCTTCGATGGGTGGAGTAAGTTAATTGTATCGATTCCTGATCTTTGTTTTACTTCTACTTTTTATACGTAAGCGGTTAAACAGTACAGTACACATTCTTTCACAAGACATTGACAACAGCCCTTCGTGAATCAGCGGAAGGGGGAAAATGACCGCAGAAAAGATTTCATGATCAATCTCACGAAATAATGGTTATATTTTCCTATTATTAGATCCTAATGTAATTCCAACATGGGAGCAAATGCCGAAAGTAAAAGATTTATTAGAGAACCGCACCGTCGGCTATGTGATCCATACCTTTAAAAAAGGCCACGATTTTGTCGACACTGATGCAGATGACGAACATTCGATTTTATGTGATTTTACTGATGGAGGTGATTTTTGGAATGCTTAACTGATCCAAACAGTAAGTGTTGTTTCTATGTTCTTGTTATAAATGTAAACTCGTATATGATTCCGATCTAAAAAAATAAACAACAACAACAAAAAACAAATGACCAATTGATCAAAACCAACGATATTGTAATTTAACATACATGGATCGTTAAAACAAGGCAAATATAATAATAAACTGTGCGAGGGATGTTCTAAAACTTTTTCAAATGATACTTGTTCTCAGAGATGTTAATTGATAATTGATACGTTTGGTCTTCGAAATATTCTATTTTAGCCCGAACTTATTGTTTCTGTCTTATCAGTCCGATTATTTTAAACTAGTTTCAAATAAAAATCAAAAATGAGTTCCTTCAAGAGCAATGAAAACATTCATAAGTAGAAGTAAAACAAAGATCAGGAATTGATACAATTAACTTACACCATCCATGAAAGACAGAAGATGGGTCATACTACGTAGTTTCGGCTAATAAAGCCTCATCAGTGACCCTGTAATGATCCGACAACGAAAGCCAGAGGAAACATACTGCAATTTTGCGAATTTAGAATAGGCAGTCTATTCAAAGTCAGATTTGAGAGCATCCATAAAAAAATTGTGAACTGCAGACCCCTATGCACTTCTAGACCTATCTCTCCTACCAGGTAGGACATTTGTTTTCTCAATTTAGGAAAGAGTTAAGCAATTGCCAAGAAGGATTACCAGATCTGGGCGAATGTAACAGTAATTGTTCTCGCACTCCATTTTGTCAGCTTGGGATAGAAATGCTTTTCTAACCCTGGTGTTCTTCTTACCAAGGGTCAGTGTCAAATCGAATATTCTCGCGTGTTTGAAAAATGCACTGGTTGAATACGACCTAATATGCGCTGTCGTTAAGGTTGACGTCACAGCACGTTACGTCGCGTCACTAAACATCAATGAAGTGTCAACACAATATGGCGGACGCCAGTAACCGAAGTGGCTGCAGTATTAAAAATCCACGTTCAGAAATGGAAGGTATACAAGATAAAGAATCTTACATTGGTGTGAGAGGTGGATAGAAAAATCCGTACCTCGGGATCAATGTCCGGCATCACTCGGCAAGCCTCGTGTACCGGACAGTGATCCTCGGGACGGGGTTTTCCATTCACCCCTCACACTCATGTAAGTTTCTTTTAATCATTAGTCGCCCCGCCCATCGGGGCTTGGAGAAATAGATTGGGATGCATGATGCTTCCACGCAGAGCTTAATCTGACCACACACGAGTACTAACCGCTTAGAAGGGGCAAAGTAGTGTGAGTCTGATCGTCCGATGCATATAAGCCTTCTGGTTTCATTGGGTGGCAGGGCTTGAGAAGTCATTTCACCTCAATGTCGGTTAACGGTCCCAAAAAGTGGTCTCAAAGATGACCTAAATAGTGTTGACGGGGACGTTAAACCCCAATTCAAACAAATAAACTTATAATCTTTAGACTTGAAACACTGTGCTACAGAGATACAGACAATAATGTTTGCCAGAGTCACTGTAAACCCCACTCTTCCTGTATAGAGTGGGGCATTACACGGATTTGTTAACATGATGTTGGTTCCCTTGAGTTTTTGAATCCCATATACACATGTATTTGGTCAGAATCTATATCTGCAGCAGAAATAAAGAAAAACATCAATGAATTTCATCGGGAAAATGTCATTTTTATACGCCCGTTTTGAAAAAAAAAATAAAAAAAAAACATCCGCCCTACACATCCTTGTACGCTCCATTATTTGGTATTGTATTGTTGAGTTTTACATCCCACCTACAGCTAAGATCATACGGAGAAGGGTCATCGGTTTAAAGACTCCATTATTTAGTAACCGTCCATGATATCTTCATGCAAATTAAAAGGAATATGTATGAATGGTTGTTACCCAATTCTTAGTTTCTAAGTTATGACCCTCTAGTTATTGTTTTTTTGTTTTTTTTTTTTTTTCAAACATTCTTGTACACACCATAACTCGGTAAATGTGTGAGACGCAGAGTTTTGCAAAGGAAGGTAAGGTGTTACTTTCCCGGTGCTCCAATTTTCGCCCATCTCTGATAAACGATTGCAAAACTCGGTAAATGTTAGGGATAACTTCATTTACCATATGACGTCGCGTCTGAGAGAGTAATAACGCCATGTAATAAATTCGATAATCCACTAGTGGACTAAATATGCAAATTAGTTAGATGCGTCCGTTACGTTATACGTACGGCGTCCTTAACGACGTCGCGTTTACTAAGGGCGGAATATTTATATTTTTGTAAAATAAACCTGAATAAAATGCGTTTTAAATGTCATATGATAAATAGAATCTTGCATTCATGCTCATGTATTATTGAATTTATTAAACTCGTTGAGGCAATGGGATAAAATGCTCGGCAAAGCTTCGCATTTTATCCCTTTACCTCAACTCGTTTAATGAATTCAGTAATGCATGAACACTCATGTAAGATTTATACAAATATATATGAGGTCACGACAATATGTCGCGCACAAGAATGAGTGTCTCCCCTTTCTTAGTTTTCAAGGTATACCCATTTCATTACTTTTTTCCAAACATCCTGTATGCTCCGTAACTCAGTAACCGTAAGGGAAGTTCGTGCAACTTTATAGGAATGTAAGGTAAGGACGACGTGTCGCGTATACTAGCGGTTGCGTTCGGTTACTTTGTTTCCGAGTTATATCCCTTTGATTGTTTTAATATACAAAGCTTGTACATGCTATAACTTTAGAACCAAATTGACAATGTTATTGAGACTTGATTACACTGCATATGTACCCATTTTGAAAAAGTGAACACATTTTAACATGGTGTAGTCTGTCCATCTGTCCGTCTGTCTGTCCGTATACCCGTAACATTCTTGTATGCGCCATAACTCAGTAACTGTTCAGGATTTCTTCATGCAAATGTATAAGGCGCATACAAGAATGATTGCCCCCCCCCCTTTATAGATAGTGGTTGGATGTTTTAATTATTATAGCCTATATGTAAATTAATTGTTTAGGCTATTCTTAATCACTTCGCTCTGTAGGAATATACGTATAATAATGGCCAATATAAAACGAGCAAGATCCACAACTCTGGCATACTTATGTCCTGAATTAAACAGTTTAACGTAACTTAATCGTGCATTTTATACTGCAAATGGAATACCTAAGGATCAAGTGTGATAACACTAGTATACTTAGTTCTTGTTTGGTGTATGCATTTATCAGCATCTGTGAAAATTCATCCTTAAAACGTTTTATGTATACTAACATGTATTTAATATGCTAATTCTTTTAATATAGGTGCAATTATTAATTACAGCGTTTCTATACCTGTTTGTCTGTCTGTCCATGGTGTACATTGGTTAAAATTCCTTTAAAATGTTAGTTTATGCTAATTTATTTTAGTGCGATGAAAGCTCACTCCAATCTTATTTCAACATTCGAGATATTATCATGCACGCGCAAGAGAGACCACTGCTGCCCATATACAGCTAGTTTGACTGGGGCAGTGGCATACGCATCTATGCAAGGACAGACCTCGCCTTCCGTGTTGAGGATCGTACTCACAACATGTCGATCAGACACTGAGCTATCAGGGCCCAACTGTCTTAGCAAACGGGCGTATAATGCGCCGTTGCGAAGCTCTTGTTGAGCTATGAAGGAATGCTTTATGTTACACGATATGAAAAAAAACCATGTAATTAACTTTTTAGTTGCAAGGTTGTTCACAGACTCACGCGACGTCCCCAGATCATTAAAGGTCAATTATCATGAAATCTGAAAGTTGCCATATGAAACTGTCAACGTTTACTGAAATGTGTATTAAACAATGGCAAGTATTTTTGGGGGGTTGCAATTGTCGTATTTCCCCATAAATCACCAATTAACTCCAATTTTTGGCCGCTCAATAAAATAGTAACCTCGCTTATCGTTCTTGGAAATGGTTATGCCCTTGGCAGATAATGATATGCGTGACGTCAGAGTTGTAGAAGTGTCCTTGAGACAACATGGCGGATTAAATAAGTGCTCGTGTTTTTCAAAAGATAAGGAGTTAAAATGGTGCTTTATGTTGCTTTTGGGTGTAATGAAAAGTGTGAAACAAACCCAGGAGTCAATTTCTTTCAATTTCCCAAAGATAAGAAGTTAAAAAAAGCTGTGGATTGAGAAACTAACAGAGGGGAAGACAGGGTTCCGGGTCGTTTCGCCCGTGGGTCGTTTCGCCGGGTCGTTTCGCCCTGAGTCGTTTCGCCCTGATTTTGGGGGTGGGTCGTTTCGCCCTTACCTGGTGGGTCGTTTCGCCCGTGAGTCGTTTCGCCCGTGGGTCGTTTCGCCGAAATTATATTTTAAGGGAGTGACAAACCGAATGGATGAGTAAATGGACAGATGGATGAATAAATAAATGAATAAATGGATGAACGGGCGGCATTTTTAATATACAGAGATAGATAATTTAATTAATGAATGAATGAATGAATGAATGAATGAAAAGTATTGGTAGCTGGACAAACGGAAATGAATGAATGAATGAATGAATGAATGAATGAATGAAGTGATGCTTGTCTAGATGGACGGATCGTTTCTAACGAGCACCTCAGCAGAAATATGAAATATATAAGAATCTTTGATCAGAACATTATTGATTTTATTTATTTGGTGGTAGAATTTTCCAGTATTTGAATAAGCATGTTTTCGTAATGCAAACTATTAAACAGACTAGTACGATAACAAAGCCGTGCGACATAGTGCAGGTTTTCACATCTCTAAAATGACTACTTTTATTTTTACTTTTTTATGAAAAGCTGTGGTATTTTTTCTTATCTTAACTGCGAACATATGCTTAGGCGGTTCTAACGAGTACCCCCAACCTTTGTCTTGCAGCAGAAATCACAAAAATAATGTATACCCCAATAAACCACAGTTTTCGCCATATAAGGTGGGGTGTAGGGGGCGTTAATTCCACGGACTTGTTAATGTTTTCTCAAAAAGGTGGTAGCGCAGTTGCTCAAACCTGAAGTAGAAGCCGTCAGAAGGTCGTCCAGCTGCACCAAACGAGGGCAAAACCATGTTTTCCGGAACTCCCAATACCCCCATCAATCCCTTTACATACCAAAACCAAACATAACCTCAGTTAATAGGGCTTGGAAAAAATAAGGGCGAAACGACCCACATAATCAGGGCGAAACGACCAACGGGCGAAACGACCCAGGGCGAAACGACTCAGGGCGAAACGACCCACGGGCGAAACGACTCATGGGCGAAACGACTCACGGGCGAAACGACCCGAGACCGAAGACAGCCGAGCCCTCTGTTCATCTAAACATTTTACGGATGACCAATTCAAAATAAGCCCGGAATTGACCAAGAACATCGGTTATGACTCATCGTTCAGACTTCTCCTGAAGGACGACACAGTCCCGTCAAAGACCGGAGAAGCGACCAAAAACCTGGGACTGATGGGTCCGGGCAACAAGGGAGCGTCAGTCAGCCAAAAAATCCGGGAGAAAAAGTTGAAGCTAGAGGTAAACTACTGTAATTATTTTTTATTATTGAACTGTGATCATTGAAATAAGAATCTGGTGTTCCTGGGTAGAAACTTGAACTTAGCACCAGGGATAAAAGGTCTTTCACATTGTTGAAGGGAACAGGTGGACACCTTCAGGAGCGTGATAGCTCAGTGGTTAGTGCACTTGCCTCTGATGCTAGAGGTCCCGGGTTCGATCCCCAGCAGCAGCGAGTGTCCGGACATGCATCATTTGCAGCCCTGGATGAATGTTATAAAGCGTACCGTTCTTTGGATCGGGGCGTTAACTGGAGGCCCTCCTGGTGACAGATTGTCTAAGGACATGTCGATCACCAGTAAACAATTCTGATTCTGAGAGAACCATCCCCTGTACAGGTTAAATCACGTGATTATTGTGTAGGTTTTCATCCAGCAAACATGTAGTGTACGCAATGTACACCTGCGGTAATGGTCAAAATGTGACCGACGCAGTATCAGTAAAAAAAATCATGAATCCGGGTCGTTTTGCCCCGATTCCGGGGTGAGTCATTTCGCAATCATATTTTTATGGGAGTGACAAACGGAAAGGATGGGTAACAAAACAGGCAGGCATGAATGGAGTGGTGCTTGTTGCGTGGGTAGATGGATGGACAGACAAGTGGATGGATAATGTACGGACAGACTGGAAAGTTAGAGAGATAGATAGATCCGTGAAATGAACATCCCTCTAAACCCCAATTAATATTGAGAAAACCTGGGTTTACGGGGATATACATTATTTTCTTTATTTCTGCTCAAAAGCATATGTTGTGGGTACTCGTTAGTACAGCCTCAATGAGGCGGTTCTAACAAGCACACACAAGCTGTATTTGCAGTATTGACAAGAAAAATATCACAGATTTTCTTGAGAGGTAGCCATTTTGGAGATGTGAAAAAATACACTTTGTTGCACAGGTTTGATATGGAAATGAGTCGGTTTTCACATATACATTATTTTTCTTTAGCTCAGTGGCCCAAACCTAACGTACAAGTTGTCAGTATGTCGTCCAGCTTCACCAACCGAGGATTTTACAATATCTTTCGGGACTCCATATACCCCCTCGACCCCTGTTTATACTAAAAGCATACTTTACCTCTCTCCATAGGGCTGGGAAAAACATGGGCGAAACGACCCATCAAATCAGGGCAAAATGACCCACAGACAAAAGGATGCAGGACGAAAGGACCCACAGGAACTGACATGGACTTCAGACTAGAAAGCCTTTGACACCCCGCCTCAGACTCATGAACTTCTTAAATCCCAAATTTGGTTATGGAATCTTTCGAATGGGGGATGGACAGATTCCCAAATTGATGGATTCCTTTCTTCATTGTTCTTTGCTACAGAAATCCAGTTTTGTCCGGGATCCAACAAGGGACTGTTCTTGGTCCACTGTTATGATCCCTGTACATTAATTCTTTCCAATGACATTGAGTCGAATTTCACTCAGAATAAAGACTCACTTTCAGTTCACAGACGACTGTGTTTGCCAGGAATACACCACAGAATTGAAAAGTATAGTGTGTACCAGGTTTTCTGTACCAGACTAGCCAGTTTCAGCCAATTAGGCCTCATCAGTGACCCTCGAATGTTTTCAAAATTCTACAATGGAATCAATGATCCCAGAGGCCAAGAAAACATTGAACTACACTTTGCTTGTTTGATTTGAAATTTAACGTCTCCGTCAACATTGTTTAGGTCATTTTGGAGACATTGCTTCCAATTCTTTTTGGGACTTTTACCCGACATAGAGATTAAATGACATCTCAAGCCCTGTCACCCTATGAAACCAATAGGGTTATAAGCAAAGGCAGTCCGACGCACACCGCTTTGCCTGGGCAGGCTTTGGTCCTCTAAGCGGTTTACCAGTACTCGTGTGCGGTCAGATTTCAGCTCTGCGTGGAAGCATCATGCAGCCCATCTATTTTTTCAAATCCCGATGGGCGGGGACCGATCTACACTTTGAAGAAAAAGGCTCTTTTTCTGCGAGGGAGTATGGCTTGAGCCAGTTGTAGCATAGATCCAGAGATGGCAGCATAATAAAATTCCTTAGTTGTTGTTGGAAACATGTTGTGGGTACTTGGCAATTCAGAGACATGTTGTGGATACTTGATAGAATTACATTGCCGAGGTGAACCTAACAGGTACCCACAACAAATTTAAGGAGAATTTTTGAAAATCCTGACTGTTCTCCGTCAAATCTATTGTTACATTTCCCTTTCTTTACAGGATCACATTAGCAGCTCTCCACTTCAACGAGACAGACTGTGACCAGAGATGGTAATAATAGATATACAGCATATAATTTCTGGGAACCAGGAGAGGGGAAGCTATTGCTAAAGAAGTAAAAGTACAGCAAACATTCCGTAAGTTCCCATATGGTCTCTGTTGATAATGGTATGGTGGGATTCCTTTAAACAATGGCCGAAGATAGGGAGAATCTGAAAGAATCAGTAGCCGTTTCGTTAACTCAGTGTGTTAGAATGGAAATAGATCAACTCTAGTGCCGCGATTTATTGAGTGACATGTCACTGTTTGTCGTCAGTTGTAACTAGACAAATCACTCTCACTATGTGCTTGTGATTTGATCTACCTTACAACTGACCTCCAGATAGTGATAAATCACTCAATAAATCACTGCAAGAACTGTTTCTTAAACAAAACTGTATAAATTATATAGAAAATGACAACTGAATTTTATTCTGTGTAGATACATTTTTGTATCCAGCTTTAAATCCTGTTACATCCCCAAAAGTATAATAACATCAAATGTTATATAGAGGATCTTGCACTAGTGGTCATTTCATGGGATATTTCTGAAACGGGCCTGCGGCGAATTTCATAAAAATCACATGAAATGACCATGAGTGTAAGATTCTGTTTATCATATGACCACTTTAACTACTTGGATTTTATCGCCTTTTAACCTGACATTTTTCCTCAAAAAGAGCATTGTTGACATGGATGTCATCAAGACATTTCTTTAATCCTGCCCACGTTTTATTACATATGTGGTCAAGATTTTTATTACACAACATTATCCACTGCTTTTCAACAAAGTCATATGATAAAAAGAGGTTACGAAATATTTATGAGTTTGCTTTATTCATTCATCATCATGAACAGCTTCATTTTCCCCAAGATCCTGCTGTAGATATCTTTGTCTATTATAAGGTTCTCTCTTCTTGCAGCTGATGGATGAAGTGTAGCTACTCCCTGATGTTAACAAAACCTTTTGGTTGGCATCACAATCCAGGAGAGAAACAAACCCAGATAGATCCCTGCCTATTTCTCAGAGCACACCTGCCAGGCCTAGTAAGGCAGCTGTGGTACAGACTCTGATCACCAGGTTCAACAGATAAAATGACGGTTTTTCTCCTGTTGCTGCATTTCTCACCCATCTGTGATTAACAATCGGCTTGGTATAAGTGAAATAATCTTGAAGGGGCTGTTAACCTTTACCCTGCTGTAGGCGACAAGCCCTATCTTTGCAAACAGTGTAGATCCAGATCAGATGGCTTCTGAAGAAGCCATCTGATCAGGATCTACACAGTTTGACATTCAGTTTATGAATATGTAGAAATAAGCTGCATCAAGTAATCTGATTGGTTTAAAGTCAGAAATGAGTGTGGCTTAATTGAATATTCAGCAGGTTAAAGGTTAACCAAAAATGAATTGCTGTGCTACACTGTCACGTTCATGTAGATTATATATGATAACATAGCTCCAAGGCGCTTTTTTCATCCAAAAGATATTACACCTGGGGCCAGTTGTTCAAAACTAACGACGTCGTTAGTTAACTAATCGTTAAAACTTTGATCATTAAATATGGCAAAAATGCTGATATTTTTGCTGAAAAAATGTGAGCAGCTTTTGCGGATGCAAAAGCTGCTCACATTTTTTCAGCAAAAATGCCAACATTTTCGATATTGTACTTGCTAGAACAGTTAACAATATGACCGCTAACGAGCTCGTTAAGCTAACGATGCTTTGAACAACTGGCCCCAGAACCTCATTATAATTTATATAACACTGTCCCGTTATAACACGGTTTTGGATTTCCTTTTCAGGCTTATACGAAAGTGGTTCTTATGTTGTGGGTATTTGTTAAAATTGCCTCTGTGAGGCAGTTCAAACAAGTACCCAACATTATTCATCCATTCACCATAAGTCAGTGTTTGTTTTAAACGAAACTGTAAATTCGAGTACATGTACTTGATATATGTTGTGGTTTTTTTTTTTGTTTGTTTCAGAATTTTTCGGCCCATTCAACCCTATTTAGGTCATATCAATAGAAAAGATTTCACGATCAATCGCCACAAAAGAATGTTGCCGACAACCGCATCCTCCTGATCACCAGTCAGATGTGTATTTGACTGAGCTTACGACGCCGGCTTTGTTTTACAACCCAGTATCAACACTGTTGAGGTCATGCCAGAGACATGGCTTTAAATTTCACAACATATACCTTGAACACAGAGATAATCACAAGGTATCCATTACAGCAGGTGTTCCTGGTTCACAATTTTGCTTTTTTTCAGTATGTATACATGTACAATAAAAGTTTAAGCTGATAATTTGTTGAATTTTCCTCTTCAGTAGCCCAAAATATGCCCATGATGTTATGTTCAATGGCCAGCTGTCAGTGATGGTTTTGTTTCAACTGAGATTTAATGTCAAGTCAACACTATGTAGGTCATTCCAGAGATATTGCTTTCATCTTCCTTTACTTTTACCTGGCATTGAAATGAAATGAAAAGCCCTATCATCTGACTCACACCACTTTGTCTATGCAGGCCGGGTCATTCTAAGTCGTTAATCAGTACTTACGCAGTCGATCTGAGCTCTGCATGGAAGCACCACACAGCCCGGTCTATGTCTCCAAGCCCTGATGAGTGAGCAAATTAATTCAGTGTTGTTTTGTTTGATTTGATGTTTAATGTCCCCATCAACACTGCAAAGGTCATTTTTGTGGGACTTTTACGGGAATACCCGACATTGAGATGAAATGACATCTCAAGCCCTGTCGCCCAATGAAACCAATAGGGTTTATAAGCATGGATGGTCCGCCTATCACTGCATTGCCTCGGCAGGCTTAGACTCTCTAAGCGGTTTACCAGTGCTTCTGTGTGGGTCGGTTTCAGCTCTGCGTGGAAGTTATAAAGTTCTGTACATAATGTTAACAGGTTGATCACTTCAATATTATGCCCCTTTCAAGAGTATTTCACTCATTTGGAGCAAAATGCTCATCAGAGGCAAAAAAGACAGACTAACAAAAAACATCTGACCTTTCATTGCAGAACATTGTACGACAAATATGTCCCGAGCCAGGCTCGAAATTTAGTGTACATGTATATGTCACTATACTGGTAAGACCAGTTCTAATGAGCATGTAAGCTAACTGCTTTCAGGAGTGGTACCCAGCTATATTCACCAAACCCCGAGGTACAAAATGTCCTCGCATAATTTGACCGTCCCCGTTAACACTATATAGGTCATTTTGAAGATGTCGCTTCCAATGTAAATGTATAAAATGCTCAGTTTTTATTCAGTGAAGGATTCTGTATGCCCTGTATTTGTGACTAGTTACATATTTTGAGGCCCTCGCCCATAGTGGTATACACTGAAAATCCTTTTCCGACAGAGCTACATGTACTTATATTATTGATTATAGATAATGCTCAGAAGCAAGCTCCAGCAATATATATCAACAATCACAGTTTTTGTGTTTGTATTGGAGTTTAATGGCCCAGACAACACTATTTTAGGTCATTTGTGAGCTGGTCAGTTTACCTATCATCACTGTTCCCTGGGCAGTCCTATATGTAACCGGTTAACCAGTAGAGTGCACATTCTTAAGCCAGAAATTGACAACTGCCCTTCTTGAAGAAATGACCGTAGAAAATATTTCATGATCAATCTTTTACTCGACATTGAGATGAAATGCACATTCTTTCGCCAGAAATTGCCAACTGCCCTTCTTCAAGAAATGACCGCAGAAAATATTCCATGATCAATCTCCACGAAAGAATGTTGCCTACCTTGGCAGGTATCGAACCCGCATCCTCCTGATCACCAGTCAGACGCGCACCGAACTGAGCTACCGAGGCGGGCAACAATCACAGTTAATCTTAAACCTAAACCCAAATTTTCCATGTGAGTAATTTCTTTAATACTAAAAATGAATATGGTGGGTAATTGCCAGAATTGACAGACTCAGTATAGATAGATAGATAGATAGATAGATAGATAGATAGATAGATAGATAGATAGATAGATAGATAGATAGATAGATAGATAGATAGATAGATAGATAGATAGATAGATAGATAGATAGATAGATAGATAGATAGATAGATAGATAGATAGATAGATAGATAGACCTTGTGATAAAGGCTCTCCCTAATTTTTTCATTAAAAGGGATAATGACACAATGTTATGAAACACCTTGACCCTGGTGCTGCATCACGACATGTTCATGTACCCCACCCACTTTTATTACGAAAGAAGGGAAATCACTTGATTCAAATGCACCTTTTTGTTTTACTCCTGGTTTCATAGATAGGTCTATGCATATGAAATATGCGACAGGCTTCTCGGGCAGAAAACTGTATGATGTTTTATGCTTGTTTCATGATAGATCGTCTGACTCCCTTCCATTAATTCTCACAAGTGTCTTTTACACTGAATTTTTGTTAGAAGTAATGTCAAATGAGCGTTTTTCCCAAAACAGTAGACATATTAATAAAGAGGCCAAACCAGCGATCTCTAAACATGTTGAAACATCGCCGACATCCTGTTCATCCTCGCTTGAAAAGAAGTTGCTCTCTACGTCACTTTCCTCATTCCTGGCACTAGTATTGTGGTTGTTTATTATCGGTTTATATTGATATGGCCGAAAGGTAAAATCTTCATTTATTTCTATTTCTGATCCGCTGTCTAAATCGCTATCAACTTCAAAAACCATCCCGACGCAATGGCCCATAGTTAATAAATGACTGTAAACAGAAATGAGCTGCTACAACTGTGACGTCATTTCCGGTAAGGGGAATACACTCGCAAAGGGAGATAACCGAAGTAACGCTGTATGACCGAAGTTTAATTAATTGCTTAATTAAATAATGAGTAAGCATTTTTCTACTTTTTTTTTCTTTGAACATCGCTGTTTATACAAAGTCCTACCAAAATCCAACAAAAACCAGACCGTGATAATTGACCTTTAAGTGTCTTAAAAAAAAACATGGTTCACTAAAATGCATTTATACGATGACGTTATAGCGTAAGTCACGACGCTCCTCCGCTTTTATATCAAAACCTCGAGCATTGTTTTCTTGATTAAATTTAGCATATCCTAACCAGAGGTTTTCGTCTAATAATGTAGAGAAAATAATATAAATATAAGTAATACAAATAATTTATTATTCAGTATTCATTCGGTTCACCCACTTTACTCGTGACCAGATGTTATTCATATTTCATTATAATGCACTGGCATATGTAACTCGACGTTTCCTTGGATGACGTCAAAATGCTGCGGTCGGCAACCCGACGTCATGATGTTACGCCGTTTTTCATTGGGTAGCATTTGGTTTAACGCAGCTCACAGCGCTTGCCGCTTCAATGAAAATTTGCAACAAAACAACAGAATAAGTAGATCAAAAATGGGATAACTGTATGAAAATTGTCATTTGGGGAGGTAAAACGTCGGTTTCACGATCGCAAATTTCATTTTACGGCTTCGCTAACGCGTCGCCGAAATAACGAAATTTCCGACCATATTATCGTCGATTTTCCTCCACAAATGACAGTTTTGAATACATGTATCCCCTAAATGGACATGCATTAGGAAAACTTGTCCAAGTGAAATAATGGCGTCCAACATGGTGTCAGAAATGAAACATTTTAGGTAAAAAATAATATCTTTCTTATTTCTGCTTTCAACATAGATTGTGGGTGCTCGTTAGAACCGCCTCATTGAGGCGGTTCTAACGAGTACCCACAACCTATGTCTTGGAGCAGAAATAAGGAAATAATATACCCGGCAAAAAATTTCTGCACAACTGGGGTTTTTGCCAATTTATTTTCTCACTTGTAGTATCTGTTTACATATTACATATCAGCTTTAAGATTGCCCTGTTGGAAACAGTTTGCTTTAAACAGAATCAAAATCGCACAAAAAATGCAAGATCTTTTGGCTTGACAAGGCACCAGGGCTCGGCAGTCAAACATGTCAAAATTATCGATTTTCAATGCGATCGTTTATTACCTGTCCGTCTGTTGGCTTCAGACGTTTAAACGCGTATAAGACGAAATGCATTATTTTAATTGGTCTTTGGTTAATTTTGGTAAAATGCTGCTCTTGTTGTTGCTGCTACTGCTGCTGCAGACGTTGGCTTGTGATGTTCTGTTACGTGGCTTTTGTAATATTGGTGCTGCATGCGATATTAAGAGTGAACATTTCTGTCAAAAGTCACCATCAAATTTCTTATCCAATAACATGCATGGAATTAAAAGTGCTCACCAGCCTACATATCAAACTGCATTTTTTGCATGATTTTTTTAAAGATGCTCATCATTTCATTAAATCAGTTTTAATTGCCCATTATTAAGCGTTTGGTTACAACAATGGCGAATGCTAGACCTTTCCGAGCTTTGAGAAAGCTAACTGATGAAGAAAGAGCCCGGGCGCTTGGGCGTTTAGAGGCGGGGGCTTATCCGCAATTGTTGCTAATCAGTTCAACGTGCATTGCAGCACTATTGTCCGCTTTCGTCAGCGTCATCAAGCAACGGAGGCTGTTTCCGACCGATCCAGATCCGGACGACCGAGAGTTACCACCCATCGTGAGGACCAATACATTGAGGCGGCGTTTTGTTGATGGTCCCAGTCTGGAGAGAATGTTGAGACAACAACGGGGGCCTGGCGCACGTCGAATCTCGGTGCAGACAGTCAGGAACAGAGTTCGAGCCTCGGGGTTCAAATCCAGAAAACCGGGTAGGAAGCCCCAGCTTTCTCAACGGAACAGGGCTCTACGGCGCCAGTTTTGTGCACGACATGGCAGATGGAACCGACGACAGTGGTCGGAAGTTCTTTTTTCCGACGAGTCGAGATTTTGTCTTCGGAAGATTTTTTGGTCGGATCAGAGTTTGGCGTCTCACTGGGGAGAGGCACCTTCAGCCTAATGTCCTACCAACAACAGCTTACAACGGCGGCAGTGTAATGGTTTGGCAGGTATCAGTTCTAATGGCAGAACTGCCCTTGTCGTATTGCCCGGAAACTTGAATGGTCGTCGGTAAATTGACGAAATTCTAAGACCTCATGTTGTACCGTATCTCAGACAGATGGGCAAGAACTCAATCTTCCAGGACGACAATGCGAGACCACATCATGCCAGGATTGTCGATGCTTCCTGCAGCAGAATGGTGTGCAGAAACTTGAGTGGCCACCGATGTCCCCTGACTTGGCGTGCATTGAACATTTGTGGGATATTCTTGGTCGGGCTGTAAACAAACGGGTCAGTCAATACACAAGACTTCCAGACTTGCAGAGGCTTCTACTCCAAGAATGGGCTGCGATTCCTCAGCATCATATACAGAGACTGGTGAATTCAATGAGGAGGAGACTTGACGAGTGTCGTGTGAATCTTGGTGGCTATACCCATTGTTGACTATTGAGTTACAGTTCAGAAACTGTGATTTTGTCATTTTTCACAACCTACCCCATGTGCCTTCGGAGAAAGCATTATTCATGACTCAGTGATGATATTCTTGTTTTGATTTCTGTTTATTATCAGGATTGAAATAAGTTTTCTTGTTGTGTAATTCTTTTTTTCTGTATATTTATGTTTTAGGCAAACAGGTTGAAAAAAAACCCAGTTGTGCAGAACCTATTTTGCCGGGTATATACACCCCGTAAACCCCAGTTTTCTCTATATAAAGTGGGGTTTAGGGGATATTCATTTCACGAACTTGTTACCGTGATGTTAACAAATTACATTCATTTCCTAACATATTTTAAGCTGGAGAAATGACTTTACAACTTATCAAGGAGGTTGACTATGAAACTATGCAAAACCGGTTCCATATAGACATGAGGATAAATGACGGCCATAATGACTCTGCGGTACAACGACTCACCGTCAATGTCGTTGACGTAAATGAGGAACCAGAGTTTGGGAAAGAGACGTATCACTTAACAAATGGCGAAGGCGGGGTAATAGCTTTATATTTACATAATTACGTCATGACTTTCAGTTTCGTCATCGGTTGAGCCCCGGGCAATGATTGCATCGGAAAAATCCGAAAACCATCCCGTGAGCAAGTCTATGATGAAACGAACACCCCCTTAACCCCATTTTATATAGAGAAGACTGGGGTTTTCATTACAGTAGGGTGACAATTGACCAAAAGGTCCATAAGTTATGGTAGTAACACATACCCCACTCCCCTCGTATAACAAAACATGTCTTATACCAAAATGTTCCATTACGATAACACACCCATGCGGCATTTTTCACACCTCCAAAATGGCTACTTTTCGGTTGAAAATCCGTGGTATTTTTTTCTTATTTTAACTGCAAACATAGGTTTTGGATGCTTGTTAGAACCGCCTCATTGAGGCGGCTCTAACGAGTACCCACAACCTATGTCTTTGAGCAGAAATAAGAAACGTAAACCCCAGTTTTCTCTATATAAAGTGGGCTTTAGAGGGGTGTTCTTTTCACGGACTTGTTCACGTGATCATCAGGGTCTGTAGTTTCTGTAACTACCAGCAGTTTCCTTATTTCTGCTCCAAGACATAGATATAGAGGATCTTGTTCATGTATTATTGAATTTATTAAACGAGTTGAGGAAAAGGAATAAAATGCGAGCCTTCGCCGAGCATTTTATCCCTTTTCCTCAACGAGTTTAATATTTTCAATTATAGCACATTAGCACGAATGTAAGATTCTTTTTATCATATGACATTTAAAACGCATTTTATTCGCGATTGTTTAAAAAAATATCAATAATCCGCCATTATAGTTTATCAACGACCTTTGAGAGTTCAACGTTCAAGCGTGCTAAGACTATTCCATGTTTTAGAGGAAGCAGGTTTCGGATTTCTTTTTTCACAGGATTTTAAAATTATAAAAAAGTTTTTTGATAATGCCAATATGTAGAATTCGTGGCCAAGTGGTTAATATGATGCAATACGATCATCAGTAAAACTATATCGCCCAATATAAAATCCTAACTGATGGCGATTTACCTAAAACGCGGACTAGTCCAAAATTAAAAGTGCATTCATGTCTCACTGCGTTTTGAAAGACTATAGTAAACGCGGCGTCGTAAAGGACGTCGTACATGTAACGTTATGGGACGTATCTAGCTAATTAGCATATTTAATCCACTAGTGGATTATCGAAAATATTACATGGCGTTATTACACTCTCAGACGTGAAGTCATATGATAAAATGGGAACTCGTTTGCCCACAATCTATGTTTTCGGCAGACATTTATGTAAGAAGATGCCCACTCCCACCAACATGCACATACGCTGTTTAGCCCTGTAAACCCCAGTTTTACTATATAAGGTGGTGTTTAGGGGATCAAATTTATATAGGCGTGTTTCGTGATGAGACCTCGCATAGCCGGCTTCGGTAGCTCAGTTGGATGCGCGTCTGACTGGCGATCAGGAGGATGCGGGTTCGATACCTGCCGGGGTTCGCAACATGCTTTCGTGGAGAATGATCATGAAATATTTTCTACTTTCATTCTCGCCCTTCCGCTGATTCAAGAAGGGCAGTTCTAAGTTTCTGGTGAAAGAATGTGCACTGTCCTGGTAAACCGCTTACGTAAAAGCCTCCCAGGGAAACTTGTGGATAGGTAAACTGACCGGCTCAAAAATGACATAAACAGTGTTGACTGGGCCGTTAAACTCCAATACAAACAACCAAACAAGCAAACAAACAAACAAAAACTTCGCATAATGTATAGCTTATCAACGACCTTTGAGAGTTCAACGTTCAAGCGTGACAAGACTATTCCATGTTTTAGGGGAAGCAGGTTTCGGATTTCTTTTTTCACGGGGTTTTAAAATTATAAATAAGTTTGTTTGATGATGCCATTATGTAAAAGTCGTGGCCAAGTGGTTAATATGATGGAGTACGAATCTCAGTAAAACTATATCGCTCAATGTAAAATCCCAACTGAAGGCGACTAACCTAAAACACGGACTAGTCCAAAATTAAAAGTGCAGTCACGTCTCACTGTGTTTTGAACGTCTCTAATGTTGTCGGAGGATAAGTTGAAAGTGACGTCAGCGAATGATTTTGTTGTTAAGCATTGTCCACTGTTGCCAAAAGGTAACGACGCTTCGGTTACGATAATTATAACGGTACAATCTGTCTTGCCAACCAAGGAAGGGTGTGATAATGATAACGGTACAACCTGTCAGACCTACCAGTGATGGTTTACTCTTTTAAGTCACTTTCAACTTATCTTCCGACAACAGTATATGCTCGAAGATAAGTTTGTCGCGATCCTGAAGCCGACTACAAACACATCATTATCAAAGCACTGAGAGTACTGGTGGGACAGTTGTCTCTGATTCATCTGGTTAACAATCCGTGAAATGAACACCCCTCTAAACCCCACTTTATTTCGAGAAAACTGGGGCTTACAGAGGTATCCATTTGTTTTTGTATTTCTGCTCCAAGGCAAAGGTTATGGGTACTCGTTAGAACCGCCTCAATGAGGCGGTTCTAACGAGCACCTTCAACCTATGTTTGCAGTACAAATAAGAAAAATATCACGGATTTTCATCAGAAATGTAGCCATTTTGGAGATGTGAAACAATGTGTGTGTGTATGAATTCGGGTTTAACGTCGCTTTCAACATTTTTTCAGTCATATCACGACGGTGTCTGGTTGCGACAGGAGCTCAATGCTCACTTTTATAGTGCTGCCTCACTGAAGTATCAGAGACATTACGTGATACCACACCCAGTCACATTATCCTGACACTGGGTCGACCAGTCCTAGCTCTACCCCGTAAATCTGAGTGCCAAGCGAGGATCAGCTAGTACCATTTTTAACGACTTTGGTATGTCGCGGCCCGGGATCGAACCCGTGACCTCCCGTTCCCCGGAGCGGACACTCTACCAACTGAGCTATCGGGGCCGGTGTGAAACAATGTAATATGTCGCACTGGTGTGTTATCGTTATGTAAACGATTTGTTTTGTTTGATTTGAGGTTTAACGGCCCGTCAACACTGTAAAAGTCATTTTGGAGACGCTGCTTCCAATTGTGTGGGACTTTTACCCGACATTGAGATGAAATGACATCTCAAGCCCTGCCGCCCAATGAAACCAATAGGGTTTATAAGCATGGACGGGCAGAGTCGTACCGGTTTGCCTGGGCAGGCTTAGATCCTCTAAGCGGTTTACCAGTACTCGTGTGCGGATATGTTCAGCTCTGCGTGGAAGCATTATGCAGCCCATATATTTCTTCAAGACCCGATGGGCGGGGACCGGTAAACGAAAACCCCCACAATGGGACACTGAAAAGCAGTGCAGGTCCAGAGTAGACGCCGCACGACACGGCAACTGATCCGAAACTTCACTGTTCGCAAAAATGTTGTCGATGTTCTAAATAAAGTCTTAAATAAATCAACATGGTAAGCCTTAATTTTGACTTTGACTCCTCTGTTAGGTGGCTGATTCTTTTATAGAAAATGTTTCATTGCAAATTATGTCTGCCCCGTGTTAGGTAACAAATTTTCTCGCACACCAGACAAGGAAATCCGTGATTTTACCCTGGGATAGAAATTTATGTTCTGACCCTGGTGTTCCGACCCAGTCAACTAACATAAGTGCGGATCAATTCTATTCAACTGCCGGAACTACTTCCCCACTACTTTCATTTTGTAAACAATATACATGTGCGAGCTGTTAAAACTAACCGGCAAAACAGCGGATGAATATAAAAAAAATGAAAAGTATAGTGCACAAAAAATGAAACGTTAAAGAAAAATAAAAAGGAAATGTTTTAGAGGTGTTGTGCAAGAAAAAGAATCCAATTTGGGGTTCTGTTGTAGATGGGCTTTTCAAACCCTCGGGATGACAGTGCTGAGCGGAACCTCGGCATAGCCTCGGTTCCGCTCAGCACGGTCATCCCTCGGGTTGGAAGTGCTGAGCGGAACCTCGGCATAGCCTCGGTTCCGCTCAGCACGGTCATCCCTCGGGTTGGAAACGCCCGTCTACAACAGAACCCCATAGCAGATTCTTATAATGTCTGCCACCTCACTACCAAGGTTGTAAGTCTGTCTGTCTGTCTGTCTGTATGTCTGCCTGTTTTACTGGTCCGTCTGTCTGTCTGATAGTATGTCTCTGAATGTCAAAGAATAAGTGCCTTTGAACTTAGGACATCAAACAGGAAGCCATTGTAGGTGTCTATGCCTGTTTGCGAAACATATGCCCAGCATATGCATTCCCCATTCCAGCTAGGCGTTAAAATGGATAATATGGAATTAAAATCATCTTTTGCACTAAAAGAAACAGTGCATAAACGTTTAGCTAGTCTAGTCTCTCTGGTTCAATAATTCTAAGCTTGGAGACTCTACCAAATAGACTTGCCATTACTAACAAGGTGATAAAATTTTATTCTAACACAGCGCGCCTATATAGGCAATGGAAAACGGCTGTGTTTTATTCTGCAACAAATCACGGCTAGGAAGAGCGTGACGAGTGACGTCATTAAAAGCTGCAAATTTATGACGTCACTAGTCGATTTCCTTGACGTTAGACGGTGTAACGTCATATTCTCGCATCGAGAACGTTAGAAATGGATATAAATACATGTGTTTCAGTCGATAATTTTAGCGGGATTTCTTTTAACAATGGCAAAAAGTGAGAATTTGAAGGAAACAACAGTAATATTGTCGATTTTCAGCGTGTTAGAATCGAAATAGATCAGCTCTACTTTGTGATTTGTTGAGTAATAAATCACAGTTTGTCGGTCAGTTGTAAGTAGACAAATCACGCGCGCTACGTGCTCGTGATTTGTCTACTTTACAACTGACCTCCAAACTGTGATTTATTACTCAACAAATCACAGTTAGAGCTGATCTATTTCTTAAATATAACACAAATACAAAGAAAACTGATCAGACTGTGATTATCAGACTAGTAGCTTGTCTACATGTAATACTGTTCACATGATTTGTTTGATTTGAGGTTTAACATCCCCTTTATCTTTATATATCACTTGGAGACGTTGCTTCCTATTTTGTGGGGTTTTACCTGACATATAGCGGATATGACATCTTAAGCCCATTCGCAAAATAAAAACGTTAGGGCTTATATGCATGGTCGGTCCGACTTGTACCACTTTGCCTGGGCAGGTTTAGACCTTCTGCATGCTTACTCATGTGCGGTACGTTTCAGCTCTGTGTGGAAGCAACATGCAGCCCAATATATTTCACACATCCCCAACGGCAGGGGCCCTATTCAGATTTCCACTCTTGCCTTTGAAAAGTTCCGATTCTAATTTATAATTGTCTGATTTTTTGTCATTTTTTGCAATTAGCCTTTGAACAGAGGAGACAATGATCAGACGCGCGTTCTGTGCCATCTCATCGGCGTCTTCGGTTTTTGCCTGTGACTTTCTTTGGTACTCTAGGCATGTACATTGTGTATGTTAATATATACTTATAAATGACATTTATGGATTTCACCAAAAATAGAGGTACAGGTAACGCTGTCCAGTAGCCTGACAGTCGTTCGGGGCAGCGACAGTTGGACCCGCTTTGTCTTTGACACACAAAATATAACAAATAGTGCCCGATCCTTTCCTTTCATAACCCTCTTGCTTTCCCCTGCAGTCATCACGTGAACAAGTCCGTGAAATGTAGACCCCTTAAACCCCACTTTTTAAAGAGAAAACTGGGGTTTACGGGGGTATTCATTATTTTTCTTATTTCTGCTCCAAGACATAGGTTGTGGGTACTCGTTAGAACCGCCTTAGTGAGGCGGTTCTAACGAGCACACACAACCTACGTTTTGAGCATTTTTCGGAAAAAGATGAAGGATTTTCGTCAGAAAATAGCCGTTTTGGAGATGTGAAAAATGCACTATTCCGTACGGGTGTGTTATCGTAATGAATTAGGTGCCCATTCTTTGAGAGAGAGAGAGAGAGAGAGAGAGAGAGAGAGAGAGAGAGAGAGAGAGAGAGAGAGAGAGAGAGAGAGAGAGAGAGAGAGAGAGAGAGATATTCTGGGTTCAGTTCAAAGTGTCTACGACAGAATTAAGATGCTGCTGCATAGCTTCAACAACCCATTTCGGATCGATTGTTTAATCGATCCAAAGTTACTAAGCCTAAAATCTCTTCAGTGCTAAAGTCCACGTGACTATCACTGACTTCGCGCCCTGCTGTGACCACCAGAAAGAATCGCCTCCGCCCGTCGGGGCTTGGAGAAATAGATTGGGCTGCATGATGCTATCATGCAGAGCTGAAACTGACCTCTCATGAATACTGGTAAACCACTTAGAATGACGAAGCCTGTCCAGGCAATGTGGTGTGAGTCAGACCGTCTATTGCTTATGAGGATTATAATAAGCCTTTTGGTTGCATTGGACGACTGGGCTTTAGATGTCATTTCATCTCAATGTCGGGTAAAAGGCCCACAAAATTGGAAGCAATGTTTTATAAATGGCCCGATTAGTGTTGACGGGTACGTTAAACCTCCATTCAAACAAAAGAAACTATCACTGACTTGTCGAAATAACGGGTATTGATAGTGAGGTCAGAGTGTTGCTTAGGAGGGTTATCTATTGAGTCTGGTATGGCTTGGCAAAAAGAATCGACCCATACCAGACGCCGCCGAATGTCAGAGGTCTGATCAAGGTTGATATTTTTGCTAAAAATTGGAATTTACGAGTTTAAACGATACAGTTTAAATCTCAGTTCAGGACTATTTCCCCAGCCTACACTCAGAGACACTTGGTATCCCAGTACACTCAGTGCTTTGATTAAGAAGTTCTGTACTAAGCTTTAGTTTGTTCGATTTGAGGTTTTAACGTCCCCGTCAACACTGTGAAGGTCATTTTGGAGACGTTGCTTCCAATTTTGTGGGTCTTTTACCCGACATTGAGATGAAATGACATCTCAAGCCCTATCGTCCAATGAAACCAATAGGGTTTATAAGCATGGACGGTCCGACTGGCACTGCTTTGCCTAGGCAGGCTTAGATCCTCTAAGCAGTTTACCAGTACTCGTGTGCGGCCGGTTTCAGCTCTGCGTGGAAGCATCATGCATCCCATCTATTTCTTCAAGCCCCGATGGGCGGGGGCGCTCTAAGCTTTATGATCGCGACAAACTAAACAGGTCATCGAGCATATACGTTTTGCGGAGTCTCATCACGAAAACACCCCTGTTTGAGCCCAATTAGTTCAGGATTTTGAATGTAGACGTATTTAGATACTTCCACTTCTTTTTCTCCTTATATTTTATATCTATTAACCTTTAACCTGCTGAATATTCAATTAAGCCACACTCATTTCTGACTTTGAACCAATCAGATTACTTGATGCAGCTTATTTCTACATATTCATAAACTGAATGTCAAACTGTGTAGATCCTGATCAGATGGCTTCTTCAGAAGCCATCTGATTTGGATCTGCACTGTTTGCAAAGATAGGGCTTGTTGCCTACAGCAGGGTAAAGGTTAAGCATCATATTTTTTGCCGACGTTTTATACACTCGCGTACAATATATTTATGGAGTGCATTATTTCCACTGTGAAGGATTAAAACTTTAATTGAAATTATTTATATCTAGTCCTTTTTTAATTACATTGTATCCACATGTTGTATTCTTATGTTTCTCAGAACTACCTTCTTTGTTTTCAAGAAGTGTGTTGTTATAATATTTGTGGTTCCCTATCAAAATAATTAAATCAGGCAATTAAAAACAAAACAAGTCATCGGGCATCCAACCCGATCTCCTATTGAAGTAGGAGCCCAGTGAGAAGTAAAGGAGGGCTTCGAGAACGCATGTAGAATGGCGAGGCAAGCCTTTCCTGATAAACTTGATATCAAGACACGATCCTGTTATTCTCTATTTATCAGTTACCCCATATATTAATTGCATTGTATCATCTTGACTTGATAAAGATATGCTATCTCAGGACAAGTGAGCTTCAGACATTGCTCTTCTGGACTACTGGAAAAATTGGCAAAACTGTAAGAGTGTACAAGGGGATTAATTGGTAAATAGAATACCAGATTCGTGTCATTAGATATCAGGTTTATCAGGCTCGGGTTCGAGAACGCATGTAGAATCGCGAGGCAAGCCTTGCGATTCTACAAGCGTTCTCGACGCCTTTCCTGATAAACTTGATATCAAAAGACACGACAAGCGTTATCGAAGCCTTGCCTGATAAACTTGATATCAAAAGACACGAACCTGGTATTCTCTATATCTTTAGCCAGGGCAAGCCTCGCGATTCTACAAGCGTTCTCGAAGCCTTTCCTGATAAACTTGATATCAAAAGCCACGACAAGCGTTATCGAAGCCTTGCCTGATAAACTTGATATCAAAAGACACGAACCTGGTATTCTCTATATCATTAGCCAGGGCAAATATACTACTCAAAGTTTGATAGGGATCACTTTTTATATACCAAATTTTGCACTGAAAATTTAAAATCTCTTGACAGAATTTGTACTCCGTGTATTGATAAATACCTTAAGCAGAAACTCATGTGCAATTAAGTACTCATGAAAGTGCACACTTCTCACACTTCGCAAATTAATTCATGCACCCCCAAAATCTTGCGTAGCACTGCTTTCCAACAGACAAATCAAACTTGTCAGTGTTCATTTACAAAGCGTAAAAATGATTTCATTTGATTTGTGAAACACTAAAATGCCTTGGAGACAATTAAAAAAAAAAGCGTCTGAGCCCCGAAGAAATGAATCATGACGTCGGAATGTTGGAATCTGGCGTCTCTCGACATCGTGTTGCTGGGATTCTGAATGTGTCTCAGAGCGTGGTTTCCCAAATGTGGAGTCGGCATCTTACCCACCGAAATTCTTCACACAGATTCGGCGGGGTCGAGAAAGGCTACAACTCAACATTAGGGCCGCTTCTTGCTGATTCAGTCTCGACGTCAAAGGTTCCTGAACGCTACGCGTTTGCATAACGAGCTTAGGAACGGAACTGGAGTACGAATTTCTACACAAACTGTCAGAAACGGGCTCCACGAGTTCGGACTTAATGCCATGAGGCTTGCTGTACGTGTTCCGTTGACTAGACATCACGTGCTAGACCGGTAGGACTTTGCCAGAACTCACGTCAGGTGGACGGATCGTGACTTAACGCAGTACTGTTTTGTGAAGAGTCCAGATTGTGTCTAGACTTCACTTATAAACGTCAATTAGTGTGGCGAATGTCTAAAGAGCGATTCGATGACTTGAATGTGGCAGAGCATGATCGCTATGGAAAGGGATCAGTCATGGTTTGGGCTGGGATAAGCGTAAACGGTAAAACTGACTTGTACGTCGTTGAAAACGGAACGTTAATGGCAGTTAGGTACTGTAATGAAATTCTTGATCTGTTTGTGAAACCATATGCAGATGCTATCGGCCCGGACTTTATTCTGATGGGCGATAATGCCAGTACAAACCGTGCCAACGTCACTGATTCCTATCTGGAACGTAAGACAATCGTTCGTATGGACTGGCCTGCTCGATCACCGGACTTAAATCCGATTGAGCATGCGCGGGACATGCTACAGCATGCTGTTTCAGCCCGACCTGTGCATCCGAGGACTTTACAGGAGCTCAAAGATGCATTGGTTGCTGAATAAAAGCTGATTCCACAAAACCGGATACAGACTCTGATTACGTGCATGCGCAGGCGATGTCGTACTGTAATTGATGCCCATGGACGCTATACACGTTTTTAGGCATGTTTGTCTAAAAAAAATTCGGCAGTTTGTGAAAAATCAATTGTCCAAATCCCTTCGTGTTACGGCAAATTTTGGGGGTGGCAAGACGGTTGCTGTTGTCACGCTTGAATGCAGTACCAGTTGACAAAATTAATCACTAGCTTTTGTGAAGGATACGTCTTCTATCATTATGTATCAAATTTTGATTCAGCTGATTAATTTATCCAAAAATTATTTTGCATTAAAAAAGTGATCCCTATCAAACTTTGAGTAGTATAGTTGGCTGTCCTGAGTACAACATATATGACCCCGATGTAAGTGATTTCCACAACTTAATATTGGAATGTCCCAGCGGCGCAGAAGCATTTGTACTAGATGATGACGGTTGCATTAAGCAAACTAAAGAATGGGATCTGGATGACCCAACAAAAAAGCTTGCACCAGAAACAATTCAGTGTACCATCAGAATCGAGGATAATGGTCTCACTGACCAAGCTACGGTAAGTTTAATGGAAAATATGTATTCTTGCATAAAAGTCTATAAACATGTTTGTTTAATCTATTCTTTAATGGGCCAGACGCCATGATCAACCAACAGAACTCGTGTTCAAATCATGAAATTCACGTGCTGTTTGAACATGGATTTTGATATCGCTTTGTTCTACGTTACGCTGAGCGACGAAACCTTGACGATCTGAACGTAGCAATTTAGATTTTTATGATGACGTCAGATCATCATTGCGGAACTGACGTCATTGTTATTAACGTTGTGAAGTGGCCGATATTTTGTTAAATACGTTCTCACTTGAAGAGTTTATATGGAGTGTTGGAGGCGTTTGCAACACAATAAAATTATTTTCCGTTGGAATCATAAAATGTAAGAATTACGATGATTCATGATTGTTTCATAAAAATAACATCTGCCGGGTCTCTCGGGAGATATTTTAACACTCGCCCTAGCGGCCTCGTGATCAAACAGCTTCCTTGGGACTCGGCAAATGTTAATTCTTGAAAAAAAATATGGGTGATCCCTATATTTCTAAGATTGTTATACCATTTTTTGTAGAAAAGACAATACTTGTGACTGTCAATTGATATTTCTATAATGTGTAGGGGCCCTCAGAAAAGGCAATCTACATTTAAAAGCATATTTATTTTCAGAAGAAGGCCTCGGTCGACAAGACAAAACGTTTTATAAAGTTCCCTCGCTGAATCCTTGACAGTGATGTCATGACAAATGTCATGTTTAAGTAAGAGTTAAATAACCTCGGAGCCAGACTTCCAAATTCTTCCTGTTTGAATCATTTCACCTCATAAATTCTGGAGTGGACTCTTGTTTGCTTGACATTGTTTTGTTTGTTTGTTTGATTTGAGGTTTAACGTCCCCGTCAACACTGTATAGGTCATTTTAGAGACGTTTCTTCCAATTTTGTGGGACTTTTACCCGGCATTGAGATAAAATGAGATCTCAAGCCCTGTCGCCCAACGAAACAAATAGGGTTTATAAGCAATGACGGTCCGACTCGCACCGCTTTGCCTGGGCAAGCTTAGATCCTCTAAGCGGTTTAACAGTACTCGTGAGCGGATCGGTTTCAGCCCTGCGTGGAAGCATCATGCAGCCCATATATTTCTTCAAGCCCCGATGGGCGGGGGCCGTCTTGACATTGAATACATCCATTCTTGCACACCATAGAAGGAAATCCATAATTTTAGCTTGGGATAGAAATTCTGTTCTAACCCTGGTGTACTTACCAAAAATATCGAATATTCTCGCGTGTTTGTTTAATGCACTGGTTGACTACGACCGCATATGCGCCGTCGTTAAGGTTGACGTCACCACACGTTACCTGACGTCAGTATACAGTATTTAGTGTCATCACAATATGGCGGACGTCGGCAACCGACGCGCCTGCAGTATTATAAACCCATGCTCAGAATAGGATGGTATGCAAGAAAAAGAATCCTACATGGGTGTGAGGGTTGGATAGAAAAATCCGTCCCTCGGGATCAATGTCCGGCAAGCCTCGTGATGCAAGACAGTGACCCTCGGGACGGAGTTTTCCATCCACCCCTCTCACCCATGTAAGATTTTTATATTCTTACAAAAAGAGGGTTCAGGGAAACTCGTATTCAAGATTGCAAACAGTGTAGAGCCATCTTATCAGGATCTATACTGGTTGCCATGGTGTCTGTGCTAGTCTACATCTTGAAAGGGTTTTCACAATTTCAGGTCTCTATAACTATTGAAGCAACGAACGACAACCCTCCAAAACTGACAAAACGACAATATGTACATTCTGCCCCTTTGGGCTGGACCAACTCCTTTTTCACCATATTTGTCGACGACGACGACGCTTTGCCTGAACATAGACTGTTTGAATACGAGCTGGTGGGCAGCGACGGACCAAACGTTGTCGTGGATAAATCTGGAATAGTTACGGTCGGTGATGTAAGCGGTATGAGAGTAACAGGTAAACAAAGTGCACCTCTTGCTGCAGATAGGTTGATTCCTGTTATGAAAAGAACTTAACATTTCGACATAGTGGATTTTTTTATCTGCAAAACGATTCTGTGTCTTATGAAATTTTATGATCTTATTCCTAGTCAAACTCAAAATATAGGTTGTGGGTGCTCGTTAGAATCGCTTATTTGAAACGGTTCAAACGAGTACACACAACCTGTTCCTAGGAATAAGGAAAATAATGTATTGTAAACCCCTTGGAACCCGAGTTTTTTCCTATATATAGTGTGATTTGCGAACTTCACGGACTTGTTTACTTGATGATGTTGGCCCTTTCAAAAGATACCAAAAGTGGAGTTACTTAAGGCTTTCAGTGCTTCTTTTTGATACTTGTATTTCAACAAATGCTGTTTTGAACAAATTGTTAACGTTGAACTGAAAAGGTCAGAACACTCTCCAAACAGATTATTGCAACAAATCGATAATACTGAGAGAAGCACTTTCTTGAATAAAAATCAAAAATGGGTTCCTTTAAGAGCAATGAAAACATTCATAAGAAAGAACTGCATTGAAAAATACCAGTTCAAACAAAAGTCACAGCACCTTAAACTTTTATGCAATTTAACTTAAGCACCGCCCACTTTTTCAAACTGATCAAATTGAAGAAAATTTGCAAATTTTAAATCCCTTCTGAAGTACATGGCTGAAAATTGCAGTTATTTTCTCTCAAATAGTTTATTATACCAAACGGAATAAAAAATAAAATGACCAAAAATTCTGATACCAGAAACAATAATTTGTGTTAAAATTCCATAATACTACAAATGGCATCATCATAAATGTCCAGCTAATTAGTAAGTAACAAAACATTAAAGACTAGAATTGTTTTCACTCTGGTTGTCTGCCTTCAGTGTGGTTTCAGGCCTTTTTCTTATATTTCGAAGTACTCTTAGTACATATAATAAAAAAGTGTTTCAGACATTACCAATGCTATGACATAAGACTACTTCTGACGATTTTCAAATCTCATTTTTCTTGCGCCTACTTTAAGCGTAGCGCTATATAGGGTCCGGTTTTCCGTCCGTTCGTCTGTCCGTCAAGTCATCAACATTTGTGACAACCCTAACTTTCACCCTAATGTAAGGGTCCATGTCTCAAGAACTACATGTAGCATGATAAACTTCACTTTCTATGTTAGGTTAGGCAATTAATGTGATGAAACTTGTATTGTATGTAAGCCTATCATATTTATTTATAAAATTATGCATTTGTTTATATGCATGTTTGTACATGTTTATGCTCTAGGGCTATTTAGCCTATAATTGCATTGGAATAAAATTCTCTTTCTTCTTCTCCTTCTTCTTCTTCTTGTATAAGAGCTTCATTAATGATACTTAGTACAAACTCGCATATAGGAATAGCAACTTCAATGCAGGTATCCATATCTCACCTTGACCTACATTTCAAGCATCCTAACTGACTTTGTGAATTATTGCGATCACCCTAACTTACACCCTTATGTAAGAGTCCATTTCTAGAGAACTATAAGAACTTCATTAATGATACTTGGTGCAAACTTGCATCTAGGAATGTCAATTTCAATGCAAGCATCCACTTTGACCTATATTTCATGATTCACTGACTTTGTGAATTATTGCAACCACCCTAAGTTTCACCCTAATGTAAGAGTCCATTTCTCGAGAACTATACAAGCTTCATTAATGACACTTGGTCAAACTTTCATCTAGGATGTCAACTTTAACGTAAGCATCCGTATCTGACATTGACCTACATTGCATGGGTTTGTGAATTATTGTGACCACCCTAACTTTCATCCTAATGTAAGAGTCCATTTCTGGAGAATTATAAACCCCATCCGGGCTTGGAGAAATAGATGGGCTGCATGACGCTTCCACGCAGAGCTGAAACTGACCACACATGAGTACTGGTAAACAGCTTAGAAGGACTAAGCCTGCCCAGGCAAAGTGGTGTGAGTCAAACCGTTCCATACATATAAGACTTTTGGTTCCATTGGGCGGCAGGGCTTGAGATGCAATTTCATCACAATGTCGGGTAAAAGTCCTACAAAATTGGAAGCAAAGTCTCCAAAATGACCTAAATAGTGCTGACGGGGACGTTAAACATTAATTCAAACAAACAAAACAAACATGATACAAACTTGCATCTAGGAGTGACAACTTTTTTTATCATATTACGTCGCATGAGAGTGTAATACCGCTTTGTAATAAATTCGATTACATCACGAAAACACACCTATATAATTTTGACCCACTCGAACCCCACTTTTATATAGTAAAACTGGGGTTTACAGGGGTAAAGCTTATTTTTCTTATTTCTGCTCTAAAATATAGATTGTGGGTACTCGTTAGAACCGCCTCGATGAGGCGGTTCTAACGAGTACCTACAATCTATATTTTGAGCAGAAATAAGAAAAATATCACAATTTTTCATCTTAAAATTTTCATTTTTTCGGCGATAAGGGTTACAATGTATTGGTATAGGCGTGCTTTCGTAATGATCCATTAGTGGATTAAATATGTAAATTGTACATGTACGGCGTCATTAACAACATCGCGTTTACTAATGGCGGAATACTGACATTTTCGTTAAAAGTTCGTGAATAAAATGTGTTTTACATGTCATACATGTATGATAAATAGAATCTTGCAGGGATTCCTCGTTTAATAAATTCAATAACGCATGACCACTCATGTAAGATCCTCTATATACAGGCATCTATGTTTGACCTTGACCTAGATTTCACGGTTCGGTGACTTTGCACCCCCAGAGACGCAACATAGCCTTTGGCGGAATTCTTGCGGACTTATTTTAAAGTATATCTGACGACACTGTTTTGATTAACATTTATGAAAAAGCCATGGTTTTATGTTTTATCTAAATTTAAATTGTGTGTTGCGACGTCCACCGGACTGTGTCCTATCAGATTCATTTGTCACAAACTTTCTATTTTTGCCAGAGTGTGTAGTCAATCTGAAGACTGAAATGAGAAATCATCAAAGTACTGAAAGTACTAAGGAAAGCTGATCTGTCAGAAATATTTATAGACCAGTTTACTTGTTGGCTCAAACGGTTCTCCAGATATTTTGTTGACAAGGTCCCATACCGTTACAAAGAGCGTCAAAAATTCTGATGTAAGAAAAACATCCTTGTTCATTTCTCATGCTTAGTCCATAAACTTCAAAGTCAACTAAAAACGTTCTTCATTTCCTAAAGTGTGCGACGAAAAAGACCAGAATCAACAGGCATCTTATATTACCTCACACCCCAACCCTCCCATCTGCACTCAATTGTGTTCGAAGTTGGGGGAAAACTATAACAACGCTTATATTTCAATTATATTCCAAAATCCGAACACAACCGATTCCACAGATTTCCTAGGGGAATAATAATAGGTGAAGAACGATCAGATGGACAGACGGATTACCGACGGTTTTTATAGTTGTACTAAATAAAAACAAGAGTCTTCTAAACTGGAATCTGTGGATGTCATAAATTTTTCCAGAAATGTTACACTTCGGTATTGTTTACACGCTATTTAAACGTACGCATGATAAATTAGTGGCTACGATAAGCGTGGACACAAGGTTTTACAAAGAATGTCATGGCTATCTTTTTGCAAAAGGAAGTACTTGTCACAGAATTATATAATGCGGCTGTCCTTTAGCCTAGACCTGTGCAAATACCTATCAGTAGCTCTTCAAGATCAAGAGGAGACGGTGCATTGCGTCGAATTTTCTCAGGATCTGCTAAGAACCTAGACTAAACCTGTCTTTTACAAACATTGATAAATATGTGATACATATGTTCAAATATAGTAGCAAGACGTCCAATTCAAAAACACAGAAGCATCACGAAAACACGCCTATATAATTTTGACCTCCTCGAACCCCACTTTTATATAGTAAAACTGGGGTTTCCGGGGGATACCTTATTTTTCTTATTTCTGCTCTAAGATATAGCTTGTGGGTACTCGTTTGAACCGCCTCGATGAGGCGGTTCTAACGAATGCCCACAATCTATATTTGGAGCAGAAATAAGAAAAATATTGCAATTTTTCATCATAAAATTTTCATTTTTTCGGCGATAAAGGTGGCAATGTATTTGTATAGGCGTGTTTACGTAATGGTAAGGGCGCTTGAATAGTGTTCGTGTGAGCATCTTGTTGTTTTTTTATGTCCCCGGTAGCGATAGCGGGGACATATTGTTTTTGCCCTGTCTGTCTGTTTGTTTGTTTGTTTGTTTGTTTGTTGGCTTGTTGGTTTGTACGTGGACAACTTTAACGTTGGTCTTGAGATGTCATATTATCTCAATGTCAGGTAAAAGTCCTGCAAAATCGGAAGTAACGTGTCCAAAATAACCTACATAGTAAATAGCGTTGACGGGTAATGAAACAGTAAGAAAATATCAGTCAAGAAAGGCCACAATCAAAGAACGCAGCCATCTCAAATCGCCTAAAGAGTAAGTGACACGAAGGCACACTCGAAAACAGGCCAAATATGAACCAACGGTAGAAAGCCATTTCATAAATAAGACTGCAAAGGGATGAAGGAATGACCGCCTTGGGACGGTCAGTAGTAAAACTACTGGGGGTATTTCAGCCCTCGCCCTCAGTTCCAGTACACAATAACAATAACAAAATGATCCGCATGGAGGCTTTCTAGCTCATTAGTGAGTCGAAAAAAAAATACATAGTAATATGGTTTTTTATTAATTAACAATCCTGTATTGATCGGAGGTCATCCGTATTAACACCAGGTCAACCAATATTAACGGAGGTCAAGTGAGGACAAAAAAATCAATAATCATGTTTTTTAATTGTGTCACTTAAATCATGTAATTTCGTATTGACCCAGTAACAGGTCCTCGGTCAACTGCATTAGCCCTCGGCCCCTCGGCCTTCGGCCTCGGGCCAATGCAGCAGACCTCGGACCTGTACCTGGGCCAATACGAAATTACTGAATTAATAACATTATAGTTCAGATTAATACCGCCATGAATCAGCGTTGAGGACTCAACTACAATCCGACGTCAGAGGAGAAGAAAACAGGAGAGTCGAAGCCAGGAAATATCAGGCTCTACGCCTCTTGAATTTAAAAAATTTAGGATGGGACCGTCATAGACTCCGCCGCGCAACCGAAGACCGAAGCAGAGTTGTCCACTGTAAAATGGTTCACAACCAAATACGCGGTCTGTCGCATAACACCCATGCTATAACCAATTTTCTTGTGTTTCATAACAATCCTGAACTGACCAGAAAAATTATCACCACCTAGTATTATTCTGAACTTACCATAAAATGTATTTTTCTGAATTTACCATGATTGGTATTCTTCTGAGTTTACCATAAATAGGCAGTACGATAACACTCTCCGCCCCCGCCCATAGGGGCTTGAAGAAATATATGGGCTGCACGATGCTTCCACGCAGAGCTGAATCCGGCCCGCACACTAGTGCTGGTAAACCGCTTAGAGGATCTAAGCCTGTCCAGGAACACCGGTGCGAGGCGGACCGTCCATGCTAATAAACCCTATTGGTTTCATTGGGCGACAGGGCTTGAGATGTCATTTCATCTTGATGTCGGGTAAAAGTCCCACAAAATTGGACGCAACGTCTCCAAAATGACCTTTACAGTGTTGACGGGGACGTTAAACCTCAATTCAAACAAACAAAAACGATAACACTCCCGTGCGACATAGTGCATTTTTCACATCTCCAAAATGGCTATTTTTGCTGATGAAAATCCGGGATATAATTCTAATTTTTACTGCAAACAAAGGTTGTGGGTACTCGTTAGAACCGCCTCATTGAGGCGGTCCTATCGTGTACCCACAACCTATGTCTTGATACAGAAAGAAGAAAAATAATGAATACCCCCAAAACCCCAGTTTTTTCCTGTATAAAGCGGGGTTTAGGAGGGGGTGTTCATTTTCACGCGATGATTCTGAATTTAACATAGATAGTATTCTTCTGAATTTACCATTCTAACGAGCACCCACAACATATGAAATATATCACAAATTTACATCGGAAAAATAGCCATTTTAGAGGTATGAAGGAATGTATTGTGACACACGGAGTTTTCATTGTAATAAGAAACGACCGCCAGAAAATCTAATATTGGCGTGAGCACCGGAGTTTAACCCTTTTGTGTACCAAATGGAATCTTCCTCCTTATATATAACAGGAGTCCATTTCGAAATCTAGGGGTGCCAGTTTGTGTTTTCTTCAACATTTATTTGGAAAATGGTTGAACTTATTTCAAACAGTGTAGGCCCTGATCAGATGCCGCGTTCTGCGGCATCTGAACTGGGCTTACATTGTTTGCCAAATACCCGTTTTGGGGATTCCGATACTAAAAGGGTTATGAACATCCAATCCAGTGCAAGTTTCTACCAAATACATGTAAATATGTTCTATAAAAGGGTTATCCTTTGGAAGCAAGGAATACACCACAGAAGTGAAAAATATGGAGTGTACATGTTTTCTGGGCCAGACTAGCTAGTTTCGGCCAATTAGGCCTCATCAGTGACCCTCAGACATTTTCAAAATCACACAATGGAATCAATGATCCCAAAGGACAAGAAAATATAATCTACACTATGATATAGGGCAGGGAGACGTTTTACCACCGCCACACATTCCCACACACCAGCTGTAGTGAAGTCTGCAATAATGAAAAACGAATTCCGCCTTTGGCGATAGTTCATCAGTTGGTCTACGATGCTGTACATCGCATGATGAACTGTCCCCCTCGCTCTTCGACCTCGGGCGACAGTTCATCAGGTGGTCCACAGAGTGAGTGTTTGAGTTTTACGTCTCACCAACAGCTAAGGTCATATGGAGACGGGACCTCGGTTTAAAGACTCATCCGAAAGTCTGGAGAGGCCCGGGATCGATCCTGCGAACCCTGGTTTACAAAGCGAGTAGCATAACCTCTTCTATAGGTTGTCCACAGGACCTCTGGGCTAACAGTTTTAACTCTCTCCCAGAAAGGTATGAAATAGTTGTGTCGTGAAAATTCATGTTTGTCATTCATTAATAAAACAGACCTTTTCAAATATATTGAAACTATTTCCACCAAAGATGAATTTTTCATATAATAGTCCTGATATTTTTCATATTTCTATTCGAAACACAGATTGTGGGTACTCTATAGAACAGCCTCACGAGTACACACAATTTATGTTTTTGAGTAGAAATAAGACACATAATGTATACATCTGCAAACCCCCGTTTTACTATATAAAAGTGGGGTTTAAGGGGGCAAAATTATATAGGCGTGTTTGGGTGATGTGCAAACAACAAATGTGCGGACCATCTTGTGCAGCCGTGCAGTCTGATCAGAGCCTTTTCGTCGCTTTTTTGATAGTACAATACATCAGGTGAACAAGTCCGTAAAATGAAAACCCCTAAACCCCACTTTATAAACAGAAACCTAGGGTTTACGGGGCTATACATTATTTTTCTTATTTCTACTCTAAGACTTAGGCTGTGTGTATTCGTTAGAACTGCCTCACAGAGGCGGTTCTAACGAGCACCCTCAACCTATACATTTATTACAAAATTATCAAGACTTTTCATCAGAAAAGTAGCCATTTTGGAGATTTGAAAAATACATTATGTCGCACGGGTGAATTATCGTAATGCATCTAGATTCGTATACAAAATCAAGCCCCTAACTAGTCTGTTAAGATGAGCAGACAAGTGTGCTTCTTACCTCGTCACGAAATAGAAGTCATTACAAAAACACGCCTATTCAAATACATTGTAAATTTTATCACCGAAAAATGAAAATTTTCATATGAAAAATTGTGATATTTTTCTTATTTATGTTCAAAACATAGATCATAGATACTCGTTAGAGCCGTCTCGACAAGGCGGTTCTAAGGAGTACCAACACTGTGTTCGAGCAGAAATAAAAATAATGTATTCCCCTGCAAACCCCGGTTTTACTACATAAAAGTGTGGTTTAAGGGGGGTCAAAATTATATAGGCATGTTTTGTGATGTGAAGGCAATGACCAGGAATCGATACAACTATCAAACATCTCACATCAGAGACACCAAAGGGAAAGAAACATGATCATGAAATAACTAAACCCTGATGAAAATATCACAAGCGGAAAGGCAAAAGGACAGCAACTTTCCCACAAAATGGCCAAACTGCTATCCGAAATAAAAAAGATATAAGCAATATATACATGCAAAGACAAACTTTAACAAAAATAAACTGCGACAGAAAAGTTTTGAAAAACGGATCTTATGTTATTCTGTTTTGTAAACTTTCGGATGGTTCCGGTGAATACGACAGCGTCCCTGTCGACTTCGTCGTCTGTGACCCTACCACCGGTGGTTGTTAAAAGTAGTCTATGATGGAGCAAATAAAACGAAAAAAAAAATGGCGAAGATTTGCTGAATTATTTCGATACTGAGTTTTCACAATATCGGCGTTATTCATAATGTCGATATGAGAATTGTTTATTTTACATAGATGTGATTTTTAGGGTTTGAACTATTTCCGCAGTTTTAATTTTTCCAAACTATTTTCTCAGAAACGCTGCAGCGATTGGTCCGTTTAGCTCACCAGAGCCGAAGGCTTCGGGGAGCTTATAGTATACGCACTTGTCCATCGTCGTCTGCGTCTGTGAAGTATGTCCGCCGTCAACACTTTCAAACGACATCTCCCCTGAAGCCACTGGGTCAATTAGGCTTAAATTTTATCTGTAGCATCCTTGGACTGGGGGACTGAAAATGTGTGTGTGTGTGTGTGTGTGTGTGTGTGTGTGTGTGTGTGTGTGTGTGTGTGTGTGTGTGTGTGTGTGTGTGTGTGTGTGTGTGTGTGTGTTTAAATCGGCTCATTAGTTTGTAGTTTGGTTGCTATGGCAACTTCTTGTAGTTGGTTGCTATGGCAACTTGTAGTTTCCATAGACTTATAATGTGCCATTTTACTGCCAAACCTCTGCAGATAGTTTGACAAAACTTTCATAGAAATCTTCCTTAGGCAATCTACTATCTGCCATATGATTTTAGGCCTACTGCTCATTTTTGGGGCGATGGCCCCAGAGTAGAGAGTGAAATTTGTCTTACTGCAAAATGCCAATTTTGTACAGGAAACCCAGAACGGGTAATTGGCAAACAGTGCAGATCCAGATCACATGCCGCCTTCAGTGGTATGTGATCTGGGCCTACACTGTTTGCAAATAATTAACTATTTTGCAAATAAAATTTGAAGAAAACACAACCTGGCATCCTTAAATTTTGAAATGACCTTGTGCTTATATAAGGTAGCAGATGCCATTCAGTAAAAAGGGTGGCTGCTTTTAAACAGCATCCAGTGGGTTTGGTCTTGCCGGTCTAAACCATGATGTGAACCAACGAATATCATCATCTTAAACTTTATCCACTTAATGTTTTTTTTGGAAAAATAGATACTAAAAACTTAATAGTAGAACTTTAAAACAAAATTGCGAAGTCTGTGACCTTTGTGTCAGGGTTAAAGAGAAGAAGGGCTGGATTATAAGAATCTTATATAGGTGTGAGGGGTGGATTGAAAAATCCGTCCCGAGGGACACTGTCCGGCATCACGAGGCTTGTCGAGTGATGCCGGACAGTGATCCCGAGGGACGGATTTTTCTATCCACCCCTCACACCCATATTGGATTCTTTTTCTTGCATACCTTCCATTTCTATTACGATTTTTTAATGCTGCTGTCACTTCGGTTACCGACGTCCGCCATTTTGTGATGACACAACAGGAATGTTTAGTGACGTCACGCATGACGACGCCGCGCATGAGGTTGTTATCAACCAGTGCATTTATCAAACACGCGATTATTTTCGATTTGGGGTCGGAACACCAGGGTCAGAACATAAATTTCTATCCCAGGGTAAAATCACGGATTTCCTTGTCTGGTGTGCAAGAAAGTGCTGAGTAATCGTTGGACCAGTTTCAAATACCATGCATAAACTAATTCTACCTTTAATATGGCTTGGAATGTATTGGATCTTTAAAAAGTCTAGCGCAAAACTTGCTGGATAAAAATGTCCGTGATCTCGACCTTAATGATACTGGGATAGAGCTCTCTATCAATGAGCTTAATACAGTCAGGAAGGTCGGCTGTCAGTTTTTAACAAAAGAATGTACACTTTGTCAATTACCGGTGAGATAAAAGCAACCGATTAAAGAAACAAAACCAGGGGCTTCTGTCAGGAAGAACAGGGGAACAACTGACATGATCTTAACAGCAAAGATGTTTCAAAAGACAAACGTGGCACAATTTGTGAACCTCTACAGGACCTTTGTTAATCTTACAAAAGCATTTAAATTATAAGAAAATATGGTTGCTCGGCTAAGTTCATAAAAATGGTACGGCAATTCCACCATGGTATACTTGCCCGGGTCCTAGATGACAAGCTTTCTGATCAATTCCATGTGACTTATGTCAAACAAGACTGTGTACTAGCGCCAACGTTGTTCAGATTGATGTTTCTAAAATGCTCAAATATGTTTATCACGATGGTGATAATAGCTGGTGAAATGGCAAAGGGTGTTCAAACAGAAAGGATGCAAATATGTGGGACAATTATATCTGATTTATGTGACAGCTATGATCTAAGAGTCAGCATTAAAAGCCTGAAGTGGTATATCAGCCAGCACTAGGAAAACCTTGCAAGGAGACTACTATCGCAGTGAAAGGTCATCGGTTGCAAGTTGTAGACAAGGTCACGCACATCTGGAACACAATGTCAAAGCCCTATGCACATTCATGGTGGTGAAGTCAATGTCAGGACTGCCAAAGCTAGCGCAGCATGTGGCCGACGAAGTGAAAATGTTTGGTCAGGTATGGCACAAAGCTGGAGGTCCATAGAGCTGTGATGCTGTCAACACTATTATACGCATGTGAAATTTGGACAGCTTGGACATTCCATTACATTACATATGTTAGTATGGTTGTCCGGCCAAGTTCATAAAAAAATGGTGCAGCAGATCTGCCCAGGTCCGGGATAACAAGTTTTCTGATCAATCCCATGTGACCAAACGAACCACGCAAAACTCTGTACACGCGCCTAAGCTGTTCAGCATGATGTTTTCTGCCACGCTCAAAGATGTTTTCCATGATGGTGACAATAGTTTGTCTATAATGTGCGCTTTGAAGGGAGCTTTTCAACCTATGGAGGTTGCAAGATAAATTCAAGATGGAGTTCTGCAACGGAAGGTCAGGTGGTTTGTCTCCGGGTGCTCTGTTTTTTGCCCACATCTGATTAACGATCGGCTCGAAGTAAGTTAATTAATCTTGAAAGGGTTTTAAAACCAGAACCCACAAAAATCCAAGGTGCAGACAGAGGTGTTAGGCGAGGCAATAGGTGTTTCAACACTTACTGTGCAAAATAGAAGAGAAGGCAATGATCAGGAATCGATACAATTAACCCACAGCTCCCATCAGAGACACCAAAGGGAAAGAAGCAAAAACATGAAACAACTAGACCCTAATGGAAACATCACTAGGGGAAAGCCAAAAGGACAGTTTCTTTCCCATAAAATGGCCATTTGGCTATCCAAAACAAAATGATATAAGCAATACACACTCTCAAAGACAAACCGTAACAAAAATATTCTGCGACAGAAGAACCGCCTTGGAACGGTCAGACAGGATTCAGGCACAGAAGTCCTGAAAAAGGCACATATGCTGATGGGAGATACTCGTATAAAACCGGCCCAATTTAGATAGACAGACCATATTATTTGAATACCCGATGCGCATTTGCCGAAGAAAATGCTTTGTGACGAACTACAGGTGGAAAACGCCCCATGGTCGTCGGAAGAAGTGATACAAGATCAACCTTATCGACAACCTTAAAGGCCCAACATAACAGCTGAGTCATTAATACAAACCGTACAGGAGGAGAAGAAGGGTTGATGGTGAGCAAGAAGCAAAATGAATCAGTGAAGCCAACAGAAACGTGCTCAGCAGAAAGCCAGAGCTAAGGCATCAACACCCATGGTGTATCTACACCCAAAAGTTCAGAGCCAATATCTCTCTGATCAGCAATCATAGCATATATAAACAGTGGCACTTCATACATTTGCTTAAGATTGTTCATTGCCAATTAATATTAATAATAATAATAATAATCGACCTTATTTATAGATGGTAACACATTTTGTACTGATAATAATATTCCATGTAGTCCTCTTATCCTGGGTAGGAACCAGTACTAAGCAATGTGGATAAAGTTTCTTGCTCAAGGAAACAACACGTGGCGCTTGCGAGGATCGAACCGGCTACCTCTCGATCTCAAATCCGATGCTTTACCACTGCACCACATTGATGAATATTTATGCTGTTGCACGGGTTGCTATGTTTTTTCATTTCTCAATGTCAACAAGTATTTCTCTTTTGTTTTAGTCTATATCATGAGATTGTTGTTTTGTACATGTGTGGTGTGTGTTTCTTCTTTTGTTTTGTGAATACTAAGCCTTTCTTTTGTTTCGGTGCCTTGGAACGACTGGTTTTATTTATCGCGACCTGTTCGTTCTATTTTGCACAATGCTAAACTGTTTTATGTATTCTGTGCGCAAGGTAAACAGAATCAGAAATATTGCCTAACTGACACAATTAATAAAATTGTATCTTAAGCATCAATGTCTCATTATCTCAAACACGGATAACACTAACTACAACTTATGTCAAACTTAAAGTGGATGGCTGGGTGGATAGATAGATGGATGCAGGCTGGAAGACAGCTAAATTTTGAGCTGCTAATTTGGCTGCGTATATGCCTTATATTTGAACATCGTTATCTTTAACTGCTTTTAGCTCAAACAAAAAATCGAGTATCACAACCTTATTAACCAAAATGAGTATTACAAATACATTTAAAATATCAATATCACCCCTTAGGTTACACTCTGCTTCTTCTGTACGGATTCCTCATTCTATTAAGAACTTTAATACTATGTTGCCTTCGGTATTGGTTAGACCCTTAAATTTGTCTTTTGTAACTTCAGTTAATCTCAAAGGAGCAGGCAATACCAATGTTTTTGGGAGTAGTCTTCGTATAAGACTATCTCCTCTCAAATCGCCAATCCTTCGAAAATATACTAATCCGTGGAAAAGAAGTGGAATGTATCCTAGTATTTCTAAGTGCAATGCCAAGAGGTGCAGATGTTGTTCGCATTTAAGCACTGCGTCTACCGTTACTTCATCTGTAAACGGTAGACGCTTCTCTGTAGTTAACATGTCTGATTTGACATGACAGTCTACAGATTTAATTTATCTAATTACTTGACGTGCTGCAAACTGTAATATGCAGTACGTCGGTCAAACTAACCGCATGCTTAAAACTAGATTTAACGAGCATTATCGTAGAATGAGTAAGCCTAAGAAAACTGACACTTTCTTGTACCGTCACTTTCGACGTACAGGTCATTCTGTAAATAACATTGTTATACAACCAGTGGAAAAACTTTATTATGATGCAAATTCTACATCTAGATTCAAAATAATCAAAAGACATGAAGCTGAATTGAAATGGATTAAATTTTTACAGACCCCTTTTCCACTGGGTTTCAATGACAACATTTATCATGAGGGTAATATTTCCAGAATGCCGGACTTTGATATTTTCTCACTCCTGGAATGTCGAAAACGCAGAACTAGATCTCACGGCACCAGGAAAAATGGTAACTTTAAACGTAAATCACGTGCCTTTAAACGAAACAATACTAGACTGAAGTGACTGTCAATTATATTATTAAATCATGGACGCCACTCTATGCTTTCATTTTTAAGTTCATTACCCGTTTCTGTTTTACGTCTTCTGGACACCGAGGCGAATAAATTCTACGATAGTTCTCATCAGTTATATGATGCGGCTCTCTTAACTAGAGGCTATACTCAGCATACTCTCCGTCCTTACATTGATTCTGAAATTAATCATAAACGCCATTTCTTCAAAATATCCTTCATTAATAAGGGTATGGATTTTATAGATTTGCCCAGTATCTTCCGAGAGAGATCGGTGCTTTCTTCCATTCCTGCTTATTTTCAAAATACTGAAACACCTATAATTTGCTATAAATATAACAAACCTGTTAGATCTATCATTTTTAATTTCAATAAACTTGTTTCAGATCTTGATGTTGATACTAATACTCCTGATTCATGTGATTGTAAAAACTCAAAGTATTGCTATCCTGCTGCTGGTCATGTAATTACTGGCAATTTGAAAATTATTCCTGATTCTAGGATAAGGAATATAATTTCTAAAGGACCGAAATATCGGTTTCCTTCTAAAATTGATTTCAGTAAATGTAGAGATGAAATCGCTGCTTCCTTGAATGAATTCGGTAATCGATGGTGTAAGCGAGAGTATGTTGAGCATAAAGCCCTTAAGGACTGGAAACTTAGCATTTTAAAACTAGTGAATAAACGCATTTCTTTCTATTCTCAAAATACTAACTTATTACCTCCTAAGCCCAAGACGTCTTTACGTCATCTTAAACTAGGTATTCAAGAATTTCATAAGAAGTTTGTTTTGGCCCCTGCAGACAAGGCCGCTACCAACGTCGTCGTTGTGTGACGGCTCCACTATGTTAACACGCTTAAGCAGGAGCTTGGTGGTACTAAGGCCTATGAACTTCAGCCTTTAGCTGAAGAGAGAGCTATAGTAGATAAACATGTTTGTCTTTCAGCCACCAAGTTTGCTGTGTGTGTTAACGAAGGCCAAGACAAGCTTCCTACGCTATACTGGTTACCAAAACTTCATAAAAACCCTTACAAAGCACGGTTTATTGCAAATTCTAGCTCTTGCACTACCACTGAACTTTCTAAATTATTAACTTCCTGTCTTACTGCTATTAAAACGCATGTAATTAAATATTGTGATAAAGTCTTTGAAAGATCAGGAAGAAATCTGTTTTGGTCTATAAAAAATTCGAATGAGGTTTTAAATAAATTGAAATCTAGACATTTTCGTGCTTCTAGTCTGTCTACCTACGATTTTTCCACTCTTTACACTACACTTCCTCATAATCTTATAAAAGAAAAGCTTAATGATTTAATTGAATGGGCTTTTCACAGAGAAGATTCTCTCTATCTTGCATGTAATGTCAGAAATGCATTTTTCACTTCTAAAGAGCATAAGAATTATACACTTTGGTCATGTCAGAAAGTGTGTGATGCCCTCACCTTTCTACTTGACAATATTTATATTAGATTCGGTACTAAGTTATTTAGACAAATTGTGGGTATTCCGATGGGTACTAATTGCGCACCTCTTGTGGCTGATCTGTTCTTGTATTGTTATGAAACAGACTTCATTTTGTCGCTTTCCATTGATAACCAATCTGAAATTATTGAAGCTTTTAGCTCTACTTCTAGATATTTAGATGATTTATTAAATATTGATAATACCTATTTTGATGGTTTGATCAGTCAGATTTACCCCCTAGAACTTCAGTTAAATAAAGCAAATTCTTCTGATACCGAGGCCCCGTTTTTGGATTTACATCTATCTATTGTAGATGTATTTGTTTCGTGCAAAATTTATGATAAATGCGATGACTTTGATTTTGAGATTGTAAATTTTCTTTTTTTGGATGCTGATGTTCCTCGTGCGCCATCAAATCAGGTGACCTTCTCTTGGAAGTCGAGAAAAAACAGCAAGTTGTAAGCCTGCTAAGCACCAATAAACTCTTTGATCTTCAGGTTAAAGTCTCTCTCCACAACACGTTAAATTCGTCTAAGGGAGTGATTCGCAGTCCAGAACTGCGCCCTTGTACAGATGAAGAGATCGTCGATGGCTTGAAAGATCAGGGAGTTGTTGGTGTTCGTAACATCAAAGTCCGTAGAAGTGGTGTACTAAAACCAACAGCAACTTATGTGTTGACTTTTAATACACCAGTTCTACCCAAGAAAATCAAAGTAGCATATCTTTCCATTAACGTAGAGGTATACATCCCAAACCCGCTTAGATGTTACTCTTGTCAGGCTTTTGGCCATCATGAAAGCAGATGTCAGAGAAAAAAACTCTGTCCTAATTGTGGTGAAGAAAAGCATGTTGATAATCACCTCAACTGCAAAAATGAACCCAAATGCGTAAATTGTGATGGCAAACATGCTGTTTTCTCTCGAGACTGTCCGGCATGGAAAAAAGAAAAAGAAATACTAACCGTCAAATACCAAAGGGGGATAACATTCCCAGAAGCGCGAAAAATTGTCGATGAGCGATATATAACACCAACCACCAGTTTCGCCAGCATCACAAAGGGTACTGGTGTAAAATGTACCAGCTCCGCGACACAGACTGCTGAATCATACATAGCTGAACTGAAAAAATCTGGTGCATGGAGTAAACCCACTCCAGCACCGCAAAGTTCAACCAACTTATCAAATGGCGCAATCCAGATTGCTTCGGATCGGTCGACAGCGACCGTACCGAAGCCAGCGCCGCACGTAAAAGAGAAACTCGACTCAGGTCGTACTAATAAGGGATCGGAAGATCCGACCAAAAAACATCAATTGTCTCAAAAACATACAGACAGACAACGTAAAATGGAAAGAGACAATATTAGATTTCAGAACAGATTCGGATCTTTGAGTGACAGTGATATGGAGTTCGCTGAAACTCCATCATCACCAAATGGCAATAACAGATCGAGGTCAGCAACACCACGAGCTGGTGGTAGCAGATCTATATCACCAATTGCAGCTCCAATATAGTTTCTAGTCTTAATCTCTTCATAAAATGGATTTAAAACACAAAATAATACAATGGAATTGTCGAGGTCTTAAACCAAATTATAATGAACTCTTATTACTTATTTCGTTATTAAACCCATCGGTTTTTTGTTTACAAGAAACTTTTTTAAAAACTGATGACAACATTGATGTCAGGGGTTTCAATACATACAACTATATCTATTCTGATGGTAGCAAACCATCTGGTGGCAGTTCAATTCTTGTTAAATCATGTTTACCACAAAGAGAGATCAAATTAAAAACAGACCTACAAGCTGTAGCAGTATCGGTTTCTCTGGATAAAGAAACTACAATTTGCTCTTTATATATTCCACCCTCATTTTCGTTAAAGCCCGAACATCTTGACTCATTGCTGAGTCAACTTCCATCGCCATATCTTTTAGTTGGCGACTTCAATGGTCACAATATTCTATGGGGCTGTAAAGATATCAATAACAGAGGAGCACTTGTTGAAGATTTTATTGCAAAGAGCGATCTTTGCTTGATGAATGATAAATCTTATACTTACCTTCACCCAGCGACAGGTCATTTGTCTTCTTTGGATCTCTCTTTGTGTCACCCATCTCTCTTCTTGGACTATGACTGGTCTGTTCATGATGATCAGTGCGGAAGTGATCACTTCCCTGTTATAATTGAGAGTGTAAACGAACCAGATGAGGACTGTAACCAGAAATGGAAAATGAATAAAGCCGACTGGGAATTATTCCATAATTTATGTGAAGAAGAGTTATCAATTGATCATTTTAATGAATCATCCGACATTGTTTCTGATTTCACAGATACACTTATTAACATATCAGAACAATGCATTCCAAAGACCTCCACAAATACTAAGAAAAGCAAGCCTTGGTTTAATAATGACTGTAAAGAAGCTATTAAAAAGCGTAAACAGGCTCTAAATAAGTTCTGCAAAAATCCCACTTCAGAAAAGCTCAACGACGTAAAAGTTTTTAGAGCTAAAGCTCGGCGAACAATCCGAGCTTCCAAACGAAAGTCATGGAGAGAATATGTCTCCAAATTGAACTATAAAACCCCCATTAAAAAGGTTTGGGATATGGTACGAAAAATTTCAGGAAAAACAAAGTCTTCTAGTTTTACACATTTAAATACTGAATTTGACACAATAGCTTCAACAAAAAAAGATATTTCAGATACTCTTGGGCACACATTCTTGAGAAATTCATCATCGCGTAATTATTCTGACACTTTTAGAAATTTCAAAAAGGACCAAGAGAAAAGAAATCTAAACTTTAAATCACTTAATCACGAAGAATACAACAAACCTTTTAACTTATCCGAACTCGTTGAAGCCATTGAAAAATCACATGATACGGCAACCGGCCCCGATGAAATTCATTATCAGATGCTTAAGCATCTGCCAAAAAGTTCTCTTACAACACTTTTAGATATCTTTAATAATATTTGGGAAACGGGGGTCTGTCCTGAGAGCTGGCGTGTAGCTACAGTTGTACCAATTCCGAAACCAGGGAAAGATCATGCAGAACCTACAAATTATCGTCCGATAGCTTTGACAAGTTGTTTGTGTAAAACATTGGAGAGAATGATAAACAAGAGATTAGTCTGGTACTTAGAGTCCAACAACCTCATTTCAGAATATCAATCGGGCTTTCGTTCGGAACGTAGTACCAATGACAATTTAATAAGACTAGAAACATTTATACGAGATGCTTTTATTAACAAAGAACACGTAGTAGCTGTCTTTTTCGACTTGGAGAAAGCATATGATACAACATGGCGATATGGAATATTGAAAGATCTACATAACATTGGCTTAAGAGGAAAACTTCCCAGTTTTATTGAAAGCTTTTTAGGGGAACGCATGTTTCAGGTGCGTGTGGGGTCTACCGTGTCAGATTTCTATGATCAAGAACAGGGTGTCCCACAGGGTAGTATTCTTTCAACTACGCTATTTAACATCAAAATAAACAATATTGTACAATGTTTGGACGACAAAACTGATTGTTCATTGTATGTTGATGATTTTTGTATATGTTACCGTTCAAAAAATATGAAAACAATTGAACGAAAGTTACAACAAAATTTAAAAAGAATAGAAGAATGGACTGATAAAAATGGTTTCAAGTTCTCCAAGTCGAAAACGCAGTGTGTTCATTTTTGTAAACTACGGAAGAAACACGAACATCCTTCCCTGTTTTTATACGGATCACAAATTCCTGTTGTTGAAGAAGCCAAATTTCTTGGGGTCATATTTGATCAAAAGTTATCTTTTATTCCCCATATTAAATATCTTAAAGCGAAATGCTTAAAAGCTTTGAATCTTTTGAAAGTTTTAGCTCATACAAGTTGGGGAGCAGATCGGTATACTTTATTACATCTTTACCGGTCTTTAATAAGATCTAAATTAGATTATGGGTCTGTTGTTTATGGTTCTGCCAGAAAGTCCTATTTAAAATCCTTGGATACTATCCATCACCAAGGCCTTCGTCTGGCCATGGGAGCCTTCCGTACTTCTCCCGTATTAAGCCTTTATGTAGAAGCAGGTGAACCATCTTTAACCTCGCGCAGAGAGAAACTTTCTCTTCAGTATGCTATTAGACTTGCTGCAAATCCATCTAACCCGGCATCCAAAATTTCATTTCGACCTCAATTTGTAGATAGGTATGAAACTAAACCCACAGCAATTAAACCTTTTGGATTACGTATTTTACCACTGCTGGAAAATTCAGGTATCGACCTTAAAAATATTCAAAAACATGAAACCGCCGAAGTTCCATCTTGGTGTATTAAACAACCTTCTATTCTGTTCGACTTACATGATGGCAAAAAATCCGAATCAAATCCGATACTTCTCAAACAAAACTTTCAGGTACTGCAATCACGTTACGATGATTACCAGCAAGTCTATACTGATGGTTCCAAAGAAGGAGATAAAGTTGGTTGTGCGTATGTTTCTAAAGATACGCACAAAACCATGCGCCTTCCAGATGGTTCATCTATTTTTACAGCTGAAGCCAAAGCAATAGACCTAGCTTTAGATTTTATCAGTTCTTCAACAATTCAAAAAGCAATTATATTTTCTGATTCACTTTCTGTGCTTAAGGCTTTAGACCATTCATCATCTAAAAATCCTCAAATTCAAAAATTGATCGAAAAACATCATGAAATTTCTAAAACACACCAAATCTTGTTTTGTTGGCTTCCGAGCCATATTGGCATTGTCGGCAATGAATATGCTGACAAGAAAGCAAAGGAATCGCTCAATCTTGATCCATCTGTTTTTAAAATTCCTTTTAATAATTTTAAACCATTTATCAATAGATACATCTTGTCCGAATGGCAAGGCGAATGGGACCGTGCAATAAATAACAAACTCCATGCCATTAAACCTGTCGTTAGTACAAAATGCTCTCCTCCACAGTTTTCCAGAAAAGAGGACGTAGTATTAACACGACTGCGCATCGGCCATACTAGAGTTACTCATTCTTATATTTTTAATGGTGATGATCAGCCTTCTTGTGTAGGTTGTGATCAGCCATTCACTGTGAAACATATCTTAATTGACTGTGTTGACTTTTCACCCTCACGTATTTTATATTTCAAAGCTGACACTTTGCAACGGCTGTTTCGAGATGTACCTGTTGATAACATTATTTTATTCTTAAAAGAAATTGGTCTTTTTCATAAGATTTAACTGTTTCAGATTTTTATACATTATCATTCTGACTTGTTACTTTTAATATCATCATAATTATTCATGCCGTTTAACCGTTAACCGACTGACGCTTATGACCCACCAGGAGGGTTGACGCGTCGTTAAACACGAAATCATCATCATCATCCTCGTGCGCCATCCTATGGCGTTTATATTTCGCAATTAATTCGATTTGCTAGAGTGTGTAGTCATGTTACTGACTTCAACACTCGTAATAAATTATTAACGGCTAAACTCCTTAATCAGGGTTATCGGTACCATAAACTACGCAAAGCCTTTTCAAAATTTTATAGACGCCATTCTGATTTAATTTCTAAATTCAATATTGGACTTAAATCTCTTCTGCAACAAGGTCTATCGGAACCCGAATTTTATGATGACTTAGTATATAAATTCAGAAAAATACATAACCGCAATGACTTCAGCACCCAATTTCGTAAAATCATTCTTCGATATAAAAAGATTGGGTACAACATGGATATTATACGACAGACTGCATGCATGGTAGTTAACCCAATCACGGTTGGCAACTTTGCTTCCCTCTTTAATTGCACGCCGGTGGGTCAGGCCTCAGATTCTATGACGGCTCCAACGTAAAGGCTTATCGAAAATTAGAGAGATAATGTTGGTTGGTGCCTGATGCTCTGTCTCTGGTCGGGCTCATCGGAGTCTAACTGTTGGTTTTCTTTTGCTCCAGCATTTCTGTGGTTTCTTGCTGTCGAGTCCTCACCGTTGTCTCACCTCCGTGGTTCTTTGATTTTTGTGTTCACGGAGATGTTGCACTGATGAGTTAGGAGGCCTTCATGCGGACTGAACAAATTATTTGTCTAAATCGCGACGGAAGTAAGGGCGAGGATTGTGGCCACGTAAAATCGATTTAAGCCCCCCAGTGGAAATCTTCCACTGACCGTTCCAAGGCGGCTCTTCTGTGGCGATTTATTTATGTTGTTGTTTGTTACTTACTGTGTGTATCACTTGTGTCTTTTGGTTTTGGATGGCCATATGGCCATTTTGTGGGAAAGTAACTGTCCTTATGGCCTTCCTTTGTTTAGGTTTCCATTATGGTCTGGTCGCTTAATGTTTGTATTTCTTTCCCTTTGGTGTCTTTTATGGGTGGAGTAAGTTAATTGTATCAATTCCTGATCTTTGTTTTACTTCTACTTTAAGACAACGAGACTTGGTTGTACTTCAAGAACACAATATTACAAAAATACTGTAGGCGCAGTTGGCCGAAGTTAGCTAGCCAGTCCCAGATAAACTTGAATACTCCATTATTTTCGGTTCTGTGATGTATCCCTTGTTTTCAAAGGATGCCCCTTTCATAGAACAGATTTGTGCTAAAATGCTGTTTTGATACCCTGAATGATATACATTTAAGATATCAGAATATACAAACATACAAACAGCATGTGGAAATAAATGTAACAAATAATTAGGAAAACAAAATGTTCATTTCTTCATGCTGTCATGTACGAGTATACCTTCACATTTGAATCCAAAGGCAACTTTTACGGTTCTGTTGTTTTATTGTTTGCCGGTTTGCGTCATTCACGTAAGGGAAGTCTCCTTGGTGTAGTGGTTACGTTACTCGTCTTGTAAACCAGGGGTCGCAGGATCGATCCCGGGCTCCTCCAGACTTTCGGATGAGTCTTTAAACCAAGGTCCCGTCTCCGTATGACTTTAGCTGTTGTTGGGACGTAAAAAATCAAACACTCATTCATGTAACATTTAATAATTAGCCTACCGTCAGATAGAAATCGAGTTCAAAAAGTGAGTTAAATGTCGATTTCGACAGTTCGAGTTATGGTATCTGATGGTATGCCGAAAGTGGTATGTTTTTTTTTTTTCATTTAATAACTATATGTCATCAAAATTCTTTCAAATATGTGGCTCTGCATTTACAAAGAAATACAGTTTGAGTTCGAAACGTAATAGGTGGGCTTCAACAGTTTTCACAAGCGTCGTAGCTCCTGAAAATCACGAAAATTAGGAAAACAAAGTCAGGAAAGTCAGGAAAAATCGAATTAAGCCGCCCCCCGCCCCCCAGTGGAATTCGTTTCACTGACCGTTCTAAGGCGGTTCTTCTGATTTATTTTTGTAATGGCTTGTCTTTGAGTGTTTGTATCGCTTATATTATTTTATTTTGGATAGCCAATTGGCCATTTTGTGGGAAAGTAACTGTCCTTTTGGCTTTCCGCTAGTGATGTTTCCATTAGGGTCTAGTTCTTTCATGTTTGTGTTTCTTTTCCTTGGTGTCTCTGATGGGAGCTGTGGGTTAATTGTATCGATTCCTGTTCACTGCCTTCACTTCTATTTTGGGTGTGGGTTAGTTGTATTGATTCCTGATCATTGCCTTCCCTTCTATTTTGGGTGTGGGTTAGTTGTATTGATTCCTGATCATTGCCTTCACTTCTATTTTGGGTGTGGGTTAATTGTATCGATTCCTGATCATTGCCTTCACTTCTATTTTGGGTGTGGGTTAATTGTATCGATTCCTGTTCACTGCCTTCACTTCTATTTTGGATGTGGGTTAATTGTATCGATTCCTGTTCACTGCCTTCACTTCTATTTTGGGTGTGGGTTAATTGTATCGAAACCTGATCATTGCCTTCACTTCTATTTTATTTAGTTTCTACCACATGAATTAAGTTTGACTAGCATCACGTTAACAAGTCCGTCAAATGAATACCCCTGTAAACTAAGGTGTAACTATACCAAATTTAGTGACACAGAGGCCTTTCTGATATCTAATCTTCATCAGTGTGTCTCAACCCCAAAGTTCTGAAACCGAAACGGATGACGGACAAGAACCGGCAAACACAGCACATCCCCCTCCGAGCACACACCGACCGACACACACCGACTGGTGGCATCAGGCAAGAGACGCCCACCCGCGGACTTCTAGGCGTCCTCCACCGAGCCAACATCAGCAAACATGACCCACACTCCACGGAAGTCCCGGGCATCAGGAAGGAGATGTTCAAAGTAGCGAGACTTGCAAAATTTAAAATATAACAAAAGTGGCAACCAAATACGCTAAGATACATGTGTCACCTGACAAGTCAGTCTTAGTTTTAGAAAAATTAGAATTTTATACTGCAAAAGTTAAAGATATAATATAGTTATTTAAATCAGTACCTGAGTACTGACGTCAACACTGCAGTATCAACCGCAGCACTAAGGAACTGGTACTGAGCTGATTACCCTCTGGTACGAACGAATTATACACCAGCAGAGATACCGACCCAGTGGTTGCAATTAAGGTGTAACTATACCAAATTTAGTGACACAGAGGCCTTTCTGATATCTAATCTTCATCAGTGTATCTCAACCCCAAAGTTCTGAAACCGAAACGGATGATGGACAAGACCCGGCAAATACAGCACATCCCCTCCGAGCACACACCGACCGACGTAGTTCGTGAGACAGGTCTACTGGAGGCATCAGGCAAGAGACGCCCACCCGCGGACTTCAGCGCAATGACTTCAGCACCCAATTTCGTAAAATCATTCTTCGATATAAAAAGATTGGGTACAACATGGATATTATACGACAGACTGCATGCATGGTAGTTAACCCAATCACGGTTGGCAACTTTGCTTCCCTCTTTAATTGCACGACGGTGGGTCAGGCCTCAGATTCTATGACGGCTCCAACGTAAAGGCTTATTGAAAATTAGAGAAATAATGTTGGTTGGTGCCTGATGCTCTGTCTCTGGTTGGGCTCATCGGAGTCTAACTGTTGGTTTTCTTTGCTCCAGCATTTCAGTGGTTTCTTGCTGTCGAGTCCTCACCGTTGTCTCACCTCTGTGGTTCTTTGATTTTTGTGTTCACGGAGATGTTGCACTGATGAGTTAGTAGGCCTTCATGCGGACTGAACAAATTATTTGTCTAAATCGCGACGGAAGTAAGGGCGAGGATTGTGGCCACGTAAAATCGATTTAAGCCCCCAATGGAAATCTTCCACTGACCGTTCCAATGCGGCTCTTCTGTGGCGATTTATTTATGTTGTTGATTGTTACTTACTGTGTGTATCACTTGTGTCTTTTAATTTTGGATGGCCATATGGCCATTTTGTGGGAAAGTAACTGTCCTTATGGCCTTCCTTTGTTTAGGTTTCCATTATGGTCTGGTCGCTTAATGTTTGTATTTCTTTCCCTTTGGTGTCTTTTATGGGTGGAGTAAGTTAATTGTATCAATTCCTGATCTTTGTTTTACTTCTACTTTTTATACGCGTCCCCCACCGAGCCAACATCAGCAAACATGGCCCACAATCCTCGGAAGTCCCGGGTATCAGGAAGGAGATGTCCAAAGTAGCGAGGCTTGCAAAATTTAAAATATAACAAAAAGTGGCAACCAAATCCGCTGAGATACATGTGCCACCTGACAAGTCAGTCTTAGTTTTAGAAAAAATAGAATTTTATACTGCAAAAGTTAAAGATATAATATAGTTATTTAAATCAGTACCTGAGTACTGACGTCAACACCGCAGTATCAACCGCAGCACTAAGGAACTGATACTGAGCTGATGATACCCTCGGGGACGAACGAATCATCCACCAGCAGAGATACCGACCCAGTATCTCTATATAGAAAAAGGTGCCTAGGAAAAGCCAAAAAATCAAAGATTACAGCCTACCAATGTCACCAAGCGCAAGAGTAACTAACAATAAGGAAACCAAAAAGAATCACAAACAGCACAGAATCCAGCTCCCTCTTCCCCATAAGGTCCAACAAGCACACTTTATGAAAATTAAATCAATAATTATATAGAGGATCTTACATGAGTGTTCATGTTTTATTGAATGTATTAAACGAGTTGAGGAAAAGGGATAAAATGCGAGGCTTTGCCGAGCATTTTGTCCCTTTTTCTCAACGAGTTTAATAAATTCAATAACACATGAGCACGAATGCAAGATTCTATTTACCATATGACATTTAAAACGCATTTTATTCACGATTGTTTACAAAAATGTCAATATTCCGCTGTTAATAAACGCGACGCCGGTAAGGACGTCGTACATGTAACGTTACGGGACGTATCTAGCTAATTTGCATATTTAATCCACTAGTGGATTATCGAAAATATTACATGGCGTTATTACACTCTCAGACGCGACGTCATATGATAAAATAATAATCATAATACACAACCATAAGCACATACAGCATGAGGAGCCCCGTCGGAAAATCCGACAAAACTACATTTAAAATAAAACAGCATTAGAACCACCGCCTTAGAACGGTCAGTAGCGAGAACCACTTGGGAGTTGAAATCGATTTTATAGGCCGAACCTTCACTCAAGGTTCTAATATTATTTACAACACATAAAATAATTAGTCCTCTTGAAGGTTTAATACAAACTCAGTCAATAGACCATTACAGAATAACATACAAATTAGAGCAAACTGTAATACAAATCGAATTGGATAACTGTGACGAATTAAAGATGAGGGATCGTAGTTTGTTCCACAAACTGGAAGCTGGAGCTAAAGAAAACCACCAGGTAGAACATGAAGAGTTAGGCCAAAGACAAGGCACCAACTACTAATAAAATAAAATTTCTACATGTAAAGTAAGCCGCACTCACAGAAAAAATAAGCGGCCCCCGCCCATAGGGGCTTGAAGAAATATATGGGCTGCATGATGCTTCCACGCAGAGCTGAATCCGGCCCGCACACTAGTACTGATAAACCGCTTAGAGGATCTAAGCCTGTCCAGGGACCGCGGTGCAAGGCGGACCGTCCATGCTAATAAACCCTATTGGTTTCATTGGGCGACAGGGCTTGAGATGTCATTTCATCTCAATGTCGGGTAAAAGTCTCACAAAATTGGAAGAAACGTCTCCAAAATGACCTTTTCAGTGTTGATGGGGACGTTAAACCTCAAATCAAACACACAAACAAACATGAGTGTTCATGTATTATTGAATTTATTAAACAAGTTGAGGAAAAGGGATAAAATGCGAGGCTGTGCCGAGCATTTTATCCCTTTTCCTCAACGAGTTTAATAAATTCAATAATACATGAGCACGAATGCAAGATTCTATTTATCATATGACATTTCAAAACTAATTTTATTCACGATTGTTTACAAAAATGTCAATATTCCGCCGTTAGTAAACGCGACCTCGTTAAGGACGTCGTACATGCAACGTTACGGGACGTATCTAGCTAATTTGCATATTTAATCCACTAGTGGATTATCGAAAATATTACATGGCGTTATTACACTCTCAGACGCGACGTCATATGATAAATAATAAGAATCATAATACACAACCATAAGCACATACAGCATGAGGAGCCCCGTCGGAAAATCCGACAAAGCTGCATTTAAAATAAAACAGCATTAGAACCACCGCCTTAGAACGGTCAGTAGCGAGAACCACTGGGGAGTTGAAATCGATTCTATAGGCCGAACCTTCACTCAAAGTCCTAATATTATTTACAACACATAAACTAATTAGTTGTCTTGAAGGTTTAATACAAACTCAGTCAATAGACCATTACAGAATAACATACAAATTAGAGCAAACTGTAATACAAATCGAATTGAATAACTGTGATGAATTAAAGATGAGGGCTCGTAGCTTGTTCCACAAACTGGATGCTGGAGCTAAAGAAAACCACCAGGTAGAACATGAAGAGTTAGGCCAAAGACAAGGCACCAACTACTAATAAAATAAAATTTCTACATGTAAAGTAAGCCGCACTCACAGAAAAAATAAGCGGCCCCCGCCCATAGGGGCTTGAAGAAATATATGGGCTGCATGATGCTTCCACGCAGAGCTGAATCCGGCCCGCACACTAGTACTGATAAACCGCTTAGAGGATCTAAGCCTGTCCAGGCACCGCGGTGCGAGGCGGACCGTCCATGCTAATAAACCCTATTGGTTTCATTGGGCGACAGGGCTTGAGATGTCATTTCATCTCAATATCGGGTAAAAGTCTCACAAAATTGGAAGCAACGTCTCCAAAATGACCTTTTCAGTGTTGATGGGGACGTTAAACCTCAAATCAAACACACAAACAAACATGAGTGTTCATGTATTATTGAATTTATTAAACAAGTTGAGGAAAAGGGATAAAATGCGAGGCTGTGCCGAGCATTTTATCCCTTTTCCTCAACGAGTTTAATAAATTCAATAATACATGAGCACGAATGCAAGATTCTATTTATCATATGACATTTCAAAACTAATTTTATTCACGATTGTTTACAAAAATGTCAATATTCCGCCGTTAGTAAACGCGACCTCGTTAAGGACGTCGTACATGCAACGTTACGGGACGTATCTAGCTAATTTGCATGTTTAATCCACTAGTGGATTATCGAAAATAATACATGACGTTATTACACTCTCAGACGCGACGTCATATGATAAATAATAATAATCATAATTCACAACCATAAGCACATAGAGGAGCCCCGTCGGAAAATCCGACAAAGCTGCATTTAAAATAAAACAGCATTAGAACCACCGCCTTAGAACGGTCAGTAGCGAGAACCACTGGGGAGTTGAAATCGATTCTATAGGCCGAACCTTCACTCAAAGTCCTAATATTATTTACAACACATAAACTAATTAGTTGTCTTGAAGGTTTAATACAAACTCAGTCAATAGACCATTACAGAATAACATACAAATTAGAGCAAACTGTAATACCAATCGAATTGAATAACTGTGATGAATTAAAGATGAGGGCTCGTAGCTTGTTCCACAAACTGGAAGCTGGAGCTAAAGAAAACCACCAGGTAGAACATGAAGAGTTAGGCCAAAGACAAGGCACCAACTACTAATAAAATAAAATTTCTACATGTAAAGTAAGCCGCACTTACAGAAAAAAATTAGCGGCCCCGCCCATAGGGGCTTGAAGAAATATATGGGCTGCATGATGCTTCCACGCAGAGCTGATCCGGCCCGCACCCTAGTACATGTAAACCGCTTTGAGGATCTAAGCCTGTCAAGGAACCGCGGTGCGAGGCGGACCGTCCATGCTAATAAACCCTATTGGTTTCATTGGGCGACAGGGCTTGAGATGTCATTTCATCTCAATGTCGGGTAAATGTCCCATAAAATTGGAAGCAACGTCTCCAAAATGACCTATACAGTTTTGATGGGGACGTTAAACCTCAAATCAAACAAAACAGAAAAAATTAGTAATAAGAAAACATGTAAAAAATGTTTGAAAGAATGTCAGCAGACCTCGTCATTTATGTCTGCTTGGAGGCATTAGAGCGTTCGACCTTGGTACTAAAGATAACTAGTTCGAGTCTCGCTCGAGTAAGTACCTGAGATTCTTTCTATGCAGTCATCGATCTTCAGAAATAAGGAAACAATGGTCTTTGAAACCCGGTTTTCTCTATTTCGGAGTTTTTACATGATGTGTTTTTTTTCTATAGGGAAACTCTTCCACGTTAAGTTGGAGTTAAGAAAAAATAAATAAAGAAATGAAAGCATCTTGTATACTTCTGTGATCTGGGGTATCTTGGAGGTGCTATGGGTAGATTTGACTGGTTGATGATGTTCTTAAAGAGTAATAATTATATTACATGGAATTGCACGGAAAATAATAATATGGCTAATATATACGCATTACTACAGACGAACCAAAATAGGTCATAATTAGAAATCGCTAAATCTGTTCCCATGTCTACAAATTCACAATAAGATTTTTTCCACATCCTGACATTTTTTCACTGTTTAGAACTACTTTATATTCGGTGATTACAGGAACCTCTGTTTTCGATATTTAGGTAGACATACGTTCGGTAATTGCATAAGCCACGGTCCATCGGAATAACCTGATTGGTCTACCAGGTCACGTGCCCCTACATGGAACAATTAAAATCTGGTCATTAGACCCAGTTTCCCCCCCCCCCCACTCATGGCGACCAAACCAAACTTGGGTTAAAGAAAATATAGCAGATTTCAAATATATTCTCTCTGGTAAACAATGTAATTATCAATAAAGAAGTTATTTTGGTGATAGAAAATAACTTATCGCATTTCTTTGATGACATAACACTGGCTGGTCCTTTATAGGGCATGCACAATCGAACGGGAAGGATTTTAAGAAGGATTTTAAGGAGATACCAATCTAAAAATAGCGGGTGCTGGTAAAACAGTGCAGGTCCATATCAAATGCCGCCCTCTGCGGCGTCTGATCGGGTCCTACGCTGTTTGCAAACAGTTAAGCTTTTGGAAGAAAACACAACCTGACATCGCTAACTTTTGAAATGACCTTGTGCTTATTTATGTAGCAGATTCAGTTCAGTAGACAGTATAGCAGTGATCAATTAAATTCGCCCTGCTTAAGAATACATATATGTCATTTTTGGGTTGTTTTTTATCAATAAAAGAAATTATTTTTGTTATAAAAAATATCTTATCACATTTCTTTTTCTTTTACGACATAGAACTGACTAGTGCTTTTTAGGGCATGCACAAAAGAACGAGTAGTATTTTAAGGAGAAAACAAACTAATAACAGCGGGTGGGGGTAAGACTGGTGACTACCATGGTAATATGTCGTTTCGTGCTGGAGACGTTTTGGCCCAAACTGTCACAAAACCGAGACGATTTGAACTAGGACGCAATTGTTCCTTTCCCGCAATTATTCTACCTAGGTGTTCAAAGTGGGGATAGGTAACGGAAAATCAAGTGACAACCACTTTTTTATACTTTACTAATATTGGGGATGGTGAAAGATACCACTTTAGAAAATATTTTCAACAGATTCTGATTACTTTGTTTCTGATGTTCTTGTAAACATGGATATATCATTTATAAAGTTATCTAGTTCAAATACTTGCAAGATATGATAAAGAAAAAAAAACTTTTTTTCTAAAATAGAAATTAATAACAACCACAATAATGAAAACAATTTTGATGACCAAACAGTTCCTCAGTACTTTAGCTGTAGGTAATGTCTTCCGTTAAGATTTCTGCTTTGGGTCAAAGACAAGAAAAGATTACAAACCATCTACCCATTAGCACCTGTTATATGGTTATGTATATGTTTGAAAATAATACGCTCAAATGATTTACGAACACTACTCGTTAAGGAAACCGGTCTGTCATAATGATTTGACCCTTTCTAAAACAGTGGCATAACATAACTCGGGATAGATTTGAACCTTTAATGACAAATTGAATAGTGACGTTAAAGGAGCACAAACTGTGTTAATTTTAGCATTCTATTACTGATGCCATCAGGGCCGGTCGCCTTATTTAATTTAAGTGCTTTGAATATATCAACAACATCGGATTCAACAAAGTAGAAGTAAAACAAAGATCAGGAATCGATACAATTAACTTACATACCCATCAAAGACACCAAAGGGAAAGATCCACAAACATGAAGCGACCAGACCATAATGGAAACCTAAACAAAGGAAGGCCATAAGGACAGTTACTTTCCCACAAAATGGCCAAGTGGCCATCCAAAATAAAAAGACACAAGTGATACTCACAGTAAGTAACAAACAACAATATAAATAAACCGCAACAGAAGAACCGCCTTGGAACGGTCAGTGGAAAGAATTCCGATGGGGGCTTAAATCGATTTTACATGGCCATAATCCTCGCCCTTACCTCTGTCGCGGTATACACTAATTTTGTTTAGTCCGCATGAAGGATTCCTAACTCATCGGTGTAACATCTCCGAGAACACACAAATCAAAAACTACTGAGATGAAACAAGGTTGAGGACTCGACAGCATACACAGAATTGCTGGAGCAAAAGAAAACCAACAGCTAGACTCAGAGGACGGAGCATCAGGCGCCAACCAACATAAAGAATACTAAAATAAAATAAAATTCCATTTATGTTTTTACGCTGGAACCATCATATAATATTGAGCCCGACCCACCGGTGTGCAATCAAAGAGGGAAGCAAAGTTGCCAACCGTGATTGGGTTAACCACCATGCATGCAGTCTGTTTTATAACATTTATGTTGTACCCAATCTTTATATATCGACGAACGATTTTACGAAATTGGGTACTAAAGTCATTACAGGCATGTAGTTATCTAAATTTATATACTAAGTCTTCATAGAATTTGGGTTCCGATAGGCCTTGTTGCAGAAGTGTTTAAAGTCCTACATTGAATTTTGAAACCAAATCAGAATGACGTCTATAAAACTTAGAAAAGGTTTTACGTAGTTTATGATACCGATGCCCCTGATTAAGAAGTTTAGCGGTTAATAATTTATTACGAGTGTTGAAGTCGGATACATGACTAGGCACTCTAGCGAATCGAATTAACTGCGAAATATAAACCCCGTACGATGTCGCACGAGGAACATCACCGTCCAAAAAAGGAAAATTTACATTCTCGAAATCAAAATCATCATGTTTATCATAAATTTTGAAAGAAACAAATCCATCTACAATAGATAAATGTAAATCCAACAAGGGGGCCTCGGTATCACAGGAATTTGCCTTGTTTAACTGAAGTTCTAGGGGATAAATCTGACTGATCAAACCATCTAAGTAAGTATTATCAATATTTAATAAATCATAAATATCTAGAAGCAGAACTAAAAGCTTCAATAATTTCAGATTGGTTATCAATGGAAAGCGACAACATGAAGTCTCTTTCATAACAATACAAGAACAGATCAGCCACAAGAGGTGCGCAATTTGTACCCATCGGAATACCCACAATTTGTCTAAATAACTTAGTACCGCATCTAAAATAAATATTGTCAAGTAGAAAGGTGAGGGCATCACACACTTTCTGACATGACCAAATTGTATAATTCTTATGCTCTTTAGAAGTGAAAAATGCATTTCTGACATTACATGCAAGATAGAGATAATCTTCTCTGTGAAGAGCCCATTCAATTAAATCATTAAGCTTCTCTTTTATAAGATTATGAGGAAGTGTAGTGTAAAGAGTGGAAAAATCGTAAGTAGACAGGTTTGAAGCACGAAAACGTCTGCATTTCAATTTATTTAAAACCTCATTCGAATTTTTTATAGACCAAAACAGATTTCTTCCTGATCTTTCAAATACTCTATCACACTATTTAAACACTTGCGTTTTAATAGCAATAAGACAGGAAGTTAATAATTTAGAAAGTTCATTGGTAGTGCAAGAGCTAGAATTTTCAACAAACCGTGCTTTGTAAGGTCTTTTATGAAGCTTTGGTAACCAGTGTAGCGTAGGAAGCTTGTCTTGGCCTTCTGTAACACACACAGCAAACTTGGTTGTTGAATGACAGATATGTTCATCTACTAGAGCTCTCTCTTCAGCTAAAGGCTGAAGTTCATAGGCCTTAGTACCACCAAGCTGCTGCTTAAGCGTGTTAACATAGTGGAGCCGTCACACAACGACGACGTTGTTAGCGGCCTTGTCTGCAGGGGCAAAAATAAACTTCTTACGAAATTCTTGAATACCTAGTTTAAGATGACGTAAAGACGTCTTGGGCTTAGGAGGTAATAAGTTAGTATTTTGGGAATAGAAAGAAATGCGTTTATTCACTAGTTTTAAAATGCAAAGTTTCCAGTCCTTAAGGACTTTATGCTCAACATACTCTCGCTTACACCATCGATTACCGAATTCATTCAAGGCAGCAGCGATTTCATCTCTACATTTACTGAAATCAATTTTAGAAGGAAACCGATATTTCGAAATTATATTCCTTATCCTAGAATCAGGAATAATTCGGAGTTGTGTAAGCTCAGCATTTGAACGATTATCAAATTGTGATAATTCGATATTGGTATCGTCTATGGTAGATATGGAAGCGAAATAAGAATTAAGTTCTTCAGCCTTTTCATCAACTGTGAATGCAAAGGTGTTGTCAGATTTTTGCAATGGCTGTATAATAATTGATGTGCCTGTTTCCCCCATAAATCAACCCGTTACTTGCAAAAATGTTTCACAAAAGTTATTTCCTGTTTCAAAAGAAGGTCATCGATTTTATCAATAAAGTTTTCTTTTGCGCCTTTAATCATATTGTCGACTTTGTTCCTTTGCCTTGTATAAGATGAGCGGTTAATTTCGCGTTTTCATTTAAAGTAACGTTTTCTTAATCTATCACTTATTCTTATGTTATACTTTAGTTCAGAGTTAAATCACGGCTTGTCGTTGCGTCAGATTAAAACTTTTTTACTGGGAATACACTCTGTACAAAACTTAATAAATAAATTTGTAAAATTGATACATGCCTGATTAACCGTAAATGTATCATTTAAAACTCCGCCCCCGCCCATCGGGGCTTGAAGAAATAGATGGGCTGTATGAAGAAATAGATGGCCACGCGGAGCTCAAACCGACCCGCACACGAGTACTGGTAAACCGCTTAGAAGATCTAAATATGGTATATAAAAGGGTTATCCTTTGGAAGCAAGGAATACACCACAGAATTGAAAAATATGGAGTGTACATGTTTTCTGGGCCAGACTAGCTAGTTTCGGCCAATTAGGCCTCATCAATGACCCTCATATATTTTCAAAATTCCACAATGGAATCAATGATCCCAAAGGACAAGAAAATATAATCTACACTATGATGTAGGGCAGGGAGACGTTTTACCGCCGCCACACATTCCCACACACCAGCTGTAGTGAAGTTAAATATGTTCTATAAAAGGGTTATCCTTTGGAAGCAAGGAATACACCACAGAATTGAAAAATATGGAGTGTACATGTTTTCTGGGCCAGACTAGCTAGTTTTGGCCAATTAGGCCTCATCAGTGACCCTCATATATTTTCAAAATTCCACAATGGAATCAATGATCCCAAAGGACAAGAAAATATAATCTACACTATGATGTAGGGCAGGGAGACGTTTTACCGCCGCCACACATTCCCACACTACAAGCCTGCCCCGGCAATGCGGTGCGAGTCGGGCCGTCAATACTTATAAACCCCTATTGGGTGGCAGGGCTTGAGATGTCATTTGATCTCAGTGTCGGGTAAAAGTCCCACAAAACTGAACCGAAATGACCTTTTCAGTGTTGATGGTGACGATAAACCTCAAATAAAACAAAAACACATCATTTATAAATACATCCCAGTTATGCATACGTATTAAATTGTTTAATTTTTCCATATCTGCATTTGTATAATTCCAAATATTCCTGTAATAAGAGTTTGACAGGTTAGAATCAATCTGTAAAGAAACATGTGTAAAACAGAGCATACACCGGAAACAATTTCTTGATCGATCAATGTAGACGAACCTTCAGTAACCCTGGTTGGAATTTGTATAATATCTCTCAGATTATATATAGACAAACAACCCCTTAGTTGTATATTTGTTAAATTGGAAAAATCAATGTTAGATCACATTAGGGATAAACTCCAAAGCAGTTTTAATCAGAAATGAAGATTGTCTGGGAAGCTATAAAACACGTCTATAAAACAATATAATAATAGTTAAATATCTTTTAGATTTATCCCTTCCAATAGTGTTTTGATTTGAGGAATTTCGAGAACCTACCTTCTTGTGAACTTTAACTTTAACTTTAACTTAGTACCTTCGGTACTAAGTTATTTAGACAAATTGTGGGTATTCCGATGGGTACTAATTGCGCACCTCTTGTGGCTGATCTGTTCTTGTATTGTTATGAAAGAGACTTCATTTTGTCGCTTTCCATTGATAACCAATCTGAAATTATTGAAGCTTTTAGCTCTACTTCTAGATATTTAGATGATTTATTAAATATTGATAATACCTATTTTGATGGTTTGATCAGTCAGATTTACCCCCTAGAACTTCAGTTAAATAAAGCAAATTCTTCTGATACCGAGGCCCCGTTTTTGGATTTACATCTATCTATTGTAGATGGATTTGTATCGTGCAAAATTTATGATAAACGCGATGACTTTGATTTTGAGATTGTAAATTTTCCTTTTTTGGATGGTGATGTTCCTCGTGCGCCATCCTATGGCGTTTATATTTCGCAATTAATTCGATTTGCTAGAGTGTGTAGTCATGTTACTGACTTCAACACTCGTAATAAATTATTAACGGCTAAACTCCTTAATCAGGGTTATCGGTACCATAAACTACGCAAAGCCTTTTCAAAATTTTATAGACGCCATTCTGATTTAATTTCAAAATTCAATATTGGACTTAAATCTCTTCTGTAACAAGGTCTATCGGAACCCGAATTTTATGGTGACTTAGTATATAAATTCAGAAAAATATATAACCGCAATGACTTCAGCACCCAATTTCGTAAAATCATTCTTCGATATAAAAAGATTGGGTACAACATGGATATTATACGACAGACTGCATGCATGGTAGTTAACCCAATCACGGTTGGCAACTTTGCTTCCCTCTTTAATTGCACGCCGGTGGGTCAGGCCTCAGATTCTATGACGGCTCCAACGTAAAGGCTTATTGAAAATTAGAGAGATAATGTTGGTTGGTGCTTGATGCCCTGTCTCTGGTCGGGCTCATCGGAGTCTAACTGTTGGTTTTCATTTGCTCCAGCATTTCTGTGGTTTCTTGCTGTCGAGTCCTCACCGTTGTCTCACCTCCGTGGTTCTTTGATTTTTGTGTTCACGGAGATGTTGCACTGATGAGTTAGGAGGCCTTCATGCGGACTGAACAAATTATTTGTCTAAATCGCGACGGAAGTAAGGGCGAGGATTGTGGCCACGTAAAATCGATTTAAGCCCCCCCAGTGGAAATCTTCCACTGACCGTTCCAAGGCGGCTCTTCTATGGTGATTTATTTATGTTGTTGTTTGTTACTTACTGTGTGTGTCGCTTGTGTCTTTTGGTTTTGGATGGCCTAATGGCCATTTTGTGGGAAAGTAACAGTCCTTATGGCCTTCCTTTGTTTAGGTTTCCATTATGGTCTGGTCGCTTAATGTTTGTATTTCTTTCCCTTTGGTGTCTTTTATGGGTGGAGTAAGTTAATTGTATCAATTCCTGATCTTTGTTTTACTTCTACTTTAACAAGCTTGACATATATAAAATACTTCCTCCGTCATTTCGATTTCTGTCTTTGCGTATCGGTTCGTCAAAACCGTCCAGTTTTATGTTGCTGGACGCAACATCTGCACCTAAATGTGTTTCAGTAAAACATACAAAATGAAATGTATCAACTAAATGTGATAAACTGTCTATTTTGTAGCGGATACTTCTAGAATTAAGGTGAAAATATGAAGAGACTTGATATAAGTTTGTACAGGACCAGGATTTGGATGAATGTCCCTACACATGATCAAAAGAATAAATCCATAAAATTTACATTTTGTCATTTCTAACGAAAGTTGCCATACTTAGATTGACAAAATATATGCATAAAACATAATATTTATGCCAAACTCTGAAATTCTTCAGCGAATAAGTTTATGCGTTACTGAATAAAAAGTCCCCGTTATGATCACATCAAGAAAACACGCCTATACAATTTTGACCCCTTGAACCCCAGATTTATATAGTAAAAACGGGTTTAAAGGGGTAAACCTTAAATTTCTTATTTCTGCTCTAAACCAAAGATTGTGAGTACTCGTTAGAACCGCCTCAATGAGGCGGTTCTACAGGGACCCACAATCTAATTTTTGAGCAGAAATAAGAAAAATACCGCAATTTTTCATCTTAAAATTATTCTTTTTATCCGCGGTCAAATTTGCACTGCAATTTGTATAGGCGTGTTTTCGTGACGTAAAGAATAAATCTATAAAATTTAAATTTGCCATTTCTAACGAAAGTTGCCATACTTAGAAGACAAAATATGTTAATTGTACAATATGCATAAAGCATAATATTTATGCCAAAATCTGAAATTCTTCCGCGAATAAGTTTATGCGTTACGGAATAAAATGACCCTATAGCTGGTCTGAAGCTTTCCAAAGTATTCCTTTTTAAAGAAATATAAAATACATTTAGCAGCAAGAAGGGCTTCTTATGCCGACGGCATATTTCTCCATACAAGTTACAACATTTCACCAGTATTGCCTCCACACTCACATTCATCGAAACCAAACATACAAGTTCAAAAACACAAAACAATAATAAAGCAAATAGAATACAATGTTATCATAGTCATGTAATCGTAGGTGAACCGTGAGCTTTTCATTTTCTCTACTGTGCAGAAAAAGGGAACTTCAACCCATCAGGTACATGTAGCTAGCGCCGAAACAACATTGAATCAATGCTGGATCAACACAGTCTTCGAATCAATACCGATTCAATGTCATTTCAACGATACGCACCCCTCTGGAAAAACAAAATTTGATAAAACTTTATTTTAAAACATCCAAACGGCTATGCGCCCCCGCCCATCGGGGATTGAAGAAATATATGGGCTACACGATGCTTCCACGCAGAGCTAAATCCGACCCGTACACGAGTACTGGTAAACCGCTTAGAGGATCTAAGCCTGCCCAGGTAAAGCGGTGCGAGTAACGGAACGTCCATGCTTATAAAGCCTATTGGTTTCATTGGGCGACAGGGCTTGAGATGTCATTTCATCTCAGCGTCGGGTAAAATGCCCAAAACATTGGAAGCAACGTCTCCAAAATGACCTTTACGGTTTTAACGGGGACGTTAAACCTCAAATCAAACAAACAAACAAACAAACCAAACGGCTATGAAGCCCATCAGGATATAAACATCCATAATACATGATGGCAACTGACAGTGTGAACATGCATACATAGAATGATCAATGTCATGAACAATACATGAAATAATATAAGGATCTTGTATGGGTGTGAGGGTGGATGGAAAAATCCGTCCCGAGGGACACTGTCCGGCATCACGAGGCTTGCCGAGTGATGCCGGACAGTGATCCAGAGGGACGGATTTTTCTATCCACCCCTCATACCCATGTTGGATTCTTTTTCTTGCATACCTTCCATTTCTTAGCGCGGATTTTTAATGCTTCAGTCACTTCGAGTACCGACTTCCGCCATATTGTGATGACACTACAAGAATGTTTCGTGACGCCTCGTAACGTGCTGTGACGTCAACCTAAACGACGCGCATCTGAGGTCGTAATCAACCAGTGCATTTATCAAACACGCGATTATATTCGATTGTGGGTCGGGACACCAGGGTCAGAACATTAATTTGTATCCTAGGGTAAAATCACGAATTTCCTTGTCTGGTTTGCAAGAAACACATGTTACATACACATTTTAAATGGAGGAGGTGCGTTCTCTGTCTGTGAAAGAAATATCATGTGTGCAAGATGATCCAATTTGTTCACAGAACCAACCGGTAAACATCCATAGTTCCCGCACTCTGGCTAGCCGAAACTAAACACAAGTCCGGAGTACAGGATATATGAACAATAGCTGCTATCATTCGTATATTATGAAAGAAAATGCTAGTTACATGTATTGGTTACGTTCTGATTTGAAAGAAAGCAGTCTGAGGGACAGCTAAATCCCACGACGCACTTTAATATCAATGCCCAACATTGTGACCTTTACTTGTGGCCTTGACCTTGAGCTGGCATCGTTTATTTATGGTTCTGCACATCAGCTCACTGAGGGGGATATTTCACCAACGTTTTATGAAAATTCTTCCAGGGGTAAAGGAGATACAGAATGGACACAGAATTCAAAGTTTCAAACTCGTAACCTTCACCTGTGACCTTTGACCTTGGGTTGGCCTGGTTTATTTATTGGTTCGACACATCAGCACACTGGGGGAGGGGGGGGGTTGTAATTAACCAAAGTCTAACGAATATCCTTCCAGGGGTGAAGGAGATTCGGAATGGACACAAAATTCAAGGTTTCAACCGGTGACCCCCACCTGTGACCTTGACTGGCTTGAGTCGACAACGGTTCTGCTCATCAGTTCACTGATGGGGATATTTGACCAAGGTTTAATGAAAAGCCTTTGAAGGGTAAAGGAGATATGGAACGGACACAAAATTCCACCTTTTAAACTCGTGACCTTCAAATGGGACCTTCACCTTGAATCGGCATGGTTCATTTATGGGTTCTGCACACCAGCTCACTGACAAAAGTTATAGAAAAATCTATCAACGGGTTCAGGAGATACGGAGCGGACAGGAAAGTGTTACGGACAGATAGACGGACAGTGGGCAGTGACAAGTCTCTTGGGGAAATATTAACTTATCAGTAATCTGTTTATCTACCTGTCGTGTTCTTCCTTGCATTCATCCATTAGACTTCAGTTCTTCCTTGCATTCATCCATTAGCCTTTTTTTCAGCCAGAACTTTGCATGCTGATCTCAACCTGTTGTATGGCACAAATCCATGGATTTATGAATAATATTGACAGTATGTGACCTAGTCTATTTGGTCACTTTTTGCCTTTCTTGGTCAATGTCTGCTAAGACGTATTAAGGGGTAACCCACTAACCCTCCTTGAATCTTGAATGGCTGTTTCTGCTGATGGGGATAACAAGGATCATGCTTTAACTTTAAGGATGTTTAATTTTGGACAGTTTGAAAACTGACGCAACAGTCTGATACATGGAGTTATGTCCCTTGATTGCTAAAGATACCTAAAACTATTCTTCTTTGCTGCATAGCTTCATGGATTTCCTTCAAACTTGCAGATAAGTGAGACATGGATATTTTAGAGCTATGTCCTCAGATAAACGAATGTTATGAATACTCATTTACTTCTACTTTTAAGCACATTTGAGCTTAAGGACCACATTAGTCCTCTTGTTTCCGTGTTGAATTGGTTAACACATAAGAATTTGCATGTAGTTGTTTTTTTTTAAATGGGGCATTTTTCAAATAGTGTAGACCCAGATCAGACACCGTAGAACGCCTCATCTGATCAGTGACTACAGTGTTTTCTTAAGAGGACTGGATACACGTTCAGGGGAGGTAACTATTGCACAAGTATTTTTGTCTCCCATGTCAATAGGGATCAACTCTTAAAGGAAAGAATTTGCTCCCTAGGAGCAAATTCTGTCTTTTAAGAGTCGATCCCATTACCCGGGAAAGAGCTTATAGAAAAGCGAACATAAAGTCCGAAAAGTTGTCTCCCTTAGAAAAATGGCGGGAAAATCTGCCAGGTGTTCCCATTCGCCTTAAAGTGCACGAATTTAAGGGTTATGCAAAGTAGCATAAGCCTATGTACAGAACCACTTTTATCGAGCTTACACTACATCACGAAAACATGCCTATATAATTTTCACCCCCTTGAACGCCACTTTTATATAGTAAAACTGGGTTTTCCGGGGGTATACCTTATTTTTCTTATTTCTGCTCTTAAATATAGATTGTGGGTACTGGTTAGAACCGCCTCGTGTAACGTAAACAAAGCCAGGTACATTTTTGATATCAAAAGATCAAAACTCATGTTTCAACAGAATTTCAACACGGTTTTTATTGCGTTAACAGGACTACTGGCACAGAATAGCTTCAAACAGCTATGTTCATTGGATTTTATTTGAAAATATATTCTTGTTGAGTCTGATTTTAAATACCAACCAGGCGCTAAAATTGCCTTATCCTATCCATTGATCAAATGCTATAGCCCAATCAGCACTCTCAGTGCTTTGACTATAGTTTGTTTTGGATAGCCTTTTGGCAATTTTGTGGAAAAGTAACTGTCCTTTTGGCTTTCCACTATTGATGTTTCCATTAGGGTCTGTTGTTTCATGTTTGTGTTTCTTGCCCTTTGGTGTCTCTGATAGAAGCTGTGGTTAATTGTATCGAGTCCTGATCATTGCCTCCACTTCTGTTTAGAGTGTTAATGCTGTTTACAATCTGCAGGTTCGCTCATTATCATTTACGTAACGTTCAATCTTTAAATAAAAGGATTTGTTTGTTTGTTTGATTTGGGGTTTAACGTCCTGTCAACACTGTAAAGGTCATTTTGGAGACGTTGCTTCCAATTTTGTGGGACTTTTACCCGACATTGAGATGAAATGACATCTCAAGCCCTGTCGCCCAATGAACCCAATAGGGTTTATTAGCATGGACGGTCCACCTCGGACCGCGGTTCCTGGACAGGCTTAGATCCTCTAAGCGGTTTACCAGTACTAGTGTGCGGACCGGATTCAGCACTGCGTGGAAGCATCATGCAGCCCATATATTTCTTCAAGCCCCTTTGAGCGGGGGCTAATAAACAAAAGGAGGGGTATAGTATAGTGAATAGTTGAATGGGGCCGTGTGAGAGTCTGTTCGAAGCCGATCAACAATTAGTTAAAGCCCCACCTATGCAATTAGATACGCACAGGCATTCAGACAGTATATATGTCGATTATGAATGATGTGTATTAAACCAGTAGTGTAGACCCAAACAAGTCTTGTCTTATCCTGATCCACTCGACACTACAAGGGTCACCAATATACCAATATACTGTTTGAATTCCCACCTAACATTGTTTTGAACTGTCCCCGAATATGGTTTTAAACTGTCACAGAAAATGGTTTTAAATGGTTTTGAAAACGTCCATTGACATATTATAACTTAGTCAATCCAGGTCTCCCAAAAATTGACATAAGCTTCCAGTGCATAACCGGACCTGCCGCCGCATCATGCGAAGTAAATTAAAGCCTGCACTGTATGCATAGAGACTGTTTGAACTGCCACTTTACCTGGTTTCAAAAGTACTAAAACTGTGCATTTGAGTATCATAACTCATTCAGGTCCTGTGTCCCAAAACTAGGACATAAAAGTCGGGTGCAGGCCCTGATGGGATGCCGCATAATGCGACGTCCGACCGGGACATGTACTGTTAAGCCTGGTAAATATTTAAAAGGCAATGGGACAAACCACAGACCCTGTCAGCATAAAACAGCTGGCCAACGTCGGGCCGATAGCGATACGACGTTGGCACGACATACAGTGGAATTCCTTTAATCAGACCACATTTGGGACAGTTCAAGGGTTGTCTTTTCAAAATTTTATAGACGTCATTCCGATTTGTTTGATTTGTGTGCTCACGGGGATGTGGAATTCGTTTCACTGACCGTTCCAAAGCGGTTCTTCTGTCGTGGTTTATATTTGTTATGGCTTGTCTTTGAGTGTGGGAAACTGTCATGTTGGCTTTCCGCTAGTGACGTTTCCATTAGGGTCTAGTTGTTTCATATTTGTGTTTTTCCCTTGGTGTCTCTATTAGGAGCTGTGGTTCAATTGTATTGATTCCTGATCATTGCCTTCACTTCTATTTTAAGACCACTTTTGAACAGTTCCAAAAGTGGCCTCCATAAGACACTGAGAGAATGACCAAAACCTTTTAAATATGCTTCCTACGTGAGAATTAATCTTAATTGCAGGTGGTCTTAATAGCTGAACTTCACAGGTCTTTGTTGGTCGGGAAGTAGAATTGGAGGATTGTGAAATCTTAGCCAAGTCGGATGATGATGATGATTTCGTTTTTAACGACGCGTCAACCCTCTTTTTGGGTCATAAGCGTCAAGCGGTTAATGAAGAATTATGAGGATATTAAAAGTAAAAAAAAAATAGTATGATATCAATAAAAATCTAAAAGTTAAATCATATGAAAAAGTCCAATGTCTTTTAAGAATAAAATGATATTATCAACAGGTACATCCTGAAACAATTTTTGCAAAGTGTCAGCTTTGAAGTATAAGTTACGGGACTGTGAAAAGTCTACACATTCAATTAAGATATGTTTAACAGTGAATGGCTGATCACATCCTACATCACATCCTACACAAGAAGGCTGATCATCACCATCAAATATATAAGAATGAGTAACTCTTGTATGGCCAATGCGCAATCGCGTTAATACTACATCCTCTTTCCTGGAAAACTGTGGAGGAAAGCATTTTGTTCCAACGACAGGTTTGATGGCATGGAGTTTGTTACTGATTGTTCGGTCCCATTCACCTTGCCATTCCGACAAGATGTATATGTTTATAAATGGTTTAAAAGCATTAAAAGTAATTTTTAAAACGCACGGATCAAGATTGAGCGATTCCTTTGCTTTCTTATCAGTATATTCATTACCGACAATGCCAATATGGCTCGGAAGCCAACAAAACACGATTTGGTGTGTTTTAGAAATTTCATGATGTTTTTCGATCATTTTTTTGTATTTGGGGATTTTTAGATGATGAATGGTCTAAAGCCTTAAGCACAGAAAGTGAATCGGAAAATATAATTGCTTTTTGAATTAATGAACTGATAAAATCTAAAGCTTCAGCTGTAAAAATAGATGAACCATCTGGAAGGCGCAAGGTTTGGTGCGTATCTTTAGAAACATACGCACAACCAACTTTATCTCCCTCTTTGGAACCATCAGTATAGACTTGCTGGTAATCACTGTAACGTGACTGCAGTATCTGAAAATTTTGTTTGTGCAGTATTGAATTTGATTCGGATTTTTTGCCATCATGCACGTCAAACAGAATATTAGGTTTTTTAATACACAAAGATTGAACTTCCGCGGTTTCATGTTAAGAGTATTTTTAAGGTCGATACCTGAATTTTCTAGCAGTGGTAAAACACGTAATCCAAAAGGTTTGATTGCTGTGGGTTTAGTTTCATACTTATCTACAAATTCAGGTGGAAATGAAATTTGGAATGCCGGGTTAGATGGATTAGCTACAAGACTGATAGCATACTGAAGAAAATGTTTCTCTCTGCGCGAAGTTAAAGATTGTTCACCTGCTTCTACTTAAAGGCTTAATACTGGAGAAGTACGGAAGGCCCCTATAGCCAGACGAAGGCCTTGGTGATGGATTGTATCCTAAGATTTTAAATAAGACTTTCTGGCAGCAACAGACCCATAATTTAATTTAGATCTTATCAGAGACCGGTAAAGATGTAAGAAGGTGTACCGATCTGCTCCCAAACTTGTATGAGCTAAACCTTTAAAAAGATTCAAAGCTTTTAAGCATTTCGCTTTAAGATATTTTATCTGGGGAATAAAAGATAACTTTTGATCAAATATGACCCCAAGAAATTTGGCTATTTCAACAACAGGAATTTGTGATCCGTATAAAAACAAGGAAGGATGTTCGTGTTTCTTCCGTAGCTTACAAAAATGAGCACACTGCGTTTTCGACTTGGAGAACTTGAAACCATTTTTATAAGTCCATTCTTCTATTCTTTTTAAATTTTGTTGTAACTTTCGTTCAATTGTTTTCATATTTTTTGAACGGTAACATATACAAACATCGTCAACATACAAGGAACAATCAGTTTTGTCGTCCAAACATTGTACAATATTGTTTATTTTGATGTTAAATAGCGTAGTTGAAAGAATACTACCCTGTTGGACACCCTGTTCTTGATCATAGAGATCTGACACGGTAGACCCCACACGCACCTGAAACATGCGCTCCCCTAAAAAGCTTTCAATAAAACTGGGAAGTTTTCCTCTTAAGCCAATGTTATGGAGATCTTTCAATATTCAATAACGCCATGTTGTATCATATGCTTTCTCCAAGTCGAAAAAGACAGCTACTATGTGTTCTTTGTTAATAAAAGCATCCCGTATATATGTTTCTAGTCTTATTAAATTGTCGTTGGTACTACGATCCGAACGAAAACCCGATTGATATTCTGAAATGAGGTTGTTGGACTCTAAGTACCAGACAGATCTCTTGTTTATCATTCTCTCCAATGTTTTACCCAAACAACTTGTCAAAGCTATCGGACGATGATTTGTAGGTTCAGCATGATCTTTCCCTGGTTTCGGAATTGGTACAACTGTAGCTACACGCCAGCTCTCAGGACAGACCCCCGTTTCTCAAATATTATTAAAGATATCTAAAAGTGTTGAAAAAGAACTTTTTGGCAGATGCTTCAGCATCTGATAATGAATTTAATCGGGGCCGGTTGCCGTATAATTTGATTTTTTAATGGCTTCAACGAGTTCGGTTAAGTTAAAAGGTGTGTTGTATTCTTCGTGATTAAGGGATTTAAAGTTTAGATTTAGATTTAAAGTTTCCCTCTTGGTCGTTTTTGAAATTTCTAAAAGTGTCAGAATAATTACGAGATGATGAATTTCTCAAGAATGTGCTCCCAAGAGTATCTGAAATATCTTTTTTGTTGAAGCTATTGTGTCAAATTCAGTATTTAAATATTTAAACTAGAGGATTTTGTTTTTCCTGGAATTTTTCGTACCATATCCCAAACCTTTTTAATGGGGGTTTTGTAGTTCAATTTTGAAACAGATTCCCTCCATGACTTTCGTTTTGAAGCTTTAGCTCTAAATACTTTTACGTCGTTCAGCTTTTCTGAAGTGGGACTTTTGCACAACTTATTTAGAGCCTGTTTGCGCTTTTGAATAGCTTCTTTACAGTCATTATTAAATTAAGACTTGCTTTTCTTAGTATTTGTGGAGGTCTTTGGAATGCATTGTTTTGATATATTAATAAGTGTATCTGTGAAATCAGAAACAATGCCAGATGATTCATTTAAGTGATCACCTGATAACTCTTCTTCACATAAATTATGAAATAATTCCCAGTCGGCTTTATTCATTTTCCATTTCTGGTTACATTCCTCATCTGGTTCGTTTATGCTCTCAATTATAATAGGGAAGTGATCACTTCCGCACTGATCATCATGAACAGAGCAGTCATAGTCCAAGAAGCGAGATGGGTGATACAAAGAGAGATCTAAAGAAGACAAATGACCTGTCGCAGGGTGAAGGTAAGTATAAGATTTCTCATTCATCAAGCAAAGATAGCTCTCTGCAGTAAAATCTAAAACAAGTGCTCCTCTGTTATTGATATCTTTACAACCCCATAGAATATTGTGACCATTGAAGTCGCCAACTAAAAGATATGGCGATGGAAGTTGACTAAGCAATGAGTCAAGATGTTCGGGTTTTAAAGAAAATGAAGGTGGGATTTATAAGAACAAATTGTAGTTTCTTTATCCAGAGAAACCGATACCGCTACAGCTTGTAGGTCTGTTTTTTTATTTGATCTCTCCTTGTGGTAAACATGATTTCACGAAAATTGAACTGCCACTAGATGGTTTGTTACCATCAGAATAGATATAGTTATATGTACTGAAACCGCAGACATCTATGTTGTCATCCGTTTTTAAAAAAGTTTCTTGCAAACAAAAAACCGATGGGTTTAATAACGAAATAAGTAATAAGATTTCGTTATAATTTGATTTAAGACCTCGACAATTCCATTGTATTATTTTGTGTTTAAAATCCATTTTATGAAGAGATTAAGACTAGAAACTATTTTGGAGCTGCAATTGGTGATTTAGATTTGCTACCACCTACTCGTGGTGTTGTTCACCTCGATCTGTTATTGCCACTCTGTGATGATGGAGTTTCAGTGAACTCCATATCACTATCACTCAAAGATTCGAATCTGTTCTGAAATTTAATATTGTCTCTTTCCATTTTACGTTGTCTGTGTGTGTGTGTCTGTCTTTGAGACAATTGATGTTTTTTATCGGATAATCCGATCCCTTATTAGTTCGACCTGAGTCGGGTTTCTCTTTTACATTCGGCGCTGGCTTCGGTACGGTCGCTGTCGACCGACCAGGAGCAACCTGGATTGAACCATTTGATAAATTGGTTGAACTTTGTGGTGCTGGAGTGGGTTTACTCCATGCACCAGTTGTTTTCAGTTCAGCTATGTATGATTCAGCAGTCTGTGTTGCGGAGCTGGTACATTTTACACCAGCACCCTTTGTGATGCAGGCGAAACTGGCGGTTGGTGTTATGTATCGCTCTTCGACAATTTTCCGCGCTTCTGGGAAAATTAGCCCCCTTTGGTATTTGACGGTGAGTATTTCTTTTTCTTTTTTCCACGCTGGACAGTCTCGGGAGAAAACAGCATGTTTGCCATTACAATTTACGCATTATGGTTAATTTTTGCAGTTGAGGTGATTGTCAACATGCTTTTCTTCACCACAATTAGGACCGAGTTTTTTTTCTCTGATATCTGCTTTCGTGATGGCCAAAACCATGACAAGAGTAACATCTAAGAGGGTTTGGGATGTATACCTCTACATTAATGGCAAGACATGCTACTTTGATTTTCTTTGGTAGAATTGGTGTATTAAAAGTCAGCACATACGTAACTGTTGGTTTTAGTACACCATTTCTACGGACATGGATGTTACGTACACCAATAACGCCTTGATCTTTCAAGTTCTCAATGATCTCTTAATCTGTACAAGGACGCAGTTCTGGACTGCGAATCACTCCCTTAGATGAGTTTAGCGTGTTGTGAAGAGATATTTTGATTGGACGATCAAAGAGTTACTGGTGGCGAGCAGGCTTGTGACTTGCTGTTTTCTCTCGAGTTCCAAGAGAAGGTCACCTGATTTGAGTGTTTTAATACTCTTTGGGTGTCCGGCTATGGCGTTAATACTTTTCTCGATAACAAAGGGAGAAAGGCTTGATATAGTTCGTGTTTCGTCAAGCGACGTGACGACCAAGAAACGCGGAACATTGTCAAAATTTGGTTCAGCAGACTGCTGACTAGATTGTTGACTTGACTGCTGACTGGATTGTTGACTGTGTTCATTCGATTCGGATGAATCCTCTTGTTTTTTACGTTTAGGTGCGTTGTGGTTAGGTGGTTTGCGGTTATGTTTTTTTCCATTTGCCATAAGGAAAAAATCCTAGTTTCGTCCCAAGTGCTCTCCGCCCTCCGTGGAGCCCTACAAGGGAACACCATAATGGAGTGGTTATCAAACTCGCAGGTGTTAGAGATACACGTGAGATATACTCGTATAAACAAAATGCCTACACGACTGATCCGTTGAGCCACCGTCTTCTAGAGATAAAAAACAGAAAAGGGTAAGGTAAATGGGCATATGGTTGGTATCAGGAAAGATACAAAAAGAGTTGAAGAGAAAGCAAAGCGGTATCTCTATGGCTCGGCGTGACCAGCCGATTGACCATGCCGGACCGCACGGCCACCCGTCTACACCGAAAAGCCAGACCTAAGAGGCGTGTTGGGTACCTGATGCACCGCCACCTCAGGTAACCCTCAACCTCCAGGATCCCTTCTTCCTGCTTACAGGACGCCACCCACGGCAAACGGTCGGTACTTCCTTTAGCTCTTCCCAGTGGGCACAGAGGCCACAGCGGCAATGTGCCAAGTGGGAACTGAGCCCCCAGGGCCACGGCAAGGCAGGAAATCTAATATCTGGGGGAGCCAATTCGGAAGATAGACTTTCATTTGACTCAGTTCTGTGATTACCATGTATCAGCGTACGATACCTTTAAAATAATAACTAGGTACGCTGATCTTCTACCAACCCCGACATAGCCTAAGTAGGCTTATGGACTGTTCCATATTTCTATTTCTGTTGAAACCATCTGTAGTTTACAGTAATGGTTCATAATAAAGTACCGTAAATATACGTTCTGGTAACTTATTTTCATCATAACCCCAGGTTCAGTTCCCATACTTATTGGAGTTCTCACAAAACACAATGTACGTTTTTGCTTAACTGGGCTAATCGATTTGGAATATTAACTTCATTTGTTCGTAAAAATAGTAGTCAGTTTCGTTGATTTTTGTCAACGCTGCCGTTTCTTGAGGTTATAGGTAAGAATTTGTTAATTTATTTATTGTACGAGAACCACCTTGACTTTTGGTTTGGGGTTTGTTTGTTGGTTTGTATTGGAGTGTAACGGGGCAGTCAACACTATTGTTGGTCATTTTTGGGCCGGTCAGTTAGGTAAACGTTCCTGGGCAGGCTAATACGTAACCGGTTAACTAGTACAGTGTACAGTTTTTCGCAAGAAAATGACAAATGCCCTTCTTGAATCAGCGGAAGGGAGAGAATGACCATAGAAAAGATTTCATGATCAATCTCCACAAAAGAATGTTGCCGACTCCGGCAGATATCGAACCCGCGTCCTCCTGATCACCAGTCTGACGTATATCCGACTGAGCCACGGAGGCCAGCTCAAAGTATTGGGTTTAAAGGTCCTGTCAATATTTTTTTTTTCATAAATTGGAGCGAAAATCTAGTAAAGAGAACATGAAGAAAACCAACTGCACGGCAACTCACATGTCAGTGACCCGAACAAGGCGTGGTTCTTTGATTTTTGTGTTCACGGAGATGTTGCACTGATGAGTTAGGAGGCCTTCATGCGGACTGAACAAATTATTTGTCTAAATCGCGACGGAAGTAAGGGCGAGAATTGTGGCCACGTAAAATCGATTTAAGCCCCCCCCCCCCCCCCCAGTGGAAATCTTCCACTGACCGTTCCAAGGCGGCTCTTCTGTGGCGATTTATTTATGTTGTTGTTTGTTACTTACTGTGTGTATCACTTGTGTCTTTTGGTTTTGGATGGCCATATGGCCATTTTGTGGGAAAGTAACTGTCCTTATGGCCTTCCTTTGTTTAGGTTTCCATTATGGTCTGGTCGCTTAATGTTTGTATTTCTTTCCCTTTGGTGTGTTTTATGGGTGGAGTAAGTTAATTGTATCAATTCCTGATCTTTGTTTTACTTCTACTTTGCATATCAGGGCTGTTTTGTTTGTGCCGTGTGGCGGCTGTAAAAGGTCTCCCCGTACATGCATTTAATGCTCTTATTTTTCCAATCCTCAGGGATTGCTTATACAATTGCTTTTCACTGTTCCATCAATTGACATCCTTTAGATACCTGTTGAAGGTCATAATTAAACCGATGTTCGTTCCTCGTTGTATAACAACTGCTTGTTTGACATCCCTGTACTTTAAGTAGACTAGGATGTTTTGTGGGCTTTTGTTGTACCTTCCTTCTATTCGAAGGAATCTTCTTCAGTAATTTTATATGCTGTTTTATTTATTTATTTAATAACCGGTATGAACATCGCTTTAGTTTTGACGGTATCACAACCTTATTAACCAAAATGAGTATTACAAATACATTTAAAATATCAATATCACCCCTTAGGTTACACTCTGCTTCTTCTGTACGGATTCCCCATTCTATTAAGAACTTTAATACTATGTTGCCTTCGGTATTGGTTAGACCCTTAAATTTGTCTTCTGTAACTTCAGTTAATCTCAAAGGAGCAGGCAATACCAATGTTTTTGGGAGTAGTCTTCGTATAAGACTATCTCCTCTCAAATCGCCAATCCTTCGAAAATATACTAATCCGTGGAAAAGAAGTGGAATGTATCCTAGTATTTCTAAGTGCAATGCCAAGAGGTGCAGATGTTGTTCGCATTTAAGCACTGCGTCTACCGTTACTTCATCTGTAAACGGTAGACGCTTCTCTGTAGTTAACATGTCTGATTTGACATGACAGTCTACAGATTTAATTTATCTAATTACTTGACGTGCTGCAAACTGTAATATGCAGTACGTCGGTCAAACTAACCGCATGCTTAAAACTAGATTGAACGAGCATTATCGTAGAATGAGTAAGCCTAAGAAAACTGACACTTTCTTGTACCGTCACTTTCGACGTACAGGTCATTCTGTAAATAACATTGTTATACAACCAGTGGAAAAACTTTATTACGATGCAAATTCTACATCTAGATTCAAAATAATCAAAAGACATGAAGCTGAACTAAAATGGATTAAATTTTTACAGACCCCTTTTCCACTGGGATTTAATGACAACATTTATCATGAGGGTAATATTTCCAGAATGCCGGACTTTGATATTTTCTCACTCCTGGAATGTCGAAAACACAGAACTAGATCTCACGGCACCAGGAAAAATGGTAACTTTAAACGTAAATCACGTATGTTTAAACGAACCAATACTAGACTGAAGTGACTGTCAATTATATTATTAAATCATGGACGCCACTTTTTGCTTTCATTTTTAAGTTCATTACCCGTTTCTGTTTTACGTCTTCTGGACACCGAGGCGAATAAATTCTACGATAGTTCTCATCAGTTATATGATGCGGCTCTCTTAACTAGACGCTATACTCAGCATACTCTCCGTCCTTACATTGATTCTGAAATTAATCATAAACGCCATTTCTTCAAAATATCCTTCATTAATAAGGGTATGGATTTTATAGATTTGCCCAGTATCTTCCGTGAGAGATCGGTGCTTTCTTCCATTCCTGCTTATTTTCAAAATACTGAAACACCTATAATTTGCTATAAATATAACAAACCTGTTAGATCTATCATTTTTAATTTCAATAAACTTGTTTCAGATCTTGATATTGATACTAATACTCCTGATTCATGTGATTGTAAAAGCTCAAAGTATTGCTATCCTGCTGCTGGTCATGTAATTACTGGCAATTTGAAAATTATTCCTGATTCTAGGATAAGGAATATAATTTCTAAAGGACCGAAATATCGGTTTCCTTCTAAAATTGATTTCAGTAAATGTAGAGATGAAATCGCTGTTTCCTTGAATGAATTCGGTAATCGATGGTGTAAGCGAGAGTATGTTGAGCATAAAGCCCTTAAGGACTGGAAACTTAGCATTTTAAAACTAGTGAATAAACGCATTTCTTTCTATTCTCAAAATACTAACTTATTACCTCCTAAGCCCAAGAGGTCTTTACGTCATCTTAAACTAGGTATTCAAGAATTTCATAAGAAGTTTGTTTTGGCCCCTGCAGACAAGGCCGCTAACAACGTCGTCGTTGTGTGACGGCTCCACTATGTTAACACGCTTAAGCAGGAGCTTGGTGGTACTAAGGCCTATGAACTTCAGCCTTTAGCTGAAGAGAGAGCTATGTAGATAAACATGTTTGTCTTTCAGCCACCAAGTTTGCTGTGTGTGTTAACGAAGGCCAAGACAAGCTTCCTACGCTATACTGGTTACCAAAACTTCATAAAAAACCTTACAATGCACGGATTATTGCAAATCCTAGCTCTTGCACTACCACTGAACTGTCTAAATTATAAACTTCCTGTCTTACTGCTATTAAAACGCATGTAATTAAATATTGTGATAAAGTCTTTGAAAGATCAGGAAGAAATCTGTTTTGGTCTATAAAAAATTCGAATGAGGTTTTAAATAAATTGAAATCTAGACATTTTCGTGCTTCTAGTCTGTCTACCTACGATTTTTCCACTCTTTACACTACACTTCCTCATAATCTTATAAAAGAAAAGCTTAATGATTTAATTGAATGGGCTTTTCACAGAGAAGATTCTCTCTATCTTGCATGTAATGTCAGAAATGCATTTTTCACTTCTAAAGAGCATAAGAATTATACACTTTGGTCATGTCAGAAAGTGTGTGATGCCCTCACCTTTCTACTTGACAATATTTATATTAGATTCGGTACTAAGTTATTTAGACAAATTGTGGGTATTCCGATGGGTACTAATTGCGCACCTCTTGTGGCTGATCTGTTCTTGTATTGTTATGAAAGAGACTTCATTTTGTCGCTTTCCATTGATAACCAATCTGAAATTATTGAAGCTTTTAGCTCTACTTCTAGATATTTATTTGATTTGTTAAATATTGATAATACCTATTTTGATGGTTTGATCAGTCAGATTTACCCCCTAGAACTTCAGTTAAATAAAGCAAATTCTTCTGATGCCGAGGCCCCGTTTTTGGATTTACATCTATCTATTGTAGATGGATTTGTTTCGTGCAAAATTTATGATAAACGCGATGATTTTGATTTTGAGATTGTAAATTTTCCTTTTTTGGATGGTGATGTTCCTCGTGCGCTGTGGTGCAGTGGTAAAGTATCGGCCTCGGGATCGAGAGGTACCGGGTTCGAACCCCACGAGCGGCAAGTGTTGTTTCCTTGAGCAAGCGACTTTATCCACATTGCTTAGTACTGGTTCTACCCAGGAAAAGAGGGCCACATGGAAGATTAGTACTAGTTTACTAAATGTGTTACCCTCTATAAATAAGGTCGATTATTATTATTATTATTATTATTATTTATATTTCGCAATTAATTCGATTTGCTAGAGTGCGTAGTCATTTTACTGACTTCAACACTCGTAATAAATTATTAACGGCTAAACTCCTTAATCAGGGCTATCGGTACCATAAACTACGCAAAGCCTTTTCAAAATTTTATAGACGCCATTCTGATTTAATTTCAAAATTCAATATTGGACTTAAATCTCTTCTGCAACAAGGTCTATCGGAACCCGAATTTTATGGTGACTTAGTATATAAATTCAGAAAAATACATAACCGCAATGACTTCAGCACCCAATTTCGTAAAATCATTCTTCGATATAAAAAGATTGGGTACAACATTGATATTATACGACAGACTGCATGCATGGTAGTTAACCCAATCACGGTTGGCAACTTTGCTTCCCTCTTTAATTGCACGCCGGTGGGTCAGGCCTCAGATTCTATGACGGCTCCAACGTAAAGGCTTATTGAAAATTAGAGAGATAATGTTGGTTGGTGCCTGATGCTCTGTCTCTGGTTGGGCTCATCGGAGTCACACTGTTGGTTTTCTTTTGCTCCAGCATTTCTGTGGTTTCTTGCTGTCGAGTCCTCACCGTTGTCTCACCTCCGTGGTTCTTTGATTTTTGTGTTCACGGAGATGTTGCACTGATGAGTTAGGAGGCCTTCATGCGGACTGAACAAATTATTTGTCTAAATCGCGACGGAAGTAAGGGCGAGGATTGTGGCCACGTAAAATCGATTTAAGCCCCCCCAGTGGAAATCTTCCACTGACCGTTCCAAGGCGGCTCTTCTGTGGCGATTTATTTATGTTGTTGTTTGTTACTTACTGTGTGTATCACTTGTGTCTTTTGGTTTTGGATGGCCATATGGCCATTTTGTGGGAAAGTAACTGTCCTTATGGCCTTCCTTTGTTTAGGTTTCCATTATGGTCTGGTCGCTTAATGTTTGTATTTCTTTCCCTTTGGTGTCTTTTATGGGTGGAGTAAGTTAATTGTATCAATTCCTGATCTTTGTTTTACTTCTACTTTGATCCCACAGTGTATGGAAAATATGTGATAATGCTCCGAAAAATGGAACATATTCTTCAGAAAATTGTCACCAATTCATATCAAGTAGATCAGGTATAAGATATATTTATAATAATTATACCTTAAATAAACCATATCCATCATATGGGTTTGAACATATGGTGAATTTCTACGTCCATTACCTTGCCCGTGAGGTCCTAAGGATGGTCATGGGTATTGCTGAATCTGCCAAATATAAACTAGATCCATAATATGGTTTGAACAGTATGAGTTATTAAACGACATAGGGGCTTGAATCACTTTATTTGATGAAAAAATAAAAACATAAAAAATGTAAAAAAAAAATATGGCACTTTGTTAGAGACATGGGCGGAAACTTCGGCCCATTTCTGGGGGGTTACCTCATTATACCCAGTGCGTCTTTTTCGCAAATGCAGTTTTTCACCCGCTTATTATGAATTATACAAGTTAAATATGTCCACTTTGCCGCCTCTGTGTGTTACTTGCAGGAAACATGTTTTTCTTGCATGGTATAAAGCAGCAACTAAGAATTCGGCACAAGCCTGTGCCAGAAATTTTCATGTTCTCATCGATCAAAGCGAACTAGTGCCACGGGGAGAACTTACTTTGCTTGCACATGATGTCTTTCATTAAAAGGAACCTCTCCTGACCAGTTCGAATTAAAAAGTTGTATTCGCAGTTCTTAATTTAGATTTTGCAACTTTTGCGTCGCTTTCTGCAGTGTTCTGTCACAGATCTGAACAAAAACAAGGCCGCTAGTAATAATCGTCTTGTATATAAAAAGCGGGACGTACAGGGCAGATAGAATCGGAAATTTGCAAACTACGTCCGACAGTGGAGCAGGTAGGGATACTGTTAACTTCCAATTCAGTCGCTGTAACTTTTTTATGCATATAGCGTTGCCCCTGTCAGTCCGTCCATCCGTTCGTCTGCCCGTCCGAAACTTAAACGCAGCCAATAACTTTCTTATTTCTGGATGGATTTTGAAATTACTTTATAGAAATGTTAACCATCATAAGACGATGTGTCAGGTGCAAAACCCAGGTCCGTACCTCCAAGGTCAAGGTCATACTTAGAGGTCAAAGGTATAAAAACGGATCCGAAATTGTTAACATAGTCAATGACTTTCTTATTTCTGGATGGATTTTAAAATTACTTTGTAGAAATATGTTACATATGGGTTTACGGCGTCCCGCAAACCCTCATCCTGACAAGACAACCGAGCGTGATCTCTGACAGGTGTACGGGCAGCTGTGGGGTAAGGCACAAGAAATATATCAAATGAATGACATGAATTATTTACAGTATCTACATACAACAATACTAACACAAAACATCACATGTATTTGCTTCTGCAGCCCACTCACGACGTCCGCCCCGAAGGCAAAACAATGTTCTGTGCTCGGAACGGGTGACGCGAATGTCTACAGAAGCAAATAACAAAAACAACAATAATATAAGAAAAAGAAACACAAAACGCGACTGGCCAGATTAAACGTTCACTTAGGGTGAACCACAAGGTGAACCGTTTCTTGTGCACTGCTGAACACTAGTTTGTCGACCTAATTGTCGACCACCAGTTGATTTATATCATTTATCTATTCGTATCCATCCGAACTTGAAGTCCCGGTAACTTCTTCGGTAAATCGATTCCAGATCGTTTTCAACGACCTGTCTCTTATGGTCTCGACGGTCTGCTATTGGTTTATTCCGCCCTTGCTGGACTCGAAACCGATGGCGTCGTACCAGTTCCTACTCCTATGTTGCAGGGAGCAGCAGGTCACCACACATTGTTGTGCCTGCAAATTATGATAATTCGACTAAGATACAGTTCACAAAACATACATGCTATATTATGATCCCCTTCCCGGAGAAGTAAGAATATGTTCATGCATATACCGTTATTGCGTATGCGCCGACCAGATACATAGGCTGATCAGTGCATGCGACAAATAACTGCACAGCAGAACTCAACTTGACTGTGCATCAAATTATCAGCACCCAGCGCTTGACACAAAAATACTCGAAGTTTATGCTTCCTTACTAAGCACTACAGAAATCAATTAATGCTCACTACTACTGAGCATAATACCCATCAATTTCGTACTCACTACATTAGCACAGGTAAGAGGCAATTGAACAGACCACGCCTTTGCGCTACCTGATCACCCGCCAATTACAGGAAACATAACAAACTCTATTGCATATCCTTCTCCGCGACACGACTCACAAATATAGCTATTCACAAATTCATTACAATAACAACAGCTAGAAACTAAAAACAGGAAGATTTTCATCTATTCTCCACAACATTTGTTAGTGTCTCATAAGGACCAGCACTGTTTGTCGTAAATTCTTGCTGTATTTGGTAGGCACCACGTCACAACCGTCCTCGTGACGCTGATGACGCAGCTGACGTCATCCACGCCGCTCAGGCCGTTATAACGTGTGGCGACCAAATACTCTCACTTATCATTATCACATTCCTTTTATGTACATATATGTACAAACCGATTTCTCAAACAGAAACGGCATCATTACAAAATGAACTCGTAATTCTTCTTGAACAAAATTATTTCTACTCAACATGAACGTGCTTGTAAAATCAAACTCATCACGGTTCATCATCACGGATAACCCGACAGGCTCTTGTAAGAGTTCGCCCTGATGATGAAGATATGGTTAAACCCGTCTTAATTTTACGTCCCCTCTACACCTAATATCATATAGAGACGGGACCACGGTTTTCTAACCACTGCTAGTCAAAAGTCATGGATCAATTAAGTGACCCGGCGTTTATTAATTATATTCTACAAAAGGGGTCTAAAAGCCTAAATGAATCTAGAATGAGCGGGTGTCCAAACTTTACGTCTCACCAACATTTAGGGTCAGAATGAGGCAGGACCTCGCTTAAAAGACTCATTCTACTTCTGGAGAAGCCTGGGATCGATCCTGCGACCTCTAGCTGGTAAAGCTAGTAGCCTAATCACTAACCCACAGAGGCTTCAAAAGTGAGTTCAGAATAGGCTTCAGAAAGATGGAGTATACTAGAAGTAAACCCCTCCAAAACCTACAAACATGTTCATACAAAAATAATACTAAACATAGATTTAACATACCTTTCAATATACTTTTGTTGTCCCGTCACTATGTTGCGTGCATTCGTTAGCACTTGACCTGCTGCTGAATAGTGTTCATTTTTCAGGGTTTTTATATCTATGAAAAGTAGAAGTAAAACAAAGATCAGGAATTGATACAATTAACTTACTCCACCCATAAAAGACACCAAAGGGAAAGAAATACAAACATTAATCGACCAGACCATAATGGAAACCTAAACAAAGGAAGGCCATAAGGACAGTTACTTTCCCACAAAATGGCCATATGGCCATCCAAAACCAAAAGACACAAGTGATACACACAGTAAGTAACAAACAACAACATAAATAAATCGCCACAGAAGAGCCGCCTTGGAACGGTCAGTGGAAGATTTCCACTGGGGGGCTTAAATCGATTTTACGTGGCCACAATCCTCGCCCTTACTTCCGTCGCGATTTAGACAAATAATTTGTTCAGTCCGCATGGAGGCCTCCTAACTCATCAGTGCAACATCTCCGTGAACACAAAAATCAAAGAACCACGGAGGTGAGACAACGGTGAGGACTCGACAGCAAGAAACCACAGAAATGCTGGAGCAAAAGAAAACCAACAGTTAGACTCCGATGAGCCCGACCAGAGACAGAGCATCAGGCACCAACCAACATTATCTCTCTAATTTTCAATAAGCCTTTACGTTGGAGCCGTCATAGAATCTGAGGCCTGACCCACCGGCGTGCAATTAAAGAGGGAAGCAAAGTTGCCAACCGTGATTGGGTTAACTACCATGCATGCAGTCTGTCGTATAATATCCATGTTGTACCCAATCTTTTTATATCGAGGAATGATTTTACGAAATTGGGTGCTGAAGTCATTGCGGTTATGTATTTTTCTGAATTTATATACTAAGTCACCATAAAATTCGGGTTCCGATAGACCTTGTTGCAGAAGAGATTTAAGTCCAATATTGAATTTTGAAATTAAATCAGAATGGCGTCTATAAAATTTTGAAAAGGCTTTGCGTAGTTTATGGTACCGATAACCCTGATTAAGGAGTTTAGCCGTTAATAATTTATTACGAGTGTTGAAGTCAGTAACATGACTACACACTCTAGCAAATCGAATTAATTGCGAAATATAAACGCCATAGGATGGCGCACGAGGAACATCACCATCCAAAAAAAGGAAAATTTACAATCTCAAAATCAAAGTCATCGCGTTTATCATAAATTTTGCACGAAACAAATCCATCTACAATAGATAGATGTAAATCCAAAAACGGGGCCTCGGTATCAGAAGAATTTGCTTTATTTAACTGAAGTTCTAGGGGGTAAATCTGACTGATCAAACCATCAAAATAGGTATTATCAATTTTTAATAAATCATCTAAATATCTAGAAGTAGAGCTAAAAGCTTCAATAATTTCAGATTGGTTATCAATGGAAAGCGACAAAATGAAGTCTCTTTCATAACAATACAAGAACAGATCAGCCACAAGAGGTGCGCAATTAGTACCCATCGGAATACCCCACAAAACTACCGGAAAATCATGCATACTCACGTTAGCTCGCTAAAATCGTGGCGAGTTGAAGATAATTGATTGGGGAAAAATGATGAATTGACCCTATAAATCAATGGCATAACTCCCGTCAAAACGAACACACACACAACACCGTGACTGGAACGAAAATTATATATGGCGCAATTTGGCGGTTGGCGATTTTTAGGCAAATTTTATAGAAATCAGACTTGTAGCGGCCAACTGTATGGTGAAAAAATCTCCACAAACCACTCATGCATACATCGTATGATATGTGCATGACTTGTGCATGGAGCAGCACATTTTGCCTACCGTATTTCTCCTAAAATATTTCACTCGCACCGCCTTGCCATATACTTACTAAAATAATTTAGATGTGCATAAGCACCAGAGAGGTTTCCTATTCCATCTCGTAACAAAGGTTTCCCCTTTTGGAGGAAAAACAATCAGAAATGTTTTTTCTTTGCATACAGAGATGGAATAGTATGAAAAGTAGAAGTAAAACAAAGATCAGGAATCGATACAATTAACTTACTCCACCCATCAAAGACACCAAAGGGAAAGAAACACAAACATTAAGCGACCAGACCATAATGGAAACCTAAACAAAGGAAGGCCATAAGGACAGTTACTTTCCCACAAAATGGCCATATGGCTGAAGCCTATCTGAATAAAGACAACTATGTACACAACAATCGTGCGACATTATCTGCTAATGTAGTCTGCCCCAAAATTTTCTTGGCCCCGAATTGCAATAATCCGAAATTTATACGGCTGTAGTTTCATTGCCCAACGCATAATTCGAGGATTGATAACTTTTGCTGATTGCATATAAGACAAGGGCTTGTGGTCAGTCTCAAGCAAGAATACTACTCCATAAAGATACTTGCGAAATTTCTCAACACCCCAGATAATATCCAAACATTCCTTCTCTATCACAGAATAGTTTCTTTCACGAGGCAAAAGTTTCTTGCTGGCATAAGCAATGGGAAGTCGTCCTTCCCCTTCAAATTCTTGGAGCAAAACGGCTCCTATACCAACATCAGAAGCGTCCGTCCGGAGTATGAACCTCTTCCCATCATGAAAGATAGGAAGACGAAGAATAGCACTAGACGTGAGTCTATTCTTCAGGGTCTGGAAAGCCTTTTCATGATGGTCCTGCCAGTCTATGATCTTGTTTGGTCTACTTTTCTTAGTTAAATCTGCCAAAGGGGCCGCTATAGATGAGAAATTTGGAATGAAATGGCGGTAGAAACCAGCTAACCCAAGAAATGACTTCATTTGTCTCTTAGTGGAAGGTCGAGGAGCATCCTTTATAGCTTGTATCTTGTCTTCTTGCGGTCTTACTGACTGAGCAGCTACACTATGACCAAGACATTCGATACTGCTATATCCAGTCAAACACTTGGAAGGTTTTACCGTCAACTTGGCTGTCCTAAGGCTATCCAAAACTTCACATAATGACGTCAAGTGGTCTTTCCAAGTTTCGGTAAAGATCCACATATCATCGACGAAGCTATCAACGTTAGAAAGTTCGGACAGAATCATTCTTATCTACCTGCAAAATGTTGCTCCTGAGTTTACCAAACCGAAGGGCTTGGTTTTGAATTGAAACAAGCCTTTGGGGGTTTCAAACGCAGTTAGGGGGTTTGCCTTGGACGTCATTTTTACCTGCCAATAACCTTTAGACAAATCTTATTTGCTAAAGTATTTGTGCCCCGACATTCTATTTGTAAGCTCCTCCATATTTGGCATTGGTTCTGCATCGAACTCCGTTACTTTATTAAGTTTACGGAAGTCAATGCTGAACCGCCCCGAACCATCTTTTTTAGGGACAAGTACTACAGGGGATGAGTATGGAGATATTGATGGTTCAATATCTCCTAAATCTAACATATCTTGAATTTCTTTTTCCATTATATCCCGTACTTTATATGGTATGGCATATCCTTTTGACCTCACTCGTTCCGACGTCAGCAACTTTATGTCGTGTTCTATTCGGTCAGTTCGTCCTGGTACACTCGACAGTACGTCCGGGTATTCTTTTATCAACGTCTCTATTTCTTTACGCTGATCCTGCGTTAACATTTCTGAAATATTAACGTCCTTAAACGTCTCTGGTTGCTTTGAAGTAGGAAACGCGCAATATTATAATGAGAATTCGTCAACGTCATCATTTTCAGTTGACGGAACGGAATCTACAGAAAGCAAGCAATTTGACATCATATTTCGACGTTCCATATATTGCTTCAGTATGTTAGCGTGATATGTGTAACATTTCCATTGACGTCAATCTTATAATCCATTCTGTTTACTACCTCAACTACTTCATAAGGACCTTTCCATTGAAGCAATAATTTATTACTGTCTGTCGGTGGTAACAAAAGCACTTTATCGCCGACGTCAAATTTACGCGACCTCGCGCCTTTATTATAATAAGCTTTCTGCTTAATCTGAACCTTCTTTAAATTATCACGCGCTAATTTGCATGTCTGCTTTAACCGTTCCCTTAGCTCAATAACATACTGATACGTCGAAAGAACTTGCTCATCGCGTACCTCGTCAGCCCATAATTCTCTTAATATTGCCATTGGACATCTGACGTTACGTCAATATAACAACTCAAAAGAGGAGTATCCTAAAGACTCTCGTGGGACTTCCCTAACCGCAAATAACAAAGCAGGAAGATATTTATCCCAATCTTTTGGACGTTCAGCACACATGCGTCGTAACATCTGCTTTAACGTAGCGTGGAAACGCTCAATCAATCCGTTGCATATCGGATGTCTTGGACTACACGCTAACTGTTGAAGAGAAAGAAGTCTGCTGACTCTTTCACTACCTCAGCAGTGAACTGTGATCCACAATCAGTCAACATTTCATCAGGAATGCGAACCCTACTAAACATTTCAATAAGCGCTTCCGCGACACGTTCCGTCTCAATACTAGGTAAAGCTATCGTCTCTGGATACATTGTCGCATAATCTATCATGGTTAAAATGTACAGAGATTTCCTATCAGATGGAGGCTCAATTGGACCAACCATGTCCACTGCCACCCTCTTAAATGGCGTATCAATCAATGGCATTTTTCCTAGAGGTACTTTAGTGACCCGACCTTTCTGAATGGTTCTCTGACAAATATCACAAGATTTACATAATCTAGCGACATCACCGCAAATACCGTAAAACTCAGGCACAACTCTATCCAATGTCTTCCGAATACCCATATGTCCAGGCTTAAGCGTTTCATGAGCCAGCTTCAACACCTTTCCTCGGAAACTTTGAGTGACCACAAGTTGGAAACAGACTTTGTTACCCTTGTTGAACTCCTATATGCCAAACCTTTTTTCTCAATAAACCTAGTTTCACCTCGGTTTAAACTACGACTCACAGTCTTGTTCCCAGATACAACCCTTTTCCTGATGTTTTCCAATGTTGGATCATAAACCTGAGCTTCCTTGAAAGCCTCCTTGTCAGCGTTAGTGATCTAATCGGGAACCTTAAGTTTTCTGTAAGGCTTCTCATCCTGCCTAGTCTGAGACCTAGTTACAGCCGCAGCTGAGAAATGTGACATATCAGGAAGTTTTGATCCATCAATGTTACCGATAACCAAATCGTAAAACGTATCATCCATACACAAAGCTTCAGTTTTCCAAGTGAAAAAAGGACAATCAGTGTTAATCATTGCCAAAGGATACCTTTGTGTGGATTAATCAATCAACGTAACATTTGATTCCTTCCCTATTAACTGACCATCCGAAACCAAACTTCTCCGAACGACATAGCCTGTACACCCAGTATCTCTTAATACAACCACCTTTTTATTATTGACCAATCCTTGTCCCGTCGGTTACCCTGCCTTTAAGAAGTAACAGACACCTTCCTTACTACACTCCTCCCTATCCGAAATCAAAGGATCACCAACCTTATCTTCAAAAATACTTCCAATCTCATCACCTTTCCTAGTTACTTCCGTTTGACAAAAACTAACTTGATGTGCTTCGCCACGTGGTGTGCCTTTATTCTTACCGCGTCCGCGAAAAGACCCTCTAAAATTACCACGACCACGTGTATAACCACGACCTACATTCTGCGTATTCTCATTCTTAACCTGAGTACCTTGACTCTCTACGCGCGTGTTAAAATTTTCCTTAACACCGCTTTCCCTACCTCCAGTTGCTCCTACCTATGCGCTATATAATTGTTTTCTGTCGGTGTTCTTAAAACATTTAATTGTTCAATGCCCCTTACCGCATATGCAACACTTGATATCCGATCTACCACTCGGTTTATTTGAGTCATCTTTGTCCTGTTTACCCTGCGCTGCGCCTCTATTATCGCGCTGCCCCTTATTAATGCAACTAAATACACCCCGCGCGCTTCTGCAAACAAATCTGCCTCCCTAGCCATTTTTCTAAATAACTTCTCAATCTACTACTGAACTGTATGAACGTTTCTGATCTCTCGGGCCTACTATAACGAAACTGCTTTCTAAATCCGCGCTCTGTCGTGTCAGAATTCTTTAATTGAGCATCCTTTAACTTATCATAATCCGCCGCATCGTCATTTGACAACCGGTCATATACATCAAGTACGCGCCCTTTAAGCAATGCACTTAAATACGCGGCCAAAACACTCTTATCCCATTTATTAGCCGTAGCATATTTCTCAAACGTAGATAAATAACTATCCATTTTATCTTTACCCTCTTCAAAATAAGGTAACTTAGGATCCCGGGCATGGGCCACCTTTTCAGCTTTTTGCTTTTCAAATTCTAGCTCGAGCTTCGCTCTCTGCATTTCTAATTGATTCCTTAATTCTTGGTGCTGTAGCTCAAACCCATATTTAAATGGGCCTCACTAATCTCTTTTGCCTCCCTTTCACCTTGAATGCGTGCCATTTCAAGTTCCTTATTAACATTCAACTTAGCTAGTTCATGTTCCCTTTCCTTTTCTTTTTCCTCAGACCTTAACCTTTCTAAATCCCTTTGCTCTTCCCTTTCTGCCCGCTCAATATCTTGCTGCTCCTTAACAAAAATTTGTAAATCTTTCCCCTCATAACCTAACTCCTATCCCATTTGTATTAAACGCTCCATTATTGATAACGTTAAACTCACGTTACTATCAAAACCACTATAAACTGATCAGTTATGATCAGTGATGATTGAATGGGCTTAACTAAAACGTTAAGATATGTGTTATACGCGTTAATCTAACTAAAACATTAGTTATTAATGCACACGCGATCTTAAAAGTCAAATGCTTTCAGTAAAGCATGACGTTACGTACTGGTAGTCTAATACCATGTCATAAATTGATGACGTTTACAGTAAAAAGCTACAATCCGAAGTTTCATCACATTACCAAACTCCGATCATAACAAGTTACCATTAATGTTTCTATTACGTCATACCTAACCTCAAGCCACAGCGTAAATATTAACGCTACCGTTATGTCAACGTCAGTAAATTGTTAACGTCACTACGTCAGAACCATGTGTGGGTAAGATCAATTAGTAACTCCAGTTTAACTTAGTAGAATGTCAGGTATCACAATTAAGTGGGGTCTACTAAAATTTTTCGATACCAAGAAAAAGTGGGGTTTGCCTTGCCTTCCTGTTTAGAAATTATGAACTTGTCAGCATCCATTTAGTTCAATACATGGGTTTCGCACTTCATCAACGCAGGAAGGAAGATTCAAGTTAATTTCCAAATGTGGCTGTCAACGCTATTTTTCTTATGGTCTCGACGGTCTGCTATTGGTTTAGTCCGCCCTTGCTGGACTCGAAACCGATGGCGTCGTACCAGTACCTGCTCCTATGTTGCAGGGAGCAGCAGGTCACCACACATTATTGTGCCTGCAAATTACGATAATTCGACTAAGATACAGTTCACAAAACATACATGCTATATCTTGATCCCCTTCCCGGAGAAGTAAGAATATGTTCATGCATATACCGTTATTGCGCATGCGCCGACAAGACACATAGGCTGATCAGTGCATGCGACAAATAACTGTAAGGAAACATGAAGTTTGAGTATTATTGTGTCAAGCGCTGGGTGCTGATAATTTGATGCACAGTCAAGTTGAGTTCTGCTGTACGGTTGTTTGTCGCATGCGCTAATCAGCCTGTATGTCTGGTCGGCACATGCGCAATAACGGTATATGCATGAACATATTCTTACTTCTCCGGGAGGGGGATCATGATATAGCATGTATGTTTTGTGAACTGTGTCTTAGTCCATTTATCGTAATTTGCAGGCACAACAATGTGTGGTGACCTGCTGCTCCCTGCACTATAGCAGCAGGTACTGGTACGACGCTGGGGCTTAGGGTCCAGCAAGGGCGGACGGACCACCATAATCAGCTCATACCATTGTCCATTTTGAACGTGTGTGAGACCATTCAAATGGAAGAGGACGGGAGTTATGCCATTGATTTATAGGGTCGTTTCATCATTTTTTCCCTATGGGAAATACTATTTTAACGCAAATCAATTTTCTACTCGATTTTTGCTATATGGCTATGATTGTGAACGGTATCTTCAACTCGCCACGATTTTAGCAAGCTAACATGAGTATGCATGATTTTCCGGTAGTATTCATAGATATAAAAACCCTTAAAAACGAACACTATTCAGCAGCAGGTCAAGTGCTAACGTATGCACACAACTATTCGATAGACTAGTTTACACTAGTTCGCGAGAGGAAGATTCACGCGAGAGGGGGATTCACCCTAAGTTATAAACTGGCCAGTCGGGTCTTGTGTTGTTTCTTTTTTTTTTTTTTTTTTTTTTTTTTGTTTTTGTTGTTGTTTTTGTTGTTTGCTTCTGTAGGTATTCACGTCACCCGTTCCGAGCACAGAACATTGTTTTGCCTTCGGAGCGGACGTCGTGAGTTGGCTACAGAAGCAACAAATTGTGATGTTTTGTGTTAGTAAGTGTTGTATATAGATACTGTAAATAATTCATGTCATTCATCTAATATCTTTCTTGTGCCTTACCCCACAGCTGCCCGTTCACCTGTCAGAGATCACGCTCGGTTTTCTTTTCAGCATGGGGGTTTGCGGGACGCCGTAAACCCACATGTAACATTTGGTGTCAGAAGTGAGGATTTGATCTCTGGCTGGTGTTCCCGGCTGTGGAACAGCACATTGATACTCTGAAACATCAATTTAAAAAAAAGAAAAAAATGTATTGACAGCAACATTTAGAAATTAACTTGAATCTTCCTTCCTGCGTTGATGAAGTGCGAAACACATGTATTCAACTAAATGGATACTGACAAGTTTATAATTTCTGAGCAGGAAGGCAAGGCAAACCCCACTTTTTCTTGGTAACGAAAAATTTAAGTAGACCCCACTTAATTGTGTTACCTGACATTCTACTAAGTTAAACAGGAGTTACTAATTGATCTTACCCACACATGGTTCTGACGTAGTGACGTTAACAATTTACTGACGTTGACATAACGATAGCGTTAATATTTACGCAGTGGCTTGAGGTTAGGTATGACGTATTAGAAACATTAATGGTGACTTGTTATGATCGGAGTTTGTAATGTGATGAAACTTCGGATTGTAGCATTTTACTGTAAACGCCGTCAGTTTTTTTTTTTAATTTTATTCATGAATCATCTCACATAAATGTAAAGAAGGACGTATCAATACAACATATGATTATGAGCGTACAAGCATTAGCTTTCACCATTTTCTAAATATTATCAGTAATCTTTTTTTTTTCAACTATTACTATCACTACTACTGCTGATAATACTAATATAATAGCTATAAAAATAACAGCAAGAAATATGTAACGGAGTAGGTGTTGGAAGCTTGCACTTCCAGACATACATAGCTATTTCTTATAAGCGGTACCGTACAGTTTTATAAAAAAGGTATCAATATCAATAAATCTTCCATTTAAGTTGTACCAAATGTCAGCCTACAGGGTATCAAGACGGTGCACCCTCAAACAACCACTCCGCCCCACATCTCCTTATCTGTTCAGTCAGCTATTCAAGCATATCACGAAACATGTCTATATAAATATTGTCCCTTGAAACACCCACCATTATAGAATAAGCAGAGATTTACAAGGGTATATATTATTATTCAAACGAGGTGGTACAGACGAGTGCCGATAATCTACACCCCAAACCGTAACACTAATGAAATTAAGCTTTTCATCTATATGTGTTTTTTCGGGGGTAACATTTTTATTATATTTATATAGGCATGCCTACGAAATAAGCTCATATTCCAGCTCTAGTTTTATTGTACTGTGTAGCTCACATCATATACATGGTATAATAATCATGTGAGGGTTTCAAATTTTCTACAGAAATACTAAAAAAAAAATATAATAATAATAATAATAATAATAATAATAATATTAATAAAACATCCATATATCTTCCCTTCAAGCTATTAACTTTTACTACAAGCATTATTGGACCCGGTTCCCGTCACCATTTCTCCTGCCTACCTCCCCCAGCTTCTCTTTGCGTAAAAAACAAGCTAGTAGATAAACTTCCAAGTGTTTGGCACACTTTGTTTATAAAATGCCCAGATATATAAAATATTTGCCAATTCACCATTCACTAAACAGAGTTATCTTCAATCTTGCTCCTCAGTACTATTGAAGAACTCATCAAGACAGTCATGCTTCCACTGAAAAATAGTTGTATAATGGGCCCCATATAGAGAAAAAGTTACCGATATTATTATTTATAAAACCTATATATTTTTCACACTGAAATTTCCTTTTAAGCTGCGAAATGAATACATCCAGGTTGAGTTCGTCGTTTACAAATTTATTTTTGTAAATGTATTGCTTTGCTAAAACCGAAATTAATGACAATAGTTTATTTTTATTTTGGTTTGAGAAAATGATGGCTTTACTACTTAAATCGAAGTTCAGATTTGTGCGCGCAAGTATCCATACTCTCAAAAGCTGCCAAAATCTATTCACTTTTTCACATTCTGTAAATAGATGCAGGATAGTTTCCGCCTGATTCGCACAGTATGAACATTGATTTTCATCTATTTTCTTTATTCTGTGTAAAAAGGATTTAGTAACTAAAATTTTATTTGTAAGTTTAAACTGGAAATCTTTTAGCGTCGCTTCTTTGAGATCTTTGACCACTAAGTTATAACACATTAAATCATCCGCTGAGATATTTCCTAATTCTCGTTCCCATTTATTTGAAAAGATAATTTCTTTAGTCCCAACCATTATGTCGTAAAACCTCCTGCAACCTTTCTTGTCTTTTATTAAGTTTCGTGTATATATACTGCATGTTGTATTATAAGCATTCATAATGCAAAACGGTTTATTTTCATTAATCGTATTTTTCCACTGATTAGGGATTTTAGCTATTAATGCTTGGTAATCTAAAAAGGTCCCCCTTACCCCATAAACAGCTTTGAATCTTTCAAAACTATAGATATCACCATTATGATCTACTAAATCTGACATAAGTCGAACACCTTTATTGAACCAATAATTATTATAGAACATCAGACCATGTGTCAATTTACTGTTATACCAAATTGGGGTATCCAAAATCTCTTTAATATTTTCTATTTTAAGTTTATTACAATAAGTACACCAACTTAGAAGTAAATCTTTCCAGAACGGGTTATCAATATCCCTATGAGTTTGGATAGCATATCCATGACCAGAACTTAGTAACAACATACAATTTATATTAGATAATGTATACCAAGCATTATTTTCTGTATTTTGTATAATTCTACGTATCCATGAAACTTTCAATGCTTTTATAAAGTACGAGATGTTAATCATTCGAAGTCCACCTTCTCTATAGTTCTTAACTATTATATCACGTTTAATTCTGTCTGGCCCATTATTCCATAAAAATTTATAAAAAATTCGGTTTATCTGCTTGATGAGATCGTCTGGAGGATTGGGAAGTGCTAAAAATAAATGAGTGAATTTAGCCAAGGCTAGAGATTTTATAATTGTTATACGACCTATTAATGTCAACCTTCTTTTTGCCCATTACTTACAAATATTTTCAGCTTTATTCAGAACTTCGTGGTAATTCAAGTCCCAAACATCATTAACATTAGTTGAAAAATTAACGCCAAGTACTTTAAACGGGCCTTGATTCCAGTCGAGATTGAATTCACGACATTGGCGTGTAACCGAATTACTCAACACTCCAATCCAAATAGCACGTGTTTTTTCAACATTAATCTTAAGTCCTGACAAAAAATAAAACTGATTTAAAACATTTAACGTCTCCCTTAAAGACCTTTCTGAACCGTCCAGGAAAATCTGAGTATCATCGGCATATTGGCTTAGTTTAAAAACCTTGTTATCAATATTGATGCCTCGTATTTCTTGATTATTCCTTATCATCTGACCCAATATTTCAGCAGCCAAAACAAATAGGTATGGAGATATTGGGTCCCCTTGTCTGCATCCTCTGTTCAGACTAAAACTTTCAGACATAAAGCCATTCTGTATGATACAGGATTCAGAACCTTTTTGAAAAATTCTTACCCATTTTCTGATTGAGGGTCCAAAATTATAGTACTTTAAAGTTTTATCAATAAATTTCCAAGAAACTGTATCAAATGCTTTTTCAAAGTCAATCGATAATATCAGACCTGGGAGATTTTGTTTTTGTGTTTCAAATAAAACATCGTAAATCATTCTTATATTTTCGCCTATATATCTACCTGATAAAAATCCCTTTTGGTCTTCATGAATAAGTTTATTTAAAACATTTTTTATTCTATTTGCTATAACCGCAGAAGCCATTTTATAGATTACATTAAGCAATGGAATAGGGCGCCAGTTTTTAAGGGTTTGTCTACATTTATTTGGTTTTGGAATACAGGTTATGACACCTTGTTTTTGAGTTATAGATAGATTTCCACATCTATAACCATAATTAAGAGATCTTAAAACAAAATAGCCTAAATCTATCCAAAACGCCGTCAGTTTATGACGTCATATTAGACTACCAGTACGCAACGTCATACTTTGCTAAAAGCATTTGACATTTCAAATCGCGTGTGCTTTAATAACTAACGTTTTAGTTAGATTAACGCGTATAACACATATCTTAACGTTTTAGTTAAGCCCATTCGATCATCACTGATCATAACTGATCAGTTTATAGTGGTTTTGATAGTAACGTGAGATTTACGTTATCAATAATGGAGCGTTTAATGCAAATGGGAAAGGACTTAGGTTATGAGGGGAAGGAGTTACAAGGTTTTGTTAAGGAGCAGCAAGATATTGAGCGGGCAGAAAGGCAAGAGTAAAGGGATTTAGAAAGGTTAAGGTCTGAGGAAAAGGAAAAGGAAAGGGTACATGAACTAGCTAAGTTAAAAGTAGAAGAAAAGGAAAAGGAAAGGGCACATGAACTAGCTAAGTTAGAAGAAAAGGAAAGGGAGGAAAAGGAAAGGGCACATGAAGTAGCTATGTTGAATGTTAATAAGGAACTTGAAATGGCACGCATTAAGAGTGAAAGGACGCAAAAGAGATAAGTGAGGCTCATTTAGAACAAATAAAACATGGGTTTGAGCTACAGCAACAAGAATTAAGGAATCAGTTAAAAATGCAGAGAGCGAAGCTCGAGCTAGAAGTTGAAAAGCAAAAAGCTGAGAAGGTGGCTCATGCCCGGGATCCTAAGTTACCTTATTTTGAAGAGGGTAAAGATAAAATGGATAGTTATTTATCTAGGTTTGAGAAATATGCTACGGCTAATAAATGGGATAAGAGTGTTTGGGCCGCGTATTTAAGTGCATTGCTTAAAGGGCGCGCACTTGATGTATATGACCGGTTGTCAAATGAGGATGCGGCGGATTATGATAAGTTAAAGGACGCTTTATTAAAGAATTTTGACATGACAGAGCGCGGATTTAGGAAGCAATTTCGTTATAGTAGGCCCGAGAAATCAGAAACGTTCATACAGTTCAGTAGTAGACTGAGAAGTTATTTAGAAAAATGGCTTAATATGGCAAAGATAGAAAAATCTTTTCCGGCTGTCTGTGATTTCATGGCAAGGGATCAGTTCCTGGAGTCATGTAATAGAGAACTGTATGTACATCTGAAGCCAAAACAGTTTGGTAATTTAGATGAAATGGCTAGTGAGGCAGATTTGTTTGCAGAAGCGCGCGGGGGCGTATATAGTTGCATTAATAAGGGGCAACGCGATAATAGATGCACAGCGCAGGGTAAACAGGACAAAGTTGACTCTAACAAACCGAGTGGTAGACCGGATATCAAGTGTAGCATATGCGGTAAGGGGCATTTAACAATTAAATGTTTTAAGAACCCCGACAGGAAACAATTATATAGCGCAGAGGTAGGAGCAACTGGAGTTGGGGATAGCGGTGTTAAGGAAAATTTTAACACGCGCGTAGAGACTCAAGGTTCTCAGGTTAAGAATGAGAATACGCAGAATGTACGTGGTGGTTATACACGTGGTCGTGGTAATTTTAGAGGGTCTTTTCGCGGACGCGGTAAAAATAATAGCACACCACGTGGCGCAGCACACCAAGTTAGTTTTTGTCAAACGGAAGTAACTAGGAAAGGTGATGAGATTGGAAGTATTTTTGAAAATAAGGTTGGTGACCCTTTGATTTCGGATAGGGAGGAGTTTAGTAAGGAAACTAGGGAAGGTGTCTGTTACTTCTAAAAGGCAAGGTTACCGACGGCACAAGGATTGTTTAATAATAAAAAGGTGGTTGTATTAAGAGATACTGGGTGTACAGGCTGTGTCGTTCGGAGAAGTTTGGTTTCGGATAGTCAGTTAATAGGGAAGGAATCAAATGTTACGTTGATTGATGAATCCACACAAAGGTATCCTTTGGCAATGATTGACATTGATTGTCCTTTTTTTTTCACTGGGAAAACTGAAGCTTTGTGTATGGATGATACGTTGTACGATTTGGTTATCGGTAACATTGATGGATCAAAACTTCCTGATATGTCTCATTTCTCAGCTGCGGCTGTAACTAGGTCTCAAACTAGGCAGGATGAGAAGCCTTACAGAAAACATCATAGTGTAGATTATATTTTCTTGTCCTTTGGGATCATTGATTCCATTGTGGAGTTTTGAAAATATCTGAGGGTCACTGATGAGGCCTAATTGGCCGAAACTAGCTAGTCTGGCCCAGAAAACATACACACTCCATATTTTCAGATCTGTGGTGTATTCTTTGCTTCCAAAGGATAACCCTTTTATAGAACATATTTAAGGTTCCCGATCAGATCATTAACGATGACAAGGAGGCTTTCAAGCAAGCTCAGTTTGATGATCCAACTTTGGAAAACATCAGGAAAAGGGTTGTATCTGGGAACAAGACTGTGAGTCGTGGTTTAAACCGAGGTGAAACTAGGTTTATTGAGAAAAAGGGTTTGGCATATAGGGAGTTCACAAAGGGTAACAAAGTCTCTTTCCAACTTGTGGTCCCTCAAAGTTTCCGAGGAAAGGTGTTGAAACTGGCTCATGAAACGCTTATGTCTGGACATATGGGTATTAGGAAGACATTGGATAGAGTTGTAACTGAGTTTTACTGGCCCGGTATTTGCGGTGATGTCGCTAGATTTTGTAAATCTTGTGATATTTGTCAGAGAACCATTCAGAAAGGTCGGGTCACTAAAGTACCTCTAGGAAAAATGCCATTGATTGATACGCCATTTTAGAGGTTGGCAGTGGACAAAGTTGGTCCAATTGAGCCTCGATCTGATAGGAAATATTGGTATATTTTAACCATGATAGATTATGCGACAAGGTATCCAGAGGCGATAGCTTTACCGAGTATTGAGACAGAACGTGTCGCGGAAGCGCTTATTGAAATGTTTAGTAGGGTTGGCATTCCTGATGAAATGTTGACTGATTGTGGATCACAGTTTACTGCTGAGGTAATGAAAGAAGTCAGCAGACTTCTTTCTCTTCAACAGTTAATGTGTAGTCCGAGACACCCAATTTGCAACGGCTTGATTGAGCGTTTCCATGCTACGTTAAAGCAGATGTTACGTCGCATGTGTGCTGAACGTCCAAAAGATTGGGATAAATATCTTCCATCTTTATTATTTGCGGTTAGGGAAGTCCCACAAGAGTCTTTAGGATACTCCCCTTTTGAGTTGTTATAAGGACGTAACGTCAGAGGTCCAATGGCAATATTAAGAGAATTATGGGCTGAAGAGGTACGCGATGAGCAAGTTCTTTCGACGTATCAGTACGTTATTGAGCTAAGGGAACGGTTAGAGCAGACATGCAAATTAGCGCGTGATAATTTAAAGAAGGTTCAGATTAAGCAGAAAGTTTATTATGATAAAGGCGCGAGGTGGCGTAAATTTGACGTCGGCGATAAAGTGCTGTTGTTACTACCGACAGACAGTAATAAATTATTGCTTCAATGGAAAGGTCCTTATGAAGTGGTTGAGGTAGTGAACAGAATGGATTATAAGATTGACGTCAATGGAAATGTTAACACATATCACGCTAACATACTGAAGCAATATGTGGAACGTCAAAATGTGACGTCACATTGCTTGCTTTCTGTAGAGTCCGTTTCGTCAACTGAAAAATGATGACGTTGGCGAATTCTCATTGGAAGATTGCGCTTTTCCTACTGCAAAGCAACCAGAGACGTTTAAGGACGTCAATATTTCAGAAATGTTAACGCAGGATCAGCGTAAAGAAATAGAGACGTTGATAAAAGAATACCCGGACGTACTGTTCGGTGTACCAGGACGAACTGACCAAATAGAACACGACATAAAGTTGCTGACGTCGGAACCAGTGAGGTCAAAAGGTTATGCCATACCATATAAAGTACGGGATGTAATGGAAAAAGAAATTCAAGATATGTTAGATTTAGGAGTTATTGAGCCATCAATATCTCCATACTCATCCCCTGTAGTACCTGTCCCTAAAAAAGATGGCTCGGTGCGGTTCTGCATTGACTTCCATAAACCTAATAAAGTGACGGAGTTCGATGCAGAACCAATGCTAAATATGGAGGAGGTTATAAATAGAATGTCGGGGCACAAATACTTTAGCAAATTAGATTTGTCAAAAGGTTATTGGCAGGTAAAAATGACGTCTAAGGCAAAACCCCTAACTGCGTTCGAAACCCCCAAAGACTTGTTTCAATTCAGAACTATGCCCTTCGGTTTGGTAAACTCAGGAGCAACATTTTGCAGGCTGATGAGAAAGATTCTGTCCGAACTTTCTAACGTTGATAGCTTCGTCGATGATATGTGGATCTTTACCGAAACTTGGAAAGACCACTTGACGTCATTACGTGAAGTTTTGGATAGACTTAGGACAGCCAAGTTGGCGGCAAAACCATCCAAGTGTATGATTGTGTATAGCAGTATCGAATGTCTTGGTCACAGTGTAGCTGCTCAGTCAGTTAGACCGCAAGAAGACAAGATACAAGCTATAAAGGATGCTCCTCGACCTTCCACTAAGAGACAACTAAAGTCATTTCTTGGGTTGGCTGGTTTCTACCGCCGTTTCATTCCAAATTTCTCATCTATTGCTTCCCCTTTGACAGATTTAACTAAGAAAAGTAGACCAAACAAGATCACAGACTGGCAGGACCATCATGAAAAGGCTTTCCAGACCCTGAAGAATTGACTCACGTCTAGTCCTATTCTTCGTCTTCCTATCTTTCATGATGGGATTTCGTTCATACTCCGGACGGACGCTTCTGATGTTGGTAAAGGAGCCGTTTTGCTCCAAGAATTTGAAGGGGAAGGACGACTTCCCATTGCTTATGCCAGCAAGAAACTTTTGCCTCGTGAAAGAAACTATTCTGTGATAGAGAAGGAATGTTTGGCTATTATCTGGGGTGTTGAGAAATTTCGCAAGTATCTTTACGGAGTAGAATTCTTGCTTGAGACAGACCACAAGCCCTTGTCTTATATGCAAACAGCAAAAGTTCTCAATCCTCGAATTATGCGTTGGGCAATGAAACTACAGCCGTATAGATTTCGGATTATTGCAATTCGGGGCCAAGAAAATTTGGGGGCAGACTACCTTAGTAGGTAATTTTTCGCACGGTTGTTATGTAAATAGCTGTCTTGTTTAGATAGGTTTCATCCTATTCCATCTCTGTACACAAAGAAAAAACATTTCTGATTGTTTTTTCTCCAAAAGGGGAAACCTTGGTTGCGAGATGGAATAGGAAACCTCTCTGGTGCTTATGCATATCTAAATTATTTTAGTAGATATATGGTAGGGCGGTGCGAGTGAAATATTTTAGGTGAAATATGGTAGGCAAAATGTGCTGCTCCCTGCACAAGTCATGCACATATCATACGATGTATGCATGAGTGGTTTATGGAGATCTGTTTTTACAATACAGGGGGCCGCTATAAGGCTGAGTTCTATAAAATTTGCCTAAAAATCGCCAACCGCCAAATTGTGCCATATATGATTTTCATTCCCGTCACGTGTTGTGTGGGTGTTCGTTTTGACAGGAGTCACGGCATTGATTTATAGGGTCGTTTCATCAATTTTTCCTATGGGAAATATACTATTTGAACGCCAATCCATTATCTATTCGATTTTTGCTATCTAGCTTCAAGTGTGGACGGTATCTCCACCTCGCCACGATTTTAGCAAGCTAATATGAGTATGCATGATTTTCCGGTAGTATTCATAGATATAAAAACCCTGAGAAAAACGAACACTTTAGCAGCAGGTCAAGTTGTAACGAGTATCCACAACATTGTGTCGGGAAAGCGAAATCATATTGAAAGGTATGTTAAATCTATGTTTAGTATTTTTGTATGAACATGCTTGTAGGTTTTGGAGGAGTTTACTTCTAGTATACCCCAACTTTCTGAAGCCTATTCTGAATTCACTGTTGAAGCCTGTAGTGATTAGGCTACTAGCTTTGCCAGATAGACGTCGCAGGATCGATCCCAGGCTTCTCCAGTAGTAAAATGAGTCTTTCTAAGTGAGGTCCTGTCTCATTCTGACCCTAGATGTTGGTGAGACGTAAAGTTTGGACACCCGCTCATTCTAGATTCATTTAGGTTTTTAGACCCCTTTTTTAGAATATAATTAATAAACGCCGGGTCACTTGTTTGATCCATGACTTTTGACTAGCTGTGGTTAGAAAACCGTGGTCCCGTCTCTATATGATATTAGGTGTAGAGGGGACATAAAATTAAGACGGGTTTAACCATACCTTCATCATCAGGGCAAACTCTTACAAGAGCCTGTCGGGTTATCCGTGATGATGAACCGTAATGAATTTTATTTTACAAGCGTGTTCAGGTTGAGTAGAAATAATTTTGTTCAAGAAGAATTATAAGTTCATTTTGTAATGATGCCGTTTTTGTCTGATAACTCAGTTTGTGCATGTATGTACATATAAAGAACGTGATGATGATAAGTGGGAGTATTTGGTCGCCACACGTCATAACGGCCTGAGCGGCGGGGATGACGTCAGCTGCATCATCGGCGTCACGAGGACGGTTGTGACGGGGTGCCTACCAAATACAGAGAGAATTTACGGCAAACAGTGTTGTCCCTTATGGGACACTAACAAATGTTGTGGATTATAGATGAAAATCTTCTGTTTGTAGTTTCTATCTGTTGTTAATGTAATGAATTTGTGAATAGCTATATTTGGGAGCCGTGTCGCGGAGAAGGATATGGAATAGAGATTGTTATGTTTCCTGTAATTGGCGGCTGACCAGGTAGCGCAAAGGCGTGGTCTGTTCGATTGTCTCTTACTTGTGATAATGTAGTGAGCACAAATTTGATGAGTATTATGCTCAGTAGTAGTGAGCATTAATTGATTTCTGTAGTGCTCAGTAAGGAAACATGAACTTTGAGTATTATTGTGTCAAGCGCTGGGTGCTGAAAATTTGATGCACAGTCAAGTTGAGTTCTGCTGTACGGTTGTTTGTCGCATGCGCTAATCAGCCTGTATGTCTGGTCGGCGCATGCGCAATAACGGTATATGCATGAACATATTCTTGCTTCTCCGGGAGGGGGATCATGATATAGCATGTATGTTTTGTGAACTGTGTCTTAGTCCAGTTATCGTAATTTGCAGGCACAACAATGTGTGGTGACCTGCTGCTCCCTGCACTATAGCAGCAGGTACTGGTACGACGCTGGGGGTTAGGGTCCAGCAAGGGCGGACGGACCACCATAATCAGCTCATACCATTGTCCATTTTGAACGAGTGTGAGACCATTCAAATGGAAGAGGTCAATTAAATTACCTGCAGGTGATTCAGACGAATCAGATTAGTGCGATCGCTAAATAATACATATCAACCTGTGATCGGCAACAATGTCGATAGACTAGTTTACACTAGTTCGCGAGAGGAAGATTCACGCGAGAGGGGGATTCACCCTAAGTTATAAACTGGCCAGTCGCGTCTTGTGTTGTTTCTTTTTTTTTTGTTTTTGTTGTTGTTTTTGTTGTTTGCTTCTGTAGGTATTCACGTCACCCGTTCCGAGCACAGAACATTGTTTTGCCTTCGGAGCGGACGTCGTGAGTTGGCTACAGAAGCAACAAATTGTGATGTTTTGTGTTAGTAAGTGTTGTATATAGATACTGTAAATAATTCATGTCATTCATCTAATATCTTTCTTGTGTCTTACCCCACAGCTGCCCGTACACCTGTCAGAGATCACGCTCGGTTGTCTTGTCAGCATGGGGGTTTGCGGGACGCCGTAAACCAACATGTAACATCAACCTTAACACGCTTGTAAAATAAAATTCATTATGGTTCATCATCACGGATAACCCGACAGGCTTTTGTAAGAGTTTGCCCTGATGATGAAGATGTGGTTAAACCCGTCTTAAGTTTACGTCCCCTCTACACCTAATATCATATTGGGACGGAACCACGGTTTTCTAACCACAGCTAGTCAAAAGTCATGGGTCAAACAAGTGACCCGGCGTTTATTAATTACATTCTACAAAAGGGGTCTAAAAACCTAAATGAATCTAGAATGAGCGGGTGTCCAAACTTTACGTCTCACCAACATCTAGGGTCAGAATGAGACAGGACCTCACTTAGAAAGACTCATTCTACTACTGGAGAAGCCTGGGATCGATCCTGCGACGTCTAGCTGGCAAAGCTAGTAGCCTAATCACTACAGGCCTCAACAGTGAATTCAGAATAGGCTTCAGAAAGTTGGGGTATACTAGAAGTAAACCCCTCCAAAACCTACAAGCATGTTCATACAAAAAAACTACTAAACAGATTTAACATACCTATCAATATACTTCCACTTTCCCGACACAAAGTTGTGGATACTCGTTACAACTTGACCTGCTGCTAAAGTGTTCGTTTTTCTCAGGGTTTTTATATCTATGAATACTACTGGAAAATCATGCATACTCATATTAGCTTGCTAAAATCGTGGCGAGGTGGAGATACCGTCCACAAATGAAGCCAGATAGCAAAAATCGAGTAGATAATTGATGAAACGACCCTATAAATCAATGCCATGACTCCTGTCAAAACGAACACCCGCACAACACGTGACGGGAATGAAAATCATATATGGCAAAATTTGGCGGTTGGCGATTTTTAGGCAAATTTTATAGAACTCAGCCTTATAGCGGTCCCCTGTATTGCAAAAACAGATTTCCACAAACCACTCATGCATACATCGTATGATATGTGCATGACTTGTGCATGGAGCAGCACATTTTGCCTACCATATTTCACCTATAATATTTCACTCGCACCGCCCTACCATATATCTACTAAAATAATTTAGATGTGCATAAGCACCAGAGAGGTTTCCTATTCCATCTCGTAACACAGGTTTCCCCTTTTGGAGAAAAACAATCAGAAATGTTTTTTCTTTGTGTACAGAGATGGAATAGGATGAACCTATCTAAACAAGACAGCTATTTACACAACAACCTTGCGAAAAATTACCTACTAAGGTAGTCTGCCCCCAAATTTTCTTGGCCACGAATTGCAATAATCCGAAATCTATACGGCTGTAGTTTCATTGCCCAACGCATAATTCGAGGATTGAGAACTTTTGCTGTTTGCATATAAGACACGGGCTTGTGGTCTGTCTCAAGCAAGAATTCTACTCCGTAAAGATACTTGCGAAATTTCTCAACACCCCAGATAATAGCCAAACATTCCTTCTCTATCACAGAATAGTTTTTTCACGTGGCAAAGTTTCTTGCTGGCATTAGCAATGGGAAGTCGTCCTTCCCCTTCAAATTCTTGGAGCAAAAGGTCCTATACCAACATCAGAAGCGTCCGTCCGGAGTATGAACGGCTTCCCATCATGAAAGATAGGAAGACGAAGAATAGGACTAGAAGAGAGTCTAATCTTCAGGGTCTTGAAAGCCTTTTCATGATGGTCCTGCCAGTCTGTGATCTTGTTTGGTCTACATTTCTTAGTTAAATCTGTCAAAGGGGAAGCAACAGATGAGAAATTTGGAATGAAACGGCGGTAGAAACCAGCCAACCCAAGAAATGACTTTAGTTGTCTCTTAGTGGAAGGTCGAGGAGCATCCTTTATAGCTTGTATCTTGTCTTCTTGCGGTCTAACTGACTGAGCAGCTACACTGTGACCAAGACATTCGATACTGCTATACCCAATCATACACTTGGAAGGTTTTGCCGTCAACTTGGCTGTCCTAAGTCTATCCAAAACTTCACGTAATGACGTCAAGTGGTCTTTCCAAGTTTCGGTAAAGATCCACATATCATCGACGAAGCTATCAACGTTAGAAAGTTCGGACAGAATCTTTCTCATCAGCCTGCAAAATGTTGCTCCTGAGTTTACCAAACCGAAGGGCATAGTTTTGAATTGAAACAAGCCTTTGGGGGTTTCGAACGCAGTTAGGGGTTTCGCCTTAGACGTCATTTTTACCTGCCAATAACCTTTTGACAAATCTAATTTGCTAAAGTATTTCTGCCCCGACATTCTATTTATAACCTCCATATTTGGCATTGGTTCTGCATCGAACTCCGTCACTTTATTAAGTTTACGGAAGACAATGCAGAACCGCACCGAACCATCTTTTTTAGGGACAAGTACTACAGGGGATGAGTATGGAGATATTGATGGCTCAATAACTCCTAAATCTAACATATCTTGAATTTCTTTTTCCATTACATCCCGTACTTTATATGGTATGGCATAACCTTTTGACCTCACTGGTTCCGACGTCAGCAACTTTATGTCGTGTTCTATTTGGTCAGTTCGTCCTGGTACACTGAACAGTACGTCCGGGTATTCTTTTATCAACGTCTCTATTTCTTTACGCTGATCCTGCGTTAACATTTCTGAAATATTGACGTCCTTAAACGTCTCTGGTTGCTTTGCAGTAGGAAAAGCGCAATCTTCCAATGAGAATTCGTCAACGTCATCATTTTCAGTTGACGAAATGGACTCTACAGAAAGCAAGCAATGTGACGTCACATTTTGACGTTCCACATATTGCTTCAGTATGTTAGCGTGATATGTGTTAACATTTTCATTGACGTCAATCTTATAATCCATTCTGTTCACTACCTCAACCACTTCATAAGGACCTTTCCATTGAAGCAATAATTTATTACTTTCTGTCGGTAGTAACAACAGCACTTTATCGCCGACGTCAAATTTACGCGACCTCGCGCCTTTATCATAATAAGCTTTCTGCTTAATCTGAACCTTCTTAAATTATCACGCGCTAATTTGCATGTCTGCTCTAACCGTTCCCTTAGCTCAATAACGTACACTGATACGTCGAAAGAACTTGCTCATCGCGTACCTCTTCAGCCCATAATTCTCTTAATATTGCCATTGGACCTCTGACGTTACGTCCATATAACAACTCAAAAGGGGAGTATCCTAAAGACTCTTGTGGGACTTCCCTAACCGCAAATAATAAAGCTGGAAGATATTTATCCCAATCTTTTGACGTTCAGCACACATGCGACGTAACGTCTGCTTTAACGTAGCATGGAAACGCTCAATCAAGCAGTTGCAAATTGGGTGTCTCGGGCTACACGTTAACTGTTGAAGAGAAAGTGCTGACTTCTTTCATTACCTCAGCAGTAAACTGTGATCCACAATCAGTCAACATGTTATCAGGAATGCCAACCCTACTAAACATTTCAATAAGCGCTTCCGCGACACGTTCCGTCTCAATACTCGGTAAAGCTATCGCCTCTGGATACCTTGTCGCATAATCTATCATGGTTAAAATATACCGAGATTTCCTATCAGATGGAGGCTCAATTGGACCAACTATGTCCACTGCCACCCTCTTAAATGGCATATCAATCAATGGCATTTTTGCTAGAGGTACTTTAGTGACCCGACCTTTCTGAATGGTTCTCTGACAAATATCACAAGACTTACAAAATCTAGCGACATCACCGCAAATACCGGGCCAGTAAAACTCAGTCACAACTCTATCCAATGTCTTCCTTATACCCATATGTCCAGACATAAGCGTTTCGTGAGCCAGTTTCAACACCTTTCCTCGGAAACTTTGAGGGACCACAAGTTGGAAAGAGACTTTGTTACCCTTTGTGAACTCCTTATATGCCAAACCCTTTTTCTCAATAAACCTAGTTTCACCTCGGTTTAAACCACGACTCACAGTCTTGTTCCCAGATACAACCCTTTTCCTGATGTTTTTCAAAGTTGGATCATCAACCTGAGCTTGCTTGAAAGCCTCCTTGTCATCGTTAATGATCTGATCGGGAACCTTAAGTTTTCTGTAAGGATTCTCATCCTGCCTAGTTTGAGACCTAGTTACAGCCGCAGCTGAGAAATGAGACATATCAGGAAGTTTTGATCCATCAATGTTACCGATAACCAAATCGTACAACGTATCATCCATACACAAAGCTTCAGTTTTCCCAGTGAAAAAAGGACAATCAATGTCAATCATTGCCAAAGGATACCTTTGTGTGGATTCATCAATCAACGTAACATTTGATTCCTTCCCTATTAACTGACTATCCGAAACCAAACTTCTCCGAACGACACAGCCTGTACACCCAGTATCTCTTAATACAACCACCTTTTTATTATTAACCAATCCTTGTGCCGTCGGTAACCTTGCCTTTAAGAAGTAACAGACACCTTCCCTAGTTTCCTTACTACACTCCTCCCTATCCGAAATCAAAGGGTCACCAACCTTATTTTCAAAAATACTTCCAATCTCATCACCTTTCCTAGTTACTTCCGTTTGACAAAAACTAACTTGTAGTGCTGCGCCACGTGGTGTGCTATTATTTTTACCGCGTCCGCGAAAAGACCCTCTAAAATTACCACGACCACTTGTATAACCACGACCTACATTCTGCGTATTCTCATTCTTAACCTGAGAACCTTGAGTCTCTACGCGCGTGTTAAAATTTTCCTTAACACCGCTATCCCCAACTCCAGTTGCTCCTACCTCTGCGCTATATAATTGTTTCCTGTCGGGGTTCTTAAAACAATTAATTGTTAAATGCCCCTTACCGCATATGCTACACTTGATATCCGATCAACCACTCGGTTTGTTCGAGTCAACTTCGTCCTGTTTACCCTGCGCTGCGCCTCTATTATCGCGTTGCCCCTTATTAATGCAACTATATACGCCCCCGCGCGCTTCTGCAAACAAATCTGCCTCCCTAGCCATTTCTTTTTAATTACCAAACTGTTTTGGCTTCAGATGTACATACAGTTCTCTATTACATGACTCCAGGAACTGATCCCTTGCCATGAAATCACAGACAGCCGGAAAAGATTTTTCTATCTTTGCCATATTAAGCCATTTTTCTAAATAACTTCTCAGTCTACTACTGCACTGTATGAACATTTCTTATCTCTCGGGCCTACTATAACGAAACTGCTTCCTAAATCCGCGCTGTGTCATGTCAAAATTCTTTAATAAAGCGTCCTTTAACTTATCATAATCCGCCGCATCCTCATTTGACAACCGGTCATATACATCAAGTGCGCGCCCTTTCAGCAATGCACTTGAATACGCGGTCCAAACACTCTTATCCCATTTATTAGCCGTAGCATATTTCTCAAACCTAGATAAATGACTATCCATTTTATCTTTACCCTCTTCAAAATAAGGTAACTTAGGATCCCGGGCATGAGCCACCTTCTCAGCTTTTTGCTTTTCAACTTCTAGCTCGAGCTTCGCTCTCTGCATTTCTAAATGATTCCTTAATTCTTGGTGCTGTAGCTCAAACCCATGTTTTATTTGTTCTAAATGGGCCTCACTAATCTCTTTTGCGTCCCTTTCACTCTTAATGCGTGCCATTTCAAGTTCCTTATTAACATTCAACATAGCTAGTTCATGTGCCCTTTCCTTTTCCTCCTTTTCCTTTTCCTTTTCTTCTAACTTAGCTAGTTCATGTGCCCTTTCCTTTTCCTTTTCTTCTACTTCTAACTTAGCTAGTTCATGTACCCTTTCCTTTTCCTTTTCCTCAGACCTTAACCTTTCTAAATCCCTTTGCTCTTGCCTTTCTGCCCGCTCAATATCTTGCTGCTCCTTAACAAAACCTTGTAACTCCTTCCCCTCATGACATTAGTCCTTTCCCATTTGCATTAAACGCTCCATTATTGATAACGTAAATCTCACGTTATTATCAAAACCACTATAAACTGATCAGTTATGATCAGTGATGATTGAATGGGCTTAACTAAAACGTTAAGATATGTGTTATACGCGTTAATCTAACTAAAACGTTAGTTATTAAAGCACACGCGATTTGAAATGTCAAATGCTTTTAGCAAAGTATGACGTTGCGTACTGGTAGTCTAATATGACGTCATAAACTGACGGCGTTTACAGTAAAATGCTACAATCAGAAGTTTCATCACATTACAAAACTCCGATCATAACAAGTCACCATTAATGTTTCTAATACGTCATACCTAACCTCAAGCCACTGCGTAAATATTAAAGCTATCGTTATGTCAACGTTAGTAAATTGTTAACGTCACAACGTCAGAACCATGTGTGGGTAAGATCAATTAGTAACTCCTGTTTAACTTAGTAGAATGTCAGGTAACACAATTAAGTGGGGTCTACTTAAATTTTTCGTTACCAAGAAAAAGTGGGGTTTGCCTTGCCTTCCTGCTCAGAAATTATAAACTTGTCAGTATCCATTTAGTTGAATACATAGGTTTCGCACTTCATCAACGCAGGAAGGAAGATTCAAGTTAATTTCTAAATGTTGCTGTCAATACATTTTTGAATTATTTACAGTATCTATATACAACACTTACTAACACAAAACATCACAATTTGTTGCTTCTGTAGCCAACTCAAGACGTCCGCTCCGAAGGCAAAACAATGTTCTGGGCTCGGAACGAGTGAAGTGAATACCCACAGAAGCAAACAACAAAAACAACAACAAAAACAAAAAAGAAACAACACAAGACGCGACTGGCCAGTTTATAACTTAGGGTGAATCCCCCTCTCGCGTGAATCTTCCTCTCGCGAACTAGTGTAAACTAGTCTATCGACATTGTTGCCGGTCACAGGTTGATATGTATTATTTAGCGATCGCACTAATCTGATTCGTCTGAATCACCTGCAGGTTATTTAATTGACCTCTTCCATTTGAATGGTCTCACACTCGTTCAAAATGGACAATGGTATGAGCTGATTATGGTGGTCCGTCCGCCCTTGCTGGACCCTAACCCCCAGCGTCGTACCAGTACCTGCTGCTATAGTGCAGGGAGCAGCAGGTCACCACACATTGTTGTGCCTGCAAATTACGATAACTGGACTAAGACACAGTTCACAAAACATACATGCTATATCATGATCCCCCTCCCGGAGAAGTAAGAATATGTTCATGCATATACCGTTATTGCGCATGCGCCGACCAGACATACAGGCTGATTAGCGCATGCGACAAACAACCGTACAGCAGAACTCAACTTGACTGTGCATCAAATTATCAGCACCCAGCGCTTGACACAATAATACTCAAAGTTCATGTTTCCTTACTGAGCACTACAGAAATCAATTAATGCTCACTACTACTGAGCATAATACTCATCAAATTTGTGTTCACTACATTATCGCAAGTAAGAGGCACTCGAACAGACCACGCCTTTGCGCTACCTGATCAGCCACCAATTACAGGAAACATAACAATCTCTATTTCATATCCTTCTCCGCGACACGGCTCACAAATATAGCTATTCACAAATTCATTACATTAACAACAGGTAGAAACTACAAACAGAAGATTTTCAACTATAATCCACAACATTTGTTAGTGTCCCATAAGGGCCAACACTGTTTGCCGTAAATTCACTCTGTATTTGGTAGGCACCCCGTCACAACCGTCCTCGCGACGCCGATGACGCAGCTGACGTCATCCCCGCCGCTCAGGCCGTTATGACGTGTGGCGACCAAATACTCCCACTTATCATCATCACGTTCTTTATATGTACATACATGCACAAACTGAGTTATCAGACAACAACGGCATCATTACAAAATGAACTTATAATTATTCAAGAAAAAATTATTTCTACTCAACCTGAACATGCTTGTAAAATAAAATTCATTACGGTTCATCATCACGGATAACCCGACAGGCTCTAACGTCTTGTCCTATTCTTCGTCTTCCTATCTTTCATGATGGGATTCCGTTCATACTCCGGACGGACGCTTTTGGTATAGGAGCCGTTTTGCTCCAAGAATATGAAGGGGAAGGACAACTTCCCATTGCTTATGCCAGCAAGAAACTTTTGCCTCGTGAAAGAAACTATTCTGTGATAGAGAAGGAATGTTTGGCTATTATCTGGGGTGTTGAGAAATTTCGCAAGTATCTTTACGGAGTAGAATTCTTGCTTGAGACAGACCACAAGCCCTTGTCTTATATGCAAACAGCAAAAGTTCTCAATCCTCGAATTATGCGTTGGGCAATGAAACTACAGCCGTATAGATTTCGGATTATTGCAATTCGGGGCCAAGAAAATTTGGGGGCAGACTACCTTAGTAGGTATTTTTTCGCACGGTTGTTGTGTAAATAGCTGTCTTGTTTAGATAGGTTTCATCCTATTCCATCTCTGTACATAAAGAAAAAACATTTCTGATTGTTTTTTCTCCAAAAGGGGAAACCTTTGTTGCGAGATGGAATAGGAAACCTCTCTGGTGCTTATGCATATCTAAATTATTTTAGTAGATATATGGTAGGGCGGTGCGAGTGAAATATTTTACGTGAAATATGGTAGGCAAAATGTGCTGCTCCATGCACAAGTCATGCACATATCATACGATGTATGCATGAGTGGTTTATGGAGATCTGTTTTTACAATACAGGGCGCCGCTATAAGGCTGAGTTCTATAAAATTTGCCTAAAAATCGCCAACCGCCAAATTGTGCCATATATGATTTTCATTCATTGATGTTACATGTGGGTTTACGGCGTCCCACACACCCCCATGCTGACAAGACAACCGAGCGTGATCTCTGACAGGTGTACGGGCAGCTGTGGGGTAAGGCACAAGAAAGATATTAGATGAATGACATGAATTATTTACAGTATCTATATACAACACTTACTAACACAAAACATCACAATTTGTTGCTTCTGTAGCCAACTCTCGACGTCCGCTCCGAAGGCAAAACAATGTTCTGTGCTCGGAACGGGTGACGTGAATACCTACAGAAGCAAACAACAAAAACAACAACAAAAACCAAAAAAGAAACAACACAAGACGCGACTGACCAGTTTATAACTTAGGGTGAATCCCCCTCTCGCGTGAATCTTCCTCTCGCGAACTAGTGTAAACTAGTCTATCGACATTGTTGCCGATCACAGGTTGATATGTATTTTTTAGCGATCGCACTAATCTGATTCGTCTGAATCACCTGCAGGTAATTTAATTGACCTCTTTCATTTGAATGGTCTCACACTCGTTCAAAATGGACAATGGTATGAGCTGATTATGGTGGTCCGTCCGCCCTTGCTGGACCCTAACCCCCAGCGTCGTACCAGTACCTGCTGCTATAGTGCAGGGAGCAGCAGGTCACCACACATTGTTGTGCCTGCAAATTACGATAACTGGACTAAGACACAGTTCACAAAACATACATGCTATATCATGATCCCCCTCCCGGAGAAGTAAGAATATGTTCATGCATATACCGTTATTGCGCATGCGCCGACCAGACATACAGGCTGATTAGCGCATGCGACAAACAACCGTACAGCAGAACTCAACTTGACTGTGCATCAAATTATCAGCACCCAGCGCTTGACACAATAATACTCAAAGTTCATGTTTCCTTACTGAGCACTACAGAAATCAATTAATGCTCACTACTACTGAGCATAATACTCATCAAATTTGTGCTCACTACATTATCACAAGTAAGAGGCAATCGAACAGACCACGCCTTTGCGCTACCTGGTCAGCCGCCAATTACAGGAAACATAACAATCTCTATTTCATATCCTTCTCCGCGGCACGGCTCACAAATATAGCTATTCACAAATTCATTACATTTACAACAGATAGAAACTACAAACAGAAAGATTTTCATCTATAATCCACAACATTTGTTAGTGTCCCATAAGGGACAACACTGTTTGCCGTAAATTCTCTCTGTATTTGGTAGGCACCCCGTCACAACCGTCTTCGCGACGCCGATGACGCAGCTGACGTCATCCCCGCCTCTCAGGCCGTTATGACGTGTGGCGACCAAATACTCCCACTTATCATCATCACGTTCTTTATATGTACATACATGCACAAACTGAGTTATCAGACAAAAACGGCATCATTACAAAATGAACTTATAATTCTTCTTGAACAAAATTATTTCTACTCAACCTGAACACGCTTGTAAAATAAAATTCATTATGGTTCATCATCACGGATAACCCGACAGGCTCTTGTAAGAGTTTGCCCTGATGATGAAGATATGGTTAAACCCGTCTTAAGTTTACGTCCCCTCTACACCTAATATCATATTGGGACGGAACCGAGGTTTTCTAACCACAGCTAGTCAAAAGTCATGGGTCAAAAAAGTGACCCGGCGTTTATTAATTACATTCTAAAAAAGGGGTCTAAAAACCTCAATGAATCTAGAATGAGCGGGTGTCCAAACTTTACGTCTCACCAACATCTAGGGTCAGAATGAGACAGGACCTCACTTAGAAAGACTCATTCTACTACTGGAGAATCCTGGGATGGATCCTGCGACGTCTAGCCGGCAAAGCTAGTAGCCTAATCACTACAGGCCTCAACAGTGAATTCAGAATAGGCTTCAGAAAGTTGGGGGTATACTAGAAGTAAACTCCTCCAAAACCTACAAGCATGTTCATACAAAAATACTAAACATAGATTTAACAAACCTTTCAATATACTTTCGCTTTCCCGACACATTGTTGTGGATACTCGTTACAACTTGACCTGCTGCTAAAGTGTTCGTTTTTCTCAGGGTTTTTATATCTATGAATACTACCGGAAAATCATGCATACTCATATTAGCTTGCTAAAATCGTGGCGAGGTGGAGATACCGTCCACAATTGAAGCTAGATAGCAAAAATCGAGTAGATAATGGATTGGCGTTCAAATAGTATATTCACCATAGGAAAAATTGATGAAACGACCCTATAAATCAATGCCATGACTCCTGTCAAAACGAACACCCACACAACACGTGACGGGAATGAAAATCATATATGGCACAATTTGGCGGTTGGCGATTTTTAGGCAAATTTTATAGAACTCAGCCTTATAGCGGCCCCCTGTATTGCAAAAACAGATCTCCACAAACCACTCATGCATACATCGTATGATATGTGCATGACTTGTGCATGGAGCAGCACATTTTGCCTACCATATTTCACCTATAATATTTCACTCGCACCGCCCTACCATATATCTACTAAAATAATTTAGATGTGCATAAGCACCAGAGAGGTTTCCTATTCAATCTCGTAACACTGGCAATCAGGAGGACGCGGGTTAGATACCTTCCGGGATCGGCAACATTCTTTCGTGGAGATTGATCATGAAATCTTTTCTACGGTCATTTCCTCCCTCCTGCTGATTCAAGAAGGGCAGTTGTCAGTTTCTGGCGAAAGAATGTGCACAATACTGGTTAACCGCTTACGTATAAGCCTGTCCAAGAAAAGGGTGGACAGGTAAACTGACCGGCTCAAAAATGACCTAAAATAGTGGGCCGTTAAAACTCTAATACAACAATACAAACAAACAGTCATGATGACATGTCCTTATCAACTTTCAATGAAATGAACATTCAATTTATCATCAAACAGCTGTCAAGAGTCAAGGAAAGAAGGTCATGAAATGTACAAGCACTGGTTTTTGTTTCATGTTTACCACTCTTCATATACATGAATGCTTTAAAACAAATTTTAGCAGCTCACTGGTAAACTGATGACGATTTTCTTCAGGAGGTAGGAATATTAATAGACTAACATTTCTGTTATGTTACATTTGTGTGATTGTGCTTTTTCGCTTATTAATTTCTGCAAACTTGTGCAGGCTTTGCAAATAGTTTATCCATTCACAACGCATTCTTTGAAATTTGGGGCCCCGCCCATCGGGGCTTGAAGAAATAGACGGACTGCATGATGCTTCCACACTGAGATGAAAACGACCGCACGCGAGTACTGGTAAAGTAGAAGTAAAACAAAGATCAGGAATCGATACAATTAACTTACTCCAACCATCAAAGGCACCAAAGGGAAAGAAACACCAACGTTAAGCGACCAGACCATAATGGAAACCTAAACAAAGGAAGGCCATAAGGACAGTTACTTTCCCACAAAATGGCCATATGGCCGTCCAAAATAAAAAGACACAAGTAATAGACACAGTAAGTAACAAACAACGACATAAATAAACCACCACAGAAGAACCGCCTTGGAACGGTCAGTGGAAAGATTTCCACTGGGGGGCTTAAATCGATTTTACGTGGCCACAATCCTCGCCCTTACTTCCGTCGCGATTTAGACAAATAATTTATTCAGTCCGCATGAAGGCCTCCTAACTCATCAGTGCAACATCTCCGTGAACACCAAAAATTAACGAACCACAGAGGTGAGACAATGGTGAGGACTCGACAGCAAGAAACCACTGAAATGCTGGAGCAAAAGAAAACCAACAGTTAGACTCCGATGGGCCCGACCAGAGACAGAGCATCAGGCGCCAACCAACATTACCTTGAATTACATCTCTCTAATTCTCAATAAGCCTTTACGTTGGAGCCGTCATAGAATCTGAGGCCTGACCCACCGGCGTGCAATTAAAGAGGGAAGCAAAGTTGCCAACAGTGATTGGGTTAACTACCATGCATGACATCCATATGTCGTATAACATCCATGTTGTACCCAATCTTTTGATATCGAAGAATGATTTTACGAAATTGGGTGCTGAAGTCATTGCGGTTATATATTTTTCTGAATTTATATACTACGTCACCATAAAATTCGGGTTCCGATAGACCTTGTTGCAGAAGAGATTTAAGTCCAATATTGAATTTTGAAATTAAATCAGAATGGCGTCTATAAAATTTTGAAAAGGCTTTGCGTAGTTTATGGTACCGATAACCCTGATTAATGAGTTTAGCCGTTAATAATTGATTACGAGTGTTGAAGTCAGTTACATGACTACACACTCTAGCAAATCGAATTAATTGCGAAATATAAACGCCATAGGATGGCGCACGAGGAACATCGCCATCCAAAAAAGGAAAATTTACAATCTCAAAGTCAAAGTCATCGCGTTTATCATAAATTTTGCACGAAACAAACCCATCTACAATAGATAGATGTAAATCCAAAAACGGGGCCTCTGTGCAGAAGAATTTGCTTTATTTAACTGAAATTCTGGGGGGTAAATCTGACTGATCAAACCATCGAAATAGGTATGATCAATATTTAATAAATCATCTAAATATCTAGAAGTGGAGCTAAAAGCTTCAATAATTTCAGATTGGTTATCAATGGAAAGTGACAACATGAAGTCTCTTTCATAACAATGCAAGAACAGATCAGCCACAAGAGGTGCGCAATTCGTACCCATCGGAATACCCACAATTTGTTTTGAGGAGCTGAACCTGCCCAGGCAAAGCGGTGCAAGTCGGGCCGTTGATGCTTATAAACCCTTTTGTTTTCATAGGGCGGCAGGGCTTGAGAAGTCATTTCATCGCAATGTCGAGTAAAATTCTCACAAAATGGAAAAAATGTCTCAAAAATAACCTGTTGATGGGGGATTTAAACATCAAATCAAACAAATATTTTTTTTAAGTTTTAGGGTGAGAAAAATAATTAATATTGCGGTTGTGATCTTGGACTCGTTTTCATTTAATTAAAGTCTCATGCTCCACAAAACCCAACCTGATACTTAAATAATGTTTGTTACGCTTTCTCCTTTCTTGAGCAAGCATTTTGACTTTCCCAAGAGATGAGCTTAACGGCTGTTTCACTCTATCTTGTTTGCTCAGTCTGCCTACTCCAGTGTGCAGTTTGAGCCCCCATTCTTGAAGCAAGTTTTACTTTTTCCAAAAACATGTATTCTGTCAGAGAATATCCTTCTAGGGAAGGAAAATGTAGTAGACGTTGTGCAAACCTTTACTAATAGCTTTTTGCAGGTATGGTTCGGACCCTTTTCACCGTTGCAGCTAGCTTTCTGTCTATACTGGATACATTGATAGCAGACAGTAATTCACCAGTCAGTAAATCAGCCAGTCAGAAAGACTATCACTGACCTACTGGCTGACTTACTGACTGGTCAGACGGACAAACAGACGGTTGCACTGACAGACGGACAGGCAGACAGGCAGAGGGACACTTTTTAATTGGGTTACCGATAATCCAATGAAAGCCTGACCCAGCACTACAGCTATGCATTTCATGAAAAGCACAAGAAACAAAAAGGAAAACAGTTAATTCTTCTCTCTTTTCTGGGTATGACAAAATGGGTGGCACTCATGATCTAAGGTCGTTATCTCACTTTGCGGAGATACCTCCAGGCCTGGCAATCTACTAAATGTATGCGTTCAGAACTTCCGGGAAACCAAATGTTAAATGACAATTTCATTTCGCTAGTACCATGCCAAAATCAGCTTTAGCATTCAACTCGACATTATGCCTAAATTAAGGTGACCTTATGGTGACCTTATTTCGTCGTTAATTTATTTGACCCCTTCGAGTTAAAAAAGAACAGAAAACAAAACAGATATTTCCACCTGCAATATCCCCGCCTCTGGAAGTTTCGATTACGTAAACGGAACTGCTTACTTCATCGCTTCTCAGATATTAGTTCTTATTTCTTATTTCTAACTTCCAACTTATAACGTTTGACTTCTAACTTCGAACGTCTGACTTCACACTTCTTATTTTTGATTTCAGACTTTCTCCTTCTGGCTTCGGACTTCCAGTTTCTTACTTCCTGCAATATACATCTATAATAATTGTATATTATGGAGACTTCATATTAACATTTTAATGCTGCTCCAATACACTGAAATAAAGAAGTCCTGATTGGACATCTAACTTCATCACTTCTTATGATTTGCAACTTACAACCTTCGACTTCCAACTTTCGACTTATAAATTGCAACTTCCTACTTATTACTCCCGACTTCTTTCTTCAGACTTAAAACCCCCGAGTTCGTACTGCCACTTTCTTAGTTCCGACTTTCTACTTCTAGCGCCCGTCTTCCTCCTTCTGAAATCCCTCCAGGGCTTCCATACCATGTGCATCAAAGGCCGAGACAAAGGCCTTAGGTTACTCGGTTTTTCGGATCGTAAATTTCGACAGGTAGAATTAGGCCCTGTGCAGAAAAAGACCTCAACAAAATTAAAGCGCAACATTAATGGCAAGAACATCGTCGTTTCATTAACCATGGTAGATTCGAAATGGATCTTGATTCCCTAGGGTCCATCACATATGTTTGTTATGAGCAATAAAATATGTTTCATTTCAATTTTCCTTGGGAACTATCTCGGCATCTCGGAATTTTCTCGCACCATTTTTCCTGGTCAGGCCTCAGATTCTATGACGGTTCCAACGTAAAGGCTTATGTTGGTTGGTACCTGATGCTCTGTCGTTGGTCGGGCCCATCGGAGTCTATCTTTTGGTTTTCTTTTGCTCCAGCATTTCAGTTGTTTCTTGCTGTCGAGTCCTCACCGTTGTTTCATCTCTGTGGTTGTTTGATTTTTGTGTTCACGGAGATGTTACACTGATGAGTTAGGAGGCCTTCATGCGGTCTGAACAAATTATTTGTCTTAATCGCGTCGGAATTAAGGGCGAGGATTGTGGACACGTATATCGAATTAAGCCCCCTAGTGAAATTCGTTTCTGACCGTTCCAAGGCGGTTCTTCTGTCGCAGTTTATTTTTGTTATGGTTTGTCTTTGGGTGTTTGTGTCGCTTTTGGATAGCCTATTGGCCATTTTGTGGGAAAGTAACTGTCCTTTTGGCTTTCCGCTGTTGGTGGTCTGTTGCTTCATGTTTGTGTTTCTTTCCCTTTAGTGTCTCAGATTGTAGCTGTGGGTTAATTGTATCGATTCCTGGTCATTGCCTCTACTTTTATTTGACTCTGTCTCTGGTTGGGCCCATCGGAGTCTAACTGGTGATTTTCTTTTGTTCCGACATTTCAGTGGTTTCTTGCTATCGAGTCCTCCCCGTTGTTTCATCTCTGTGGTTGTTTGATTTTTTGTGTTCACGTAGATGTTGAACTGATGAGTTAGAAGAAGTAAGGGCGAGGATTGTGGCCACGTAAAATCGATTTAAGCCCCCCCCCCCCCCCCCCCAGTGGAAATCTTCCACTGACCGTTCCAAGGCGGCTCTTCTGTGGGGATTTATTTATGTTGTTGTTTGTTACTTATTGTGTGTATCACTTGTGTCTTTTAATTTTGGATGGCCATATGGCCATTTTGTGGGAAAGTAACTGTCCTTATGGCCTTCCTTTGTTTAGGTTTCCATTATGGTCTGGTCGCTTAATGTTTGTATTTCTTTCCCTTTGGTGTCTTTTATGGGTGGAGTAAGTTAATTGTATCAATTCCTGACCTTTGTTTTACTTCTACTTTAGAAGGCCTTCATGCGGACTGAACAAATTATTTGTCTAAACCGTTCCAAGGCGGTCCTTCTGTCGCGGTTTGTTTTTGTTGTGGTTTGTCTTTGGATGTTTGTGTAGTTTGTATTATTTTATTTTTGGAAAGCCTATTGGCCATTCTGTGGGAATGTATCTGTCATTTTGGCTTTCCGCTGTTGATGTTTCAATTGGGGTCTGTTGTTTCATGTTTGTGTTTCTTTCCTTTTGTTGTCTTTGATGGGAGCTGTGGATTAATTGTGTCGATTCCTGATCATTGCCTGCACTTCTATTTTACATCATAGTTTAGTTTATATTTTCTTGTCCTTTGGGATCATTGATTCCATTGTGGAATTTTGAAAATACTGGAGGGTCACTGATGAGGCCAAAATGGCCGAAATTAGCTAGTCTAGCCCAGAAAACGTATACACTCCACATTCTCCAGTTCTGTGTTGCATTCATTGCTTACAAAGGATAACCCTTTCTAGAACATATTTAGAATCTCTAAGCGGATTACCCGTTTCCAACTTTGGGCGAGCGCGTATCCGATTTACCTGTAATAATAATCGCGGCGAAATGTAAAGAAATATATAGCGACACTTTAGTTTTTATTTCATAAAATAGATTTGTAAATAATTACATTTTTTGCTGGACAATTTGGAAACTGCATTTATGCACAAATATGCTGATATTGTTTTCATTGATTTGGACAAAAGTTTGCTATACCTTTTGGTGATTGTTTAGCGAAAGACCTCAACAAAATTAAAGCGAAACTGTAATGGCCCGAACATCGTCGTTTCATCAACCATGGTAGATTCGAACTGGATCTTGATTCCCTAGGGCCCATCACATTTGCTTATCAAAATGATTAAAATATAAAGTAAAATGTCTATTTCTCTCCTAGGGTTTTTAACAAAACTTATAAAAAAGAGATTTAAATACCATGTTTGGAAATATTTGCTGAAAACACAAAGTAGAGGTGATAATTATGAACAACTTAGTTTTTGTTTCAATTAAATAGAATGAAAACTACCATGCCCTTTTGACATTTTGTTAGTAGTGGTATTCTTTTTTTTTTCTTCAAAAATTCTGATTCGGAAATTATCGGAAGACGACGGAAAATATCGAGTTACGAGTATAATGCGGATGTAGCGAATAGTGACCAGGCCTTTATTAATATCGTGTTCAGAGGCATTACAATTATCTTTTGGTTAATTAGTGGAGCAGAAAAATATTATGATTACAGTTTGCATGGTAATAATGATGTCTCATTTGTGTCTTTGTTGCGTTCACAACTTACCAATTACGAAAACACGCCTATACAAATACAGTGTACATTTTACCACGGAACAAACGAAAATTCTAAGATGAAAAATTGCGATATTTTTCTTATTTCTGCTCAAAATATAGATTACGGATACTCGTAAGAACCACCTCATCGAGGCGGTTCTTACGAATACCCACAAATTATATTTTAGAGCAGAAATAAGAAAAAATAAGGTTTACCCCTGTAAACCCGAGTTTTACTATACAAAAGTGGGTATAAAGGGGTCAAAATTATACAGGTGTGTTTTCGCTGTGTCTTATCGGGATATATGAAAAGAATTTCCTAGGGTCTGCAGAATGTGTCCGAATCAGCCATGGTAAACGAGCAATCGGTGTTCGAGCTGGAGAAGCTTCACTGTACATGTCTTTTGCATGCATATCCATATAATTTTGATCCCCTTTAACCTCACTTTTATCTGATATATTTGGGGTTTAAAGGAGTTCACATTATTTTCCTTATTTCTGCTCTGAGTCATACATGTTGGGTACTTGTTACTTGTCGAGGCGGTTCTAATGAGTTCCCATTAATAAAGAATGCGTAGTAGCTATCTTTTCCGACTTGGAGAAAGTATATGATACCACATGGCGTTATGGACTATCAAGAGATCACCATAACATTGGCTTAAAAGAAAAACTTCGCAGTTTTATTCAAAGCTTTTAGGGAGCGCGTGTTTCAGGTGCGTGTAGGATCTATCCTGTGAGTTGTGTGGGGTACTTTATTCACCTTTCCATTTGCATCTCAATCAAGCAGTTGTCACGTGGTACGGTGCAGTTTTCTGGTGCTACACTTTTTGACTCTACTCTTGACTAGGTGTGAAGTGCCCGGATGATGGAGCAGTGCACCAGCCTCGTTTCCCAATTCAAGGCATTTTGCATTTGTAGCTTGCCATCAGAATCGAGAAGCGAAGATAAATGTTGAAAACGTTTCAGAGACCTTACAGTTTGTTTGTTTGATTTGAGGTTTAACGTCCCCGTCAACACTGTTAAGGTCAATTTAGAGAGGTTGCTTCCAATTTTGTGGGACTTATACCCGACATTGAGATGAAATGACATCTCAAGCCCTGTCACCCAATGAAACCAATAGGGTTTATTAACATGGACGGTCCGCCGCGCACCGCGGTTCCTGGACAGGCTCAGATCCTCTAAGCGGTGTTCCAGTACTAGTGTGCGGGCCGGATTCAGCTCTGCGTGGAAGCATCATGCAGCCCATATATTTCTTCAAGCCCCTATGGGCGGGGGTTAAGATTCATTACAGACAGCATTCACTAGTGCATGCTTTAAATTCTCAGTTACAGTTCTGCTCCATACTTGATACATCGGAGCGAGGTTCAGTCAAAAGTTCGGCACCGTATTTGATTCAGCGGAGCAAGGTTTAGTGCAACATTCCATGTTTTGTTTGATTTTTTGGATACATTACTCATCTTTTGAAACTGAATGATTTTGAATGATGCCAGTCAGGTAAATTGACGCTTATGGCCCACAAAGAGGGTTGGCGCGTCGTTAAATAGTAGAAGTAAAACAACGATCACGAATCGATACAATTAACTTACTCCACCCATCAAAGACATCAAAGGGAAACAAACACACAAATGAAGCGACCAGACCACAATGGAAACCTTAACAAAGGAAGGCCATAAGGACAGTTACTTTCCCACAAAATGGCCAAATGGCCATCCAAAATAAAAAGACACAAGTGATACACACAGTAAGTAACAAACAACAACATAAATAAACCGCCCCAGAAGAACGCCTTGGAACGGCAGTGGAAAGAATTCCAAGGGGATGATGGGGGCTTAAATCGATTTTACATGGCCATAATCCTCGCCCTTACCTCTGTCGCGGTATACACTAATTTTGTTTAGTCCGCATGAAGGCTTCCTACCTCATCAGTGTAACCTCTCCGAGAACATACAAATAAAAAAACTACAGGGATGAAACAAGGTTGAGGACTCGACATGATACAACAACAGAATTGCTGGAACAAAAGAAAACCAACAGTTAGACTCCGAGCGGCCCGACCAAAGACGGAGCTTCAGGCGCCAACCAACATAAAGAATACTAGAATAAAATTCAATTAATTTTCTTTCGCTGGAACCGTCATATAATCTTAGGCCCGACCCACCGGTGTGCAATCAAAGAGGGAAGCAAAGTCTCCAACCGTGATTGGGTTAACCAACATGCATGCAGTCTGTTTTATAACATTTATGTTGTACCCAATCTTTATATATCGACGAACGATTTTACGAAATTGTGTACTAAAGTCATTACAGGTATGTATTTTTCTAAATTTATATACTAAGTCACCATAAAATTCGGGTTCCGATAGGCCTTGTGGCAGAAGTGTTTTAAGTCCAACATTGAATTTTGAAACCAAATCAGATTACGTCTATAAAACTTAGAAAAGGCTTTACGTAGTTTATGATACCGATACCCCTGATTAAGAAGTTTAACGGTTAATAATTTATAAAAGTGTTGAGTGTTAAACTCGAACACATCATCGTCGCCAGTCAGGTAGCTAATAAAATAAACAAATGCATGTAAGAAAATAGACTAAACGCCGTATGTATGGAAGCTGTGTATGTTCTGTGCTTTATTCAAAACAGACGACACACTCGTACGTCATTGGAACATTGCATTGCACTTGATTTAAAAACAGAACAGTCACGTGACAGTGCAACGTTCAGGAAGCGTAAGAACAGCTGAATCTAGTAAGCCCTACTATGGTCAAGAGCCGGGTGTTCCTCACGGTAGTATTCTTTCAACTACACTATTTAACACCGGCCCCGATAGCTCAATTGGTAGAGTGTCCGCTCCGGGGAACGGGAGGTCACGGGTTCGATCCCGGGCCGCGACATATCAAAGTCGTTAAGAATGGTACTAGCTGCTCCTCGCTTGGCACTCAGATTTACGGGGTAGAGCTAGGACTGGTCGACCCAGTGTCAGGATAATGTGACTGGGTGTGGTATCATGTAATGTGTCTGGGACATGATACTTCAGTGAGGCAGCACTATAAAAGTGAGCATTGCGCTCCGTGTCGCAACCAGACACCGTCGTGATATGAATGAAAATTGTTGAAAGCGACGTTAAACCCGAATTCACACACACACACACACTATTTAACATCAACATAAAGGATAATGTACAATGTTTGGACGACAAAACAGATTGTCCATTGTAAGTCGATGGTTTCTATATATGTTATCGTTCCAACAATATGACAAAAGTCGAACGAAAGTTGCAACAAAATTTAAAGAGAATAGAAGAATGGGCTGATAAAATGGTTTCAAATTCTCCAAGTCGAAATCGCAGTGTGTTCATTTTTGTAAGCTACAGAAGAAACAAGTCTTACATGTTTGACCTACATGGTGGAAAAAAATCCTAATCAAATCCAATACTACTAAAGTAGTACTGCATTCAGGCACTGCATTCATGTTACAATGATAACCAGCAAGTGTATACTGATGGTTCCAAAGAAGGAGATAAAGTTGGTTGTGCGTATTGTACGTATGTTTCTACAGGTATGCACCAAACCTTGCGCCTTCCAGAGGGTTAATTTATTTTTACAGCTGAAGTCAAAGCAATAGACCAAGCTTTTGATTTCGTCACCTCCTCAACAATTCAAAAAGCAATTATATTTCTCAATCACTTTCTGTGCTAAAGGCTTTATTTTCTGTCTTTATTTAAGTTTTTTCTGGCTTTGTGCCGTTGGTTTATGTTTTGTCTGGTTTTGTGTGTGTCTCCGTGCCACTTTCTATAGGTGATTTGGGACGGCTGCGTTATTAGATTGTGGCCTTCTCTGCATTCATCATAAAAAAATCCTCAAATACAAACAATGGTCGAAAAACACGAACTCTGAAATTATTGAAACTTTTAGTTCTACTTCTAGATATTTGGATGATTTATTAAATATTGGCGATACTTACTTTGATTGTTTGATCAGTCAGATTTATCCCCTAGAACTTCAGTTAAACAAGGCAAATTCCTCTGATACCGAGGCCCCCTTTTTGGATTTACATTTATCTATTGTAGATGGATTTGTTTCTTGCAAAATTTATGAAAAACGTGATGATTTTGATTTCGAGATTGTAAATTTTCCGTTTTTGGACGGTGATGTTCCTCGTGCGACATCGTACGGGGTTTATATTTCGCAGTTAATTGGATTCGCCAGAGTGTCTAGTCATGTATCCGACTTCAACACTCGTAATAAATTATTAACCGCTAAACTTCTTAATCAGGGGTATCGGTATCATAAACTACGTAAAGCCTTTTCTATGTTTTATAGACGTCATTCTGATTTGGTTTCAAAATTCAATGTTGGACTTAAAACACTTCTGCCACAAGGCCTATCGGAACCCGAATTTTATGGTGACTTAGTATATAAATTTAGAAAAATAATGCCTGTAATGAATTTAGTACCCAATTTCGTAAAATCTTTCGTCGATATATAGAGATTGGGTACAACATAAATGTTATACACCAGACTGCATGCATAGTGGTTAACCAAATCACGGTTGGCAACTTTGCTTCCCTCTTTGATTGCACACCGGTGGGTCGGGCTTAAGATAATATGACGGTTCTAGCGTAAAAACATAAATGGAATTTCATTTTATTTTAGTATTCTTTGTGTTGGTTGGCGCCTGATGCTCCATCTTTGGTCGGGCCCCTCGGAGTCTAACTGTTGGTTTTCTTTTGGTCCAGCAATTCTGTTGTTGTAAGCTGTCGAGTCCTCAACCTTGTTTCATCCCTGTAGATTTTTGATTTGTATGTTCTCGGAGATGTTACACTGATGAGTTAGGAAGACTTCATGCGGACTAAACAAAATTAGTGTATACCGCGACGGAGGTAAGGGCGAGGATTATGGCCATGTAAAATCGATTGAAGCCCCCCAAGTGAAACTAGCTAGTCTGGTCTAGAAAACATGTACACTCCATATTTTTCAGTTCTGTGGTGTATTCCTTGCTTCCAAAGGATAACCCTTTTATAGAACATATTTAACTTTACTACAGCTGTTGTGTGGGGCTGTGTGGTGGCGGTAAAACGTCTCCCTGCCCTACACCATAGTGTAGATTATATTTTCTTGTCCTTTGGGATCATTGATTGAAAATATCTGAGGGTCACTGATGAGGCCTAATTGGCCGAAACTAGCTAGTCTGGCCCAGAAAACATGTACACTCCATATTTTTCAGATCTGTGATGTATTCCTTGCTTCCAAAGGATAACCCTTTTATAGAACATATTTTATTTCCACTGACCGTTCCAAGGCGGTTCTTCTGTGGCGGTTTATTTATATTGTTGTTTGTTACTTACTGTGTGTATCACTTGTGTCTTTTTATTTTGGATGGCCATTTGGCCATTTTGTGGGAAAGTTACTGTCCTTATAGCCTTCCTTTGTTTAGGTTTCCATTATGGTCTGGTCGCTTCATGTGTGTGTTTCTTTCCCTTTTGTGTCTTTGATGGGTGGAGTAAGTTAATTGTATCGATTCCTGATCTTTGTTTTACTTCTACTTTCTAAAACACACCAAATCTTGTTTTGTTGGCTTCCAAGCTATATTAACATTGTCGGCAATGAGTATGCTGACAAAAAAAGCTCAATCTTGATCCGTCTGTTTTTTATTTTTTTTTTTTTTTAAATAATTTTAATAATTTTAAACCATTTATCAACAGTTACATCTTATTGGAATTGCAAGGCGAACAGGTGCGTGCAATAGATAACAAACTCCGTGCCATTAAACCTGGCGTTGAAACAAAATGCTCTCCTCCACAGTCTTCCATGAAATAGGATGTTGTTTTAACGCGACTGCGCATTGGCCATACTAGAGTTACGCATTCTTAAATGGTGATGAACAGCCTTCTTGTGTAGGCAGTTATCAGCCTTCTATTTTTCACTGTTGATCACATCTTAATTGACTGCGTGGACTTTTCACCGTCCCGTAACTTATACTTCAAAGCTGACACTTTGCAACAATTGTTTTAAGATGTACCTGTTGATAATATTATCTTATTCTTAAAAAAAATGGACTTTTTCATAAGATTTATTTTTTCCAGATTTTTATGCAATATTCTTCTAACTTTTGTATTTTAAATATCCTCATAATTCTACATACCTTTTGTTCATTAACCGCTTGACGCTTATGACTCACAAAGATTGCTGTTGAGTCCTCAACCATGATTCATGATAACATTAATCTATACATAACCATTTTACCATGTATTTTATTATGACTCACTGATGAGCTAGAAAGCCTCCATGTGGATCAATTTGTTATTGTTATTTTCTTTGATACTGTACTGGAACTGAGGGCGAGCGTTGAAATTTCATAAACTCCGGAGTTGACGCCCCCCCCCCCCACTAGTTTTACTACTGACCGTCCCAAGGCGGTCGTTCTTTTGCAGTGTCTTATTTATTACTTGGCTTTGTGCCGTTGGGTCATGTTTTGTCCGTTCTTGTGTGTGCCTCCTTGTCACTTTCTATAGGTGAATTGAGACGGCTGCGTGCATGGATTGTAGCCTATCCTGAGTGACCTTTTCTTACTAGTTTGACGCGTCGTTAAACACGAAATCATCAACATCATAATTTCAAATTCATTCAAGAATAAGGAAGTTATTAACTAGACACGAAAAAGACCTCTTTTTACCTTTGACCTGTTAGTACGACCTTGACGTTGGAGATATTGACCTGGGTCTTGCAGCCAACTTATCGTCTAATGAAGGTGAGTAGTTCTGCAAAGTAACTTTAAAAAGTTTATCCAGAAATAGAAAAGTTATTGACCGAAAAAATACCATTTTGTTACCTTTGGCCTCTAAGCATAACCTTTGACTTGCGCGCGACACATCGTCTCGTGTTGGTTAAAGTTTCTGCCATGTAATTTCAAAATCCATACAGGAATCAGAAAGTTATTGACCGGACACAGACATAGAAGTGCAGGCAATGATCAGGAATCGACACAATTAACCCACAGTTCCCATCAGAGATCGGGTCTTGCGCGCGACACATTGTCTCATGATGGTTAACACTTTTGCCAAATAATTTCAAAATCCATGTAAGAATAAGAAAGTTATTGGCTGGACACTTTCACATTCAGTAGAATTTCGCTATTAAGACCACCTAAAAATACGACTAATTCTGCTTTAAAAAGGCTTATTTAGTTGGTTTCAGTTATTCTTTCTTTGTTTTGTATGCATGCAGTGTCCTCTTGTTAGATTTTTACTGTACATACAGACAGACAGGATAAATTCCATATGTTCGACACCTTTGGCGGGGGCATAAAAAGAAAAAAGGGGGGTTTCAGGGCTGTGTATTGCGCTTATAATTTCTGCTCCAAAATACAAGAATGTAGATACTCGACGGAACCGCATCATGTAGGCGGCTCTTATGAGTACCAACAATGAGTGTTTGGATCAGTAATAAAAACTTATAATTTATGATCTGTAAACAAAGTAGAAGTAAAACAAAGATCAGGAATTGATACAATTAACTTACTCCACCCATAAAAGACACCAAAGGGAAAGAAATACAAATATTAAGCGACCAGACCATAATGGAAACCTAAACAAAGAAAGGCCATAAGGACAGTTACTTTCCCACAAAATGGCCATATGGCCATCCAAAACCAAAAGACACAAGTGATACACACAGTAAGTAACACACAACAACATAAATAAATCGCCACAGAAGAGCCGCCTTGGAACGGTCAGTGGAAGATTTCCACTGGGGGGCTTAAATCGATTTTACGTGGCCACAATCCTCGCCCTTACTTCCGTCGCGATTTAGACAAATAATTTGTTCAGTCCGCATGAAGGCCTCCTAACTCATCAGTGCAACATCTCCGTGAACACAAAAATCAAAGAACCACGGAGGTGAGACAACGGTGAGGACTCGACAGCAAGAAACCACAGAAATGCTGGAGCAAAAGAAAACCAACAGTTAGACTCCGATGAGCCCGACCAGAGACAGAGCATCAGGCACCAACCAACATTATCTCTCTAATTTTCAATAAGCCTTTACGTTGGAGCCGTCATAGAATCTGAGGCCTGACCCACCGGCGTGCATTTAAAGAGGGAAGCAAAGTTGCCAACCGTGATTAGGTTAACTACCATGCATGCAGTCTTTCGTATAATATCCATGTTGTACAGCTTTGAAGGCTTTGAGAATGTATTATCTTTCCTAATGCGTATCAAACCTATCATACAAATGTGTCACCTATTGTTTTGTTTGTTTGTTTGTTTTTTGTCGAAGAAGTATTTATAAAATAAATGTAATATAGTTTTCACTTATCACATTCATTTAGCTGTCTAGTTTGGACTAAAACCATTGTCAATACATCAATTTGCATGAAGTTGATAATTTGAAACGAAAATTAGTAGTTGTAATGTATATTTACATTTTATCACTTTCTTTGTTTGACATTTGATAGCAATTAGAAGACTAACTGAATATACATTAAATTGAAAGTGGCTCATTCGATGGGGATTATACAGTCGGTGTTTCGAATGTACATTTCGGGAACAATACAAGCTAAAACATGAAATACTTCTTAAATGATTGTGTGGTTATCAAGAACGGGCGTAAGGCAGTTTTACAAGAAAAATAGTTCCGCTGCATTGTCCCCCAGGTATTAGACTTCCTGCCTTGCCGTGGCCTTTGGGCTCAATTCCCACTGGGCACGTTGCCGCTGTGGTTTGTTTGCCCACTGGGAAGAGCTAAAGGATGTACCACCGTTTAACAGCCGGAAGAAGGGATCCTGGAGGTTTAGGGTTACCTGAGGTTGCGGTGCTTCAGGTATTCAACACGCCTCTTTGGCCTGGCTTTTCGGTGTAGACCGGTTGTCGGGCGGTCCAGCACGGTCAATCGGCTGGTCGCGCTAAGCCTTAGAGATACCGCCTACCTTTCTTCTCCATTCTCTTGGATCTTTCCTGATACCATCCATATGCCCATTTACCTAACCATTTTCTGTTATATTAATAGAAAACGGTGGCCAAACGGACCAATCATGTAGGTTTTTTGTTTATGCTCCAAGGAGGGCGGGGAGTACTTGAGACGAATCTACAAGCTTTTTGCACGGGGAAGCATAATACTACTAACCGTAACACAATAAAACGTAAAAAAGCCGAGGAGTCAGATGACTCCGAAGAACCAAGTCAGCAGTCTGCAGCACCAAAGTTCTACACTTTTTCGCGTTTCTTGGTAATGAACTCAGTTGATGATACACATACTGTTTCCAGTTTATCGCTTTTGTCTCATCGAAAATAATATAGGGTCCATAGCCGGGCATCCCAGAGCTTAAAAAGCTTAAGACAGGTGATTTTCTCATTGAAGTCGAGAGGAACAGCAGGTTGAAATCCTGCTTAGCACCAAAAATGATTCTATCTGAGAGTTAAGGTGTCATTACACTCAATTCGTGTAAAGGCGTCATTAGCAGTCCAGAATTACGTCATTAGCTTATAGCGATGGATAAATCATCTAAAACTTCAGAGATGAGGGCGTAATTGGTGTTCGTTATTTCCAAGTTCGTAGAAGTGGTGTATAAAAGCCAATAAGCACTTACGTTTTGACTTTTAATACACCAGTTCTACCAAAGAAAATCAAAGAATCATATCTTTCTGTTAACTTAGATAATATAAACCAAACCCTCTCAGATGGTACGATTGTCAGATTGTGACCACACGAAAGGAAATGTCAGACGAAATAGGTTTTTGGCCACCACAAAATGAAATGTAAGACGAAACAACTCTGCCCCAACTGTTGTCAAGAGAAACATGTCAATATCAACAAAACTGTCAGAATTACTAAAACTGTGTCAATTGTGGTGGCAAACATGCTGTTTTCTCTCGAGTTTGTCCGGAATGGAAAACAGAAAAGGAAATTCTCAGTCAAATATCAAAGTTCTACAACGTTCACAGGAGCTGAAAAAAGTGTTGAAGAGCAATAAACATCATCAATCAATAGTTACGGCAGCATCTCAAAGGGTGTTTGTGTAAAACTTACATAATGCAATGCAGAATGATGATTCGTAAATGCCAAACTGAAATCAAAATCAGGTGCACGGAGTAAATCTTAACCAGCACTACCAAGGTCAATGGGTGTTTCAGGTTGCGCCGCCCAGGTTGCTTCGGGTCGGTCGACAGTGACCAAAGCTTAGCCGGCACCGCATGTAAAAGAGAAATCCCGCTCCGGTCGAACAAAATGGGTCCGATCAGATCACATAACACGTTTGGTACCCTTGACCAGGACGAATTAATGGATGCTGAAAGTGCTCAAACTAGTCCTTACAAAGGTACCAAACTTACAAGAATACCTATTCCAAGTAGGTATTTTTTAAGTAGGTAATTTTCGATAACTAGTCACGTAAATATCTCTCCATAAAATTGATCAAAAACACAAAATAATACAATCGAATTGTTGAGGTATAAAATCAAATTATAATGAATATGTTCTATAAAAGGGTTATCCTTTGGAAGCAAGGAATACACCACATAACTGGTAAATATGACGTGTACATGTTTTCTGGGCCAGACTAGCTAGTTTCGGCCAATTAGGCCTCATAAGTGACCCTCAAAAAGTTTTAAAATTCCACAATGGAATCAATGATCCCAAAGGACAAGAAAATATAATTTACACTATGATGTAGGACAGAGACACTTTTTACGGCCGCCACACATCCCCAGACACCAGCTACAGTTACGTTCAATATGTTTTATAAAAGGGTTATCCTTTGAAAGCAAGGAATACACCAAACTTACCCTTTTATAGAACATATTTAACTTCACTACAGCTGGTGTGTGGGAATTTGTGGCGGCGGTAAAACGTCTCCCTGCCCTACATCATAGTGTAGATTATATTTTCTTGTCCTTTGGGATCATTGATTCCATTGTGGAATTTTGAAAATATCTGAGGGTCACTGATGAGGCCTTATTGGCCGAAACTAGCTAGTCTGGCCCAGAAAACATGTACATTCCGTATTTTTGGTTCTGTGGTGTATTCCTTGCTTCCAAAGGATAACCCTTTTATAGAACATATTACAAGAATACCTACTTCAAATATGTATTTTTAAGTAGGTAATTTCGTCGATAACTAGTCATGTAAATATCTCTCCATAAAATTGATCAGAAACACAAAGGGTTATCCTTTGAAAGCAAGGAATACACCAAACTTACAAGAATACCTACTTCAAATATGTATTTTAAAGTAGGTAATTTCGTCGATAACTAGTCATGTAAATATCTCTCCATAAAATGGATCAAAAACACAAAATTATACAATCGAATTGTTGAGGTATTTAATCAAATTATAATGAATATGTTATATAAAAGGGTTATCCTTTGGAAGCAAGGAATACACCACAGAACTGGTAAATATGAAGTGTACATGTTTTCTGGGCCAGTCTAGCTAGTTTCGGCCAATTAGGCCTCATCAGTGACCCTCAAATATTTTCAAACTTAAACAATGGAATGAATGATCCCAGAGGACAAGAAAATATAAACTACACTATGATGTAGGGCAGGGAGACTCTTATTAGACATTTCCAACTTGATTCGAGTTTGAATCCTATCCCTTAAATTGTTAAACGATTCGCATTTCTAGGGGTTTTCTCAAGCTATACCAACTTTATTCACCTTAACCCATTTTACCTCGTTATTGCTGCCCCCGCCCATCGGGGCTTGAAGAAATATATGGGCTACATGATGCTTCCACGCAGAGCCGAAACCGACCGCACAGGAGTACTGGTAAACCATATTGAGGATTTAAGCCTGCCCTGGCAAAGCTGTGCGAAAGCGAGTCGGACCATGCATACAAAATAGAAGTGAAGGCAATGATCAGGAATCGATATAATTAACCCACAGCTCCCATCAGAGACACGAAGGGAAAGAAACACAAACATGAAACAACAAGACCCTAATGGAAACATCACTATCGGAAAGCCAAAAGGACAGTTACTTTCCCACAAAATGGCCAGTTTGCTATTCAAAGCAAAATAATATTAGCGATACACACACACTCAAAGACAAGACATAACAAAAATAATCCACGACAGAAGAACCGCCTTGGAATGGTCAGTGAAACGAATTCCACTTGCGGAGAGGGGGGGGGGGGCTCTAATCGATTTTACGTGTCCACAATCCTCGCCATTACTACCGTCGCGATTTATCAGTCCGCATGAAGGCCTCCTAACTCATCAGTGCAACAGCTCCGTGAACACAAACATAAATCTACCACAGAGACAAAACAACGATGCGGACTCGACAGCAAGAAACCACTGAAAGGCTGGAGCAAAAGAAAACCACTTGTTAGACTCCGATGGCCCCAACCAGGGACAGAGCATCAGGCACCAACCACATTATATAAAAATAGGCTCTCTCTAATTCTCAGTAAGCCTTTACGCTGGAACCGTTATAGAATCTGAGGCCTGACCCAGCGGCGTGCAATTAAAGAGGGAAGCAAAGTTGTCAACCGTAATTGGGTTAACTACCATGCATGCAGTATGACGTATACCATTTATGTTGTATTCAATCTTTGTATATCGAAGAATGATTTTAAGAAATTGGGAACTGAAGTCATTGCAATTATATATTTTTCTGAACTTATATACTAAGTCAATACCGTACATTTGGTTTCTGATAGACCATGTTGCAGAAGAGATTTAAGTCCAGCATTGAATTTTGAAATTACATCGAACCCTACTGGTTTCATAGGGCGACTCGGCTTCAGATGTCATTTCATCTCAAGGTCAGGTAAAAGTCCCACAAAAGTGGAGGCAACGTCTCCTAAATGACCTATACAGTATTGACGGGGACGTTAAACCTCAACACAAACAAACAACAACCTCGTAATTACTCTTTTGGACGTCAGTTGTTATTTTTGTTGGTACTTAGTATATTTACCCCCAGGTATTAAGACTTCTTGCCTTGCCGTGGCCCTTGGGGCTCAATTCCCACTGGGCAGATTGCCGCTGTGGTCTCTGTGCCCACTGGGAAGAGATATAGGATGTACCACCCGTTTGCCGTGGGTGGCGTCCTCTAAGCCGGAAGAAGGGATCCTGGAGGTTGAGGGTTACCTGAGGTGGCGGTGTTTCAGGTGCCCAACACGCCTCTTTGGCCTGTCTTTTCGGGGTAGACGGGTGGCCGTGCGGTCCGGCACGGTCAATCGGCTGGCCTATTTACCTTTCACTTTTCTATCTTTTATCTCTAGAAGGCGGTGGCCAAACGGACCAATCGTAATGCATTTTGTTTATGCGAGTATATCTCACGTGTATCTCTAACACATGCGAGTTGGATAACCATCTGTTATGGTGCTCCCTTGTAGGGCTCCACGGAGGGCGGAGAGCACTTGGGACGAAATTAGGATTTTTTCCTTATGGCAAATGGAAAAAAAAATAACCGCAACGCACCTAACCGCAACGCACCTAAACGTAAAAAAGACGAGGATTCATCCGAATCGGATAAACACAGTCAAAAATCCAGTCATCAGTCAAGTCAACAATCTAGTAAGCAGTCAAGTGAACCAAATTTTGACAATGTTTCGCGTTTCTTGGTTGTCTCGTCGCTTGACGATACACGAACTGTATCCAACCTTTCCCCCTTTGTAATTGAGAAAAGTATTGTCTCCATAGCCGGACACCCTAAGAGTATTATAAAGCTCAAATCAGGTGACCTTCTCTTGGAAGTCGAGAGAAAACAGCAAGTTGTAAGCCTGCTTAGCACCAATAAACTCTTTGATCTTCAGGTTAAAGTATCTCTCCACAACACGTTAAATTCGTCTAAGGGAGTGATTCGCAGTCCAGAACTGCGCCCTTGTACAGAGATCGTCGATAACTTGACAGATCAGGGCGTAATTGGTGTTCGAAACATCAACGTCCGTAGAAATGGTGTACTAAAACATACATGTACTTATGTGTTGACTTTTTTAATACACCAATTCTACCCAAGAAAATCAAAGTAACATATCTTTCCATTAACGTAGAGATATACATCCCAAATCCTCTTAGATGTTACTCTTGTCAGGTTTTGGCCATCACGAAAGCAAATGTCAGAGAAAAAAAAACTCTGCCTTAATTGTGGTGAAGAAAAGCATGTTGATAATCACCTCAACTGCGAAAATGAACCAAAATGCGTAAATTGTGGCGGCAAACATGCTGTTTTATCCCGAGACTGTCCGGCGTAGAAAAAAGAAATACTCACTGTCAAATAGCAAAGGGGGATAACATTCCCAGAAGCGCGGAAAATTGTCGAAGTGCAATACACAACACCAACCCCCAGTTACTCCAGCATCAAAAGGGTGCTAGTGTAAAATGTTCCAGCTCCGCAACACAGACTGTTGAATCATGCATAGCTGAGCTGAAAAAAATCTGGTGCCTGGATGATTAATCCACTCCAGCACCACAAAGTTCAACCAATTTATCAAATGGTGCAAACCAGGGTGTTTCGGATCGGTCGACAGCGACCGTACCGAAGCCAGCGCCGCATGCAAAAGAGAAACTCGACTCAGGTCGAACTAATTAGGGATCGGAAGATCCGAAAAACAAATGTCTCAAAAACAAACAGACAGACAACGTAAAATCGAAAGAGACAAATATATAATTTCAGAACAGATTCGGATCTTTGAGTGACAGTGATATGGAGTTCACTGAAACTCCATCATCACCAAGTGGCAATAACAGATCGAGGTCAGCCGCACCACGAGGTGGTGGTAGCAGATCTGTATCATCAATTGCAGCTCCAAACTAGTTTCTAGTCTAAATCTCTTCATAAAATGGATTTAAAACACAAAATAAAACAATGGAATTGTCGTGGTCTTAAATCAAATTATAATGAACTCTTATTACTTATTTCGTTATTAAACCCATCGGTTGTTTGCAAGAAACTTTTTTAAAAACTGGTGACAACATTGATGTCAGGGGTTTCAATACATACAACTATATCTATTCTGATGGTAACAAACCATCTGGTGGCAGTTCAACTTTTGTTAAATCATGTTTACCACAGAGAAAGATCAAATAAAAAACAGATCTACAAGCTGTGGCAGTACCGGTTTCTCTAGATAAAGAACCTACAATTTGCTCTCTATATATCCCACCCTCATTTTCGTTAAAGCTTGAACATCTTGACTCATTGCTGAGACAACTTCCATCGCCATATCTTTTAGTTGGCGACTTCAATGGTCACAATATTCTATGGGGCTGTAAAGATATCAATAACAGAGGAGCACTTGTTGAATCTGCGATCTTTGCTTGATGAATGATAAATCTTATACTTACCTTCACCCTGCGACAGGTCATTTGTCTTCTTTAGATCTCTCTTTGTGTCACCCATCTCTCTTCTTGGACTATGACTGGTCTGTTCATGATGATCAGTGCGGACGTGATCACTTCCCTGTTATAATTAAGAGCGTAAACGAACCAGATGAAGACTGAAACCAGAAATGGAAAATGAATAGAGCTGCCTTGGAATTATTCCATAGTTAATGTGAAGAAGAGTTATCAGTTGATCACTTAAATGAATCATCTGACACTGTTTCTGATTTCGCAGATACACTTATTAATATATCAGAACAATGCATTCCAAAGACCTCCACAAATACTAAGAAAAGCAAGCCTTGGTTTAATAATGACTGTAAAGAAGCTATTCAAAAGCGCAAACAGGCCCTAAATCAGTCCTGCAAAAGTCCCACCTCAGAATTAAAGTTTTTAGAGCTTAAGCTCCGCGAACAATCCGAGCTTCCAAACGAAAGTCATGGAGAGAATATGTCTCCAAAATGAACTACAAAACCCCCCTTAAAAACGTTTGGGATATGGTACGTAAAATTTCAGGAAAAATAAAGTCCCCTAGTTTTACACATTTAACAACTGGTTTGACACAAAAGCTTCAACTAAAAAAGATATTTCAGATACTCTTGGTAGCACATTCTTGAGTAATTCATCACCGCGAAATTATTCTGACACTTTTAGAAATTTTAAAAAGGACCAAGAGAAAAGAAATCTAAACTTCAATCCATCAATCACGAAGAATACAACAAACCGTTTAACTTATCCGAACTAGTTGAAGCCATTGACAATCACATGATACGGCAACCGATCTCGATGAAATTCATTATCAGATGCTTAAGCATCTGCCAAAAAGTTCTCTTTCAACAGTTCTCTTTCAACACGTTTAGATATCTATAATAATATTTTGGAAACGGGGGTCTGTCCTGAGAGATTGCGTTTCGCTACTGTTGTACCAATTCCAAAACCAGGGAAAGATCATGCAGAATCTACGAATTATCGACCGATAGCTTTGACAAGTTGTTTGTGTAAAACATTGGAGAGAATGATAAACAAGAGATTAGTCTGGTACTTAGAGTCTTACAACCTCATTTCAGAATAACAGTCAGGTTTTCGTTCGGAACGTAGTGCCAACGACAATTTAATAAGACTAGAAACATTTATACGAAATGCTTTTATTAACAAAGAACACGTAGTAGCTGTCTTTTTCGACTTGAAGAAAGCATATGATACCACATGGCGTTATGGAATATTCAGAGATCTCCATAACTTCGGCCTTAGGGGAAAACTTCCCAGTTTTATTCAAAGTTTTTTTAGGTGAGCGTGTATTTCAAGTGCGCGTTGGATCTACCCTGTCAGATCTCTATGAACAAGAGCAGGGTGTCCCACAAGGTAGTATTCTCTCAACTACGCTATTTAACATCAAAATAAATAATATTGTACAATGTTTGGACGACAAAACAGACTGTTCATTATATGTTGATGGGTTTTGTATATGTTACCGTTCAAAAATTTGAAAACAATTGAACGAAAGTTGCAACAAAATTTAAAAAGAATAGAAGAATGGACTGATAAAAATGGTTTCAAGTTCTCCAAGTCGTAAACGCAGTGTGTTCATTTTTGTAAGCTACGGAAGAAACACGAACATCCTTCATTGTTTTTATACGGATCACAAATTCCTGTTGTTGAAGAAGCCAAATTTCTCGGGGTCATATTTGATCAAAAGTTATCTTCTATTCCCCATTTTAGATATCTTAAAGCGAAATGCTTAAAAGCTTTGAATCTTTCGGAAATTTTAGCTCATACAAGTTGGGGAGCAGATCGGTACACTATAATACATCCTAACCGGTCTCTGATAAGATCTAAATTAGATTATGGGTCTGTTGTTTATGGTTCAGCCAGAAAGTCTTATTTAAAATCTTTGGATACTTTTCATCACCAAGGCATTCGTCTGGCTATGGGAGCCTTCCGTACTTCTCCCGTATTAAAAGTAGAAGTAAAACAAAGATCAGGACTTGATACAATTAACTTACTCCACCCTTCAAAGACACCAAAGGGAAAGAAACACAAACATGAAGCGACCAGACCATAATGGAAACCAAAACAAAGGAAGGCCATAAGGACAGTTACTTTCCCACAAAATGGCGAAATGGCTATCCAAAATAAAAATGCACAAGTGATACTCACAGTAAGTAACAAACAACAATATAAATAAACCGCAACAGAAGAACCGCCTCGGAACGATCAGTGGAAAGAATTCCACTGGGGGGCTTAAATCGATTTTACATGGCCATAATCCTCGCCCTTACTTCTATCGCGATATACATTAATTTTGTTTAGTCCGCATGAAGGCTTCCTAACTCATCAGTGTAACATCTCCGAGAACATACAAATAAAAAAAAACTAAAGAGATGAAACAAGGTTGAGGACTCGACAGCATACAACAAAAGAATTGCTGGAGCAAAAGAAAACCAACAGTTAAGACTCCGAGGGGCCCGACCAAAGACGGAGCATCAGGCGCCAACCAGCATAAAGAATACTAATATAAAATAAAATTCCATTTATGTTTTTACGCTGGAACCGTCATATAATCTTAAGCCCGACCTACGGTGTGCAATCAAAGAGGGAAGCAAAGTTGCAAACCGTGATTGGGTTTACCACCATGCATGCAGTCTGTTATATAACATTTATGTTCTACCCAATCTTCATATATCGACGAACGATTTTACGAAATTGGGTACTAAAGTCATTACAGGCATGTCTTTTTCTAAATTTATATACTAAGTAGAAGTGAAACAAAGATCAGGAATCGATACAATTAACTTACTCCACTCATCAAAGACACCAAAGGGAAAGAAACACAAACATTAATCGACCAGACCATAATGGAAACCTAAACAAAGGAAGGCCATAAGGACAGTTACTTTCCCACAAAATGGCCAAATGGCCATCCAAAATGAAAAGACACTAGTGATACACACAGTAAGTAACAAACAACAACATAAATAAATCGCCACAGAAGAACCGCCTTGGAACGGTCAGTGGAAAGATTTCCACTGGGGGGTTTAAATCGATTTTACATGGCCACAATCCTCGCCCTTACTTCCGTCGCGATTTAGACAAATAATTTGTTCAGTCCGCATGAAGGCCTCCTAACTCATCAGTGCAACATCTCCGTGAACACAAATAATCAAAGAACCACAGAGGTGAGACAGCGGTGGGGACTCGACAGCAAGAAACCACTGAAATGCTGGAGCAAAAGAAAACCAACAGTTAGACTCTGATGGGCCCAACCAGAGACAGAGCATCAGGCACCAACCAACATTACCTTGAATTAGATCTCTCTAATTCTCAATAAGCCTTTAAGTTGGAACCGTCATAGAATCTGAGGCCTGACCCACCGGCGTGCAGTTAAAGAGGGAAGCAAAGTTGCCAACCGTGATTGGGTTAACTACCATGCATGCAGTCTGTCGTATAATATCCGTGTTGTACCCAATCTTTTTATATCGAAGAAAGATTTTACGAAATTGGGTGCTAAAGTCATTGCGGTTATATATTTTTCTGAATTTATATACTAAGTCATCATAAAATTCGGGTTCCGATAGACCTTGTTGCGGAAGAGATTTAAGTCCAATATTGAATTTTGAAATCAAATCAGAATAGCGTCTATAAAATTTTGAAAATGCTTTGCGTAGATTATGGTACCGATAACCCTGATTAAGAAGTTCAGCCATTAATATTTTATTACGAGTGTTAAAGTCAGTAACATGACTACACACTCTAGCAAATCGAATTAATTGCGAAACATAAACGCCATAGGATGGCGCACGAGGAACATCACCATCCAAAAAAGGAAAATTTACAATCTCAAAATCAAAGTCATCGCGTTTATCATAAATTTTGCACGAAACAAACCCATCTACAATAGATAGATGTATATCCAAAAACGGGGCCTCGGTATCAGAAGAATTTGCTTTATTTAACTGAAGTTCTGGGGGTAAATCTGACTGATCAAACAATCGAAATAGGTATTATCAATATTTAATAAATCATCTAAATATCTAGAAGTGGAGCTAAAAGCTTCAATAATATCAGATTGGTTATCAATGGAAAGCGACAACATGAAGTCTCTTTCATAACAATACAAGAATAGATCAGCCACAAGAGGTGCGCAATTCGTACCCATCGGAATGCCCACAATTTGTCTACATAACTTAGTACCGAATCTAATATAAATATTGTCAAGTAGAAAGGTGAGGGCATCACACACTTTCTGACATGACCAAAGTGTATAATTCTTATGCTCTTTAGAAGTGAAAAATGCATTTCTGACTTTACCTGCAAGATAGAGAGAATCTTCTCTGTGAAAAGCCGATTCAATTAAATCATTATGCTTTTCTTTTATAAGATTATGAGGAAGTGTAGTGTAAATAGTGGAAAAATCGTAAGTAGACAGACTTGAAGCATGAAAACGTCTGGATTTCAATTTATTTGAAACCTCATTCGATTTTTTTATAGACCAAAACATATTTCTTCCTGCTCTTTCAAAGACTTTATCACAATATTTAATCACATGCGTTTTAATAGCAGTAAGACAGGAAGTTAATAATTTAGAAAGTTCAGTGGTAGTGCAAGAGCTAGAATTTGCAATAAACCGTGCTTTGTAAGGTTTTCATGAAGTTTTGGTAACCAGTATAGCGTAGGAAACTTGTCTTGGCCTTCTGTAACACACATAGCAAACTTGGTGGCTGAATTACAAATATGTTTATCTACTATAACTCTCTCTTCAGCTAAAGGCTGAAGTTCATAGGCCTTAGTACCACCAAGCTCCTGCTTAAGCATGTTAACATAGTGGAGCCGTCTCACAACGACGACGTTGTTAGCGGCCTTGTCTGCAGGGGCCAAAACAAACTTCTTATGAAATTCTTGAATACCTAGTTTAAGATGACGTAAAGACGTCTGAGGCTTAGGAGGTAGTAAGTTAGTATTTTGAGAATAGAAAGAAATGCGTTATTCACTAGTTTTAAAATGCTAAGTTTCCAATCCTTAAGGGCTTTATGCTCAACATACTCTCCTTACACCATCGATTACCGAATTCATTCAAGGAAGCAGCGATTTCATCTCTACATTTACTGAAATCAATTTTAGAAGGAAATCGATATTTCAGTCCTTTAGAAATTATATTCCTTATCCTAGAATCAGGAATAATTTTTAAATTGCCAGTAATTACATGACCAGTAGCAGGACAGCAATACACTGAGTTTTTACAATCACATGAATCAGGAGTATTGGTATCAATATCAAGATCTGAAACAAGTTTATTGAAATTAAAAATGATAGATCTAACAGGTTTGATATATTTATAGCAAATTATAGGTGTTTCAGTATTTTAAAAATAAGCAGGAATGGAAAAAAGCACCCAGCTCTCACGGAAGATACTGTGCAAATCTATAAAATCCATACCCTTATTAATGGAGGATATTTTGAGGAAATGGCGTTTATAATTAATTTCAGAATCAATGTAAGGACGGAGAGTATGCTGAGTATAGCCTCTAGTTAAGAGAGCCGCATCATATAACTGATTAGAACTATCGTAGAATTCATTCGCCTCGGTGTCCAGAAGACGTAAAACAGAAAAGGGTAATGAACTTAAAATAGAAAGCATAGAGTGGCGTCCATGATTTAATAATATAATTGACAGTCACTTCAGTCTTGTATTGTTTCGTTTAAACGCACGTAATTTACGTTTAAAGTTACCATTTATCCTGGTGCCGTGAGATCTAGTTCTGCGTTTTCGACATTCCTGGAGCGAGAAAATATCAAAGTCTGGCATTCTTGAAATATTACCCTCATGATAAATGTCATTAAATCCCAGTGGAAAAGGGGTCTGTAAAGATTTAATCCATTTCAGTTCAGCCTTATGTCTTTTGATAATTTTGAATCTAGATGTAGAATTTGCATCGTAATAAAGTTTTTCCACTGGTTGTATAACAATGTTATTTACAGAATGACCTGTACGTCGAAAGTGACGGTACAAGAAAGTGTCAGTTTTCTTAGGCTTACTCATTCTACGATAATGCTCGTTCAATCTAGTTTAAATCATGCGGTTAGTTTGACCGACGTACTGCATATTACAGTTTGCAGCACGTCATGTAATAAGATAAATTAAATCTGTAGACTGTCATGTCAAATCAGACATGTTAACTACAGAGAAGCGTCTACCGTTTACAGATGAAGTAACGGTAGACGCAGTGCTTAAATGCGAACAACATCTGCACCTCTTGGCTAAAGCAATAGACCTACTAAGTCACCATAGATTTCGGGTTCCGATAGGCCTTGTTGCAGAAGTGTTTTAAGTCCAACATTGAATTTTGAAACCAATTCAGAATGACGTCTATAAAACTTTGAAAAGGCTTTACGTAGTTTATGATACTGATACCCCTGATTAAGATGTTTAGCGGTTAATAATTTATTACGAGTTTTGAAGTCCGATACATGGCTAGATACTCTAGCGAATCGAATTAACTGCGAAATATAAACACCACACGATGTCGCACGAGGAACATCACCGTCCAAAAAAGGAAAATTTACAATCTCGAAATCAAAATCATCACGTTTATCAAAATTTTGCAACAAACAAATCCATCTACAATAGATAAATGTAAATTATGTAAATTATGTATGCCTTTATGTAGAAGCAGCTGAACCATATTTAACTTCGCGCAGAGAGAAACTTTCTCTTCAGTATTCTATCAGACTTGCTGCTAATCCATCTAACCCGGCATTCCAAATTTCATTTCCACCTGAATTTGTAGATAAGTATGAAACTAAACCCACAGCAATCAAACCTTTTGGATTACGAATTTTACCACTGCTAGAAAATTCAGGTATTGACCTTAAATATTCAAAAAACATGAAACCGCCGAAGTTCCATTTTGGTGTATTAAACAACCTTCTATTCTGTTTGACTTACATGATGGCAAAATAAATCCGAATCAAATCCAATACTACTCAAACAAAAATTTCAGGTACTGCAGTCACGTTATATTGATTACCAGCAAGTCTATACTGATGGTTCCAAAGAAGGAGAAAAAAGTTGGTTGTGCGTATGTGTCTAAAGATACGCATCAAACTTTGTGTTTGGTTATCTATTTTTACAGCTGAAGCTAAAGCAATAGACCTAGCTGTAGATTTTATCAGTTCTTCAACAATTCAAAAAGCAATTATATTTTCTGATTCACTTTCTGTGCTTAAGGCTTTAGACCATCCATCATCCAAAAATTCTCAAATACAAAAATTCATCAAAAAACAATCACGAAATTTTTAAAACGCATCAAATTTTGTTTTGTTGGCTTCCGAGCAATATTGGCATTGTCGGCAATGAGTATGCTGACAAGAAAGCAAATGAATCTCTCAATCTTGATCCGTCTATTTTTAAAATTCATTTTAAAAATTTTAAACCATTTATCAACAGATACATCTTGTCGGAATGGCAAGGCGAATGGGATCGTGCAATCAATAACAAACTCCATGCCATTAAACCTGGCGTCGGAACAAAATGCTCTCCTCCACTGTTATCCAGGAAAGAGGATGTAGTATTAACACGATTACGCATTGGCCATACTAGAGTTACTCACTCTTATATTTTAAATGGTGATGATCAACCTACTTTTGTAGGCTGTGATCAGCCGTTCACTGTAAAACATATCTTAATTGACTGTGTTGACTTTTCACCCTCCCGTTACATATACTTCAAAGCTGACACTTTGCGACAATTGTTCCAAAATGTACCTGTGGATAATATTATTTTATTCTTAAAAGAAATTGGACTTTTTCATAAAATTTAACTGTTTTAACTGTTTTTTTATACATATCATCCTACATTTTTACATAATCACGAAATCATCATCATCATCATCATTTAGTATATTTATATATTGCTTTCTTTATGCAAACAATGTAGATCCTGGAACTTTCTTGATCTGGACTGGATTGTCTGCTAATTCTCTATATCTGGGGTGCTGAGCTCGTGTATTTTAAGGCTAACATAAATAAAACTGTGTTTCATGTAATATAACTCGACATGCTTGACGTACTTGCGAGGGAAATGTAATAAGATTTGGAAATTCATCATTTTTCTTTACTATATTATATTGTAATTCCCCCAAATTACATTGGGAAGCTCACCTCCATCACGAAAACAAAACAGAAGCGAGGCAATGATCAGGAATCGATACAATTAACCAACAGCTCCCATCAGAGACACCGGGAAAAAGAAATACAAACATGAAAACAACCAGACCCTAATGGCAACAGCATCAGCGGAAAGCCAAAAGGACAGTTACTTTCCCACAAAATGGCCAATTGGCTATCAAAAACAAAATAATAAAAGCGATAAACACACTCAAAGGCATGCCATAACAAATATAATCCACGACAGTAGAACCGCCTGGGAATGGTCAGTGAAAAGACTTCAAGCCTGTATAAATTTGACCACATTAAACCACAATTTGATGTAGTAAACGTGGGGTTTACAGGGGTAAACTCAATTTTTTTCTATTTATGCTCAAAATCATAGATTGTGAGTTCTCGTTAGAACTGTTTCGCTGATGCGGTTCTATCGAGTTGCCACGATCAATGTTTTAAGCCGAAATATGAAAACAATATCTGAAACCGTTTATATTTTGGTGCTTAAATTTTCAATATATTGTAATAGGGGTGTTTTCGCAATGCTGTGACCCATTACAACACACCCTTGCGGTATAATATTTTTTTTCACATCTCCAAATGCTACTTTTCTCATGACAGTCTGTGATATTTTTTATTTATACTTCAAACATAAGTTGTGGTCCTATGTATATGAGCAGAAATAAGAGAAACAATGTATACCCACGTTATCCATAGTTTTCTCAGTATAAAGTAGGGCTGAGTGGGGGTCATTTCACGGACTCATTCACAGCAGCGACTGCCCCGAAACTATTAATATGAATAGAATATGCCGTTCAGTATGTAGAAGGCGATATGTCGAGAAACTGTGTTATTTATGTAGAGCATTTTTGCTATTTGTAGGCGAACAAGCATCTTATATGCCGTTTGTTTGTTTGATTGGAGGTTTAACGTCCCCGTCAACACTGTAAAGGTCATTTTGGAGACGTTGCTTCCAATTTTGTGGGACTTTTACTCGACATTGAGATGAAATGACATCTCAAGCCCTGTCGCCCAATGAAGCCGTAGTTCTGACCCTAAATACAATACTTATAACACACAGGAAATATCAGTAAACCAAAAAAGGATATCTAAGATGACGCACTTTGCGATCTTTCAAACGTAAATGCGCAATAAGCTAGATTCTTTAAGAAAAACACTGTTTTGTCCCTGCAGGTTAGTCGAAGGGGACTATAATGATAGGTTCGTCCGTCCGCCCGTCCGTAGACACAATCTTGTCTCCGCAACTCCTCCTATAGTTTTCAAGGGATTTTGATGAAACTTTCCAGTTATTGTTCCCATGACCTGAAAATGAAAATATTTTATCGAGGTCGTGCTCGACTGACATTTACCAGAGAAATGGCCCTTTGTCAGTTTTAGCAATTTTACCAACAGACGTTTTGGTCTCCGCAACTTCTCCTTCAGTTTCCAAGGGAGTTTGATGAAACTTTTCAGTTATTGTTCCCATGACCTGAAGATGATCGTATTTTATTAAGGTTATGCGCGACTGATTTTTACCAGAATTATGGCCCTCTGTCAGTTTTAGCCATTTTATCATTAGTTCTTGTCTTCACAACATCTATAGTTTTAAAGGAATTTTGATGAAATTTTCCAGTTATATTTCCCATGACCCGAAGATGATCATATGTCATCGTGGTCATGCGCGACTGATTTTTACCAGAGTTATGGCCCTTTGTCAGTTTTAGCCATTTTATTAACAGAAGTTCTTGCCTCCGCAACTCCTCCAACAGTTTCCAATGGGATTTTGATGAAAGATTTTAGTTATTGTTCCCATGACCTGAAGATGATCATCAAGGCATGCTTGATTGATTTTCACCAGAATTATCGCCCTCTGTCAGTCTTAGCCATTTCATCAACAGAAGTTCTTGTCTCCACAACTCCTCCTACAGATTTAAAGGGATTATGATGAACCTTTCCAGTTATAGTTCCCATGACCCGAAGATGATCATATTTCATCGTGGTCTTACCTGAGTTATGGCTGTTTGTCACTTTTAGACATTTTATCAACAGACATTCTTGTCTCCGCAATTCCTCCTTCAGTTTTCAAGCGAGTTTGATGAAACTTTCTAGTTATTGTTCCCATAACCTGAAGATGATCATATTTTATAAAGGTCCTGCCCAACTGATTACTGGTTTTTCCAAGGGTTTTGGCCCTTTGTCAGTTTTAACCATTCTATCAGCAAAAAACTTTTTGTCTCCACAACTCCTCCATCATTTTTCAAGGGATGTTAATGAAACTTTACAGCTATTGTTCTCATGACGTGAAATTGATTATATTTGATCCTGGTCTGCTGTACTGATTGTTACCAAAATTATCCCCCGTTGCTTTTTTGTGTTTTTTTTTTTTTTTCTTTCTTTCTTTTTTCTTTCCTTTTTTCAGATGAAGTATTGGCCCTGCAACTCTTCTTGCAGTTTTCAATGAGTTTTCATGAAACCTTTCAGTTATTGTTCCCAAAAATGTTGCCAACAAAAAGTGTTACCTCTGCAACTCCTCATTCATCTTAAATAATAATAATTTACAGTTTCATCACGTGAACAAGTCCGTGAAATAAAGACCCCCCTAAACCCCACTTCATATAGAGAAAACTGGGGTTTAGGGGGTAATCATTATTTTCCTTATTTCTGCTCCCAGAAATAGGTTGTGGGTACTCGTTAGAACCGCCTCAATGAGGCGGTTATAACGAGCACCCAAAACCTATGTTTGGAGTGTAAATAAGAAAAATATAACAAATTTTCATCAGAAGAATTACCTTTTTTGAGGTTTGAAAAATGCACTATATCACACGGATGTGTTATCGTAATGTGGAGATCATTTTTTCCGTAAATTGTAGTAAACCTAAACATAAGTCTGTTGAAAACGTCGGGAGACACTTGGCCTGCGGCCTTTTATTGAATCAACTACAACATTATGAACGGCATATAAAAGTGTTATGTGTCTATTCATATTAATTGTTTTAGGAGCTGCTAGGGGTAAGTCCCGTGACAAAGTAGCGGCTGCTTTAAGATTAACGACCTCATTAGAGAACAAAAAGCTAAAAGTTACCTATGAGCGAAAAAACGCATTAAATTCAAGAATACGCAAATGGTCTCTCCAATAGATTTTTTTTTAATTTTGTATGCGAGTACAGTTCCACATTCCGCATCGGAACATGCAATAAAAATAAGCAGGTTACAGAGTCCATTTTGGCCCAACGACTGCGCAAAATCCAGAATCATTTGCATGGAAAGTAATCGGAATCCGACAATAATTTCCGAATTGTCCAGATTAACTGCCAATAGCAAGTTTACTGTTCCATAGAAGTTTTCTAAAACCTGATATTTTGTATCATATTCAATGTTGGTTAGTTTGGTTTAAAAAAGTCCTTGACTACCGAAAACACACCTATACAAATGCATTGTAAACTTTACCACCGAAAAAACGAACATTTTCAGATGAAAAATTTTGATATTTTTTTCTTATTTCTGCTCAAAATAAAGATTGTGGTTACCCGATAGAACCGCCTCATCAAGGCGGTTCTAACGAGTGCCCATTATCTATATTTTAGAGCAGAAATAAGAAAAATAAGGTTTACCCCTGTAAACCCCAGTTTTTCTATATAAAAGTGGGATTGGAGGGGGTCAAAATTATATAGGCCTGTTTTCGTGATGCGAGTTAGTTTATAAGCTAAAGCGGAATACAGAAGTGCAGGTCATGTATAACTTGGACGCATTTTGACGTAATTTATAAACGACGTTTCAGATGTGCACTGTCAACGTTCCTAGAAACTGTAGTCTAAAAAAATAGCGATCAAACATAATTATTAGCAATACATTTACATGAATGTGTATACAAAATTATATTTATTTTCAAGACGCTAGTTATGGCATTTCCCGAAGTTGTAGTCACATTTCAAGTGTTGTTAAAGCATGTTTATTTTCATTACGATAACACACCCGTACGACATAACGCGTTTATTTTCTTATCTCCAACATGGCTACTGTTCTGATGAAAATCTGTGGTATTTTTCTTATTTATGCTCCAGATATAGGCTGCGGGGTGCTCGTTAGAACCGCCTCATATGTATACCCCGTAAACCCCAATTTTCTCTTTATAAAATGGGGTTTAGGTGGGTGTTCATTTCACGGACTTGTTCACGTGATGAACGGCAGCACGTCGAATCAGTAGCTTTAATTTGTGTCAAGAGCGTATCCGATGGACACAACAGCGCTGGCGTGGTGTTCTGTTCACGGACGAGTCCCGTTTTTTGTGTTGAAATGTTTGATAGGCGGCTTAAGGTATGGCATTGGCGTGAGGAACGACTTTAAGACCGGTCTGTTATACAGCTGTCACGTTGGGGTGATGGTAGCGTAATGGTGTGGGGAGGGATCTCATGGAACCACAAAACCCAACCCATCGTTGTTGATGGCAATTTGACGGCACGTCGGTACATCGATGAAATCTTAGAGCCTGAGGTGGGACTGTTTGTACGCAAAAATGGTGACGTTACGCTTTCCAACAGGATAATGCATGTGCTCATTCTGCGAGGCTAACCATGGACTTCTCCAATCAAAATGGTGTGCAAATTCTTCATTGGCTTGACTTTTCGCCGGATTTAAACGCGATTGAGCACCTTTGGAACCAGCTCGGAAAACGTGTGTTCAGCCGATGTCATCCGCCAATCAACCGTCAGCAGCGTGCAAAGGCGCTACAGGAAGCATGGGACAACATCACACAAGACAAACACAGCGTTTAATTCGAAGCATGAGGCGTCGGTGCCAAGCAACACTTGATGCTAATGGTGGACATATCCGGTGACTTAGATTTTTCAGGTGCGTGGACTTATTCGAGTCTCCATATCTCTGCATCCAATGAAATGCTGCAACTCTGTACTGAGTCTGTTGATAAGTTACTGACAATTCATTAAACATGATCAAATGCTGGAAATAATGTGAATCAATTAAAATATGAGGTATAGTACGAGTGGTTCGTTTTGATTGAATCTAAGTATATTATTATTATTATTATTATAATTATTATTATGATTATTATTATTATTATTTTATATGTTATTATGTAATGTCATTATTATTATTATTATTATTATTATTATTATTATAAGACTTCATTCTATATATATACTGAGAAGCCTCCGTGGTGTAGTGGTTACGCTACTCGCCTTGTAAACCAGGGATCGCAGGATCGAACCCGGGCTTCTCCAGACTTTCGGATGAGTCTTTAAACCGAGGTCCCGACTCCATATGAACATAGCTGTTGGTGGGACGTAAAACTCAAACACTCACTAACTCTAGATACATTGCGTTTCTTGCTTTTTCATTTTTTTCTCTGAAACCTGTTATACAAGTTCACACAATTTGTTTAAACATAACTCAAAAATTATATTAGTCCGAGGATCAATGTTATTATTCTGTCGCGTAACTTTGCCACTTACTAATGCCCACAATATCCTTTGAGGAAATGGACCCTATAAGCACTTTTGCTTCCCTCCCTCCAAATCCTATATGTACCTGTATATGTATGTATGTATGTTAATTCGTTACTTCTGAATAAATATGTTTAAATCAAACAATATACCTCCAAAGGACTTAAAAATGCATTTTCTGAGTGGACAAGAAGACTGGGAATGTGCATGCAGGTCACGTGAGAATAGTTTGAGAGACTCCACTAGTTGGTTAGTTTTGGCCATTACGATAACACACCCAAAATGGCTACTTGTCTGATGAAAATGTATAGTAGTTTTCTTATTTCTACTCCTAACATAGGTAAAGGGTGCTCGTTAGAACCGCCTCATTGAGGCGGTTCTAACAAGTACCCACTACCTATGTCTTGGAGCAGAAATAAGAAAAATAATGTATACCCCAGTAAACCCCAGTTTGCTATATATAAAGTGGGGTTTAGAGGGGTGTTCATTTCACGGACTTGTTCACGTGATGCGAGGTAAGCCCTCTACTTACAAGCCGCACCCACTATAAATACTTTCCAATCCGCCCTGCCACCACTCCCCCCCCCCCACCATCTCCCTCGTATCTTCATGTTTCAATGATATTGGCGAAAATCTATTGCGAAAAGCGTTATCGGTATGTTGTTATTTTAATTGCCTGCCACTTAATGTTTAATTATTTGAAATATAATCAAACATAATGCTTGAAATGAACAATCACAATCCTAGAATTTTGTAGGCAGCCCTTTATATAGTCAACGGCCCTACATCCTACACAAAAATGGTTAAAAATCCTACATCCCTACCACTTTGATCCTAAGGTTCTACAAGAAACATTTGTCGGATGACATAATCTTTCAACGTTTTTCTATAGAAAATGACAATGGCGGCCCAAAACAATTATAAGAATTCATAGGTGGGTGCAGAAAATCGCAAATATCTCAGCGGAACATAATGGAATGTATGTTGTAATTGATATAAAACGATGCAGAAATGAACTAGAGCTGTCAGTGAAACTGACTAGGGCCCCAGCAGCGCTATCAGAAGAGTAGGAAAATTTGTGGACAGACAGACAGACGGACAGACAGAGTGATTACTATAGGGCAGCCACACTTTCAGTGCGGGGCCCTAATTAACTAAATGACCCTTTACAATTATATAATATTAGTCAGTTTTCCCTTTCTGCAAAATCTTAATAAAAATCGAAACATCGTGTGTGACAGCTGGCAAACCTAATGGCCTCAATTTCAGACACAATATTGTATTGACACACAGAAATCCATCCAATTAAAATACCAGTAAAATAGCTAAAATAGGAATAGTTATGCATAGAAGGTAATTATACAGTTGTTATTATAGCAATTTGGATGCGTTGATATGGCAAGAAAGTTAAATAGTAAAATATAGGTGTAACTTGCCAAATGAAAGTTGAACCAACATGAGTATCGTTGGCACTAATAATCGGCGAGACGTTCGGACAAGACGGCTCATTACAATAGTTGATGCCTGTATAAACCCAATTGTGTCAACATAAAGCTTGATTTGATAGGGATAGGGGGTGTTCATTGCATGGACTTTTTAGCGCGACGCGGAAATTGATACAACTATGGATAAACACGTGCTATATATAGTTAAAGCATTGCATACGTCCGTCCGTTGCATATTACATTTATGAAACGAACCATCTCTGCGAGATTTTGGGTACAACATAAATATTACACGACGGACTGCATGCATGATAGTTAACCCAATCACGGTTGATAACTTTGCTTACCTCTTTAATTGCACGCCGATGGACAGGCCTCAGATTCTATAACGTTTCCAGTGTAAAGGTTATTTCCTGATCATTGCCTTCACTTCTATTATGTAATGTTGGTTGGTAATGTTCGTACGTTCGCCACGCTTTCTTCTGCATAGCATAACTTAAGAACCATGTATGCTAGTGTTTTGAAATTTCATATATGGATTCCTAATGAAAAAATAGTTGACCAATTATTTTCTTCTTATCCAAATTATCTCCCTTTTTCGAAGTATTTCCCTTTTAACAGAAATCTCGTTCGCAAAATATCTGAAACAGTATTTGGGCTAAGCCTTGATATTTGGTGTGCTGACTTTGTTTGTATTGGAGTTTAACGGCCCAGTCAACACTATTTAGGTCATTTTTGAGCCAGTCAGTTTACCTTTCCACACTTTTCCTGGGCAGGCTTAAACGTAAGCGGTTAAACAGTGCAATGCAATTCTTTAGCCACTAAACGACAGCTGCCCTTCTTGAAACAGCGGATGGGAGAGAAAAAGATTGGGACTGAGGAGATGACCTGATTAAATTTTCAAACGATTTAAATACATTTTATTTGAGTTATGGCCCTTTTCAATTTCTGGTCATTTAATTGGATTGCTTTCTTGTGCAAAGGGTAACTTGAAAACCATGTATGCTAGTGTTTTGAAACCTCATGAAAATAAAAATTATTCATATTTTTCCCATTAGGATAACGCCCTTTCCTGGGTAAATAATGCCCTTTGAAAACTTTTTATTGAAATTGATTTTTTATTATATCTCAATAACTGTGCAAGCAGTGTTAGGGTCAAGAAGTTGGGGGCACAGTGCTTCATAAAGACCAGCTCTAGTTTTCGTTTTTTTCTGCATTTCAGTACTTTTTGCTGATGAGTCCTCACCGTTGTTTCATCACTGTGGTTGTTAGATTTTTGTGATCTCGGAGATGTTGCACTGATGAGTTGGAGCTTCCTTCTTGCGGACTATATATACTATCTGTCTAGATCGCGACGGAATCAAGGGCGAGGATAGCGGCCGCGTAAAATCGAATTAAGCGCCGCAATGAAAGCCTTTTCACTGACCGTTCTGAGGCGGTTCTTCTGTCGCGGTTTATTTTTGTCATGGGTTGTCTTTGAGTGTGTGTATCGCTTATATATTTTTGTGTTGGATAGTCAATTGGCCATTTGTGGAACAGTAACTGTCCTAGTTTAAGGTGACGTAAAGACGTCTTAGATTTAGGAGGTAATAAGTTCGTATTTTGAAAATGAAAATAACTGCGTTTGTTCACTAGTTTCAGAATGCTTAGTTTCCATTCTTTAAGAGCTTTATGCTCAACATACTCTTGTTTACAACCTCGATTTTCAAGTTCATTCCAGGCAGCATTGATTTCATCTCTACACTTGTTGAAATCAATTTTAGATGGAAACCGATATTTCGGTTCTGAAGAAATTAAATTACGTATCCTATAATCAGGAATATTTTTTTTAAATTGCCAGTAATAATATGACCAGCGTCAGGATAGCGATACACTGAATTTTTACAGTCACAGGTATCAGGAGTGTTAGTGTCAATATCAAGATCAGAAACAAGTTTATTGAAATTACAAATCTAATAGGTTTATGGTATTTATAGCAAATTATGGGTGTTTCAGTATTTTGAAAATAAGCAGGAATGGATGTAATCACCGAACTGTCCCGAAAGATACTAGGTAAATCAATAAAATGCAAACCCTTATTAATGAAGGTTTATTTTGATGTAATCACATTTGTGATTGTTTCAGAATCGATGAAAGGACGAAGAGCATGCTGGGCATAACCTCTAGTTAAAATAGCAGCATCGTATAACTGATTAGAACTGTCGTAGAATTTATTCGCCTCGATGTCCAGAATCCGTAATACAGAAATGGGTAATGAACTTAGAAAAGCAAACATTGAGTGACGACCACGATTCAATAATATTATTGAGTCACTTCAGCCTGGTATTGTGCCTTTTAAAAGCACGTATAGTAGTCGCAGATAAGATTGACTAGGCGGAGCTATCGTTTGTATCTGCCTTTGGACTGGTCTATTAACAAAAAGGTAAACAAAGTCATACAATTGTGTGAATTAAACTGTAACTCAAACAAAGCCGTAGCGTATATGGCCATTCGGTCCGCTTGCAGAAAGCATGCAAAAGGCACTCTACCGAATCTTCTAGTGGACTCAGCGACTTTGACATATATTGGCAACACTCAAATAGCTCCGCCTAGTCAATTTTATCGGCGACTACTATAATTTACGTTTATAATTGCCATTTGTCTGGTGCCGTGCAATCTAGTTTTACGCTTTCGACAGTCCAGAAGCGAGAAAATATCAAAATCGGGCATTTTAGATATATTACCCTCAATGTTAATGTTGTCATTAAAGCCCAATTGAAAAGGTGTCTATAATAATTTAATTCATTTTAATTCAGTTTCATGCCGTCTAATAATTTTAAACCTAGCTGTAGAATTTATATCATAGTTATTTTTTCCACTGGCTGTATAGAAATATTTTTATAGAATGACCTGTACGTCTAAAATGACGGTACAAGAAACTGTCATTTTTTTAGGCTTACTCATTCTTCGATAGTGTTCGTTAAATCGTGTTTTTAACATGCGATTAATTTTTCCGACGTACAGAAGTCTTCCTCTTGAACCAATGGGCTGATTATCACGAAACTTGCTCGGCAGCACTGGAGACTCAAGCAAGCCATAGTTTGTTCAAACGATGGCCCCGTGGTGACTTTGACCAATTTTACGACTGTCAAATTTTGTCACACAGGCTTTTTTGTGGGAAAAATTCAATACCATGTATTTTATTATGCCCCGCCGTTCAAAAAATGGCAGGGTATTATGTTATGCCCTCCGAAAATGAGTGTCCCTCCGTCCGCCCGCTCGTCATGGTCTCATAGTTTCGTGATCGCTCCATACCGTGTGAGATATTTTCACGAAACTTCATAGATAAATACAGCACAAGCGATGACGTGAAGAACGCATGAACCGTTTGTCTGATTTCCCTACATTTGAAGTTGTTGCCCTTTGAACATTGAACATAGACTTTTCTATCAAAGTTTCGTGTCCGCTCCATAACCTCAATACCATTTGAGATATTTCCATGAAACTTCACAGATATGTAGAGCACCACGAATCGACGTGCAGAACATGTGAACCATAATTCTGATTTCCTATTTTTGGAGTTGTTGCCCTTCGAGTTTTGATAAAAGCTGTTGCTATCAGTTTCGTGTCCGCTCCATAACTCTGATATCATTTGAAGTTTTTGCCCTTTGAATATTGAACATAGCCTTTTCTATCAAAGTTTCGTGTCCGCTCCATAACCTCAATACCATTTGAGATATTCCATGAAACTTCACAGATATGTAGAGATGATAAAAAGGGTCTTTTTCGTGTTTGGTCAATAACTTTCTTATTCCTGGATGGATTGTGAAATTACTTTGTAGAAATGTTAACCATAATGAGACAATGTGTTGCGCGCAAGACCTAGGTCGGTTCCTCCAAAGTCAATGTCATACTTAGAGGTCAAATGTCAAGCAAAAGGTCTTTTTTGTATCCGGCCAATAACATTATTATGCCTGCATGGATTTTGAAATTACTTGGCAAAAATGTTAACAATCATGAGATTATGTGTCGCGCGCAAGACCCAGGTCGGTACCTCCAAGGTCGAGATCATATTTAGAGGTCAAATGTAAACATTGGTCCTTTTGTCGTGTCCGATCAATAACTTTTTTTTTTATTTTTGGATGGACTTTTTCAGATAACCTTGCTGAAGAAATGTTCATCGTCATTAGGCGAGGTTTCGTGCGCAAGACCAAGGTCCGTACCTCCAATGTCAAGGTCATACTTAGAGGTCAAATGCTTTTTTTCGTGTACTGTCAATAACTTTCTTATTCTTCGATGGATTATGAAATTACTTGGCAGAAGTGTTAACCATCATGAGGCATTGTGTCACGCCCAAGATCCAAGTCGCTACCCCAAAGACCAAGGTCATACTTTAAGGTCAAATGTCAAAAAGGGTCTTTTTTCGGGTCCAGTCAGCATTTTTTTTATTCCTGGATGGAATTTGAAATTTACTTGGCAGATATGTTAACCATCATCAGATTATGTGTCGCGTGCAAGACACAGGTCTGTACCCCTTAGGGCATACTTGGAGATCAGAGGTAAAAAAGGGCTTTTTTCGAGTCCAATCAATTACTTTCTTATTTCTCGATGGACTTTTTAAAGTAACTTTGCAAAAATGTTCACCTTCAATAGATGATGTGTCGCACACATGACCTAGGTCAATACCTTCAATATCAAGGTCATACTTAGAGGTCAAAAAGGGTAGACGTCTGTGTTCTTGTAGAAAAACAAATTCTTGTTAGAGATTGGAACTGCTTTCCATACTCGGTTATTTCATCCGCACCGCGGAAGGTGCTGAGGATATTGTAGCTAAATTTACCTCTTGGGCGAGAGCTTGGGACTCACTTCCTTTTTTACAAGTCCTGGTGAATGAATTTCATTTATGTGTCACCATTAATGATTTTTGTTTGTTTGATTGATTTGAGGTTTAACGTCCCCGTCAACACAGTAAGGGTCATTTTGGAGACGTTGCTCCCAATTTTGTGGGACTTTTACCTGACATTGAGATGAAATGACATCTCAAGCCAGGTCGCCCAATGAAACCAATAGGGTTTATAAGCATGGACCGTCCGACTCGCAACGCTTTGCCTGGGCAGGCTTAGAGCCTCTAAACGGTCGGAAGCATCAAGAAGCCCATCTTTTTCTTCAAACCCCGATGGGCGGGGCCGACACCATTAATGATTCAGATTCAGCGACACAGGACCATTGGTCCTCTGGTTTATCATTTGTAAAGCGACTGTGTATAGATGAAACAAAGTGATAGTTTTGTTATTTCTGCTCAAAATATATCGTCGAGGCGATTCAAACGTGTAAACATAATCTATATTTTTAGCAGAAGTAAGAAAAATATGGTTTACCGATGTAAACCCGAGTTTTACTATATAAATGCGGGGTTCATGGGGCCAAATTTATATAGACGAGTTTTCGTGATGTTGACTATTTCTTTCCGCTGGTTCTGATATTCGCTAACTTGACCTAGCTATTAGGAATACTGTTACAGTAATAGATGCTCCTAGTTAAGAAATAACGGAAAATATTAATTTTATGTAATTTCAGACAATGCTAGAGTGTGTCTGTTGAGAGTTAGAATCACTGAAGTATAACCACTTCATTAATATGGCGTGGCTAAGTGTACTACTTGGTTTGTTTACGTTACGGAATATAGGTACGTATCATCATCACGTTAGAACGATTCCGTGTAATGAATAGATTAGCGTCGATTTTTTATCTCTTTTTTTTTCTTCTTTTACTTGCTGCGATTTTCGGTGATATTTTTTTCATCAAAATACATGTAGAAGTAAGGCAATGATCAGGAATCGATAATCCACAGCTCCCATCAGAGACAGCCAGCAAAACAGCCAGCAAGAAAATTGTTCCCGCCAACTTCTAGTACAGGAAGGAGTCAGCCTCCACAATTGTACACTTTTTGCTCTAATCATGTCACAGGATAATATTCGTATGGGTTATAATTTTATGTAAAATCCTCCACAAGTTCATATCTTTTTCACTGATAACAGGTATTTACAGACTAAAAAGGGTTCTTTCATCCCTCTCATCAATCCAACAATAATCAGACCCTGAAATGGTATAATTAACACTTCTATTACCCTCTACTTACCCAAATAATCACAATAATATTTCAACCATGATAAGGCTCTATCACCATAAATATCATGTGAGACACAATATACATTGATCAAGGGAAAAGTGTATGGCCTGGGCAATACTATGCTAGCCATGTCCGAGCTAGCCTAACCACCTAACTTGCACTTCACGGACAGGTTCATCTAATCCAAAGCTTTACGGCCTAGACAACACTATGCAAGCCATTTCTGAACTAGTCTGGTCACCTAACTAACACTTCATGGACAGGTTTATACACGAGTGGGCAATTCACAGAGCACAACTTCGGCTGAAAGCGACCACCGTACTCCCTGGACTTGCACAAAGAACTTAAGAAACGATTACAAAATTCCAAAAATGATATTTTTTATCAAGATGGAAGTGAAGGCAATGATCAGGAATCGATACAATTAGCCCACAGCTCCCATCAGAGACACCAAAGGGAAAGAAACCTAAACATGAAACAACTAGACCCTGATGAAAACATCAATAGCGGAAAGCCAAATGGACAGTTACTTTTCCACAAAATGGGCAACTGGCTATCCAAAACAAAATAATATAAACGATACACACACTCAAGGTCAAACCATAACAAAGATAAACCGCGACAGAAGAACCGCCTTGGAACGGTCAGTGGAACGAATATTCCCCCGGATGGGGGTGGGGCTTAAATCGATTTTACATGGCCACAGTCCTCGCCGTTCCTTCCGTGCAAGACTAATTTCTCGTGCAAAACAGATCAGGAGGGTAACCGTTTTAAGCCATTGAAAAGAAAAAATGCGACATTGAGGCCCACTAACAACACCTCCAAGAGAACAAGATAGAATTCCGCCTTTAACGCGATCTATTGAAGTTTGATAAATCTTAAATTATAAAACTAATAATTTCAAGCTTCGGTATCGTAAGATTCAGACATCTACCATATAGAACCGAGTGTACCAACGCACAACGGCACATAGTATATCTATCTGACGGGTCATGCAGGCAAAATGAGCTAAACACTGTTCTATGAAACTCCTTTTTTGAGGACAGTAGTGGCGCAATTGGTTAGACCGTTGTTCCTGTAAGCTAGGCGCGGCAACCATTGCCAGCTTGAATTCGAATCCTGCCACCGCCAAGTTTGTACTTTCTTATTTCTTTACTAATGCATTTTTTCGGAAGTGCTAGTGCTGGGCCAGATGTCTTTTGGAGTTCGATAAATTTTAAATTATAAAACTAATAATTGCAGGTTTCGGTATCCGTAAGATCCAGACATCTATCATATAAATCCGAGTGTACCAATGCACAACGGTGCCTAGTAACTCTATCTGACGGGTCATGCAGGCAAAATGAGCTAAACAATGCTCCATGAAACTCCTTTTTTGAGGAGCGAAGTGGCGCAATTGGTAAGAGCTTTATACCTGTATGGCTAGGCACGGCACCCATTGCCAGTGTGAGTTCAAATCCTGCCACCGCCAAGTTTGTACTTTCTTATTTCTTTACTATATATATTCAACAAATCCGATGTGTCCATAAAATGTATTTCGTTAACTTCTACCGCGGTTTCACTGTTTTAACAGATTTGCAAAAAGACATTGAATAAATTACCTAGCAACATGTACGTAACGCCTCTTTCATAACAAAACAAGAATTTATCAGCCACAAGGGGTGTGCAGTTCGTACAAATCGGAATACCCACAACTTAATAATTTAGTACTAAATTTTATGTAAATATTGTCAAGTAGAACCGTGAGGGCTTCACGCACTTTCTGACATGACCATAACGTATATTTTTTACGCTCTTCAGAAGTGAAAAAAGCATTTCTTACATTACATGCAAGATAGAGGGAGTATTCCCTACGAAATGTCCATTCAATTAAATCATTAAGTTTTTCTTTTATAAGATTTTGAGGAAGTGCAGTGTAAAGAGTGGAAAAAATAGACAGACTTGAAGCACGAAAACGTCTGGATTTCAGTTTATTTATAATAGAAGTGGAGGCAATGACCAGGAATCGATACAATTAACCCACAGCTCCCATTAGAGACCCCAAAGGGAAAGAAACACAAACATGAAACAACATACCCTTACGGAAACATCAATAGCGGAAAAAATATTCTAACTTCATTAGAATTTGTTATAAACCAAAACAGATTTCTTCCAGTTCTTTCAAAGAATTTGTCGCAATATTTAATCACATGTTTTTATTGCAGAAAAACATGAAGTAAATAATTTGGATAGTTCAGTGGTGGTACAAGAGCTTGAAATTGCAATAAACCATGCTTTTTTTAGTCTTGCATGAAGTTTAGGTATCCAATATAACGTCGGAAGCTTGTATTGGCTTTCTGTTACACATATAGCAAACCTGGTGGTTGAATGTGGTCATCAGCGTATTTATTAATTGATCGGAGCCGGAACTTTTATGTATGCTGCTTGGTCCAACGAGATTCAACTACTGGTTTTCGTTTGCTCCCGTGTTCCTGTGGCGTTGTGGTCAGCAATGCTTGTTTGAACCGCAGTGAAAATGAGGGTGAGGGTTTGGATCCCACTTAAACCCACAAATTATTTTACTGACCTTTCAAGTCGGTGGTTTTGCTGTGGTTCCTTCATGTTTTATGTTGGTGGTTCTGATTCTTTCCCTTAACGTTTGTTATGCTGATTGTTCTCCCTTTTTGGTTGTTCATTTTAGTTGCGTTTGTCATTCCAGTTTAATGTTTGTCTTGTTGGTGATTCTGATCATTCACACATTATGTATGTTGCTCCTTTTAAGTTAGGTTTTGATATTCTCACTCGGTTTACCTGTTGTCCATTTTGTGTACTGTCGTCACTCCATGTTTCGACTTCTTTCCCTTGTGGTATTGTGGGAAGAATTTGCGGTCTGACAGTATCAGTTCCTGATCGTTCCTTTTATAATTTCATTTTGTTACTTTTGGATCATTAGTCGACGTTAACTTCGCTTTAGTTAGCAAACATTATAGACTGTTCGACTGTCTCTTGCACTTTATAAATATATATTTTAACAAAATATTTCGCATTGTATCGCCCTCTTTTAAAATGGGAGACAACATGGAGTATAACTCGATAATTTCGGGATTATTCGGGTTGTGCGTTGACATGTACGGAATGGTTTTTTCACCGGTTTTTTCTTTTGCCTTTCTAAGAATGTTTTTATCTAACGCCATTGCTCTGTTTATGCCGTAGTCAATAGTTGTAACGGATAGTTTTGCTTTATTAAAAACAATTTATTTTCTTTCATTAGTATTTGTAATACCTGCTCTTCAGAGACGTTTGTTTTCAAAGCTTACGTACTAGACTGAAAGGTATGTTAATTTAAGCGTGCCTAGGATGATACGATTGAATAGTAGGTACCGCTTGCTGTCTGTTCCTTTATAACATATGTCAGTTTCGTGTTTGCCGTCTTGATGATTATCACTACATCACTCTATTGTAATGTCAAATTTAAATCTTTGTGTAAGTTGTTCTGAAAAGAATGCAAATATTTCAAATCCAGACTTTGTCCATAGTACAAAACAATCATCTAGAAGTCGTCTCCAGTTAATAGTAAAATATACTCAAAGTTCAGAGACAAAGTTTATTTCTATTTCTTTGTAAAGTTTTTGTTCCAGATAGCCTACTGTTTGAGTCGCATATACTGGTGCGAACTTGGTACCCATTGCGGCCTCTTGCACTTGTTAACATTGGTTACCATTGAACGAGAATGTGTTATTTTCTAGGATTAATCTTTTGGAATGTTAGAGTAAAGTATATATGTATATGTAACCTTATACACCAAACATATAATTATACCATTCAGGACATATAACTATTGAGACAATACAATGAATGTTTAAAAATATATTTATATAATATAACCCTATTCGGACCGAACGCGCAGCGCAGTGGTCTATTAATATTGTTAATAAAACACAGACTAATGCTCTTACACAATGTTATTACAAGAGTTGTTTGCTTACCAGATATATGTCATGTGAAGGCTCTCACACTTTCACAGCAGTAACATCTGACATCAACAGACCACGTCTCTCATAGAAGCATCCTTGCTGTAGTGGTTCAGCTACTCGTTTCATAAGCCGGGGGTCGTGGAGTCAGTCCCGGGCTTATCCAGACTTTCAAACGAGTCTTTAAACCGATGTTCAATGTCCGTATGATCCTAGATGTTGGTAGGATGTAAAACTCAAACACACACACACATACCACGTCTCTCATAATGAATATAGAAGTGGAGGCAATGATCAGAAATCGATACAATTAACCCACAGCTCCCATCAGAGACATCAAACGAAAAAAAACACAAACATGAAACAACTGACCCCAGTGGAAACATCAACAGCGGAAAGCCAAAAGGACAGTTACTTTCCCACAAAATAGCGAATAGGTTATCCAAAATAAAATAGTATAAGCGTTACAAACACCCAAAGACAAACCATAACAAAAATAAACCGAGACAGAAGAACCGCCTTGGAACGGTCAGCGGAAACGAATTCCACCGGGGGTTTAAATCGATTTTACGTGGCCTACTTTCGTCGCGATTTAGACAAATAATTTGTTCAGTCCGCATGAAGGCCTCTTAACGCATTAGTGCAACATCTCCGTGAACACACAAAAAAAAACACAGAGATGAAACAACGGTGAGGACTCGACAGCAAGAAACCACTGAAATGCCGGAGCAAAAGAAAACCAACAGTTAAACTCTGATGGGCCCAACCAGAGACAGAGTATCAGGCACCAACCAACGTTACATTGAATTAGATTGCTCTAATTCTTAGTAAGCCTTTACGCTGGAACCGTCATAGAATCTGAGGCCTGACCAACCGGCGCGCAATTAAAGAGGGAAGCAAAGCTGTCAACCGTGATTTGGTTAACTACCATGCAGTCTGTCGTATAACATTTATGTTGTACCCAATCTTATATATCGACTGTTACTGCTGTTAACATGATTAGATACATGCAGGCAATAACAGTAGTTCTACAATAAAATATTAGTATCCAATAGGGTTATCATTTGTTAAGTGAAATTACTGAAACACGTGATTGAAAAAAGAACCGCCATTTTCAAACAAAGAAATTCCAAATTTCATCATTTACGAAATGCCATATTGCATAAATGAAACATCCACGAGCACATCCAGCAGTCAACAATCACCGGAAGTAGATAACTTAAGTTCGGACTCATTAAAACATAACACGTTTATGACACGTGTGATTCTGAAGGAATGGCACTTTTTCTTCTAGAAATTACTGCACATGCTTAATCACACAATGAATACGATTTACCCAAAGGAATTTCAACGGACAGCATCGGAGATGATCCGAAAATTACGACTTTCTTTAACTAGCTACGGATGTAGAGGTGCAGAAGGAAAAACTACTGAACCGTGTGTTAACATATAAACTTTTTAAAATTCCAGATCGAAAGTTTAAATTTTGTTTATTTTTTCAATAGAAGCAGTTTAGGTCGAAGTACCAAAGCGTTAATCCAAAATCGTAAATCCATAGACAAAATGTCAAATATCAATGTTCGGATCAACAGACATGGACTTCAGAAGAGTGTAATCAGGCGTCCGCGGATATTAAGCATTACTTGGTAAGCAAGCTTCGCCCACCATGCCCATCGATTCGAACGAAGAAAAGGTGTAAATTAAGTCTAAATAATGTCACGCACGCAATCAAACTGTAAACAAATGTCTAGCTTATTCACCTTATTTGCATTATCTGCGGGTTCCTAGTCTGAACGTTATAAGTGTTGGAAAAACAGGTAACTAAACCCCCTGACCTTGAAAGGTCAGGGGGGTTTGGTTACCTGTTTTTCCAATATTGACAATGTGCAAGCTGGGAGCCAGCAAATAATGATATCTATATAAGGATAAATCACGGGCAGCCAATGAAGCGACTAACTTAAGGGACGTTATATAAAGCATTATAGTGTAGACAGTAAAAAACATAGAATACGTGGTTTATGTCAGCGGGCATAATGACGACAAATCGTCAAGGCACACCATGACGTGAACAAGTCCGTGAAATGAACACACCACCCCCAAACCCAACCTTGAGGCGGTTCCATCACGAAAACACGCCTTTGTAATTTTCACCCCCCCCCCCCCGGTGAACCCCATTTTTATGTAGAAAAATTTGGGTTTACGGGGGTAAACCTTGTTTATCTTATTTCTACTCTAAAATATAGATTTTGGGTACTCGTTAGGACTTTGAAAAAAGATGGACGATGGAGGCCTAACATCCTTTAAGCTCCCCCGGAATCTTTGGATCGGGGCGCGAAAAACCAAAAATACACTTACTAAATTCATTGAATTACATCAAATAATCTGCGTGAAAGTCATAATTGGTTGTGGCTAAATAAAATTGATGTTTATCTTTGTTACTGCGTTTTTCGGTGATAACTGAATTTTAATTTTTGATGAACACATCCGGCGGGAAAGTTGTATGGGAGAAGCTCCGCAAACTTCTAAAAAAAATTATATCCCTAAATTGTCTGAGCAGTGCTGTCGTCAGGTGGCGATTTCTACGTGTTCAAGTTCGGGCGAAATTTTCTGTTTCCCTTGATGCATTACTGTCTAACGAGTACCCGAAATCTATATTTTGAGGAGAAAGAGGGAAAAAATATCACAATTTTTCACCTTAAACTTTTCGACGGTAAGTTTACAAAGCATTTGTATAGGCGTGTTCTCGTATTGCTATCCAGCACCCACAACCTATGTTTGCAGTATACATAAGAAAAAAAATCACATTTCATCAGAAAAGCAGAAAAGTATTCATCTTTGAGGTGTGAAAAAATGTACTATGTAGCATGGGTGTTTTACCGAAATGCATCTTGGGAAACAGAAAAAAAGGCTTTGCGAAAAAGATAAAACAATGGGGAAAAGGTAAAATAATGCATTTTTCCAAATATATTGTCCTCCATGACATGAGAGTAGATACAAAATGAATGTCTATTAATGCCAAAGGTCAAGGTCATTTGGTAACATTTGCGTACAGTCACTTGGACTGTAGGTCCATTGACATCTCAAAATACATTTCCTCTCATATCACTGGGCCAATTTCATTAATATTATTTTTTATGCAGCCTATGGACAGGGGGGAGGGGGGGGGGTGATAAAATTTGTTGGAATTATTCAGGTCATATGACCACGATGGTCTCCATCCCCTAATAACGTAAATCCTTCAAGACTCTTCTTCTCCAGAACCACTGGGCTGATTGTATAGAAACTTGGTATTTAGCATTCGGTGACTGAGTACTACTAGGTTTGCAAACTCTAGGTTGACCTTTACATATTTTATGTCAATGTCAAATTTGGTTCCTTAGGCATAAATGGTGAGTTCCTTTTTAATCCATACGTATGCGAATAGGTTCGAGGGATATAGCAATCAACCCGGCGTCTGTCCGTCCGTGCGTCTGTCCGTAGACGCAACCTTGTGATGGTCATAGCTACAATACCCTTTAAGATTCATTGATGGTACTTGACACATTTATTCACAAGGCTGAGATGGTGTGCCTTGCACAAAAAACCACAGCAATGGGTGCCATATTTTCTTAGCTATCTCTCCTTAAGATTAAATAGAATTACTACCTTGTAATGGCCATAACTCTAATACCCTTTGAGACATATTAATGGTTCTTGGCACAATTGTTAACAACGCTGAGACGGCGTGTTATGCATAAGTATCCCAAATCTGGTTACCATGGTTTACGAGTTATCTCCCCTTCCAATAAAATAAAGTGACTACTTTATGATCGCGATAACTTCAATAGCCTTTGAGATATATTGATGGTACCTAGCACAATTGTTCACAAGGCTGAGAAGGCATATCATGTACAAGGACCACAACTCTGGATGTCGTGGTGTTTTAGCTATCTTCCTATCTAATAAAATAGAATCACTACCTAGTGATGGTCATATTTCCAACACTCTTTCAGATATATTGAGGGTACTTGGTACAGTTGTACACGGGGTTAAGTAGGCGTGTCAAGTGCAAGAACCACGACTCTGACTGCCCTGGTTTTTGTCGCACCTGCTGTTAGCATGGCGTGATATAGGCGCCCGGTTTTCCGTCCGTTCGTCCGTCCGTTCGTTCGTCCGTCCGTTCGTCAAGGCGTCAACATTTGCGACCACCCAAGCGTTCACCCTAATGGTCAAGTTTATTTCTCAAGAACTATAAGAGCTTCATTAATGATACTTGGTAAAAACTTGTGTCTGGGGATGGCAACTTACATGCAAGCATCCATAGTTGACCTTGACCTACATTTCATGGTGCACTGACTTTGTAAAATATTGCGACCACCCTAGCGTTCACCCAAATGGTCAAGTTTATTTCTCAAGAACTATAAGAACTTCATTAATGATACTTGGTACAAACTTGTGTCTGGCGATGACAACTTACATGCAAGCATCCATATTTGATCTTGACCTACATTTCATGGTTCACTGACTTTGTAAAATATTGCGACCACCCTAGCGTTCAATCTAATGGTCAAGTTTATTTCTCAAGAACTATAAGAGCTTTATTAATGATACTTGGTACAAACTTGTGTCTGGCGATGACAACTTAAATGCAAGCATCCGCATTTGACCTTGACCTTACATGCAAGCATCCATATTTGACCTTGACCGTACATTTCATGGTTCACTGACTTTGTAAATTGTTGCGACCACCCTAGCGTTCACCCTATTGGTTAAGTTCATTTCTCAAGAAATATTAGAGCTTCATGAATGATAATTAGTACAAGCTTGCATTTAAGAATGGAAACTTTTATGCAAGCATCTATGTTTGACCTTGACTACCTACATATCATGGTTGGGCGACTTTGCGCCCCCATAGGCGCTACATAGCATTCGGTGGAATTCTTGTTTTAATTATCTTCCTTGGCAATATGACCTTGTGAGGGCCATAACTCCAATACCCCTTGAGATATATTGATGGTACTTGGCACACTTATATACATGGTGAGACGACGTTTATTGCCTAAGAACAACAACTCTGGTTGATATGGTATTTGAGTTATCCCCCATTCCAGTATAACAGTATGACCACCTTGCGATCACCTTATCTCCGGTATCCTTTGAGACATCTTGATGGTACTTGGTACAGATGTACATGATGCTAAGCAAGTGTGTCGTGCACAAGAATTACAACTCTGAGTGGCCTGGCTTTTGAAGTATCTCCCCTGACAATACAATCGTGTGATGGCCATAACCCCGATACCCTTTGACGATGCATGTATATTGAAGGAACTTGGCTTAATTGTTTACAAGGTATAGAAGGCATTTCATGCGCAAGAGCCACAACTCTTGGTGCTGTGGTATTTGAATTATCTCCTCTTCCGATAAAACAGTATGACCAGCTTGTGATCACCATATCTCGAATACCCTTGGAGATATATTGATCGTACGAGTTTGTACAGATGTACATGAGGTTGCGCAGGCGTGTCATACACAAGAACCACAATTCTGAGTGTCATGGTTTTTGAGTTATCTCCCCTGAAATATAATCTTGTGATGGCATAACTCCAGTACCTTTGAGATATATTGCTAGTACTTGCCACAATTGAATAAAAGGTTGAGAAGACATTTCATGTTCAAGAAACACAACTCGGTATACCCATACTTTGTGCATTGAAAATCTTGGATCTTCGTCACGTTGAGAAGCAATCCTTAGTATCATTGGGTGAAGATAGTCGCAATAAAAGTTACATATATAACATATACTGTGGGCTTACTAGTGTATATTGATTCGGGTGCAATTTCTATTTGTGAACAATCTTGAAGGCCATATTGGCATTTGATCGGGGGATATGCTATCTCGTCTGATGGCTATCTTTTATAGTCACGCGGTCTTTCCCTTTTGCTCATTTAAGAAGAGACTGTCAACTTCTGGCGAACGAACGTGTTTTGTTTTATTTGAGGTTAAACGTCCCCGTCAACACTGTAAGGTCATTTTTGAGACATTGCTTCATATTTTGTGGGACTTTTACCCGACATTGACATGAAATGACATCTCAAGCCCTGTCGCCCAATGAAACCAATAGGGTTTATAAGCATGGACCGGCCGACTCGCACCGCTTTACCTGGGCGGGCTTAGATCCTCTAAGCTGTTTACCAGTACTCGTGTGCGGGTCGGTTTCAGCTCTGCGTGGAAGCATCATGCAGCCCATATATTTCTTCAAGCCCCGATGGGCGGGGCTCGCGAACGAACGTGTTGTGTATTAGTTAACTGCTTATGCATAAGCCTGCCAAACAAGTGTGGTTAGGTATACTGACCAGTCTGACATGACATAAAGAGTGTGATTGGGTCTTAAAATTATATGAGCCCCGCCAAGCGAATTTGTGTCTTCGAGCATTCCGTCTTGACAAGTTTTAACTGCGCATGCCCAGCCATTCAGAGGGACCAGGGATATGACTTTCTGTCTGAAGGTTCCTCTTGATTCATTGCTTATATGAGCGAGCAGCGAAGGTTCTGGCGAGACTGCGCGGATGCGCAGGCTCGCCTGAACCTTCGCTGCTCGCATAGGCGATAAGTACCAAAATCGCTTGACGGGGCCCATATATAAAAAAACTACAAAACAAACCTAAAACAGATTCTAACACAGCGGGTTTATATAGACAATGGAAAATAACTCTGTTTTATTCTGCAACAAATCACGGCAAGGAAGAGCGTGACGAGTGGCGTCATTTACAACTGCCAATTTAGGCGGCGTTAAGTCATTTTCTCGCATCGAAAACGTTAGAAAGGTGTCGTGAAATCTCTTTTTTGTTTTAGACCCCCTTTTTCTCCACGACAACGGTAAATATTTATCCAACAAACACTTTTTATTCCCTTTTTTGAGTTTTATTTATCCCAACTACTACTGTTAAGCTTTATTTTTATCACTAAACCTTGGTGTATGTTTGCCTTTTTATATACCCTGATCAGACTTCAGGCTGGTGTTGTGCCGTGTGGCGGCCGTAAAACGTCTCCCCGTACATCAACCATAGTGCAGTTTATATTTTTACTTTTGGTCCTTTGAGATCAGCGTGAATATTCTGAGAAATCAGAAATAAATTATTGGTTTAGACTCATATTCTAGACAGTTTTTTAATTATTTGGACCCCTTTTTGATTTATATCAGTCTTTGAATCGACTGCCTATTCGAAATTCGCAAAATTGCAGAATGTTTCCTCTGGCTTTCGTTGTCGGATCATTACAGGGTCACTGATGAGGCTTTGTTAGCCGAAACTACGTAGTATGACCCATCTCATTTCTTATGAATGTTTTCATTGCTCTTAAAGGAAATCATTTTTGATTTTTATTCATTAAAATCATGCAAAAAGCATGCAAAGTGTGAGTTTTATGCACCTCCGACGGAGATGAATGAAACTCACGTGCGGTACAGACAAACACACACGAAGCATGGATAACCACTTATATTCAACGGAGCAGAGCAAATAAAAGACAAGAAAAAAACTATAATAAATTCATTCGCAAACTTTGCGACACTCACGACCCAGAAGTATTTGAGAATGTTAGTTTATATGTTGTATTTATTCAAATTGTTCGAAATAGTCATTTTGTACATGTACCGCTTCTCCTACATTATGTCCATTTGAGAAGCTTGATTCTTCTCGTAACAGTGAAAATAAATGTCTCAGTTTTTATTTTCTCATTTGAAAGTTCGATAGCAGTAGATGGCTCATCATCTTCGTCACTACTGATAATAATGATATCTTCTCCAGGTTCTGAGATATCATCACTGTTATCGTTGTAATGTGCTTGTGCCATGTTATCATCACTGTTATCATTGTAGCGTCCTTGTGCCATGTTATCATCACTGGTATCGTTGTAATGTCCTTGTGCCATGTTATCATCACTGTTATCATTGTAGCGTCCTTGTGCCATGTTATCATCACTGGTATCGTTGTAATGTCCTTGTGCCATGTTATCATCACTGTTATCATTGTAGCGTCCTTGTGCCATGTTATCATCATTTTTATCGTTGTAATGTCCTTGTACCATGTTATCATCACTGTTATCATTGAAGCGTCATTGTGCCATGTTATCATCACTGTTATCGTTGTAATGTCCTTGTACCATGTTATCATCACTGTTATCATTGAAGCGTCCTTGTGCCATGTTATCATCACTGTTATCGTTGTAATGTCCTTGTGCCATGTTATCATCACTGTTATCGTTGTAATGTCCTTGTGCCCTGTTATCATCACTGTCACCACTTAACCCATCGTGAACATCACTACATAAGTCAGACTGATTATTAGAAACACAAGCAGCATTAATACTGGCGCTATCACTATCTTTAACACTTTCAGTCACACTGCTTAGAGCACTGACGTCATCACTAATGTTACAATTAACATCCTTACTTCGGGACTGCGGGCTAAACTGTCCCAAGTTAAAATGAATCATGTCTTCGTTGAACGCCTGATTAGCCATGGTTCCATCAGACTCCGCTAAAAGATCCAATATAGAATCATCGTCACTTACCGTGTCATAATAGGCTGGGGCTCTGTGGTCTCCCCTAACAGCATTCAACGCAGACTCTCTTGCCGTCACTGAATCGTATCCATGACAAATTATCAGATGTTTTGATAAATAATCCCGACGAATAAACTTCACGCGACACTCATCAACAGTACAAATCCAGTGTTCATTATTTAAATGTTTTTCACTAATATGCCTTGTCAGGTTACATTTGTATTTGTACTCCTTGGCGCACACATCACAAAGGAACGGCATTTTGATTCAACACAGATGGTCAAACTGAAATTAGATTTAAGCCGAGCAGGTTATATGCAATATTAGCACGTGCAGGTTGCTCTATCACGAAGGTCTCCGCTAAGATATAGACAGATTTCTGCACCAGTGACTATACATAAACATTGCTCCGCCAATATACAGCATTATTTATACACACGTCTCTGCACGAGTTGTAGAACTGATAAACACAGTCAACCGTTTCAAAGTTTGTTCGGTACATATACATGGGTAAAAAAAACTTAATTGCACTGGTGATATACGTATATGAACGACGGAAGATAATTTGGGCCATTACTTGCATACAACAAGTTATTCATACCTTTATTTATAACAAACATTTGTTTCAACAGTCATATGTACAAAAACACTGCACACTGTTAATTATGAAACCTTTATACCGACAAAGATTTTTTTATCTTAATCTTTGCCTGTTGAGCGGCAATGCGCGTGGGTCGTGGAGCTGATTCACAATTAGACGACACTGGCTGCTGTTTGTCACAACTTTCAGAATTGTCACCATTTTCTGCGCTAATTTCAATTGGACACAAGAGATTGAATGGGCGTCCAATGATAAGTCCAGATGGGAGTGAAACCCTAGCTGACCAAATACATTCATCGCGACTTGTAACCAACCCGATCACTTTTCCTAGTTTCCAGCACCCGCGAGGAACATTCTCTTTGACAAGCACTACATCGCCAACGTTTGGCGAATAATTTGACTGAATACGTTCGGACTTTAGCCTTCTTTGTGACCGTTCACGTAGACTCAGCAAGTATTCGTCCCGCCGAATTTTCCAGAACGAATTTAGTAATTTCTGACCCTTCTTCCACGTTTTCAACAATCTTTCTGTAGAAGATTCATACGGATTGCAATCTGGATCACTTGTGTCATTCTCCATTTCTGAAATTCCTGTCTTAGGGTTCATTGTCAAGAAATGGCTTGGTGTCAATGTTATACTGGCATCAATATCGTCACCAATATAAACCAGCGGTCTGCTATTCACAACTGCCTCTATCTCCTTCAGTACAGTTTGTAATCGATTTTCATACAGTAAACGTTTGCCTAAAACTTTTCGTAATGCCCGCTTCACTAAACCCACTAATCTTTCATAAAAACCCCCATTCACGGTGCTAATTCCACTATATATGACCATTTTATACCAGCATATGACACATAACACTGCAATTCTTCACATCTTGTCAATTTTTTCCAAATCAGACTCAATACTTGGCTAGCTGTTTTAAACTGTAAAGCGTTATCACTAATAATTTCCACTGGTGTTCCTCTAACAGAAATAAATCTCCGAAACCCAAGTAAGAACTCTTCAGCGGTCAAGTCTTTCATGAGTTCAAAATGAATAGCACGTGTCACTAAACATGTGAATAAACACATCCACGTCTTTTTGTTTCCCTCACTGGTCCTTATATACAATGGTCCAAGGTAATCCAGACCTGTACGAGAAAATGCTTGAGCTTCCCTTACACGAGATCGTGGCAACGGTGGCATCATTGGCATTTTGTATGACCCTCCTTCGTGTCGACATGTACGCCACTGCTGAAGTACTGATAGAACGATAGCGCGACCTTGTGGGATCCAGTACTTGTGTCGTACATGACCTAAAGTTTGAGACGTACCACAATGGAGTTGCAGTCTATGAATTGTTTCTACGATCAGTCTCGTAAGCCGGTCATTCTTAGGTAACAAGATAGGGTGTCTGGCAGCTACACTTAAATCAGCATTCTCTAATCTTCCTTTGCATCTCAAAATTCCGTTATCATCTAGATAGAGTCCAAGCTGCCTCTGAAGGTTGTGTGTCTTTTTGTTTTCCATGGCAGTGAAAACTTCTTGGAAATGTTTTCTTTGAATGTGCAGCACCCACATATTTTCAGCTGTAGTAAGTTCAGCAGAAGTCAGAAACTCCGACCCGCTATCTTAACCCTTCGTGTTGTCACAAATCTTCTTCCTTTGCAGTCTTTTTATGAAACGGAGCACGTAGGCAGTGACTCTTAAAACCTTTGTAAAGGTTGAATATCTGGCACAATCAATGCTTAAAGGAGTACACATGCCAGTGTAGTACGCTGTTAAAGGTTCCGTTACATTTTCTGACACTTGAAGCGATGAACTTTCATTCTGAGAATTTTGTTCTTTTACCTCTGATTCATAAGCTAGTCTCGTTTTGTCATCAACTTCTTTGACCTTTTCTAGCCAATCTTTCATTTCTCGGCTAAGCCATTTCGGCCCATTCCACCATAGGCGGTTCTCGCTGAGGATTTGCACAGTAGTCCCACGTGTAGCCATATCCGCTGGGGTTTCCTGTGATGGGACAAATCCAAACACGATTTCACTGTGATGCTTAATCTCTTTGACCATATTTTTCACAAACACTGTTAGATTCTTTTCAGAATTGATCCACTGTAGCACGCACTGAGAACCCGTCCATAAGTATATGCACTCGATCTGTATTTTCAATTGGGTTTTGACGAATGTTACACAACTTACGCCAATCAGCACAGCTATAAGCTCAAGGCGCGGAATGGACATACCTTTCAAAGGAGCAAGCCTTGATTTAGAAAAAATCAAATCACTCCTCGATACGGAATCTTTGTTTCTTTGGTGAAGATTCACAACCGTTGCATATGCACCAGCAGAGGCGTCACAGAAACACAATAGATAATATCTCACAATTTCATTTCGTTCACCCAGAGCGATACACCTTTTAATTACACATTCGGACATATTAAGTATGTCAGAGCGAATTTTCGTCCAAACTGTCAAGTCTTCATTACATATTTCGTCATCCCACTCAAGGTGTTTGTCCCATAGGGTTTGCAGGAAAAGTTTGCCCGTCAACATCACCGGTGAAAATATGACAAGTCGGTCAAACACTGAGGCTATTTCCTTCAGCACACTACGTTTTGAATGTTTACTTTCAGAAGGCATACTCGTTCTTTTTATTGATAATGAATCATTCTCAACTGTCCACGTGTGACCCAGAACTTTCACAGATTCACAAATTGCTACGTCACCCGCTTCTATGAATTGGCTTACTTTAGAACTACTAGAAGGCCACTCACGAAGATTCATTGACGCTTCCTTGAATATAGTTTTTGCTTCACGGTATAAATGAATATCATCCTCAATTGTATTAGATCCTGTTATCAAATTGTCAACATAAATGTCATCTTTCAGTTTCCTTCCTGTTTCACTATCGTATGACTCCAAATGTGATTCAATCGTTGCTCCAAGTAGAAAAGGAGAAATCAGAAATATATTATTGGTTTAGACTCATATTCTAGACAGGTGTTTAATTATTTGGACCCCATTTTGATTTATATCAGTCTTTGAATCGACTGCCTATTCGACATTCGCAAAATTGCAGTATGTTTCCTCTGGCTTTCTTTGCCGGATCATTACAGGGTCACTGATGAGGCTTTATTAGCCGAAACTACGTAGTATGACCCATCTTCTTTCTTATGAATGTTTTCATTGCTCTTAAAGGAACTCATTTTAGATTTTTTTTTGCCTTCACTGCAGCTGGTGTTGTGCCGTGTGGCGGCCGTAAAACGTCTCCCCGTACATCAACCATAGTGCAGTTTATATTTTACTTTTGGTCCTTTGAGATCAGCGTGAATATTCTGATAAATCAGAAATATATTATTGGTTTAGACTCATATTCTAGACAGGTGTTTAATTATTTGGACCCCATTTTGATTTATATCAGTCTTTGAATCGACTGCCTATTCGACATTCGCAAAATTGCAGTATGTTTCCTCTGGCTTTCTTTGCCGGATCATTACAGGGTCACTGATGAGGCTTTATTAGCCGAAACTACGTAGTATGACCCATCTTCTTTCTTATGAATGTTTTCATTGCTCTTAAAGGAACTCATTTTAGATTTTTATTTGCTCTCACACCAAAGGGTACACGGCAGAACCGACACTCCTGTATGTTCCCATTGTCCAATTTCCCTTGACTGGCATCTTTTTGCCAAAGGAATCTTGTTACATCTCTTTGACTGGGCTGTAAGCCTATCTGGAGGAAAGCCTTTTCTATATCAGCTACTATGGCGATGTTGTATAACCTAAATCGTAGTAGTAACCCACATAGGTCATTGAGCAAAACAGGTCCTCTGTACAAACATTCGTTTTAACTCTTGTTTTCTTTTTTTGATTTCGCCGAAGCATCATAAACAATTCGAAGTTTGGTAGTCGGTTTTAAGGGGTTTATAACTGCGTGATGTGGATGGTAATGTTTGGGCCAATCAGCACACATCTCATCTACCTTTTCGATGACTCCCTTTTCTAACTGATCCTGTATTATAGAATCATATGAGTTCATCAACTCTGGATTAATTTTTCATTCTTGACACATTTGACCTTAGTCGTCCTAATGCGAGTTCGCGATTTACTGGCAAGTCTGGATTTTCATCTTTCCATGACCATATCACCTGGTATCTCCCTTCTTCAAATTTCACTTTCTCCTTGAAATGTTTCTTTACTATTTCGTCGTTATTAGAATTCGGATTATCAACGACTCCGATCCAAAAATCTTCGAGGTCTGGCTTTCTAGGAGTCACACTGTTTACATTTGTGAAACCTCTGATTCTGTTATGTTGTTCCCATATGTAAGAATGAGCATATTTGTTTCATTTGCTGTTGAATTGAGTTCATTAATACGTCAAGTGAGAATCCATCCACGTTTTGATGCCAGGAGGTACAGTCCTGGATGAACTTCAATCTTCTGAGATAGAAGAATGTCTAGGTAGTCATCGTTCCCGATTAGTAATTCAACTGAGGAGGATTCAGACTCTGATGGAATACTGTCAGCGAGATCTAGGCTTGAAATAAGATGTTGTATGTTCTCAGATGAGGCAAACTTCATCGTATTTCTCTGCACTGTGCCACTTATGACAGGAACAATGTTTGCTCCGATGTCTAAGTGCTGGCCGTTCTTTAGTTTAACACTTATCCTTGTCTGAATGGTTTTAATTGTTTTAGGCCTCTCACTTCCAAATGTCACTAAGTTGATTTCCTCCTCCTTTTCTTTCGAGAGCTGCAATTGCTCTGCCAATTTCTCTGTGATATATGTCCTTTGTGAACCTGAGTCAAGAAGAATGCGAACCACAACACTTTTGAAATTGAGCGGGTTCTTAACTTCTGACTTGGCTGTTTGCATTAACACTATTTCTCCGGATGAAATTAGTGCTGTTTCTTCTTTAGCACATTGAACACTAGTTTCTCCGCCAGACATAGCACTGAATTCTCCTGTTAAATGTGCTCCGGCCACGTTTGACTTAAATTTCCGAGGACATAAACTTCTGTGGTGAACGTTGGTTTCACCACAGTATACACACGTTTTGCTCCTTTTACAATCCCTGGACATGTGACCGACTTTTAAACACTTGAAACAACTATCACTCAACCGTTTCTTTCTTTCTTCCATTGTAGAGTATTTTGGGCACTCGTCACTCCAGTGCCTTTCGTCGCAATATCTACACTGGTTATAGAATCTGGTGGGAGAACTTTGTTTTGTGTTTACAACTAATGCCTCCGCTGAATTTACAGGCGATTTTGTTGTAGTACGTTCAAATAAACTTGAAGGCTTCTGGTTGACATATTTTTCGTTGTGAATTTCTGTAATTGTGACTCACAATGTGTCCACGTCTTGTTTTGTTTCCACACTGAGGCTGTATGTTTCTCTGAGACGATGGTTCCGGTGAACTTGATTTCCTCTCCGAATGCTCACGAGCTGTTATATACTCATTTAGTCTACCTCTTAACGAGTCAACCGTCCATTTATTTGTTGCTCCGTTGAGCATCTCAAGCTGCAGAAGTACCTCCTCCGGTAACTTTGCTCTTATCATAGACAGAAACACGTCTTGGGTTATATTCTGTTTCAATACTTCAAGACTGCGAAGGTGTCTTTCTATTTTGTCAAGCAGACCTCTCAGGCTTGCAGTCGTGTTAGTAGCTGGGAATAAATTAATCATTTGGCTGTAGTGAAGGTCGATCACCTCCTGTACTTTACCAAATCTCTCCTTTAAAATATCAACAGCAATTTCATAATTTTCTTTCGAAAGGGTTATTCCGAGAATAGCCCTATGAGCTTCACCATTCAATTTACTTTTCAAGTAGTTAAACGTCTCTATATTAGACAATTTCTTATCATTGTGAACAGCGTTTTCAAAAGCATCCCAGAATTCAGTCCACCTAAGTTTATCACCAGAAAAAGCAATGATATCAAGTTTCGGCAACTTTACAGACGTTGCCAACTCCCTTTCCTTCAGTTTGCTTTTCAAGAAATTCGTGTTGTTGTTTCATTTGATCTACTATAATACTATTCATTTGTTCCTGTAGTTCAACCATTTTGTCCAGGCCATATTTTTCTTTCTTTTCAACCGCTATCATCTTTGTCATGCTAATGGTTTCTTTAAAATGCTTTAGGTTCAGAACACATTCTAACGCTTGGTCTCAGACTACCTCATTCTCCGATACAAGCGAATCAGTCAGATCCGTGTCCTAGTCACCCACAACTTCTGCTAATTTTTCAGTTTGATGTTCGACTTAATCGCAATACAACTGTATCCGTTCGACACAATTATTAATCTTCGGAATCAATTCTGTTTCAGCCCTAAAACTGGTATCGATGCTTAGAAGATCCAAACCAACTGTTGTTTCCTTCTTCAATGTATTCACATATCTAGTTCGCACACCTTTCAGATAAGGAATATTTGACCCCATTGTGAATACAAATACTTCTCACAGAAAAATACACAGATAAAACGAAAGAACGATTACCTTTTTTCTGTTGTTCCCGGGTTCCGGCACCAAACGATGTCGTGAAGATCTCTTTTTGTTTTAGACCCCCTTTTTTCTCCACAACAACGGTAAGTATTTATCCAACAAACACTTTTTATTTCTCTTTTTTTTAGTTTTATTTTTCCAAACTACTTCTGTTAAGCTTTATGTTTATCACCAAACCCTGGTGTATGTTTGCCTTTTTATATACCCTCAAAGACTTCATTAAAATCATGCAAAAAGCATGCAAAGTGTGAGTTTATGCACCTCCGACGGAGATGAATGAAACTCACGTGCGGTACAGACAAACACACACCAAGCATGGATAACCATTTATATTCAACGGGGAAGAGCAAATAACAGACAATAAAAAAAACTATAATAAATTCATTCGCAAACTTTGCGACAAAAGGGATATAAATGCATGTGTTTCAGTCGATAATTTTAGCGGGATTTCTTCTAACAATGGCGAAAAGTTGTGAGATTTTGAGGGAGACAACAACGTTCTTGCCGATTTCAGCCTGTTAGAATCGAAATAGATCAGCTCTAGTTTGTGATTTGTTGAGTAATAAATCACAGTTTGTCGGTAAGTTGTAAGTAGACAAATCACGCGTACTACGCGCTCGTCTTTTGATCTACTTTACAACTGACCTCCAAACTGTGATTTATTACTCAACAAATCACAGTTAGAGCTGATCTATTTCTTAAACATAGCAAAGAAGAAAAAACAACAACAACAAAACAACAAGAAGAAAACAGTACATACATTATGTAAAACACCACAGCTTTCTTACTGGTCGTGCAATTTGTTCTACGGCCATGTTCCCACTTCCGCTGATTCAAGAAGGACGGTTGTCAGTTGCTTTCGAAAGAATGTGATATTCTTGTTTGCCGCTTATAATGGCTAGGCCTGCCTAGGAAACATGTGGAAGGTTGATTGACCGACTCGACATGACATTTATAGTTTTGAGTTGTACGTTAAAATGCGGGTAAAACTGCATATGTATAAGGGAAGATCTTCAAGTATATTGCTGCAAAGAGCCGAGTGTCCAGCATTTGAGTTGGCCGCGAATAAGGCTGATTTTTGTTTTCTAGTGGTCCAGGTCAAATAAATCGTTTTGTTTTGTCAGCGGTTTAACGTGTCTCTCAACACTATAGATATATGTCATTTTGGAGTCGTTGCTTCCAATTTTGTGGGCTTTTTACCCGACACTTAGATGAACTGACATCTCAAACCTCTGTCGCCCAATGAAACCAAAAAGGTTTGTATGCATAGACGGTCCGGCTCTCGTTACTTTACCTGGACAGGCTTAGATCCTCTAAGCGGTTTACCAGTACTCATGTGCAGTCGTTGAAGCATCATGCAGCCATCATTGTGTCTTCAAGCCCCGATGTGCGGGGACCCCAATAAATAGAGAATACCAGGTTCGTGTCTTTTGATATCCTCGCGATTCTACATGCCTTCTCGAAGCCGCACCTGATAAACTTGTTATATCAAATGACACGAATCTGGTATTCTATTTGTCAGTTTATCCCCTTGTAAACTCTTTATATTGGCAATTTACGATCAGTCACCGATTGTCCTCAGTGCGTCCCAACATTCCGGTGCGGAATATAATCGATCAGTATATTTACTATCAGCTGACCGTCATTTTCTTTTGATATTTTTATTTTTCAAATTTTTCTAGTAATAATAACATTTTGGCCATTTGTCCGGTTGTCCGGTTCATTCATAAAATGCAATGTTACGTTGACTAGATAAAGCTCACTTGTCGTGAGATAACACACCTTTATCAGGTCAATGTGATACAATGTACCAGATATAGGGGGTAACTGATAAATCATGGTTGCTCAGACTTTGTAATGTAAGTAAGTGGTAGTACAATATCCATAACATAAGCTGATTTCTTTAACAATGCCAGCCGGTGTTAAAACACTATCGGTTACGGTTGGGGATAAGATTGGTATGAAGACGGGCTCTGTGGGTATCACCATTCATGGCAAGATAAGTAATATAAGAATCGTATATGGGTGTGAGGGATGGATGGAATATAAAAATCTTATATGGGTGTGAGGGTTGGATGGAATATTAGAATCATATATGGTTGTGAGGGGTGGATGGAAAAATCCGTCCCGAGGGTCACTGTCCGGCATCACGAGGCTTGCCGAGTGATGCCAGACAGTGATCCCGAGATACGGATTTTTCAATCTGCCCCTCAAACCCATGTAGGATTCTTTTTCTTGCATACCGTCCATTTCTTAGCGCGGATTTTTAATGCTGCAGTGAGTTCGAGTACCGACGTCCGCCATATTGGGATGACAGTACAGGAATATTTAGTGACGTCACGTAACGTGCTGTGACGTCACCTTAACGACGACGCATACGAGGTCGTAATCAACAAACCTACGATCATATTCGATTTTGTGTCGGAACAACAGGGTCAGAAAATAAATTTCTATCCCAGGGTAAAATCACGGATTTGCTTGTCTGGTGTGCAAGAAAAATCCGTCCTGAGGGTCACTGTACGGCATCACGAGGGACGGATTTTTCTATCCACCCCTCACGCCCATATAGGATTGTTTTTTGTTTTTTTTTGTTTTTTTCTTGTACAACTTCCATTTCTTAGCGTCTTTTTATGCTGCAGTCACTTTGTTTTGTTTTGTCTCTTCGGTTACCGACGTCCACCATATTGTGATGACACTACACTGATGTTTAGTGACGCCACGTAATAACGTGCTGTGACGTGAACCGTAACGAGGGCGCATATGAGGTCGTATTCAACCAGTGCATTTATCAAACGCGCGAGAATATTTGATGTTGGGTAAGAACACCAGGGTTAGAACAGAATTTCTATCCTAAGCTAAAACTGTGGATTTGATTAACTGGTGCGCAAGAAATATTGTACTCAATAAGAGGAATAATCAGAAGCGGCAGGCGCAAATTCTTTCCTTTAAGGGGAATGGGAACACCTACAGGGGAGGCAACTCCTGCAAAAGTATTTTTGTCTCCCATGTCAATAGGGGTCAACTCTTAAAGGAAAGATTTTTTTAAGAGTAGACCCCTTTTTCAGTGGGACAGGGCTTCTAGAAAAGCGAATAGGAAGTCCCGAAAGTTGTCTACCTTTGAAATGGCGAAATAATCTGCCAGGTGTTCCCATTCCCCTTCAGAGCAGGCCACTTTAATTCTAAAACTCAGTGTACAAGATATCGAGCCGAGAGTCCCGGAAGTTGTCATTCAACGTCTGTGGCTGTTGGCGTCGCCGACTAACTGGACCCATAAATGCTCTATCGGCGACAGCTCTGGCGACAAACCTGGCCAACGTTGTGTCAGTTCAGGTACAGTAAAATTCCTATATTAAGACCACCTTTTGGACTGTTCAAAAGTGGTCTTTAAGACCACTTTTGAACAGTCCCAAAGGTGGTCCCTCACGATAGGACACTTCGGGCAGTAAACACAAAGAAAAATTAAATGCACCCTTCAAAATAAGCTTTTAAAAGCAGAATAAATCTTAATTTTAGGTGGTCTTAATAGCGACATTTTACTGTAATCCATATCGTCGCGAGCAACATGTGGGCAAGCTTTATCTTGCTAGAACGTCCCACTTTTAGTCGCGGCCCCCTCCCATCGGGGCTTGAAGAAATAGATGGGCTGCATAATGCTTCCACGCACGAGTACTGGTAAACCGCTTAGAGGATCTAATCCTGCCCAGGCAATGCGGTGCGAGTCGGACCGTCCATGCCTATAAACCCTATTGGTTTCATTTGGTGGCAGGGCTTGAGATGTCATTTCATCTCAACGTCGGGTAAAACTCCCACAAAAATGGAAGCAACGTCTCCAAAATGACCTCTACAGTGTTGACGGGGACGCTAAACCTCAAATCAAACAAATCCGCTATTAGTCTGCATGAATGGTAAAACGTCCAATAATTCTAGGCGTTTAAAATTCCACCAATGAACACAAGATCAGTCCGTCAGTCAGATGGCCACTGCACATGGCTTAATGTCAAATCCTGGATAATATATATTTGTCGGTTACATATACATGTCATTGAAGCAATTAAAATAAAGTTTAAAGCAAGATCAGTCCGTCCATGCGCCGTGCCCCCTGACCTCCGCCTCTGTTAAGGTCATGACGTAACAGATACATTTAACTTGTCATTTAAAACGGAATACCCTTGTTTGATTTGAGGTTTAACCAATGAAACCAATAGGGTTTATTTGCATGGATGGTCCGACTCGCACCACTTTTCCTGGGGAGGCTTAGAACCTCTAAGTGGTGTACAAGTACTCATGTGCGGTCGGTTTCAGCTCTGCGTGGAAACATCATGCAGCCCAATCTATTTCTTCAAGCCTCGATGGACGGGGGCTGTAAACGGAATACCCTGACACGTCCATCAGTGAGTCGAAACAGAAACCTGGATTCACCAGTGAATAACACGTGACTCCATCGACGAAATGTCCATCGAACTGGCCCATGGTTGACGTTAACGTAAGTGACGTGGCGTTTCATTAGGACCGCGATATGACCTGCAAGGACGTGCCAGCAGCAGCCAGGTGACGTAGATCAAAAACATATTGTGGGTACTCGTTAGAACCACCGCACCGGGGCGGGTCCTGCGAGTGTCCAAAATATATTTTGAGCAGAACAATGAAAACTGTCAGATAATTTTGCCTGAAAAATTTCATTTTTGGTTGTACACATTTCAATATATTTGAATATGCATATACTAAACAGAATGAATGCGGTATGCATATCTTTTTTCCCACCATCTATTCTTTGAGCAGCAATATGAAAAAGTACCATTATTTTTAGCTGAAATATTTCATTCTTTTGGAGGTAAAATTTTCAATACATTTGACTAGGCGTTTTTTTCGTAATGTCGGACCTTTGGGGTTTGCTTGTATAGCGATGAACACCCCTGTAAACCCTATCTTATATAGAGAAAACCGAAATTGTCAATGAGAAAATTAGTTTTCTTGCTTATTGCTTCAACACCTCAAGGGCATCCTCAATATAATCTTGACCATTCAAACCCCACTTTTATAAAGTATAGCTGGTGTTTACAGTGGTATATAGTAGTTGTCTTATATCTGCTCAAAAACATAGATTATGGGCACTCGTTAGAACCTCCTCGTCAAGGCGATTCTAACGAGTACCAATACGAAAACATGCTTATACAAATACATTGTAAATTTTATCGCCGAAAAAAATGAAAATTTCGAGAGGAAAAAGTATGATATTTTTCTTATTTCTGCTCAAAATATAGATTGTGGGTATTCGTTAGAACCGCCACACGTGGGTACTTGTTAGAACCGCCTCGGTGAGGCGGTTCTAACGAGTACCCACAATCTATATTTTAGAGCAGAAATAAGAAAAATAAGGTTTTTCCCTGTAAGCCCCAGTTTTACTATATAAAAGTGGGGTTCATGTGGGTCAAACTTATGTAGGCGTGTTTTAGTGATGCAAACATCTATGTTTTCAGCAGGGATAAAACATCGCGGGAGTTTTTATCTGAAAACTTCCAGTTTGGGTGGTAAAATTTTCAGTATAAGTATTTGAATAAGCGTGTTTTGTTTGTTTTGTTTGATTTGAGGTTTACATGTAACGTCCCCCCGTCAACACTGTAAAGGTCAATTTGGAGACGTTGCTTCCAATTTTGGGGGACTTTTGCCCGACATTGAGATGAAATGACTGCTCAAGCCCTGTCGCCCAGTGAAACCAATCATGGGGTTTATTGGCACGGGCGGTCCGCCTCGCACTGCGGTTCCTGGACAGGCTTAGATCCTCTAAGCGGTTTACCAGTACTAGTATGCGGGCCGGATTCAGCTCTGCGTGTAAGCATCATGCAGCCCATATATTTCTTCAAGCCCCTACGGGCGGGCGTGTTTTTGAAATGTGGTGTAATGATCTTTGCAGCCTCCAAGTGAAAAAGGTCCAGTTGGTAGCTATACATTACTTGAAACGGCGGATGAACCAAAGTTACTGATGAAAATAGTTCCGGATAAATATAACAAAAAATGGTCATGCACTTTGACAAATGATGATGGAGAGCCATTTGTAATAGAGAATAGTAAGGTTTATCGTCATTTTTCTTACGGTAGAAAATTTGTTTGTTTTGTTTGTTTGAGGTTTAACGTCCCCGTCAACACGTTAAAGGTCATTTTGGAGACGTTGCTTCCAATTTTGTGGGACTTTTACCCGACATTGAGAGGAAATGACATCTCAAGCCCTGTCGCCCATGGAAACCAATAGGGTTTATAAGCATGGATGGTCCGACACTCACCCCGCTTTGCCTGGGCAGGCTTAGATCCTCTAAGCGGTTTACCAGTACTCGTGTGGGGGTTGGATTCAGCTCTGCGTGGAAGCATCATGCAGCCGATATATTTCTTCAAGCCCCGATGGGCGGGGGCCAAAAATGTGTTTGTAAAATGCCACAATTAAAAAAAAACACGTTTACCAGCTCGTGAAATAAACACCCCCTAAACCCCATTTTACAGAAAACTGGGGTTTACGGGAGATTACATTATTTTTCTTATTTCTGCTCCAAAACATAGGTTATGAGTAACGAGCCCCCACAACCTTGAATGCAGTATAAATGAGAAAAATGTCATGTATTGTCATCAGAAAAGTAGCATGGAAAACATGAACTGTGTCGAACGGGTGTGTTATCTATCACGTGAACAAGTTCGTGAAATATATCCCCCCCCCCTAAACCCCACTTTATATAGAGAAAGCCGAGGTTTTCGGGAGTATTCATTTTTTTTTTTTATTTCTGCTCCGATTCATAGGTTGTGGGTACTCGTTAGAACCGCCTCAATGAGGCGGTTCTAACGAGCACACACAACCTATGTTATGAGCATTTATAAGAAAAATATCAAGGATTTTCATCAGAAAAGTAGGTATTTTGGAGATATTAAAAATGCACTATGTCGAACGGGTGTGTTATCGTAATGCATCACATAAACATGTGGTCCTCATATTATACAGAAAAGGTAGGGCCACAACGATATACACGGTCGAACGTCGGTGGCTCGGACACCTGTCTCAAATCTGTTCGAGACAGGGGTAGTTCGAGCCACTGAGGGTGACTGCCAGGTCGCATAACGAGACACTTTTGTACATCTTTTTCGGGATTCTATAATGAAAATGTATGCTGTGTATACTCATTAGAATCGCCTCAATGAGGCGATTCTAATGAGTACACACAGCATACATTTGTAATATAAAATACGAAAATCTCCTAAATTACCCCCGCCTATTTCGTAGAGGATTTCCCTAGGGGCTTGGGAACGTGTTCGACACAGCCATGGTAAACGAGCCATCGGTGTTCGAGCCATCGCAGTTCCACTGTACATTAGTTTGTTTGTTGCGGGGACTCGTTAGAAATGCCTCAAGGAGGCGGTTCTAACGAGCGCTTGAGGCTGTTCTAACGAGCACTCACAACCTGTGTTTCGAGCGTAAATAATGCAAATATCGCTATGTCTTTACATAAACAATTTCCTGAAATGAACACCCCAACAGCCCGACCTTAAATAGAGAAAACTGGGGTTTACTGTGTGTACATTATTTCCGTTATTTCAGCTCCAAGTCATAGGTTGTGGGTACTCTTTAGAACCCCCCCCCCCCCGCGGTTCTTTAGAGCACCCACAACCTATGTTATGAGTAAATATGAGGATATTATAATAATCAAAATAATAACAGTTTTGGTACAGCCCCCGCCCAACGGGGCTTAAAGAAATAGATGGACTGCATGATGCTTCCACGCAGAGCTGAAACAGACCGCACACGAGTACTGGTAAACCGCTAAGAGGATCTAAGCCTGCCCAGGAAAAGCGGTGTGAGCCGGACCGTCCATGCTTATAAACCCTATTGGTTTCATTCGGTGACAAGGCTTGAGATGTCATTTCATCTCAATGTCGGGTAAATCACGAAACCGCGCCTATATAATTTGATTCCCTCGAACCCCACTTTTGATCATAGAAATGGGGTTTCCAGGGATAAACCTTATTTTTCTTATTTCTGCTCTAAAATATAGATTGTGGGTACTCGTTAGAACCGCCTCGATGAGGCGGTTCTAACGAGTACCCACAATCCATATTTTGAGCAAAAAAAAAGAAAAATATCACGTTTTTTTTAACTTATTCGCCGATGCAGGTTGCAATACAATGTACTTGTATACATGTAGGCGTGTTTTTGTGATGTCATGAAAAGCACACGAGTACATGTACATAATCAACCTTATTTTGCTATCAATTAAGTTTTGTGTCAACATGTATACGCATAACAATTGCAATCTCATTTTATACTATGGAAAGCAAACAGCGATTTTTTTTTTTTTTTTTTTTGCAAACTTTCAACCGGTAATAATTAGCCCCCGCCAATAGGGGCTTGAAGAAATATATGGGCTGCATGATGTTCCATGCAGAGCTGAATCCGCCCCGAACACTAGTACTGGTAAACCGCTTAGAGGATCTAAGCCTGTCCAGGAACCGCGGTGCGAGGCGGACCGTCCATGCTAATAAACCCTATTGGTTTCATTGGGCGACAGGGCTTGAGATGTCATTTCATCTCAATGTCGGGTAAAAGTCTAACAAAAATTGGAAGCAACGTCTCCAAAATGACCTTTACAGTGTTGACGGGGACGTGAAACCTCAAATTAAACAAAACATGTAGGCCCCCGCCCATCGGGGCTTGAAGAAATAGATGAGCTGCATGATGCTTCCACGCAGAGCTGAAACCGACCCGCACACGAGTACTGGTAAACCGCTTAGAGGATCTAAGCCTGCCCAGGCAATGCAGTGCGAGTCGGCCCGTCCATGCTTTTAAACCATATTGGTTTCATTGGGCGACAGGGCTTGAGATATCGTTGCATCTAGATGACGGGTAAAAGTCCCACAAAAACTGGAAGCAGCGTCTCCAAAATTACCTTTACAGTGTTGACGGGGACGTTAAACTTCTTATCAAACAAAAGAACAAACATGTAGGAGTGCAAGGCCAATTATTTTCCATATGCCCTCGCGAGCAAAATATATAACCTTCTCGCGTTGTTCTTCCCTGAAATGCGATGTCTGCCAGCTTGTCAATGAGGAATAAACATTACGAAAAGACGTCTATAAAAATACATTGCAAACTTCGCCGCCGAAAAAGCGAACACATTAAGATGAAAAATTGCGATTGTTTTCTTAAATCTGCTCAAAATATAGATTGTGGGTACTCGTTAGAACCGCCTCATTGAGGCGGTTCTAACGAGTACCCACAATCTACCCCTGTAAACCCCAGTTTTACTATAAAAAAGTGGAGTTCGACGGGGTCAAAATTATATAGGCGTGTTTTCGTGAGGAGCAAAATAATTATTCAACAAATATATGAATTAAAAGGTTTTGATTGGTTTTAATTGTGTGGATGCTTTATTCTTTGTTTTCCAATCTTAATCTCTCTTTCTAACCAGCCCCCGCCCATCGGGGCTTGAAGAAATAGATGGGCTGCATGATGGTTCCACGCAGAGCTGAAACCTACTCGCACACGAGTACTGGTACACTGCTTAGAGAATCTAAAAATAGAAGTGGAGACAATGATCAGGAATCGATACAATCAACCCACAGCTTCCATCAGAGACACGAAAGGGAAAGAAACACAAACATGAAACAACAGATCCTAATGGAAACTTTAATAGCGCGAAGCCAAAAGGACAGTTACTCTCCCACAAAATGGCCAATAGGCTATCCAAAATAAAATAATATAAGCGACACAAAGACAAACCATAACAAAAAAAACAAACCGCGGCAGAAGAACCGCTTTGGAACGGTTAGCGGAAACGAATTCCACTGGGGGGCTTAAATCGATTTTACGTGGCCACAATCCTCGGCCTTACTTCGGTCGCGATTAAGAAAAATAATTTGTTAAATCTAAGCCTGCCCAGGCAATGCGGTGCGAGTCGGTCCGTCCATGCATATAAACACTATTGGTTTCATTGAGCGGCAGGGCTTGAGATGTCATTTCATTTCAATGTCGGGTAAAAGTCCCACAAAATTGGAAGCAACGTCTCAAAAATGACCTTATCAGTGTTGACGTTTTGTTTCAAAAATTGACTTGAGGTTTAACGTCCCCGTCAACACTGTATAGGTCATTTTGGAGATGTTGCTATACCAATTTTGTGGGACATTTACCCGACCTTGAGATGAAATGGCATCTCAAGCCCTGTCGCCTAATGATACCAATAGGGTTTACAACATGGACGGGGCGACTCGCACCGCTTTGCCTGGGCAGGCTTAGATCCTGTTGCAATGTTTGCCAAGATGAAATGCATCTCAAGCCCTGTCGCCCAATGAAACCAATCAGGTTTATAAGCATGGACCGACCCACACTGCTTTGCCTCTAAGCGGTTTACCAGTGCTGCTGTGCGGTGGGTTTCAGCTCTGCGTGGAATCATTGTGCAGCCCATTTCTTCAAGCCCCGATGGGCGGGGGGGGGGGGGGAGTTAGCGTGATGAAGGCGCATTGATGTCATCACATGTAAACGTACGTCTCATAACTTCCGCTTCAAAAGAATTCTTTGGCAAACATTGCAACAGTGTACAAAATGTCATTAACAAGAAAAGTATAACATGTTTTCTAACATGTTATAATGGGCGGTATCTTGAATGATGTGGAATTTGAAAGAAATAAGAACACTCTGTAAAGTCGCACTTATTGAATGCATTTAATGTATATGTTTTGTAACGTTCAGTGTGAAGTACATTTAAGAAATGATTTTTTTCCTGTTCATACTTTCATGAAAAGCAGAAAAAGTAAGTATATTTTCTATAATTACATTCTTTGCCCATCATCACTGGGCGAAAAAATGCTTATATGGCAAACTCTTAAAGCTGAAAAACATTTACACGCTGTTTTTTTTTTTTTTTCTACAAAGAGCGGAACAGCGTTGACGTCACCAACGCCAGTAGGGGAATCATGGTTTAGAATGACGTCACTTGACATCACTGAAAATCACGTGACTCGATGCGTTCATTGAAGTATGAATTACGTTGTTTTCTATAGGTTTACTTTAGACTTCTCGTACAGTGGAAATGTAAATATTCTGTATTATTGTGATCTAAGCAAACAGTATAGCCCCTCGCCAGACGCCGCGGTCTGTGGCGTCTAATCTGGAACTACACTGTTTGCCAAACCCAAAAACATGCATGATTCAAGCCCATATTGTACAGCTAACCATATTACGCAACACGCTGACCTCACATCAGTGATAGCAATGTGCACTTTAGCGCTGAAAAAGATTTTGTGCTTGGTAACATGGTCGACTGCCTCCGCCCATGGGGTCTTGAAGAACTAGTTTTGGGCTGCATGATGCTTCCGTGCAGAGCTAAAACCGACTGCACACGAGTAGGCCTACTGGTTAACTGCATAGAGGTTCTATGCCTACCCAGGAAAAGTGGTGCGAGTCGGACCGTCCATGCATATAAGCCCTAAATCTTTTTCATTTCGCGGCAGGTTCATCTTAATGTCGGGTAACTGTCCCAAATATTGGAAACAACGACTCAAAATGACCTTACAGTGCTGACGGGGACGTTAAACCCAAAATCAATAAAAGAATTGGGTTGACAATCGACCTTAAACATTATCGATAAGAATGTGAATGAAAAGCTTTACTAAAGCTTTTACTTGTCAGCTATTATGTCTAAGGGAAGACACTCATATTGCAACCTAATTATTGGCTATGTAGCAAATTATCAGCTTGCTGTTAACTTAATGATACAGTAACATAAATTTAATACAAATATATTCGAATTCAACTATTAGTAACATAGTTTTAATCCAACATTTATTCATAAAACCACTAGGAAATATGAGCATTTTTAACCACGCCCACTAAATAACATACGGATCCACTAGGTAATTAGGTAAAAATGATTGACAGAAAACTAGTTTCATTGGGCACTGATAGTATATATCTACGAGGTAATACTGTTAGTATAAATACACTTGTAAAATTCGCCCAAGAAAAAGCTTTGCAGTAATAATAAATTCATTACAGTCCAACCTGTATTAAGCAAGAACCTAATGGATAACCAAAATGCGCTTGCTTAAGGCAGGTGCTTGCTTAATACAGGTTTAGCATATTAAATTTAACATATTTGCCTTTTTGGGGAACTGAATGCCTGCTTGTTTAAGACAGGTTGTTTGCTTAATTGAGGTGGCCACTAAGACAGGTTTTACTGTATGTTGATTCCTCACGGGGAACGTGCGATCAGATTGTCCGCCTGAAAGCGATATTTGCCCGATCATTTAGGCTCTCAGGCGGAGAATGTAATCCCATGTTCCCCGTTTGTTTGTTTGATTTGGGGTTTAACGTCCCCGTCAACACTGTATAGGTCATTTTGGAAACGTTGCTTCCAATTTTGTGGGACTTTTATCCGGCATTGAGCTGAAATGACATGTCGTCCAATGAAACCAATAGGATTCATAAGCATGGATTCGCATAGCTTGGGCTGGGCAGGCTCAGATCCTCTAAGCGGTTTACCAGTACTCGCGTGTGGTCGGTTTCAGCTCTGCGTGGAAGTATCATGCACCCATCTATTTCTTCAAGCCCCGATTGGCGGGGGCGTCATGTTCCCGGTCACGAATCAAATAACTTCGACGCAACCCCTAAATGGGTACCTTGGCAAACAGTGCAGACCCAGATCAGACGCCGCAGAACGCGGCATCTGATCAGGGTCATTATTTGCTAACTTTCAGTCAAAAATAGAATAAAAACGAAAAACATAGGCATACAATCCTTTATATGACAAATGGACTTGTCCAACATATACAACGGGTTAATACTAGACCCATAAACACCCAATAAGGGTAGATTTACAACAAATGCTTGTTAGTCACATTATGTACAAGTTTTGTTTTGTTTGTTTGTTTGAGGTTTAACGTCCCCATCAACAATGAATATGTCATTTTTGAGACGTTGCTTCCAATTTTGTGGGACTTTTACCCGACATTGACATGAAATGACTTCTCAAGCCCTGTCGCCCAATGAAAACATATAGGGCAGGCTTAGATCCTCTAAGCGGTTTACCAGTACTCGTGTGCGGTCGGATTTCAGCTCTGCGTGGAAGCATCATGCAGCCCATCTATTTCTTGTGGAGCGCTGTGGTGCAGTGGTAAAGCATCGGATTTGAGATCGAGAGGTAGCCGGTTCGATCACTGCAAGCGCCACGTGTTGTTTCCTTGAGCTAGAAACTTTATCCACATTGCTGAGTATCGGTTCCTACCCAGGATGGAATATTAGTAATACTAGTACTAAATGTGTTACCCTCTATAAATAAGGTCGAGTATTATATTATTTTATTATATTCTTCAGGCCCCGATGGACGGGGGTCGCACTATGTACAAGTAGTCCACGAATAATTTTGTGTTTCCATCACGAAAACACGCCTATATAATTTTGACCCCCATCAACCCCACTTTTATATAGTAAAACTGGGGTTTCCGGGGGTAAACCTATTTTTTCCTATTTCTGCGAAAAAATATACATTGTGGATACTCGTTAGAACCGCCTCGATGAGGCGGTTCTAACGAGTGCCCACAATATATATTTGGAGCAGAAATAAAATTTTCATTTTTTCAGCGATAAAAGGTGGCGATGTATTTGTATAGGCGTGTTTGCGTAATGCTAAGGTCGAGTATTATATTATTTTATTATATTCTTCAGACCCCGATGGACGGGGGCGCACTATGTACACGTAGTCTACGAATAATTTTGCGTTTCAGATCAAATACAATTTAATGCGGCTTATACGCTGGACGCTGAAACGAAAGCTTCCTATACTCTGGTGTATAGATGCACGGCTGCCGGTGGACTGTCAATGACAGGTACTTTCGTAATTTACGTCCAGAACGTGGTAAGTTCACGAGACCAAACACAAAAATACGCCAATATAATTTTTACCCCCCTCAGATACCACCATTACGAAAACACGCCTATACAAATACAGTGTTACCTTTATCGCCTGAATCGCCCCCGCCCATAGTGGCTTGAAGAAATATATGGGCTGCATGATGCTTCCACGCAGAGCTGAATCCGGCCCGCACACTAGTACTGGTTAACAGCTTTGGGGATCTAAGCCTGTCCAGGAACCGCGGTGCGAGGTGGACCGTCCATGCTTATAAACCCTATTGGTTTCATTGGGCGACAGGGCTTGAGATGTCATTTCATCTCAATGTCGGGTAAAAGTCCCACAAAATTGGAAGCAACGTCTCCAAAATGACCTTTACAGTGTTGACGGGGACGTTAAACCTCAAATCAAACAAACAAAATTATCGCCTGAAATGACAATCTTACGATGGAACATTTTGATATTTTTCTTATTTCTGCTCAAAATATAGATTGTGGGTATTCTAACGAGTACCCACAATCTTTATTTTAGAGCAGAAATAAGAAAATGAAGGTTTACCCCCTAAAACCCCAGTTTTAATATATAAAAGCGGGGTGGTTCAAGGGCGTCAAAATTATATAGGCGTGTTTTCGTGATGCTTTCGTAAATTTAGTTCAGAACGTGGTAAGTTTTAGAAGCCTCCGTGGTGTAGTGGTTACGCTACTCGCCTTGTAAACCAGGGGTCGCAGGATCGATCCCGGGCTTCTCCAGACTTTCGGATGAGTCTTTAAACCGAGGTCCCGTCTCCGTATGACCTTAGCTGTTGGTGGGACGTAAAACTCAAACACTCACTCACTCACGTGGTAAGTTCGTGAGACCAGGCACAAAAAACACATCACGCAAATACGCTAATATAATTTTGACCCCCTCAGATACCACTATCATATAGTAAGACTGGGCATTCATTATTTTTCTTATTTCTGCTTAGAAACAAAGATTGTGGGTACATCCATGAGACAAAAATAGGAGCTTACACGAGTGGATATTTCATATGGAATTTATGAAACGAGTCTCCCTGCCCTACATCATAGTGTAATTTATATTTTCTTGTCCTTTGGGATCATTGATTCCATTGTGGAATTTTGAAAATATTTTAGAGTCACTAATGAGGCCTAAATAGCCGAAACTAGCTAGTGTGGCCCAGAAAACTTGAACACTTCATATTTTCTAGTTCTGTGGTGTATTCCTTGCTTCCAAAGGATAACCTTTTTATAGAACCTATTTAAAGTCACTACAGCTGGTGTTTGGGAATGTGTGGCGGCCGTAAAAAGTCTCCCTGCCCTACATCATAGTGTAGTTTATATTTTCTTGTCCTTTGGAAAATATTTGAGGGTCAGTGATGAGGCATAAATGGCCGAAACTAGCTAGTCTGGCCCAGAAAACTTGAACAATTCATATTTTCCAGTTCTATGGTGTAGTCCTTGCTTCCAAAGGATAACCCTTGTATAGAACATATTTAAGGCGAGTTTCTTAAATTCTGTATGAAATAATCTCAAAAGTAGGATTCTGTTCACCATATAACGAGTTAAATGGGAATGCGAACACCTGGCAGATTTTCCCGCCATTTCTCAAAGGGAAACAACTTTCGGATCTTCCTGTTCGCTTTTCTAGAAGCCGCACTATCCCACAGAAAAAGGGGTCAACTCTGAAAGAAAAGAATTTGCTCCTTAGGAGCAAATTCTTTCCTTTAAGAGTTAACCCCTAATGACATGGGAGGTGTTCCCATTCCCCTTAAATCGGAGTTTTCGATAGAAAACAGTGGGTTATGACGGACATCGTGACGTCACTCGCCACGTGTGGTCATATGATTTTTATGAAATGGCGTTATCCACTGAGTAACAGCTATGCTATATTATAAAAAAATATTATATAAGTGGTCATTTCATTTAAGGGGAATGGGAACAACTTCAGGGGAGGCAACTCCTGCAAAAGTATTTTGTCTCCCATGTCAACAGGGGTCCACTCTTAAAGGAAAGAATTTGCTCCTGAGGAGCAAATTCTTTCCTTAAAGAGTAGACCCCTTTATCGGAGGGACAGAGTTTATAGGAAGGCGAACAGGAAGCACCGAAAGTTGTCTCCCTTTGAAAAATGGCGGAAAAAATATTCCAGGTGTTCCTATTCCCCTTAAGAAATGAATGTAATTTATTCAACGTTCATCGATGTATGAACGATCCTGGAGGGATTAATTTAAACTTCGTTGTGACTCGATGTTGTTCATGCAATGAAATGTAACCAATTAACCTTTTTTTCATTTTTCATCTTTTACCGGTATATGACAGAAATCTGGGTTGGGTGCTAAAATCGAAACAAGAAATCAGTTCCAAACAGTTTTCCTATTAACCCGTTCAGTATCAGAACGGGTCTTGAAGCATGATGCTTCCATGCAGAGCTGAAACTTTATCATATACGTATTCTTGTATTGCCCTTCAGACAACAGATTTTGCACCCCCTATCCCAGCTATGCTAGTGACAGACATCTCGCCTACACAGTCAAACTAGTTGACTCGAGGGCTGGGACAAGGGCCGGGACAGAAGAATAAAATAGAAGAACAAAAATGATCATCGTGATAAAACAGTGGAAATGCGAGATTACAATAACCAAACTTATGCCTCATTCAACGGTTTTGTCCACGTAATCTGTATTTCAACGCTGCCTCCGATTCTAACGTCATACATTTTGAACATTGTTTACATCTTCTGAGACGCCATTGACGTCAAGTCAAGAACACGCGTCGACGTGAATCAAACTTTCCCGCGTCTGAATATAACGATTGCATTGGACAAGTATGACCGGCTACAGGGATTTATTTCCTTAGAGGAAATAAATCATCTTAGGTCAGAGGTGATGATCATTTTTAATTCATTAAGAAATTGTAACATTTCTTCGTTATGCATGTAATATATAGTTAATGAAGCTTTTTTTCAACAGCAAGTCTTTATTTTATTTAGCCTACATGTATATATTTGGGCCTCTACAGAGTGTGTTCATCATTAGTAACAAGTATAGTTAAGAAATAAACTTGCTTTAACGGAGATGTTTCTTTTGTCTTAGAATATTTTACGCAAATAAGTATAATTATGATAAAAAGAATATTACACGGTTGTTTTGATATCGACCCTGGTCTCGGCCCTCGGCCTGTCTCAGCCCTCGCCGTTCCGGCTCGGGCTGAGACAGGCAACTCGGGCCGAGACCAGGGCCGATATCAAAACAACCGTGTAATATTCTATATGACCCGCACACGAGTACTGGTAAACCGCTTAGAGGTTCTAAGCCTGCCCAGGCAAAGCGGTGCGAGTCCATGCTTATAAACCCTATTGGTTTCAGCTTATGAACCCAATTTGTTTCATTGGGCGGCAGGGCTTAAGATGTCATTTCATCTCAATGTCGGGTTAAAGTCTCACAAATTTGGAAGCAACATCTCCAAAATGATTTTTACAGTGCTGAGGGGATGTTAAACCTCAAAACAACCAATCAATCAATTCAGTACCAGAAACCCCGAAAGGGGTGCCTTGGCAAATAGTGCAGGTCCAGATCAGACGCCGCAGAACGCGGCGTCTGACCAGGGCCTATACTGTTTGCAAAACGTTTAGCCATTCCTCGAATAAATTTTGAAGAAAACACAACCTGAAACCTCTAAATTTCAAAATGGATTCCTGCCATATATAAGGTGGAAGATTCCATTTGGTACAAAAAGGGTTACAGACAGAAGAGTGTCGTTGGCGTCAAAAAGTCGCCATCGTTTGTTTGTTTGTTTGTACAAAGGACCCGCGTTATAACGACATTCGTTATGACGGCAAAACTCGTTATGACGACAATTTCAATGGAATGAATTCTCAATGTTTAGCCTCAATTCCGAGCGGCTTGGGCTTCCCTCGGGTTGGAAACCATAGTCTTGAAAGACTCTTGTAATTTAATACTCCAAGAAACAAATGTTATAGACATTTGTTAAACATCGCATCATCAAGGCGTTTCCAACAAATGTCTATAACATTTGTTTCTTGGAATAATGATGTGGATAGACCTTAAATAGTCAGGTGGTTTTTCTCCGGGTACTCCGGTTTTCGCCCACCTCTGATTAACGATCGGCTCGATATGAGTGAAATAATCTTGAAAGGGCCGTAAAACCAAAACCAAAAAAAAAAAAAAGACCTTGAATAACCTAATCCTAACTGGGATTCTTTATAACGGCAAATTCATTATAGCGCCACAATAAAAGGGAACAAATACTGTCGTTATAACGCGGGTCCTCTGTATTGGAGTTAAAGGCCCACACTATTTTAGGACATTTTTATTCCGGTCGGTATACCTATCCACACTTTTCCTGGGCAGGCTTATACATGTACATAAGCGGTTAACCAGTACAGTGCACATTCTTTCGGCAGAAACTGACAACTGCCCTGCTTGAATCAGCGGAAGGGATAGAATGACCGGCGGTGTCGTAAAATCACCGTGGTGAGAACCAATTTTTACATGTAATATTGACGTCGCATAATTTTCATGTGACGTTTATCATTTGCAGTCGCGTCTGAGAATGTAATAACGCCATGTTATAAATTCGATAATCCACTTGTGGATTAAGTATACAAATTAGTTAGATACACACCCATAACGCCACACGTACGACGCTCTTAACGACGTCGCGTTTACTAATGACGGAATATTGACATTTTTGTTGAAAATCAGAAATAAAATGCGTTTTAAATGTTATATGATACATTCATGTTCATGTATTGCTGAATTTATTAAACTCATTGAGAAAAAGGAATAAAACACGCCTATTAAATATATTGAGAGTTTTGCAACAAAAAATGAAAATTTCCCCAACAAAAATCCGACATTGTTCTTATTTCTGCTCTTAACATAGATTTTGGGCACTGGTAGACATCGATGCTGTTCTCATGAGTATCCACAGTCTATGATTCTGTGCAGAAATGAGAAAAAATGTGTACATGTATACCCCTGTAAAACCCAGTTTTACTGTATAAAAGTGGGGTTCAAGGGGACGAGGCTCATATAATATAAAGTGTGGGATTTGGCGGGCTCATTGAACAGACCTATCAACATGGTATGTATCTATTGTAGATCTGCCAATTTATTTAAGTCATTTCACGAGAAAAGTGGCGACCAGCCAACTTTGGCGAGCCTGATCTTGACCGCAACCTCGCCAGAGTTACACGCAAAAGTCACTCCATTACCAGAAGATGTCCTTTATAGAGACACATCTGGGGTTTACGGGGGTATACATTATTTTTATTTTTCTGCTCTAAGACATAAGTCGCGTGTACGCGTTGGAACTGCCTCAATGAGGCGGCTCTAATGAGCACAAACAACGTGCATTGGCAGTATAAATTAGAAAAAATAACATAGCTTTTCATCGGAAATGTAGCCATTTTGGAGATGTCATTACGAAAACACGCCTATACAAATACAGTGTAACCTTTATCGGCGAAAAAATGAAAAATTTTAGAGGAAAAAATGTGATATTTTTCTTATTTCTGCTCAAAATATAGACTGTGGGTACTCGTTAGAACCGCCTCCTCGAGGCGGTTCTAACGAGTACCCACAATCTATATTTTAGAGCAGAAATAAGAAAAATAAGGTTTACCCCTGCAAACCCCAGTTTTACTATATAAAGTGGGGTATAAGGGGGGGGGGGCAAAATTATATAGGCGTGTTTTCGTGATGGCAAAGATGCACTATGTCGCAATGGTTCGTTATCGCAATGCTGAGCATATGGAGAAAAACTCATCAGGACCTGTCACCAGGTTTGCGCAAAAATTTACAATAGAACTTCGATGGCTCGAACACCGATGGCTCGTTAACCATAGATGAGTCGAACCCGTTCTTGAGTTCCAAGCGAAATCCTCTACATAAGAAATAGTGGGTGATAATTAAGGGTCTTTTATCTTGCAAATTTATGCTGTGTGTACTCATTAGAATCGCCTCGATGAGGCGATTCTAATGAGTACACACAGCATACATTTTCATTATAGAACACCGAAAGGCTATTTAAAAGTATCACGTTATGCCTCCTGACAGTTACCTCAGTGGCTCGAACTACCCCTATCTCGAACAGATTTTCGAGGTCCCAAAGGTGTTCGAGCCATTGAAGTACGACTGTATATGGAGCGCTATTGAAAAACTGTATTAAATCTTTTAAAAATATCGTATTTACTATTAGGGTTTTCAAACAGTTCTGTAAAGCTCATTATCTCAGCAAGTCACAAATTTCTATCGTAACCCTTATCTTCCTGAATATTCATTTAAGCCACACCCATTTATGTCTATCAACCAATCAGATTACTTGATGTAATTTATTGCTACAAGTAGTAAGGGCCCCACTTGGGCGCCATGGACTGCGCATGCGCAGCATTTGTATCACTTCCGGTGAAACGTAAGCGAAACGATTAGATGACGAAACTACCCTAAATATCGGACGAGTGTTCGAATGACGTAAATTACCGTAATTACGCCGTAAGTATCCTAAATGTTGAGGCGAAAGATGTTCCCGCGGATTGGCAAAGTTCGCCGTCCCCGATTTGGTCGGGGGTGATCGGGGTCTACCCCGTTCGCTCGAGCTCTCCTATCCCAATATTTAGGGAGATACTACCCTGTATAGTATTGATGAAATTAAGTCTCTCACCCGCAAACCAATTATCGCCTCGAAAACCGGGAAACAATGGAAGGTGTTGGAAGAGCGCGATTTGATGAACTTCGATTACGAAGAATGGACTGCGTCCCGGGAAAAAAAAGTTTGGTTCGTTCGATTTGAGGTTTCACGTCCCCGTCAACGCCGTATAGATCATTTTGGGGACGTTGCTTCCAGTTGCGCGAGACCTTTACCGGACATATCTACGACATTTGTATCTCGGAGAATCTTTCTTGGCTACGGAATTTATACGGATATCAGGGGGGCGTAGCCAGAGCAAAAATACTTTAACACGAAACTCTTGATACGGAAAGAATTTGCTCCGCTTCTGTCGCTACTATAAAATTCGTAAAATCATCGCGAAAACACGCCTATATAATTTTGACTCCCTTAAACCCAGCTTTTAAACTGTAAACTTTGAGTATACAGGCGGTAAACCTTATTTTCCTTATTACTGCTCCAAGACATAGGTTGTGGGTACTCGTTAGAACCGCCTCATCGAGGCGATTCTAAAATATATAAACCCAACTTTTATACAGTAAAATTTGGCTTTGCAGGGGTAAACATTATTTTCCTTATTACTGCTCCAAGACATAGGTTATGGGTACTCGTGAGAACCGCCTCGGCGAGGCTATTCTAACATATATCTACAACATTTGTATCTCGGAGAATTTTTTTCTTGGCTATGTAATTTATACAAGCATTTCCTATCAAGCTGATCAGATCAATGCTTAGTTTTGAGGATTTCTACCGTTTAAATTATCGTTATAAAGAGTGTGCCGCTATAACGAATGTCGGTATAAAGTGGGTTGACTGAGGGCATAGCGGAAATAGATGCGCTTGATCGGGGTTAGCTCCGTTTGGTCAGGGGTAGTCAGTCCGTCGTTAACGCAAATTGTTGCGCGTGTTAGCGAAACGACGTCGTTTTAACGTTGTACGCGCGGCGTGTGCCAGTGCACGGCAGCAGCACTCTTCCAGTCCAACATTTAGGATATAACTACTGTCAAACGCTGACGCGGTGTCATGGCAAGCTTAATAAGCGGGATGTTTGGCCTAGACCCTCTAAGCGGTTTACCAGTACTCGTGGGGGGGGGTGAAAGACACGTGCAGCCCGATCTATTTATTTGAGCCCTAGAGGGGGTGGGGGGAGCTAAATATCCCGTACGGAGGGCCCTCGCTATAACGACAGTACTCGTTCCCTTCTATGGTACCGTCATAAAGAATCCCGATTTGGAGTATGACGGGTACATTTTAAGGACCTCCTCGCCTTTTATCTTTCTATACAAATGTTATAGATATACGTAAGAATCGCCTCATCGAGGCGTGGGTGCATTACAGCGTTTTGAATGTAACCCCCGACGATTTTAACCATTTGTGATAAAATATGCCTCACAGATACGTATACGAATGTCCTATATGCCGTAGAAAGAATGTGTTGTATATCGTTTGTCATTTGAGAAAAGTACACCGTGTGACTGTAGAAGACTGGTTGGAGAAAGTAGAAAGAATACGCGTAATTATTATAGGTAGTGTTGATAGTTGACCTTTCCAATAGAATCTATAATCAAAGATATTTAAGTTCTAAAATAAAAACCAATCAGAAAGAAGGCATTGCGTATATAAACGACGCGTGAACGATGTATCGTCATTCTCATCATGAACGTCATGGATAGTAAAGCCGATCAACTCGACATGGAATTCTTCGAAAAAAGACTCAAAACATTCGATACTTATCCTAAACAGATGCAACCGGATAAATACCAACTGGCAAGGGCGGGACTTTATTACACGGGGAAATCGGATTTATGTCAGTGCTTCAGTTGTTACGTAAAACTCAGCTCTTGGGAACGAGATGACGACGCCATCCAAGAACACTACAAATGGTCACCGAACTGTACATACATCAAGATGGTCGGGGCACCGCCTAAAATACAGACAGGGTTCGCGTTCGGGTCAAGTGCGACCTTAAGCGGTTTCGGGAAAGCATCCGATATTTTAGCGAGTACATCGGATCCAAAACGCTGTAAAAACTGGAGAGTTAACGGAGACGAACCTATGTGAGCGATGTTTGGATTAATGCGTATGGCATTAACAATATTTAACGAGTTGTGTTGGTTGTTAAGATGCCGCCAGTTGCGAAGAGAAGCCAGAGAGGCTTCGGAACGGCGGAGAGAAATATTTGAAAGACAGCGGCACGAACATTCGTACAGCGTTATATCGTAAATTGTATTGCATTGTAAACTCGTAGGAATGCGTATACGTATTTATCCTTTACAATAAAACGGGTCAGACCCGGAACAGTACTCGTCTTCTTCGTATTTTAACCCCGAGCCACTAGCGAGTTATCTAGGTCCTGAAAAATATAATTGACAATACGGGAGGTGACCTGGCTACTTGTATCGATTACTGATCATTGCCTTCACTTTATTTTGAGAGCGTTTACGGCCGCACACTTCATATGTTCCATTTCTGTGGTGCTTCCAAAGGATAACCCTTTTATAGAACGTATTAGGATAGAACGTGTGGCGGCCGTAAAAAGTCTCCCTGCCCTACATCGTAGTGTAGTTTATATTTTCTGGTCCTTCGGGTTCATCGATTCAGTTGTGGAATTTTGAAAATATCTGAGGGTCACTGATGAGGCCTAATTGGCCGAAGCTAGCTAGTTGCTTCCAAAGGATAACCCTTTATAGAACATATTAGGATAAAAATGATTACAAAACAAACGTATAGTTTTACATATTTATTTACGCGCAACGTAGTGGCAAATTATATATACGCGTATAAATGTTCATGTAAAGTCTTTCCGTCTTCTTCTAAGCATTCTTTTCGTTTTAGACACGATCAGGCGGTCGTTGAACTTCTTCTGGCGTGGGTTGAATTCTTTGATAATGTCTCGCATGGTTTTTCCTCGAGATCTAGCCATCACGTAGTACGCGCAGTATAGTCCGCATACGTTAGAACTAGATTGTTGAAGCTGTTTATCGTTCATTAAGTAGGGTTTATCGAGTACCTCTTCGAACCCAACGCCGTAACTTCTAGGATCGTTTCCTACCGAATCGAAAAATTCGTACGGTCCGTGTTTGGGAAAATAAAATGTTACCCAGTGTTCCCCTCTTTGATAACTCGTGGATGTGTTGGAAATGACGAACCTTCCTCTTCGTTTTTTAATTTGGTCCGCTGAGCAGACAGTTACGGGGTATCCGGAAAGTATACGAGTCAGTTGATCGCTGTTCATCGTCGCTTAATATTTAAAGGTTGTCCAGTCTACCAACTGCCCGCTTTTCGCTCTCGGTTTCTTACGATCAGAGGCCTCGTCCTTATGCTCCTTTCGTAATCGTGCTAGTTCTGACTTTGCCATTTCAACCGCTTGAGCCACGGGAGTGACCAATTTCACCACGGGTTTTTGCCGTTCTAGCATTTTAATTTCTTTTTGTCGCTGATCTTCCATTTCCTTTTGAAGACGGTTTCTTCTACCGCTACCTACGATATACCGTCCCATGTAATCGGGTTGAACGTAGCCCTCGCTCAAGTCTTTGAAATGTTGGTACCACGCGTCGTAGTCCGGGACATAAGGCACCCATTTATTCAGTTTCTTGTCAAATACTTCTATAGAACCCATCTTTTTTTCTGTAAATATGGGGATGCTTTACCCTTCTTACGTATATTTCATTCGGCATCGGATTCCTGGTTTTCATCGGTTTCTGTCAAGACATGGTCGGGCCAAACGCTGGCGAATGAAATATACGTAAGAAGGGTAAAGCATCCCCATATTTACAGAAAAAAAGATGGGTTCTATAGAAGTATTTGACAAGAAACTGAATAAATGGGTGCCTTATGTCCCGGACTACGACGCGTGGTACCAACATTTCAAAGACTTGAGCGAGGGCTACGTTCAACCCGATTACATGGGACGGTATATCGTAGGTAGCGGTAGAAGAAACCGTCTTCAAAAGGAAATGGAAGATCAGCGACAAAAAGAAATTAAAATGCTAGAACGGCAAAAACCCGTGGTGAAATTGGTCACTCCCGTGGCTCAAGCGGTTGAAATGGCAAAGTCAGAACTAGCACGATTACGAAAGGAGCATAAGGACGAGGCCTCTGATCGTAAGAAACCGAGAGCGAAAAGCGGGCAGTTGGTAGACTGGACAACCTTTAAATATTAAGCGACGATGAACAGCGATCAACTGACTCGTATACTTTCCGGATACCCCGTAACTGTCTGCTCAGCGGACCAAATTAAAAAACGAAGAGGAAGGTTCGTCATTTCCAACACATCCACGAGTTATCAAAGAGGGGAACACTGGGTAACATTTTATTTTCCCAAACACGGACCGTACGAATTTTTCGATTCGGTAGGAAACGATCCTAGAAGTTACGGCGTTGGGTTCGAAGAGGTACTCGATAAACCCTACTTAATGAACGATAAACAGCTTCAACAATCTAGTTCTAACGTATGCGGACTATACTGCGCGTACTACGTGATGGCTAGATCTCGAGGAAAAACCATGCGAGACATTATCAAAGAATTCAACCCACGCCAGAAGAAGTTCAACGACCGCCTGATCGTGTCTAAAACGAAAAGAATGCTTAGAAGAAGACGGAAAGACTTTACATGAACATTTATACGCGTATATATAATTTGCCACTACGTTGCGCGTAAATAAATATGTAAAACTATACGTTTGTTTTGTAATCATTTTTATCCTAATATGTTCTATAAAGGGTTATCCTTTGGAAGCAACTAGCTAGCTTCGGCCAATTAGGCCTCATCAGTGACCCTCAGATATTTTCAAAATTCCACAACTGAATCGATGAACCCGAAGGACCAGAAAATATAAACTACACTACGATGTAGGGCAGGGAGACTTTTTACGGCCGCCACACGTTCTATCCTAATACGTTCTATAAAAGGGTTATCCTTTGGAAGCACCACAGAAATGGAACATATGAAGTGTGCGGCCGTAAACGCTCTCAAAATAAAGTGAAGGCAATGATCAGTAATCGATACAAGTAGCCAGGTCACCTCCCGTATTGTCAATTATATTTTTCAGGACCTAGATAACTCGCTAGTGGCTCGGGGTTAAAATACGAAGAAGACGAGTACTGTTCCGGGTCTGACCCGTTTTATTGTAAAGGATAAATACGTATACGCATTCCTACGAGTTTACAATGCAATACAATTTACGATATAACGCTGTACGAATGTTCGTGCCGCTGTCTTTCAAATATTTCTCTCCGCCGTTCCGAAGCCTCTCTGGCTTCTCTTCGCAACTGGCGGCATCTTAACAACCAACACAACTCGTTAAATATTGTTAATGCCATACGCATTAATCCAAACATCGCTCACATAGGTTCGTCTCCGTTAACTCTCCAGTTTTTACAGCGTTTTGGATCCGATGTACTCGCTAAAATATCGGATGCTTTCCCGAAACCGCTTAAGGTCGCACTTGACCCGAACGCGAACCCTGTCTGTATTTTAGGCGGTGCCCCGACCATCTTGATGTATGTACAGTTCGGTGACCATTTGTAGTGTTCTTGGATGGCGTCGTCATCTCGTTCCCAAGAGCTGAGTTTTACGTAACAACTGAAGCACTGACATAAATCCGATTTCCCCGTAATAAAGTCCCGCCCTTGCCAGTTGGTATTTATCCGGTTGCATCTGTTTAGGATAAGTATCGAATGTTTTGAGTCTTTTTTCGAAGAATTCCATGTCGAGTTGATCGGCTTTACTATCCATGACGTTCATGATGAGAATGACGATACATCGTTCACGCGTCGTTTATATACGCAATGCCTTCTTTCTGATTGGTTTTTATTTTAGAACTTAAATATCTTTGATTATAGATTCTATTGGAAAGGTCAACTATCAACACTACCTATAATAATTACGCGTATTCTTTCTACTTTCTCCAACCAGTCTTCTACAGTCACACGGTGTACTTTTCTCAAATGACAAACGATATACAACACATTCTTTCTACGGCATATTGGACATTCGTATACGTATCTGTGAGGCATATTTTATCACAAATGGTTAAAATCGTCGGGGGTTACATTCAAAACGCTGTAATGCACCCACGCCTCGATGAGGCGATTCTTACGTATATCTATAACATTTGTATAGAAAGATAAAAGGCGAGGAGGTCCTTAAAATGTACCCGTCATACTCCAAATCGGGATTCTTTATGACGGTACCATAGAAGGGAACGAGTACTGTCGTTATAGCGAGGGCCCTCCGTACGGGATATTTAGCTCCCCCCACCCCCTCTAGGGCTCAAATAAATAGATCGGGCTGCACGTGTCTTTCACCCCCCCCCCACGAGTACTGGTAAACCGCTTAGAGGGTCTAGGCCAAACATCCCGCTTATTAAGCTTGCCATGACACCGCGTCAGCGTTTGACAGTAGTTATATCCTAAATGTTGGACTGGAAGAGTGCTGCTGCCGTGCACTGGCACACGCCGCGCGTACAACGTTAAAACGACGTCGTTTCGCTAACACGCGCAACAATTTGCGTTAACGACGGACTGACTACCCCTGACCAAACGGAGCTAACCCCGATCAAGCGCATCTATTTCCGCTATGCCCTCAGTCAACCCACTTTATACCGACATTCGTTATAGCGGCACACTCTTTATAACGATAATTTAAACGGTAGAAATCCTCAAAACTAAGCATTGATCTGATCAGCTTGATAGGAAATGCTTGTATAAATTACATAGCCAAGAAAAAAATTCTCCGAGATACAAATGTTGTAGATATATGTTAGAATAGCCTCGCCGAGGCGGTTCTCACGAGTACCCATAACCTATGTCTTGGAGCAGTAATAAGGAAAATAATGTTTACCCCTGCAAAGCCAAATTTTACTGTATAAAAGTTGGGTTTATATATTTTAGAATCGCCTCGATGAGGCGGTTCTAACGAGTACCCACAACCTATGTCTTGGAGCAGTAATAAGGAAAATAAGGTTTACCGCCTGCATACTCAAAGTTTACAGTTTAAAAGCTGGGTTTAAGGGAGTCAAAATTATATAGGCGTGTTTTCGCGATGATTTTACGAATTTTATAGTAGCGACAGAAGCGGAGCAAATTCTTTCCGTATCAAGAGTTTCGTGTTAAAGTATTTTTGCTCTGGCTACGCCCCCCTGATATCCGTATAAATTCCGTAGCCAAGAAAGATTCTCCGAGATACAAATGTCGTAGATATGTCCGGTAAAGGTCTCGCGCAACTGGAAGCAACGTCCCCAAAATGATCTATACGGCGTTGACGGGGACGTGAAACCTCAAATCGAACGAACCAAACTTTTTTTTCCCGGGACGCAGTCCATTCTTCGTAATCGAAGTTCATCAAATCGCGCTCTTCCAACACCTTCCATTGTTTCCCGGTTTTCGAGGCGATAATTGGTTTGCGGGTGAGAGACTTAATTTCATCAATACTATACAGGGTAGTATCTCCCTAAATATTGGGATAGGAGAGCTCGAGCGAACGGGGTAGACCCCGATCACCCCCGACCAAATCGGGGACGGCGAACTTTGCCAATCCGCGGGAACATCTTTCGCCTCAACATTTAGGATACTTACGGCGTAATTACGGTAATTTACGTCATTCGAACACTCGTCCGATATTTAGGGTAGTTTCGTCATCTAATCGTTTCGCTTACGTTTCACCGGAAGTGATACAAATGCTGCGCATGCGCAGTCCATGGCGCCCAAGTGGGGCCCTTACTACTGCTACAAATTCATTAACTGAATGCAAAACAGTGTAGATGCTGATCAGATGGCTTCTTCAGAAGCCATCTGATCTGGATCTACACTGTTTGCAAAGAATGGGGTTATCGTGAACAGCAAGATAAGGGTAAAGTATAAAAAAGTTTGTTTCTAGGAAATATAGAAGTAACATCATAATGTAATAAATATATAAAGTAAAACGATAAATTTTAACACGATTTAAAGACTTTCTCTGAAAGAGAATATGGCAGCTAGACTGTGCAAACGGTTTCGTAGGCAAAATATATCTTCTTTTTAATGATATAAGTTTCATTTTAAAAACGTTTGGGGGGGGGGGGGGGAGTTTTTTTTTTGTTTTTGTTTTTGTTGTTGTTGTTGTTGTTGTATTTTGGTATTAAATCGTTTTCCCTTTCGTGACGGTACGGGATTCTCCGAATTACCTGTAAGAGCCTATCGTAGAATGCCGGAAACTCCCGGGGATAAATTAATCTGTTGACTGCACCCTAGACTGGAAACAGTCCATTCATTTAATCATTTCACTTATAAGAATATGCTTATTAATTTTAACCCAGCTCAAAAGCAATGACTTCAATCCCATAGCACCAAAGTTTTGGAGATCAGAAAGTATTAGAGAGGAGAAAAATATAAATCAATGCTAATACAAATGAGAAGATATTGGTTAAACTTTTGGACTGATTCCAGTCTAACTGCACCCTTGACCGATAAGATCACTACGGACTGATGAGATTTTCTCCATATAGCAACTTCATGCGTGACCTCATAAATCCCTGTTTAATGGCTGCACATGCACATATGAAGCAACCCATCATAGAATGTTGACGATCTTTTCCTCAATAGCCCGTTACGAAAACACGCCTATATAAATACATTATAAACATTACCACCGAAAAAACGAAAACTTTAGGATGAAAAATTGATATTTTTCTTCTTTCTGCTCAAAATAAAGATTGTGGGTACTCGTAAGAACCGCCTCGATGAGGCGGTTCTTACGAGTACCCACAATCTGGCGGTTCAAACGAGTACCCACATTCTATATTTTAGAGCAGAAATAAGAAAATAAAAGTTACCCCTGCACACCCCAATTTTACTATATAAAAGTGGAGTTAAAGGGGGGTTAAAATTATATATTCGTGATGGTCCTTTTCCATGTTTCTAGGGACCAGTGATAACAAACACTGAGGACGTAATACTAATTCAGGAAGACGAGACGGACCCACATCTGGTGTTGGAGCTCACCACGTCAGAGATACCAACAAAATGCTTTCAAACTACCACAGAGCCGGACTTTATAGTGACCTTCGATATACTCAGTAAGTGTGTTTTTTTTTGTGTGTTTTTTTTTTTTTTTTTTTGGTTTTGGTTTTACGGTCCTTTCAAGATTATATTTCACTCATATCGAGCCGATCGTTAATCAGAGGTGGGCGAAAACCGGAGTACCCGGAGAAAAACCACCTGACCTTCCATTGCAGAACTTGGCGTCTCACATGTAACCCGAGCGAGGCTCGAACCACAGCGGTGAGAGATCTAATGATCAAGAGTCAGCGCTCTTAACCACTAGCCCACGGAGGCCCGTACTCAGTAAGTGTATGATAAACAATTGCAATGACCATCCATGCTGGTCAGTGCTCTGTAATCTAAGCGACTTTTTTATCGGTTTTTGGCCCCCACCCATCGGGGTTTGAAGAAATATATGGGCTGCATGATGCTTCCACGCAGCGCTGAAACCGACCGCACATGAGTATTGGTAAACCACTTAGAGGATCTAAGCCTGCCCAAGCAAAGCGGTGCGAGTCGGTCCGCCCATGCTTATAGACCCTATTGGTTTCATTGGGCGACAGGGCTTGAGAAGTCATTTCACCTCCATGTCGGGTAAAAGTCCCACAAAACTGGAAGCAACGTCTCAAAAATGGCCTATATAGTGTTGACGGGGACGTTAAACCTCAAATCAAACATACAAACAAATCTCTGTTTTTCATCAATAGCTGCAAAAGCTGTTTTCGTGCTCACCAGATAAGGAAATCCATAGTTTTACATGTAGCTTGGGATAGAATATAAAAATCTTATATGGGTGTGAGGTGTGGCTGGAAAAATCCGTCCCAAGGGCCAACGTCCGGCATCACGTGGCTTGCCAAGTGATGCCGGACAGTGATTCCGAGGGATGGATTTTTCTGTCCGCCCCTCACACCCATATAGGATTCTAGTTCTTGCCTACCTTGCATTTCTTAGCGCGGATTTTTAATGCTGCAGTCACTTCGAGTACCAATGTCCGCAATTTTGTGATGACAGTGCAGGAATGTTTCGTGACGTCACGTAATGTGCTGTGACGTCAACCTTAATGACGGCGCATACGAGGTCGTAATCAACCAGTGCATTAATCAAACACGCGATTATATTCGATTTTGGGTCGGAACACCAGGGTCAGAACATAAATTTCTTTCCCAGGGTAAAAGCACGGATTTCATTGTCTGGTGTGCTGCCCCGTATGTTCTTCCCAGGGACAAGGTAAAAATCGAATATTCTCACGTATTTGATAAATGCACTGGTTGAATACGACCTTATATACGCCGTCGTTAAGGTTGCCGCCACAGCACGTTACGTGACGTCACGGTAGTGTCATCACAATATGGCGGACGTCGCTAACCGAAGTGACTGCAGTATTAAGAATCCGCGCTCAGAATCAGAAATGGAAGTTATGCAAGAAAATAAGAAACCTACATGGGTGTGAGGGGTAGATTGAAAAATCTGACTCTCGGGATCACTGTCCGGCATCACTCGGCAAGCCTCGTGAAGCTGGACAGTGACCCTCGGGACGAATTTTCCCATAACCCCCCACACCCATGTAAGATTCTTATAGTGTTAACAAGTCCGTTTTACAGATTCTCCCCAAGTTCAGGCCCGAAACGATACATCCTATCTCATGTTTTGTGACCAGCAATTAGGTAAACATATTCATGTAAAAAGGGTGTCAGAAATGACAAATATTAAGTAAAATATTGTAGTATCTTTCTTATTTTTTCTTTCAGCGTAGATTGTGGGTACTCGTTAGAACCGCCTCAATGAGGCGGTTCTAACGGCTCAATGAGGCAGTTCTAACGGGTACCGACAATCTATGTTTTTGAGCAAAATTAAGGCAGATAATGTATACCCTGTAAACTTGATTTATCTCTATATAAATTTGGGTTCAGAGGGATCTTCGTTTCACAGACTTATTATCGCAGCATGTAAAACACCCGTGCGACATTGTGTATTTTTCACATGGCTACTTTTCTGATAAAAATCCGTGATATTTTTCTTATTTATACTGCAAACATAGGTTTTGGGTGCTCATTAGTACCGCCTCATTCAGGCGGTTCTAATGAGTACCCACAACCTATGTCATGGAGCAGAAATAAGCAAAATAATGCATACCCCTGTAAGCCCAATGTTTTCTCTGTTTAAAGTGGAGTTTAGAGGGGTATTCATTTCTTTCAGCTCAGGAGCAAATTCTTTCCTGAGAAGCAAATTCTTTCCAAAGAAAAGCGAACAAGAAGTCCCTAAAGTTTTCTCCCTTTGAAAAACGGAGGAAGAACCTGTCAGATGTTCTCCATTCCCTTTATATGTCAAAAAGTGTAGATGTGAAAATATGCCTTATGTCTGACGGCTGTGTTTCTTATTTCTGCTCAAAAGCATGCATATGTAATCTTTAGAACCGCCTTGCAGATTTGGTTCTAGCGAGTACCCACTATCTATGTTATGAGCTGACATGTTTGTTTGATTTGAAGTTTAACGTCCCCGTCAGCACTATATATGTCATTTTGGAGACGTTGCTTCCAATTTTGCGGGACTTTTACCCGACATTGAGATGAAATGACATCTCAAGTCCTTTCGCCCGATGAAACCAATAGGATTTATAAGCATGCTTTGCCTGGACAGGCTTAGATCCTCTAAGCGGTTTACCAGTAGCCGTGTGCGGTCAGTTTCAGCTCTGCGTGGAAGCATCGTGCAGCCCATCTATTTCTTCAAGCCCCGATGGGCGGGGGCCGATCAGCTGACATGACAAATATTAGAACTTTTCATGTGGAAGGTTTCAATTTTAATGGTAAAGTTTTCAATACATTTGTTATGAGACATTCTAACACAGCGCGCCTATATAGGCAATGGAAAATAACTGCGTTTTATTCCTCAACAAATCACGGCAAGGAAGAGCGTGACGAATGACGTCATTAAAAACTGCCAATTTATGACGTCACTAGTCGATTTCCTTGACGTTAGACGGCGTAACGTCATATTTTCGCATCGAAACCGTTAGAAAAGGATATACATGCATGTGATTCAGTCGATAATTTTAGCGGGATTTCTTCTATCAATGTCGAAAACTTGTGAGATTTTGAAGGAAACAACAGCATTATTGCCGAATTTCAGCCTGTTAGAATCGAAATAGATCGGCTCTAGTCTGTGATTTGTTGAGTAATAAATCACAGTTTGTCGGTCAGTTGTAAGTACACAAATCACGCGCGCTACGCGCTTGTGATTTGTCTGCTTTACAACTGACCCCCAAACTGTGATTTATTACTTAACAAATCACAGTTAGAACTGATCTATTTCTTAATTAAAAAAGAACGAACACATTTTCATGTCATCATGTATTTTACAAGCCTTTCTCAGAACCAAATCCGAGACACCCCGGTGTTTTTAGCCCACATGCGCAGAAAGCTACGCTGGAGCTTATAGGTATAGCGGGTCGTCCGTCCGTCTTCCGACCACACCTCTTACCAGTTATATTTCGACAACCTACCGGTTGACCTCAATAAATAGAGAATACCAGGTTCGGGTCTTTTGATATCAAGTTTATCAGGCAAGGCTTCGAGAACGCTTGTAGAATCGCGAGGCTTGCTGAGCGATTCTACATGCGTTCCTGAAGCCGAGCCTGATAAATTTGATATCAAATGACACGAATCTGGTATTCTATTTATCAGTTTGTCCCCTTATTCACCCTTTAAATACGCAATTTACGATCAGTTATCAATTATCCTCAATGCGTCTCAACATTCCGACGAGCAATAATCGTCCATATATTTAGTATATTTTGACCATAATGTTTCCTATGGTATTTATTTTTTCATTTATTTTTCCATTTTTTTTTCAGCAATTATAACGTTTCTGCCATTTTTCCGGTAGTCCAGTTCATTCATAAAAGTGCAATGTCATGTTGACGTGATAAAGCTCACTTGTCCTGAGATAGCATATCTTTATCAGGCCAATGTGTTACAATGCAATATATATAGAGGGTAACTGATAATTAGAGATTATCACATGGGATTTTAGTTATCGCCCGATGTATCAACCCGGGACCCCATTATCTGCCCGAAGGCTTTAGCCTGAGGGCAGATAATGGTCGAGGGTTGATACAGAGGGCGATAACCAAAATCCCATGTTATAATTTGTTTATCACATATTCAGATCCTATTCTTACTGTGTTTGACGTTCATAAATTGAAAAAAAAATGATAAAAAGCGTGATTCAAGCAAAAAAGCGCGTAACGTCACGCCTAACTATTCGCGTTACGTCATGTAATTGGCAACGTCACAATAACGTCATGAGTGGGCTGATAACCGCTGTCCGTTCAAAATACACTGTTTCCGGTTATCAGACCGGGCGGACTGATAACCGGAAATGTTAACAAGCATTATCACACATGCAAAACATGGGTTATCGTGTTAAATATAGTACTGAATAAGTGATAATTATCTGTAGCACGCCTCTGGTGTTTCATTGATGATATAAGCTTTTAGTCGAAATCGAAAGAAAATCTTTGGTTGCTCTGCCAACCTCAAGGTCAAATAGACTTACAATTGAACAAAAAAGGTTTCTCATCTCCGTAGCGCTTTCAGTTTTGATCGAATCTTTCTTAATCTTGAATGTAAGGTTGCTGGGGATAAAAACTCGAATGAGTTCGAAAAACGGATAGGTCGGCCCATTTATCATAGAGATACGCCCCCTTGGCTGTTGAAAATGCTTATTTTTTACCTTTTCATTACCATAGCCCCTTCAGTTTTTGATCGAATCTTCCTGTAATTAAACATATACGTAATTAAGGGTTGAAAGCTTAGATGAGTTCGACAGTTACCGATGTCGGTCTATTACTCAATAAGTTATGTCCCTTACTTTGCTGGAAATGCTTATGGTTGACTTCGTCATCACCACAGCCCTTCAGTTTTGATCGAATCTTCTTGAGGCTTACATACAAGTAAGTCAATGATAAAGGCTCGGATGAGGTCAAAAACTAGTGAGGTCGGCTTATTCATCATAGAGCTACGTCCCTTTGATGGCAGAAAATGGCTATTTTTGACTTTGCAAACACCATAACCCCTTCAGTTTTCATCGGACTCACTTGATACTTACATGTAAGTAAGCCAGGGGTCGGCTTATTCATCATAGAGCTACGTCCCTTTGATGGCAGAAAATGGCTATTTTTGACTTTGCAAACACCATAACCCCTTCAGTTTTCATCGGACTCACTTGATACTTACATGTAAGTAAGCCAGGGATAAAGGCTCGTATGGGTTCGAAAACTGGTGAGATCGGCCTATTTATTATAAAGTTAGGTCCCTTTGATTGCAGAAAATGGCTATTTTTAACAATGTCATCACCGTAGTCACTTCAGTTTTTATCGGATCTTCTTGAAACTTACAAATAAGTAACTCAGGAGCAAAAGCTCGGAAGAGTTCGAAAACTGCTGAGGTAGGCATATTTATCACAGAGTTACGCCCCTTTGATTGCGGAAAATTCCTATTTTGTACCTTGTCAACACCTTAGCCCCATCAGTTTTTTATCGGATCTTCATGAAACGTATGTGCAAGTAAATCAGATTAAAATTCTCAGGTGAGTTTGAAAACTGGTTAGGTGTGCCTATTAGTCATAGAGTTACATGCCCTTGACTGTAGAAAAAGTCTATTTTTGACCTTGTTATCACCGTAGCCCTTCAGTTTTTATCGGCTCTTCTTGAAACTTACGTATGTGTAAATCAGGGATAAAAACGCGAATGATTTTGAAAACTGCCAGAGAGTTACATCCCTTATTTACGCTGTCATCACTGTAGCCCCTTTGGATTCCACCGGATATCCTTGAAACTTACACATCAAGTGGACATGTCCTTGAAATGAACATCCCTCTAAACCCCACTTTATTATTGAGAAAAACACTGTTTACCCCCGTAAACCCAACTTTATAAAGAGAAAACTGGGGTTTATGGGGTAACAAGACATAGGTTGTGGGTACTCGTTAGAACCACCTCAATGAGGTGGTTCTAACGAGCACCCACAACCTATGTTTACAGAATAAATGAGAAAAATATCTCTAACTTTTCAGAAAAGTAGCAATTTTGGACATGTGAAAAAATGCAGTATGTAGCTTTTGTTTGTTTGATTTGAGGTTTAAAGTCCCCGTATACACTGTGAAGGTCATTTTGGAGACGTTGCTTCCAATTTTGTGGGACTTTTACCCGACAGTGAGATGAAATGACATCTCAAGCCCTGCTGCCCAATGAAGAAGTCGTGGCGGCAGTTGAGGAATGGGTCGGAAACAAGGACCATGGCTTCTTCAGTTCTGGGCTGTTGGCACTGGAACAACTTTGGTCCAAGTGTATCATTCTAGAGGGCAATTACATCGAAAACGAAGAAATCGATCTCACCCAGAAATAAGTTAGGCTGTTTTTATTGACTCGCCCTCGTATGAAAGACACTCATGGTCATGCCATATGATATCTATGAAACTCACCGAAGGCTAGTTTCAAACGTTAAATATAAAAAGGACACGGCGTTGTGATATTTTACAAAAAAGAGCATTTGTAAGCAGACAACACGGTACAGAAAGAAAATAAGAAAGAATTTTTCCTCTATTTAGATTTTGAAAACGCGTATTGTAAGTTGGGTACTGTCATATCTTCTCAAGATTCCTCTCTTGCAAAGCTTATACGAACCGTAGCACGGGAATATGTGAAGACTCTGATCGGCCTGCGCATCCGTACAGTCGGATAAGAAAACTTTATCCTCAGTGGTTCACATCGGCCGGAGCAGAGCTTACATTGCCAGTAGAAGAGCTTATATGAGCCGTAGCAGAACTTAAATAATACTACCAGAGCTAATATGAGACGTAGAAGAACTAATAGGGGCCGTAGCAGAACTTATATGAGTCGTAGCAGAGCTTATATGGGCCGTAGCAGAGGTTATCTGAGTTGTAGCAGAGCTTATATCGGCCGTTTCAGAGCTTACATGTATATATGCCGTACCGGAGCTTCTGTAGCCCTTACAGAGCTGATAATTATAAGCCACAGCAGAACTTATAAGGGCGGTAACAAAGCTTATATGAGCCTAGCGGGCCCGTAGCAGAGTTTATACGGGTCGTAGTAGAGTTCATATGAGCCGTAACAGAGCTTATAAGGGTCGTAGTACAGTTTATATGGGCCATAGTAGAGTTCATATGGACGGTAGCACAGCTTAAATGAGCCATAGCAGAGTCTATATGAGCCATAGTAGAGTTCATATGGGCCGTAGTATAGCTTATATGGTACGTAGCAGAGCTTATATGGGTCGCAGTAGAGTTCATATACGCCGTAGCAGAGGTTATCGTGGCCGTAGCAGCGCTTATATGCGTCGTAGCAGTGTTTATATGGGTCGTAGTAGAGTTTATATGGGCCGTAGCAGAGATTATATGGGCCGTAGCAAGCGAAGAAGTGGCTTCTCACATGTGCGCACAGCGAAGACTCACATCAGCCTTCGCATCGCGCGAAGTCTGGTTAGTCCTATCCGTTTGCAATATGGATGCCTCTGGTATTAAAGCTTAACTCTCAGTAGTTCAAATCAGGGGCGTAACCAGAACCAAAATATCATTACGGACAACTAGAAACAATCTATGTAAAACATCTTTTTTCGAAATTGGGGCTACTCTTAAAGGAAAGAATTTGCTCCTGAAGGACGCAAATTCTTTCCTTTAAGAGCAGCCTATATATAGCATGTAATCGAGAACACTATTATTTAGGCGCGTTCTCTTTACTGCAAATATTTTACATTACGCACATGCGTAATATGCCTAATGGGCGTTACGCCTATGCAAATTATCCTCGTCTCGAAGAAATTATCATTGTCACAAGGGTACTTGAGTAATAGAAGTTTTATTATTGTGTTTAGGTGCACGCTGGGGGATTTATTATGTTGGAGGAAAAGACAAGTTAGAACAAGGCACAATCACCTACAAGGTACAGTGTATGGATAACAGTTTAGCCGGTCCGGAGAAAACATTCCTCATCAAAGTGACGGCCTAACGACGCACCGAAATTTACAGTTCCATAGTCGTGGATATTATATACGATTACGACAAAGCATACATTAATCAATAATAGGCATAGTTCATTATAATTTTGAACTGTAGACTGTATGTAGATACATGTAGTACTCGTGCGCGCGTGCGTGCGTGCGTGCGTGCGTGCGTGCGTGCGTGCGTGCGTGTGTGTGTGTGTGTGTGTGTGTGTGTGTGTGTGTGTGTGTGTGTGTGTGTGTGTGTGTGTGTGTGTGTGTGTGTGTGTGTGTGACAAAGCATACATTAATCAATAATAGGCATAGTTCATTATAATTATGAACTGTAGACTGTATGTAGATACATGTAGTACTTGTGTGTGTGTGTGTGTGTGTGTGTGTGTGTGTGTGTGTGTGTGTGTGTGTGTGTGTGTGTGTGTGTGTGTGTGTGTGTGTGTGTGTGTGTGTGATCGAAATTTATTTCACCGAATGAACACCAAAACCAATTTTTTCACGAGTGGCGTAGCCACGAGTGACGTTGCCACGAGTGAAAATATGAGTTCTGTTGTTCATGAGTGAAATAAAAATAGATCTTACACTGAAAAAAAATCAAATTATCTGTTTCTTACATGCTTCAAAACGGCAATATTTAGCTTCATTAATCACGTCACTCACCCTCAGAGAAAACTAACTTTGTTAATGGTCGTTTCTCGTCAATTTCGTGTTCATTGCATTGACTGGGTATAATTTTGGGTCTCAACTAAAAGTTTGTACCTGAGAACTAGCCTGCGATGGCATTTCTATGAATGGTTACTGAAATAATTGAGATATTAGTTTCCCAAAGAAGGTGTGGACAAATCTAAGGTTGCGCGACAAAAAAAACGTGACGTCAGCGCCGAAAGTGACGTCATTAACGTCTTCGTGACGCGTGAACGGGCTAAGCGTCAATTCTTATACAGTTCATTAATTTTCAAAGATCTGACAATGAAAAAACTGACCACAGAATTAGATTTTGAGAAATAAGTAGTCCCAAACGGTGAAAAATAAAATTGATATCAGTCACTGTTTGAAAAAGTGACAATATCGTTTTCGATTTCACTGAGTAATCTCTATATTTCATTAAAAAGCATGTAAGAAATGTGTATGCTGTCAAATATTTCTGAATAAATAAATGCATCAGCCTGTGTTTCATAAGGTTAAGAAGACCGCGTAATGAACACCCACCCCCTGTAATCCCCACTTTATGTAGAGAATTTTGGGTTTACGGGGGTATATATTATTTTGTTGTTGTTTTTTTTTTGCTCAAAAACATAGATTGTAAGTTAACACTCACAACAATGTTCGGAGTATGAAAGAGAAAAATATCACTAAAACTTATCAGAAAAAATAGCCAGTTGAGCCGGGGGCACAGCATTTCCCACACTTTACATGTATGCCCAGCGTATCCGCGCAGGCTGATCAGAGTCTTCGTTGTGCGCTCTAATGAATGCTAAGGGCCCAATGTTCCTTCGTGCAGCAAGAAAAGTCTCTGATCAGACTATATGGATGCACAGGCTGATCTGATTCCTCGCTTGGCGCAAAAGTTAATTGTAGGAAATGATGTGCCTCGGCTCATTTTTTTGAGAACTGCAAGTATATGTGTAGTTGTTTCGAGGTAAGGAAGACCAAAAAGCAGCCTGTGTTTCAAGCTAGTCTGGCCAGAGCCATTCCCTGTAGCGAACACGCCTCTTAACCCCACTTTATATAGAGAAAACAGGGGTTTACAAGGGCACAAATTTGTTTAAGCTCACCTGATTCGAAGGCTCCTGGTGACCTATTGCGATCAGTCGCCGTCCGTCGTCATCGTGTGATCAGTGGGTTTCTTTTACTCAGTTTCATCAGGAAAACACGCCCTTATAATTATAACCCCACTTTTATATAGTAAAACTGGGGTTTACATGAGTAAACCTAATTTTCTTATTTCTGCTCTAAAATATAGATTGTGGGTACTCGTTAGAACCGCCTCATCGAGGCGGTTCTAACGAGTAACCACAGTCTATATTTTGAGCAGAAATAAGAAAAATATCACAATTTTTCAGCATAAAGTTTTCGATTTTTCGGCGGTAAAATAGTCAATGTATTTGTAAAGGCGTGTTTTCGTAATGTCTGAGCAAAATCGCCAGCATCCAAGAGTATAACCTGATGCAAAATGACATTAAAACGGCGACTGGTATCAGCCAAAAAAAAAAGACAAAATTCTTCAGTGACAGTCGACAGGTAATAGCCAAAACACGTTGAAATGGCTATCGCCAGTTGACTGGCACTAGCCATTTTAACGTATTGTGGCTATTGCCAGTCGACTGTCACTAGCCATTTTAACGTATTTTTGCTATTGCCAGTCGACTGGCACTAGCCATTTTAACGTATTGTGGCTATTGCCAGTCGACTGTCACTAGCCATTTTAACGTATTGTGGCTATTGCCAGTCGACTGTCACTAGCCATTTTAACGTATTTTGGCTCTTGACAGTCGACTGGCACTAGCCATTTTAAAGTATTTTGGCTATTGCCAGTCGACTGGCACTAGCCATTTTAACGTGTTTTGGCTATTACCAGTCGACTGTCACTAGCCATTTTAACGTATTGTGGCTATTGCCAGTCGACTGTCACTAGCCATTTTAACGTATTGTGGCTATTGCCAGTCGACTGTCACTAGCCATTTTAACGTATTTTTGCTATTGCCAGTCGACTGGCACTAGCCATTTTAACGTATTGTGGCTATTGCCAGTCGACTGTCACTAGCCATTTTAACGTATTGTGGCTATTGCCAGTCGACTGTCACTAGCCATTTTAACGTATTTTGGCTCTTGACAGTCGACTGGCACTAGCCATTTTAAAGTATTTTGGCTATTGCCAGTCGACTGGCACTAGCCATTTTAACGTGTTTTGGCTATTACCAGTCGACTGTCAATAGCCACTTCACAGTTGCAGTCCAAGCAAAAAGGCTCAAGATTTATTTGCATTATAGCAAACAAATATATATCCGAGCCGGGCCAAGATCAGTCACGGACATGCAATCATTTTGTTTGGTTTGTTTGATTTGAGGTTTAACGTCCCCGTCAACACTGTATAGGTCATTTTGGAGACGTTGCTTCCACTTTTGTGGGACCTTTATCCAACATTGAGATGAAATGACATCTCAAGCCCTGTCGTCCAATGAAACCAATGGGGTTTATAAGCATGGACGGTCCGACTCGCACGTCTTTGCCTGGGCAGGCTTAGATCCTCTAAGCAGTTTACCAGTACTTGTTTGCGGTCGGTTTCAGCTCTGCTAGGAAGCGTCATACAGCCCATCTATTTCTTGAAGCCCCGATGGGCGGGAGGCGGCAATTATTTTGAATAAAAAAGTTCTATAAAAGGTAGTCCTTCAGAAGCAAGGAATACACCATAGAACATGAAACTGCGAAGTTTTCTTGTTTTTGTTTTTCTTTTTTACAAGCTGGCTTCGGTCAGTGACCCTCATAAATTTTCGAAACCTTCACCAAAACATCCCCTGTATAATTCTGACCCCCACTTTTATAAAGTAAAACTGGGGTTTGCTGGGGTAAACCTATTTTTTCTGATTTCTGTTCCAAAATATAGATTGTGTGTACTCGTTAGAACCGCCTCGATGAGGCGGTTCTAACGAGTACTCACAGTCTATATTTTGAGCAGACATAAAAAAATATCACAATTTTTCTTCTTATTTTTTTTTTCGGTGGAAAAGCTTACAATGTATCTGTACAGGCATGTTTTCGAAATGATGATCCAAAAGAACTAGAAAGCACACTTTACGCTATGAAAAATAGTAACAAAACTTTTTACGGCCATCTGTGATACTGTTCAAAAGTGGACTTAAAGACCATTTTTGAACAGTTCCAAAGATAGTACCTTACTAGAGGACCCTGAATGAAGAAAAGACACTTGAAGTAACACTGAAACCGTTTAGATATGTATTGTAAAAGACAAATATGCCCTACCTATCGTTGGTCTAAATGTATATCCTATGAAACAAATGGAACATAAAAATGCAGGCAATGATCAGGAATCGATACAATTAGCCCACAGCTCCAATCAGAGACACCAAAGGAGGGAAAGAAACACAAACATGAAACAACATACCCTAATGGACACATCAATAGCGGAAAGCCAAATGGACAGTTTGAAGCCTCCGTGGTGTGGGGGAAAAGCTACTCGTGTGTTCGATCCCGGGCTTATCCACGCTTTCGAATGGGTCTTTTAAACGAGGTCCCGTTTCCTCATCACCTTAGCTGTTGGTGGGACGAAACACACAAACACATTCACTCTATGAAACGACATGACATGCGATAATTGCAATGCGAACATGACACATCTTTTTCCCCGCATTATTAACCGACGAGCCTGCTAGAGAGAAGGAATGTGATGTGAAGATGGGAGATATATTATAAGAATCATGAATTGGTGCAGGTTGTGGACAGAAAATCCGACCTAGAGTCACAGTCCAGCACATTACAACAAGTTGGCTTCCTTCAAAAAAGGAATCCAATACGTGGGCTGGCAATTTTTCTAAACTTTGGGTTTTGGATTATTTTAAAACACATAAGATAATCAGTTCACCAGCAGTTTATTTGTACAACAAATAAATAAATACAAAAATATTAAAACTATTTGTTGTCTAAAGTATTTTAATTGTCTGCAATTAAAAGAAAAACAAAGCATTTTTAGGATAGCTTATTGGTACTCTTATTTAGCAATAATAATCACATTGTTACAAAATCAATAATAAAGCATGATTCGGTGAGAGATGTGCAGTCATATACAATTTAAAAATGTTTTAGAAGTTGCTTCTAGATAATTCTTTAAACTGAATGACTTATTACATGCGAAGGTGTATTTTGATTGGTTTTTATTGTTATAGACTAGATTTTGTCTTTACACAAAAGTATCTTTTGGCTAGATTTTACGTAATGTAAGTACTTACTAAAACCAGATCTGCCACGAAAAATGATTCACTTGGGTGGTTATAATAATGGCGGATAGGATTCTCGCGAAGATTAATATAAAAAATAGCCATCATTTGTTCTGTAATTTATGAAAAAAAAACACAAGCAAATGACAGGAATATCTGCACATTATAAAATGCTAAAACTTGCTTAAATCAATGAAAACGTTTCAATCGTTTAAACATTCATGTATTCGAAAGTGTTTCAAATTAAACTTAACTGCTCTGTACCGTTCAGTCCATTATATGACTTATTTTGTGCATCGTTTGAGATCTGTTTCAAAGTCTGACTTAGGCTAAACTAATGTAAATGTTTATTTTACGTCAGTTTTTCTATGCGGTTGAATAGTCTCAATGTATTAGTAATATTAGTGCCTACGAATTTCCAAACCTTTTCTGCCCATTGCTGAATACTACATGTATCCAGCTTCAATCTCCATTTGTCTATTACATTATATATATACAGACGTCTCAAATCCGAAGATTTGGTTTCATGTTTACCAAAAGCGTAGAACGGCGTCTCGGGTTAGAAGTCTTAGTTACATGTTTTTACCTAAAGTTTTACACACAGGCACATGTTTTATTTACCCAAAGAAGTAGACAGCTACACAGACTTCTATTTTAAAAACGGACGATTGTAGTTGATGGCTGTTCACGTGATTTGTCCGAGCGCTACTGTAGGTCAATGAATATACATCACAGAATTGTAAAGCTGCCTGATGGTTTCTCTTCGTTTATTTATGGAAAATTACTCTGCAACACCGACAGGGATAAGAATCCAAATACCTACATGAATCTACTTTCACCTAATATGTAAATCATCGCAATAAATGCAGCTTATAATAAAGGAATGAATTTTTACCGCATTCTGCTTTTTCTGATCGGTTGTATGCAGACCTTGTATTTTTCTGAAAAAAACAAAAAGTTTATTCCTTGACATTCCCATCACGTTACAAAGTCAAAGTAATATACACCCCTGCAAACATTACTTTATTGAGAGAAAATGTGGAGTGTGCAAGGGGTATTATTCCTCAAAACATTACGATAATACACCCGTGCGACACAGTGCATTCTTTCACATCTCCAAAATGGCTTCTTTTCAGATGAAAATCCTTGATATTTTTTTCTTATTTATATTGCAAACATTGGTTGTGGGCACTCGTTAGGTCCTACTCTGCTAGGCGATTCTTACACACAACCTATACTTTGGAGCAGAAATAAGAAAATAATGTGTACCCCTATAACCCCAGGTTTCTCTATATAAAATGGGTTTGAAGGAGTGTTCATTACACGGACTTTTCATTTTTGTTATAGTGTGTACATTACACTAACACCCTTGCAGTGAGCACTGCTGTTAAGTATAAGAGAAGGCAATGATTTCTATAATAAAAGGTGGGGATTGCAGAGATAAAGATTAGTATTGTAACTCTACTAAAAAGAAAGTTTAGAATGGCTTCACTGAGGCGGTTCTAGCGGACCTCCAATGATCGAGAATAAGGCAAATAAGACGAATTCTAAAACATGCCACTACATGTAGTTTTAAACCTGTATCAGAATTGTAAAGATTCAACACCTGTTTTGGGTCGATTGTTATACAATCGACCCAAAGTTACTAAAAGGCAAATCAAAAAAATAATGCTGTTGCCCACGTGACAAACACTGATTTGGGGAAACCAATATTAACATTATAAAATAGAAAACCTCGCGCTATTTTTGTCGATGTTACATGTAAGTCAGAGCTATCTATAGAGTCTGGTAAGAAATCGTGTGCTGGGTTTTGCAAACACTGAATACCCAGATCAGAATGTGGCGCGGAATGTGGCGTCTGCTCAGCCGGCTGCTCAGGACTACACTGTTTCCTTAAATACTGGCATTTAAGGATCAAACGAAATAGGTCAGGCCAATGCCAGGCTGCCTCCGTCATGAAAGGAAAACAAAAAAGTATCTTAATATAGCCCGCGCTCTCACGCGACGACTTTCGGAAAAAAAAATAAAATTGTTAGAAAGAAATGGACGTTTGCACATATGTATGCTAGGCCGACCAAAATAAGACAATATAACGTTACTTTTCGCACTTCTGATTATAACATATCTTAGAACCTAGGAATATTTTAGAGCAAAACTTTTAAAGGTGGTATCGTTATTAGACATACAGCATAGACCCAAATCGGATAGACAGTACATCGCGTCTGATCAGGACCAGCACTGTTCGCCATACATACAGCAACATTTTCATTTTAGAACATGATTCAGGCCCGTACGCAGACTCTATAAAATGTGGGAAGGGTGCGAATTCCGGGTAATTTGCAGAATGTGAAATACTGCATGAATTTTAGATAATTTTCCAAATTAGGAGGGTTGGGTGGGGGTTGTCACTCCTGCGTACGGGCCTGCATTAACAGGTAGAATGAACAAATTACTTTGTTTAAAAACATTGCACTGAATCACTGTTATTCAGTAGCTGGGATGCAGTGGTTGGACTGAGCGAGAAAATGCTAGAGAGGAGAAACTATGGCAGTGTGGATCCTGATAAGCAGAAGCATTCGATGGATCTACACTGTTTGCAAAGGAGAAGTTGGATAAAATGTTATATTACATGCATAACAGAGAAATACTATGATTTCTACCAGACATAATCTTGGTATTTTCCTTTTTGCTGAGAAGAAATAATTCCTCTTAGCCGGAGAAATAAATATCTTTAGCTGGAACTACTTTATGTACAAGATACAAGATACTGCTTTTGCAGTAAAACCGTTATATTCAAATGCGGGAAAGTTTCAGTCTCGTCGACGTCATTCATTAGGTCATTGCAATGGTGTCTGGGAAGACATCAACAGACGTTCAGAATGAGTGACGTTTGGGTCGGATGCAACTCTTAAACAAAAGAAAACATGGACATGTGTTTTATCACTGAAACACTTTGTTTCTTCTGTTTATGTTCAAAACTGTAGAAAGCTCTTTCAAAATGGCGGCCATCCAGTTTTTCTTCCACCAAGCTTCTGTAACACTACGCTGATTGAACCGTTAACATGAGCTGTAAACAGTCAACTGAACGGAAATTCAGACCCAAAATTCAAGATCCATTCGGTCCTTAAAGTCTATGGAAGTGCATGTAATATAGAGATTATTCATTTCTCCTATTTGAAATGTGGTATTAATAAACATCGGGGGGGGGTTAAAAAATCCGTTATCGGATTGTTCTACATGTACCTCCCTCGGTATTTCAAACAGGAGATATACATGTACCTGTAATAACTTTTCAAGCACATATCAGTGCATATTGTCTTGCATATGAGGCTAAGCATTATCAATGAAATATTATAAATCTGTTGAGATGATTGGATATATGTGTATACAGAAGGCGAATAAACACATTAACAAATGATACGTTAATAATTTGGCAAAACATCACGAAAACACGCCTATATAATTTTAACCCCCTTGAACCCCACTTTTATATAGTAAAACTGGGGTTTCAGGGGGTATACCTTATTTTTTGTTATTTCTGCTCTAAAATAGAGATTGTGGGTACTCGTTAGAACCGCCTCGATGAGGCGGTTTTAACGAGTGCCAACAATCTATATTTGAGGCGGTTATAACGAGTGCCCACAATCTATATTTTGAGCAGAAGTAAGAAAAATATCACAATTTTTCATCTTAAAGTCTTCATTTTTTCGGCGATAAAAGTGGCAATGTATTTGTATAGGCGTGTTTGCGTAATGTCTTGAAGGAAAATGCTTCCAGTACAACACCAAGAACGTCATTTTTTTTTTCACTGAATACTTTTCTTATAATGAAGCGATTTAACGTGTACCCACAATCTACGTTATAAAGCAGTGTTTTTGTTGGTTGTTTTTGTCCGCGTGACTATTGCTGGCTATGAACAAAACCCAGGCAGTAGTGTTTAGTCTTCTCCCTGTGCCATCAGAGGGCTGTGTAAAACGTAAAATCTAGACTGGACTCATATACGGGGTATTGACTTATCAATAGACACAAAGAAAATCTGGACTGGGCTCGTGTACGTGGCATTCTCTAATACAGAAACTTCACGCCTACTGTTTATTGTTGCTGACAATTAACAAAATCGAGGGACTGGTTGTTTATAGCACCTAAGAGGTGCAGTGTAAAAAGTAAATTCTGGGCTGTGTTCGTGCAGGGGGGCTTTGGTAAATAGTGTATACCTGATCAGACGCGACATAACGCGGTGTCTTCTACTCTGCTTGCTTAAAATACTGGAATTTAATGGTTCAACGAACAGATCAATTCTCAGTTCAGGATATATTTTCTCAACGTACACTCAGAGACGATCGACCCACCGGTACTCACAGTGCTTTGACTTAACATTTCCCCAACTAAGTTGTTACTGTTACGCAAACAATTCTGCAAATCAACTCAATACATCTTAAACAATTATGTAGACATAACTCTACATGGAAATGTACCTAGCTATATAAAAGCGGTTAATTCAGTCCTTATTAGTTTCTCTGTGTGTTCTAACGTTAGAAAGTCTTGCAAACTAATGTGATTTTTCAGGGCCATAAAAGAGTTGAAACCGACCCGCACACGAGTACTGCATGGTAAACAGCTTAGAGAATCTAAGCTTGCCCAGGCAAAGCGGTGCGAGTCGGCTCACCCATGCTAATAAACTCTATTGGTTTCATTGGACGGCAGGGATTGAGATGAAGGTAAAAGTCCCGCAAATTGGAAGCAACGTCTCCAAAATGACCTTTAAAGTGTTGACGGGAACGCTAAACCTTAAATCAATCAATCATTCAATCAACCAATCAGGGCCATAAAATACTGTTGCTAAAATATTCCTTCTTTTCAGACCAAAGATAGATTTAGATAATATGGATACTCGTTAGAATCGCCTCGACGAGGCAGTTTTAACAAATACATATCGATCTACTCAGTGCTATAACAGTAGTAAAGAAGTTGCATTCACCCTTGCGAAACCTTGCATTTTTGAAAAGCCCCATGGATAAATTCAACGTATGCACTGAACTAATATTTTCAGGTTATTAACCCCAAAACGTTTTTGGAAATGACTACCCCCATTTGCCTAGCGGTCCATAAAAGGCACAAAGAAATATTGAACTAATTTTTCGAAAAGTAGAGACAGAAATCAGAAAAGTAGAGACAGAAATCAGCCTGCGCATATGCACAGTCTGGTCAGGGGTTTTGCTGTTTTTGTCAAAATACTTGCAGCGAGCAGACGACAATTCTTCCGACTGACAGTGAAGCGCTTGGCATTAATGGGTTATTTACAGTTCAATGGGAAACAAGTCTTAATTAATAACACATTTACGCAGCTGGTCTCTACTAATGATATAGCAGTCTACCAAAGAAGAAGTAGCCATCTAGTGGAGATAACGACGAGGGAACCAATCTATTGATCCACCTGAAGCAAACGCTTGATTGCGTGGCTGAGAAGCGTCTTGCAAACCTTGATGCTTTACCATATACATTTTCCAATCTCGTCCATATTCTTACTGCGTGGGCCTAATAGGCCCACGCAAAAACACGCCTATACAAATACATTGTCAGCTTTATCGCAGACAAAATGAAAATTTTAAGATGAAAAATTGTTATTTTGTTCTTATTTCTGCTCAAAATATAGACTGTGGGTACTCGTTTGAACCACCTCATCGAGGCGGTTCTGACGAGTACCGACAATCTATATTTTACACCAGAAATAAGAAAAATTATGTTGACCCCTGTGAACCCTAGTTTTACTGTATAAAAAGTGGAGTTCAAGGGGGTCACAATTATATATACGTGTTTTCGGGATGATAACGAAGCATGCCGAGTGTTGTTTGACTGTGAAACGTAAGGGAACTATATCTTTGAATATTAACCCTTATCATGCTGTTCACGACAAACCCTATCTTTACAAACAGTGTAGATCCAGATCAGATGGCTTCTTCAGTGTAGATCCAGATCAGATGGCTTCTGAAGAAGCCATCTGATCAGGTCAGTGTAGATCCAGATCAGATGGCTTCTGAAGAAGCCATCTGATCAGGATCTACACTGTTTGGCACGCAGTTTATGAATTTGTCGCAATAAATTACATCAAGTAATTTGATTGGTTGATATAATGAAATGGGTGCGGCTTAGATGAATATTCAGCAAGATAAGGGTTAACGTTAGACGATCCACACAACCAAATTTAACATGGCGTTTCTTTGTACGAGGGCTGTTCCAAAAATCGTGTAACTATCATTATTCTCTTTTACTGTTTACTGCAAATGCTGAGATAATTTTGACATGCTCTAGCTTTTAAATACTCTCGATCTATCTGAATGCACCTCTTTACCGGTCTGCAGTTTCCAACTCCTGGAACGGCGCCACCGATCAGATACAAGGGCATTTCTCGAAGTGTTTCTTTTTCAAGATAGATGTTGTTTTGGTTTTGGTACTGGAAAACGGCGGCAAGGGGACTTGCAAACTTGAATGCGGGAGGATGAGGTAGGACGGTGACCATCTCTGACTCCAAAAACCCGGTATCAAGGTTTGTGCGGATGCATCATCATGCAATGATTCTAATTCTACATCATTATATACATTTCGAGCGATTTGATTGGTTGAAATAAGTTTTATACTTCGATAAATCCTATTAGGAAGAATCTCAGATCTGTTTCACATAGCGTCAGGTAGTAATATAACGTGACGTCAATGATCACGTTTAGAATCCGCGCGTTACGTCATGTTTTATGAAGCGACGTCCACAGCGTTTGATTTAAAGAAGAAGAACTATTGAAAACGCAAATGTTAGAAGAGAAATAAACTAAATTAAAAGACTAGATGTTTTTCATTTTTGTTGTTATTTTTTCGCCTGAATTTCTTTCAATGATGGTAGCTTCTAATTGTTTGTTTGTTTGTTTGTTTTAGGTTTAACGTCCCCGTCAACACTGTAAAGGTAATTTTGGAGACGTTGCTTCTAATTTTGTGGGACTTTTACCCACCATTTAGATGAAATGACATCTCAGTCCCTGCCGCCCAATGAAACCAATGGGGTTTATAAGCATGGACGGTCCGACTCGCACCGCTTTGCCTGGATAATCTTTCCGCCGTGGCCGTTGGATTGTTCATCTTACGCTTTCGAATTCCAAACAAAATACCACTTTTGTTGTCATACTTAAACATTTCGCTGGCAAAGTTGGATTTACAGTGTAACCTCCATTTAACAGCCATCCTTGGAAAACTCCAAAACTGGTTGTTTAAGGGAGATGGCTGTTCAACAGAGGGCGATGTCTGAGATGATGTATGGCTTTTTATCGACAGACAAAAAATAGTGATTATTGAAGACACCTCAATATGAATCTACTAGAAGAAAAATGAATGATGGAGAGGTGTCATCTGACCCCTCTCCATCATTTATGTTTCATTTCACATGCTTATATTGTATTTATGCATATATCACAATGGTAGTTTTGAGAAAAATAAATTTCGAAATAAATAAATAAACCAAAAGAGAAATTCCTATTTTACATCCGATTTTTTGCTATTAAGTTAACTCTGGCTGTTTAATAGAGGGAATTAGATTTGATAAAGTGGCTGCTGGCTGGAGGAGAGAGGTGGCTGCTTAGCAGAGTTTAAATACATAGTAAAATTCTTTGAGAGGAATTATTGAGACTGCTGAAGAGAGATGGCTGCTTAACAGAGGTAACCATCAATGGAGGTTTTACTTTACAAAGTTTGTTTGTTTGATTTGAGGTTAAACGTCCCCGTCAACACTGTAAAGGTCATTTTGGAGACACTGAGATGAAATGACATCTCAAGCCCTGCCTCCAAATGAAACCAATAGGGTTTATTAGCCTCGCACCGCGGTTCCTGGACAGGCTTAGATCCTCTTAGCGGTTTACCAGTACTAGTGTGCGGGTCGGATTCAGCTCTGCGTGGAAGCATCATGCAGCCAATGTGGGCGGGTCTTAACTTTTCGCAAACAGTGTAGGCCCTGGTCAGACGCCGGGTCTGGTCTGGGCCTGCGCTGTTTGCCATGGTACCCGTTTGGGGGTTTCCGGTACTAAATGGGTTAATGGACACATCACTAGCGGAAAGCCAAAAAGGACAGATACTTTCCCACAAAATGGCCAACTCCGATGCTAAGCGGCAGAACAGTTACAACATTTTCTGTACAAGTGTTGTACTAAGAAACTTTGTGCGGTTCAGTGAAATCGAAGCCCAAAACATGACTTTAGAGCGTCAGAGTCTTATAGGAATGAATTACAGTCGAACTTCAATGGCTCGAACACCTTTGGGACCCCGAAAATCTGTTCGAGACAGGGGTAGTTCGAGCCACTGAGGGTTACTTTCAAGAGACATAACGAGATACTTTTAGACATCTTTTCGGTGTTTTATAATGAAAATGTATTATGTGTGTACTCATTAGAATCGCCTCATTGAGGCGATTCAAATGAGTACACACAGCATACATTCGCAAGGTAAAAGACTAAAATCTCCTTAATTACCCCCACTATTTCTTATGTAGAGGATTTTGCTAGGGGCTCAAGAATGGGTTCGACACATCCATGCTAAACGAGCCATCGGTGTTCGAGCCATCGAAGTTATACTTTATCATTTTTTTTTTTTTTTTTTTGGGGGGGGGGGGGGAGTTTATCGATGTGCACATCGATAAAATCCACAAAAAAGATTACTGCGTAAGGAATAAATTATCTTTTTGTCAAGGTATCATAATATTCATATATCCCTGTATTCAGATCATATCTCTTTTTTATTCCCATTATATTATTTACAAATATATATTTTATTCTTCTTTAATAACAAAACTAAAACTTGTGTCAACACCATTCAGGTTTGTTATTCTACCAAACACATCATTAATATATATTCTAATTCTATCAATAATTGTTTTGTTGACTTCACAATATGATATTTGTATTGGTTCTTTTGAAAATGGATAACTTCTCGTCGAGCCTGCTGTACTTACTGTATATATTGTGTCACTATATTTTCCGTCAACAATTGAATTACTGATTAGATCACAGTGAATGTAAAGTGCGCCAATGTGATTCGTTATATTTGGAGCCTTAGTTACAAAGCTTGATTCTCTTATTACTCCATTTTCAAAACCAATAAATTCTTTAAAAGCGCTGTTTCTTAGGTCAAGAATTAAACCCTTAAGATTTTTTTTTTTTTGGGGGGGGGGGAGTTTATCGATGTGCACATCGATAAAATCCACAAAAAAGATTACTGCGTAAGGAATAAATTATCTTTTTGTCAAGGTATCATAATATTCATATATCCCTGTATTCAGATCATATCTCTTTTTTATTCCCATTATATTATTTACAAATATATATTTTATTCTTCTTTAATAACAAAACTAAAACTTGTGTCAACACCATTCAGGTTTGTTATTCTACCAAACACATCATTAATATATATTCTAATTCTATCAATAATTGTTTTGTTGACTTCACAATATGATATTTGTATTGGTTCTTTTGAAAATGGATAACTTCTCGTCGAGCCTGCTGTACTTACTGTATATATTGTGTCACTATATTTTCCGTCAACAATTGAATTACTGATTAGATCACAGTGAATGTAAAGTGCGCCAATGTGATTCGTTATATTTGGAGCCTTAGTTACAAAGCTTGATTCTCTTATTACTCCATTTTCAAAACCAATAAATTCTTTAAAAGCGCTGTTTCTTAGGTCAAGAATAAAACCCTTAAGAATTGTAACTAAACATCTAAAGCAGGTCAAATCAAATTCAATGTTAATTGGACTATCTTCTCCAGGTTCCATATCGCCGTTTTCAATTAGAATCGCTCGTATATTGTCTGAGAGTTCTGAATAAGAATAACATCCATTTGTAATACTAATGTTTTTAAATTATGTGCCATTGTAATACGTGATTATATCCTTATTATAGTCTTGACTGACATTATACCATGAAAATGTCACCGTATTTATTTCCTTGAGTCCCATACATGCTCTTTCGTTTCTATCTAGTGTTAATGGACTATCAAATAATGTTGTTAAGTCACTCGGAGTGTTATTAGAATAAACTACCCTTGCTACTTGAGAAGAAAGTGCAATTTCTTGTTCCATCTATATATTAAACGTCTATATTTTTATGAAATATTATAATAAACATATATTGCTGCCCCTGAATAAGTAATTCTAGGAAAATTCTTATATACCAGATTACAATTTTCTCCACGCTCCAAATCAATATCATGTTTGGGACTATGATTAGTAAAATGTATCGTCTCGTCTCTTGTGTGTAATTCAATCGAAAAAGAATAGGTGATGTATGGTATACCTTCCTGGTTGTTTAATTCTTAGCCATGTGGCAGTGTCACTTGGTTCTTCAAAGAAAATATGTGACATATTATTTTCCTTAAGCCTAAATGCATCTTTGTGGTGACTTAGTATATAAATTCAGAAAAATATATAAACGCAATGACTTTAGCACCTAATTTCGTAAAATCATTCTTCGATATAAAACGACTGGGTACAACATGGATATTATACGACAGACTGCATGCATGGTAGTTAACCCAATCACGGTTGGCAACTTTGCTTCCCTCTTTAATTGCACGCCGGTGGGTCAGGCCTCAGATTGAATGACGGTACCAACGTAAAGGCTTATTGAGAATTAGAGAGATCTAATTCAAGGTAATGTTGGTTGAGGCCTGATGCTCTGTCTCTGGTTGGGCCCGTCGGAATCTAACTGTTGGTTTTCTTTTGCTCCAGCATTTCAGTGGTTTCTTGCTGTCGAGTCCTCACCGTTGTCTCACCTCTGTGGTTCTTTGATTATTTGTGTTCACGGAGATGTTGCACTGATGAGTTAGGAGGCCTTCATGCGGACTGAACAAATTATTTGTCTAAATCGCGGCGGAAGTAAGGGCGAGGATTGTGGCCACGTAAAATCGATTTAAGCCCCCAAGTGGAAATCTTTCCACTGACCGTTCCAAGGCGGTTCTTCTGTGGCGATTTATTTATGTTGTTGTTTGTTACTTACTGTGTGTATCACTTGTGTCTTTTAATTTTGGATGGCCATATGGCCATTTTGTGGGAAAGTAACTGTCCTTATGGCATTCCTTTGTTTAAGTTTCCATTGTGGTCTGGTCACTTGGTGTTTGTGTTTCTTTCCCTTTGGTGTCTTTGATGGGTGGAGTAAGTTAATTGTATCGATTCCTGATCTTTGTTTTACTTCTACTTTGTATTCTAGATACGTAGCTACATCTGAACTTTTAGGATGCGGCCCAAATTCAACATTTATATATGCATTTCCTGAAAGTTTAAATGGGTAAATTGTTAATCATATGTCCTTTAACTCATATTTCAGTAATAATACCTGAGTATTAGCAAGTCCAAATAATCTATTAAACCCATCTACCATATTCTGAACAGATTATTGCTTTCAATATCTCCAATGTTATCATTGGGTGCTTGAACTCTTGATGCTACATACCTCAAAGTTACAGCATCGCCCCTTTCAATGGGATCACCAAGATCACTAATTCTGTGTTGGTTCATCTGTAAATTTTCATCTAGTGTAATGTCTTTATCAGCTCTCATGTTTTTTGGTCAACAATTTTCAAATAATCATTAACACTTTTGACTGTTACAAGGTCAATTTCATATTCTTTGTTTTCTTTTGGATTTCTTGGATGTGGTACATTCAGTATTCTGTTGTTGTCCATATCAAAGTTTGATGTCATTTGCTTTTTTCCTTTAAGTATGCCTTCTATTTTCTTAATGGACCTATTTATTCTTCTTATTTTATTCTCTGTATCAGGTTTCATTTCTCCATTCACTTCCCCGTTTATTCCCCCCATTTCTGCCTTAAGACTTTCTAGGCCATCTATTAAACTTTTAATGTCTTCTTCATTTGTTCTTATGCTCCATCTAGCTCCCCGTAGGGATGATTCAAACCTTATATTTTCTGAAGTATTTGTTTTAGTTTCATAGTCAATAGCTTCGATTACTGTTTTTTTTTTTTACTTTCTATGTCTCCCCTTTTTGTTCATTAATTCCTGCTCTTGTCTCTCCTATTTCTCCTTTTATTCTTTTGACCATTCTTTTTCTTCGTTCAATGTCTTCTTGAAACTTATTATTCAGTTCATCCAATTTCTGTTGTAGATAATCATTACTCACTTGTTGTTCTTTTATTTTATTAATAGCCTCATTGATCGACTCGACTCCTTTACGGATGTCATTTCTGAGTTTTCCTATAATCTCATTTTCATTACTATCTATTTCTGATCTTAAACTCTCACTCGTTGTTTCCATTTTTTCTGTAATAAATCTAGATCCTCGTGGTGCAGCTTTCAATTCTCCATTAATTTATCTTGAACCGATTTAGTAGCATTTTTATTTTTTTCCATTTCTGAAAGCTCCTCAAGTTTATAATCATATGCAAACTTTTGTAATCTTTTAAAAAGAAATCTCTTTTGAATAGCATCTTTGACGTTAGTTGTATCTTTCAAATTTGTTATATTATTGTTTCCCATATTGAGGTCACTATGAAGAATATTTGTTTGATTTTTACCTTTATGAAGATAATTGGCACTTTGCTCTATTTTTTACATACTCAGATGCAAAATGTATTATGCTTGCAGAATCTTCTTTATCTTTTTCACCAATATAATTAAATATTCCCATCTATATTATATGCTACCGTAAAAATTCTTCTTTATCTTATTTTTTATCTTGTCAATATAAATTAAATCATGTTCTTTACCAAATGTCGCATTATATTTTTTGATGGTATATTTGGTTCTTTGAATATACTTACACCTTCTTCCTTAGTTGGACGCTCGAAAATATATATAATGTGTACAATTAAATTACAACTGCGTCAAATAAATTACACAGCAATTGTGTTTCCTCCCCTGAATAACAGAATAATATTATTGGTGATATCATTTTAATTCTTTTCGCAAACATAATCATCAAAACTTATTACTTTCTGGCCAGCGTTGTCCATTTCAACAACTGGAATAATCTCATCATTTGAAGCAAATAGTATGTCTTCTAATGAAACTTTGTGTTTGACCGCAGTTTTATTTAACTTTTCATACAATATATTGCATTTACCTTGTTCAAGATTTTTTGCATATAAATATATTTTGTCATAGTATATCAACGAACACAATAACATATTGATTAATAAATGTGTTTTTCCCGTTCCTGAAGCACCGCATATCAACATTCGAAAACATTGGTCTGGCATAAAATCTTTTAACTGTTTAAATTCCACTTTTGTGCTCTGTATTTTATCATCATACTTTGGTATATCCATCTATATTATATGTACATATTAAAATGAAAAATCATATTTCCAGCCCTTATCGTTGCATATTTTTTCCCAAATATTATCATGTTCTCGCAAACTATGTTCTCCTTTTGGAAGTTTAAAATATTTTGCATGTTCCTCCATGCCTACAATTCTAAATAATTTATTTAAAACATATGAATAACAGAGGAAATTCTTTCTTTCTGACACACATAGTTTTTCAATATGAACAAAAAATCTCGTGTAATTCATTAAAAATTCGTTCGTTGTCTTCATTCGATAAATAAATTTGCGGGATCCCTGTTATTCTGCTATAAATTTGTTGCATATTGTTATAATATGAAGATAATCCATGTTTTTAATATCAATTTTATAATTGGTATTGTGCGTCCGCCTTGGCGCTTGGCGCCTGGTGCTCCGTCTTTGGTCGGGCCCCTCGGGGTCTGGCTGTTTGTTTTCTTCTGCTACGGCGGTTCTGTTGTTGTATGCTGTCGGGTCCTCAGCCTTGTTTCGTCTCTGTAGTTTTTTTTATTTGTATGTTCTCGGAGATGTTACACTGGTGGGTTTGGAAGCCTTCTTTCGGGCTGAGCGGGATTGGTGTATACCGCGACGGGGGTGGGGGCTGGGATTGTGGCCATGTGGGGTCGATTTGGGCCCCCAGTGGGGTTCTTTCCACTGGCCGTTCAGGGGCGGTTCTTCTGTGGCGGTTTATTTATGTTGTTGTTTGTTACTACTTACTGTGTGTATCACTTGTGTCTTTTTTATTTTGGATGGCTATTTGGCCATTTTGTGGGAAAGTAACTGTCCTTATGGCCATCCTTTCTTTAGGTTTCCATTATGGTCTGGTCGCTTCGTGTTTGTGTTACTTTCCCTTTGGTGTATTTGATGGGTGGAGTAAGTTAATTGTATCGATTCCTGATCTTTGTTTTACTTCTATTTAGTAAATCATTTTTAACAATTTTAAACACTTCATCTGGTACGCCTCGGCATTCTTTTGCTTGAAAGCAATTTAGCATCTTTTGAAAGATGATTTATTGATATATATTGCCCACAATTCCTTTTTGTTTTATATTCATTAATAGCACCAAATATAGTTTCATCACATTTTTTCAAACATAACACCCCTCTGATTGACATGGTGTACTATCATTTTTACACTTCGAACACCATAAGGAATAATTTATTTCTTTATTTTTGCTTGCTCCCATGATTATACAATATTGATGTACCAATTCTTTTTCGTCTGTGTTGCTTTCAGAAAAATAGTACTGGTATAATATTTCACCGGTCTTACATGTACATGTATATTCAGCATTCAGCAAGATTTTTTTAATAATCTTGTCGTATTTTACCTTGATAATTCTGGTGCATTCTATAGATTGTTTTTTTTTTTTTGTTTGGCCATTTTATATAATAATAATATATTTTGTAATAAGTCTACTTTGTTTTTGTTACCTTCAGGAAACTAACACTGTTTAAAAACGCCTGTTCTATTTCTAAAATGAGCTTGCCGTATTTCACTTAGATAATTCTGATGCATTTCATGCGGGTTCATGACAAAACATAGAAAGACAAAACGTAGACCGGACATAACATAGACGCGACAAAAGACAGAACGACACAACATAGAAAAAAAAGATAGAAAAAAAATATAGAAAAAAAAAAAACAGAAAAAACGTAGAAAAAAAAAAAACATAGAAAAAATTTCAAAAGCATGAGAAAATTTTATTGACACAATCTTTCCAAATATATATTTATATATATAAATATATATTATCCGCAAAAATAGCGTACACATTTCGAGTAAATTATTTTGTCTTTATACATGTATTTGTCAATATTGTACAAAAATAGCGTACACATTTCCAGTAAATTATTTTGTCTTTATACATGTATTTTTCAATATTGTACAGGTACAAAAAGCCTTCATAGTCAATTCGAGACTTTCCTTTCTGTGTTTTTAAAAGTTCCATTCAAAACTAGGTCTAAATGACCAGTAAAATAACGGTTTTCACAAATATAACTCGGGTAAAAAAAAAAAAAGAATGAACAAGTGAACACATAGTACCGGTAATCTTAACTCATTTTATTTCAATAATAATAATAATAAAAAAACAATAATTACGGTATACTGGTACTTTATATCACAAGCACTGTTACAATAGTCATCATAATTATAAGCGACGCTCAATAACTAATCAATGACTGGCTGGTATTTAACAATATTGGTCGGGTGCGACAAAAGGTAGATAACTTTCTTTCTTTTGTCTTTTTACTAATTGTCTTTCTATTAATGGTCGCTTCTGTCCAGCGTTGTCCATTTCAACAATCACGTGATGTTTATGAAGTTCGATGAAATCTAAGGGACACATTTGTGGCATATAAATTAATTTCTGCTAGGACTTTAGTGAAACTTTTAAATGTGATATTAGTTGGAATCTTATATAAAAGGATGGTGTAACAAGACTGGTAAAAAGACTTTGATTTATTGCATTTTTTGAGTTTTCTAAAATTTCAATCACAATTTCTATAACAATAACAATAGAGAACAAAAGAATACACGTCATCCTGTATACGTCCAACTAACAAGTGCCCTGAGGTCTTTCTTTACTCGTCTTTGCAGTGAGTAAAATTAAGTGCGCCTCATGGCCTGAATTTCGTCACGCATGATAAGAGACGTTGACTGCAATAGGCGATAATGCTTAAATGTAACTGTGAATTATAATCTCAACTGTAGAAGTCATTAATATGGACGAGATTCACTCTGTTAACCGAACCGAACCGAAAGAAATAAAGATAGGACTTGATAACTACGAAAGTCATTAATATGAACGAGATCCACTCAGCCAACCGAACCGAACCAAACTAAATGAAATAAAGATAGGACTTGATAACTACGATTAAATACGAGTGCATATAAATTGTCAAAATTGTATTCACTATGACTAAGGGGAATAGAAAACAACGGTCGCCTAAGCAAAAAGCCCAAAGCAATCAAAACAGCAGTGTAAATAGTTCAGGTATGAACTTTACCAACACTTCACCATCACCTTTACCTTCGGTATCTCAGACAAATGGAAGTTTTGATATGGCACCGCCGCCACAACCCCAATCAACGAATGTTCAAGGAAATAGGGCAGGCTCTAGCGGTATTTTAAGACAGTCGATGGACATTTTGTATGGTCAGGTCTGCCCCCAGCAACCGAATACAACAGTGGGCACAAATATGACAAATATGACAGACAATAATAATATCCCAAATAACAGAAACACACCAGACTAGGGTTTGCCGGTACCGACCCGAACCGAACAAAATATGCAAACTCCCCAAACTCAATATTCACAGCAAAATTACCAATATAATTATAATCATAGACATACTAATAGATTGAATGAAACTCAGCAACCTCTTAATAAAAATATCGAGTGTGACACTGCGCCTGCGTGGGCTGCCAATATGATACAGAATCTGGGCCAGCAACTACAAATTATTCAAGATCAACTTGAGGGGCAAAATCAACGATGGAAAGCTGTCGAGTCTAAAATTGAACATCAAAACAAACGAATGACAAATATGGAAGCCCAAATGAGCCAGATAAATTCGTTTAGACAAACATTGAATCAAACAACAAATAAAGTTGACACGCTGAACTGTGACGTGAGATACTTACAAACAAAAATGAATGATTATGAAAGAAGCATTCAAAGTTACAGTGACATATGTGATGGAATAACATCTACAAATAATGAAACCGAATCACAATTAAACTTCCTAATGGATCGAGTAAACACACTTGAAGAAAATCAAAGTCACTTAGAAACTAAACAATCCCAAACTGAGGAAAAATTAATTGATATCCAATGGAGAACCATGCGTGAAAATTTAGTGTTCAGCGGAATTCCAGAATCTGATGTAAGACGTGGCGAACAAGAGGACTGTGAGGAATTAATCAAAGAGTTTCTAAGATCAGAAATGAAAATTACAATGGATATAAAGTTCGACGGGGTTCATCGCCTGGGAAGATACAAACAAAATCAACGGTATCCAAGACCTATAATTGCCAAATTTACAAATTACAAAGAACATGTCAGGAGATCCGCCCCCAAGAAACCTGATAGGAACACAATATAGAGTAAATGAACACTTCCCACCCGAAATTGAAAATAGAAGAAAATTATTATACTCAGAAGCAAAACAAGCCAGACAAAACAAAATCAATGAAGTGAAATTGGTCCGAGATAAACTATATATAAATGGGCGGCAATTTATTCCCAACACAACTGACAATCAGTTACATAATCCACGAAATAATAGTAATAGTCAGACAAAATACGGGCCTCCGCGAAGATTTGATCAACGTTATGAAGACCGACAACAACAACTAAATGTGCAAAACAACGGAACACAGAGATGGCAACAACAGAAAGTTCAAACCCAGCCACAATTAAGCTGGAACCAACAGAAAAATAGGTCAGATTTTCGCACAAATACATCGGAAAATAAAACATCTTGGCTTGGGTCTAGGAGATTTGTGACCCAGCGAGATTCGTGGGAAATCCCGACATTCAACCGATTTGAAATACATCCACAAGAATGTATCACACCGCAGCGGGCTGGAAAAAAAAGAAAGCCACATCGCCATTAGATCAAGAAATAACAATGAAAAAGCAAAGAGAATGCGACACAGAGACAAATGACTCAAACAATGTGATTGACATTAGCGACAATATTAGCACTGATGAGAACGAACACCGTCTAATATCACAAAACGTAACTGAGACAATATCGTCTTTATCATCTCCACATAAACATCAAAGACAAATACAGATGCCCACACCAGTAGATAGCAATGCGCTATATTACGGACCATCAGTTATTTCAAACGAACATAACGGACCAGTAACAACTGAAAATGAGAGCCAGGATATTGCAATTAACTCTGAAATGGTAAATGATTCTAATTCCAGTCAAACTGTGACCGATAAGACTGAAGACGTAGAAACAGCCTAGGATGGCGCGGAAGACAACTCTCACTCAATAAACGATGCCCATCCCAATTCTGCAACATGTGCTGAAAAAGTACAAATCAAGTTTTTATCTTTAAATGTGTGTGGATTGGTTTCTAAATTGAAGTTTCCTGAATTTATAAATTTAATTAATCAATTTGACATAATTGGGATTCAGGAATCAAAAACAGACAACACTGATGTAATTAATATCCCTGGATATTCTGTTTATCCACATAACAGAGCTCATATTTCGAGGTTCAGGTCAGGCGGAATAATCTTAATTGTAAAAAACGAAATCGCCCCTTTTATTAAGGTCGACCAAGAAAGAAATTCCAAACTCATCTCGTTATTTTCCATTTCCCGACACCTTTGTCGATTACAAGACGACATACAATGTGGTATTGTATATGTACCCCCTTATGGGTCCAAATATGTAGCTGATGACCCTTACCTCGAATTACAGAGCGAGTTACTTCGGAACTGTGCTGAAACCAAACACATTTTGCTTTTTGGAGATTTTAATGCGCGAACAGGAACATTACCCGACTGCATAACGTTTGATGAAAGGATCTGTGAGGTCAACAATCTGAATGATTTATTAGACGAAAGCACAGAGCTTTTTGACAAACTGAATTCGTATAATGTTCCTGTCGAAAGAAGCAATGCTGATCGTACTGTAAATACTTACAGACGACAGTTACTAGAATTGTGTAAAAATAACAATTTACTGATATTAAATGGAAGATTAGGCCAAGAAAACACTGAACCGAAAGTTACTTGTAAAGACAGAAGCACCGTTGATTACTTTTTAACAACGGTTGACAATTTTATATTCATTAATGATTTGATCACCCATGAGTTCTGTGACTTATACTCAGATGTGCACTGTGCATTATCTTTGACATTAAGCATTGACGCTTCGATTGATATAATTAAGAAGCATAAGTATACTAAGAACACGTCAGATCCTAAAGTAAAAGCCTGGGATTCCACAAAAGCTGATAAATTTATTGAACACTTTGATATTATAAAAGCAGCTGAAATTGAAATCCAAATAGACAAAATGCTCGATAACGGTAATATCTCGAAAAGGGATGTAAACGAGGTTATTGAAAATGTAGGCAATCTATTCAAATCATGCTCAAAAGACACATTTGGTGAGAAGTACTCTAATACTTACGATAAAGTAAAGCCATGGTTTAATTTCGAATGCTCCCGCACACGAAATTTATACCATAAATGTAGAAAAATGTACAACAGATATAAAACAAACTATTATAAAAATATTTTTAAATTTGTTAGCAAAAAGTATAAAAAACATTATCTAAAACACATAAAAAATATAAAGAAAACAAGATAAAAGATATAAGAAATTTAAAAATTAATGATCCAAGAAAATATTGGAAAATAATAAATTCACAAAACAAAACTGATAGTAAAAAAAAATAGCTTCATTGGATGACCTATATAACTTCTTTAAAACACCCAATTCAGAAGAATCTGATTCACATGATACACATTTTAACGACCCAGATTTATTAAATGATGCAAGTAACGAAGAAATCAACCAAACTATAAGCGAAAATGAGATTCTACAAGCTGTTAAGTCTTTGAAAGTTAAAAAATCGCCTGGCGTAGATGATATTGTAAATGAACAAATAAAAAGTACAGTTTCTTGTATGTTGCCAATATATGTTAAACTTTTCAATATGATATTTGATACTGGAATTATACCTGAAAATTGGACTATTGGAAATATCAAACCGATATATAAAAACAAAGGTGATCCCAAACAACCAGAAAATTATCGACCCATAACTTTGGTTAGTTGTTTTGGGAAACTATTTACCTCCGTCATTAATAATAGACTTACAAAGTATGCCGAAAGCCATGACTTAATAACATCATCTCAAGCAGGGTTTAGAAAGCACTATTCAACGATAGATAATTTATTTATCACTAAAAGCTTAATGGATATTGTAAGGTCTAGTAAGAAAAAATTATACTGCTGTTTCGTTGATTTTAAACAAGCTTTTGATACTGTTTGGCGTGAAGGGCTTTGGAATAAATTACTACGAAGTAAAATCAATGGAAAATGTTTTAATATTATATACAAATTATACGAAGACATAAAGTCAAAAATTACAACCTCAGAAGGAGTATCTAATTATTTCAGCTGTAATGTAGGTGTTAGACAAGGTGAAAATTTGTCACCATTTTTATTCTGTATCTTCTTAAATGATTTAGGGACCTACTTACGTCAAAACAGTGTAGCTGGAATAACATGTAATGTAAATAACGATGAAATCATGAGTTTCCTAAAACTATTTCTACTCTTATATGCAGATGATACGGTTATTTTTAGTGATAACGAACTAGATATGCAACATGCACTAAATGTATTTGAAAATTATTGTACCGAATGGAAACTCACTGTTAATGCTGAAAAAACTAAAATAATGATATTTGGTCAGGGAAGGAAAAGTAGTGACTTGCAATTTACATTGAAATACAAAGAAATAGAAATTGTTAAAGAGTATAAATATCTTGGTATTTTATTGGTTCTTTCTTAACTGCAAAGAAACATATTGTAGAACAAGCAAGTAAAGCTATGTTTTCTCTGTTACGAAAAATAAAATGTTTAAATTTAGCTTTTGATATACAAATAGATCTTTTTAATAAAATTGTAAAACCTGTATTACTCTATGGTTGTGAAATATGGGGATACGGTAATCTTGATATACTAGAACGAGTACAATTACGATTCTACAAATATATTTTTAATTTAAAAAATTCAACACCATCTGCTATGATATATGGCGAACTTGGAGTCATGCCATTAACTGTGGATATTCAAACAAGAATGATATCTTTTGGGGCTAAACTTATACAGACCGAACAAGATGAAATTTACAAGTTATCGCATTTTATTTATGAAATAATGTATGCACTACATAACGATAAGGTACTTAAATCTCAATGGATAGATAGCTTAAAAACACTTATCTGCTCACTTGGATTTGGAGGCATCTGGTATTCACAGAGTTTTATAAATTTCAAATGGTTCACAAAAGCATGTGGTCAAAAATAAAGGATGTGTTTATCCAAGATTGGTTTGCATTAATTGAAATTTCATCATCTAGCAACGTATACAGACTTTTTAAAACAAAATTTGAGCAAAGCCTGTACTTATCTCTATTACCGTCCTATTACTGTCAACGCTTTTTAGCATTTCGAACATGAAACCATCGTTTACCAGTAGAAGTAGGAAGATGGAAAAGCATACCCTTACAAGAACGATTATATACATATTGTACCGATGATATAGGGGATGAGTTTCATTTTGTTCTAGTATGTAAATATTTTCAAGAGTACAGGTCAAAATATATACACTCATACTATTATAGACATCCAAATATTCTCAAATTTGAGCAACTAATGAGTACAACAAAGCCTAAGAAACTTAAAAAAATATGTATGTTTGTAGATATTATTATGAAAACAGTAACTAAAAGTTAAGAAGCGTTAGAAGCTCCCAATTTGATGTATTGTTGTTTTTATGGTTATACAGATAATTATCTTAGCTGGATTGTAGATATTCTTTTTAGTCAATGTGTTGGTTTTTGTCGGACTGCGACAGACCCATCCAAGGTAATCCATTCTTGAAATGAATTAAAGCGGAAACAAAACATTAATAATGTTGCACTGAGTTGAACCGGGAATGCCCAGATCAGCTTGCAAAAAACACTGGCTGATCTGTGCATTTGCGGTTTGACGGTGCATATGACAATGTCTCATGGTTATAATGAAAACGGCTGGGACCGAGGTCGGACATATTATTCGAACTTGGTTCTCACTGTTCGCCTAAGGACATAAAAAGTATTGATAAATATGATATAGATATTAATAATATATGAATGCGTTTTGGTATAGATGAATATATAACTAACTGTTTATTTAACACTCTATGAGACATAGTTATAAAGGAAATATTGTTTTTTTATAGCCTTAACTACTTCCTTTCATTTCGTTTCGGTAAGGTGGTAGAAACGGCTAATGTATTGGAAATGTTGCATATTTATGTGTGTGTGTATGTATATGTATATGTGTGTATGTGTGTACATGTATATATGTATATATAATGTATATGTGTGGGTGTATGTGTATATATGTATGCATATGTGTAATGTGTATGTATATGTATGTGTGTGCATGTGTATATGTACGCGTATATGTGTATATTTGTGTGTATATGAGTATGTGTGTGTTTACGCAGGCAAGTTAAATGCATATCTGTATAAAGTGTTTAACATTGTTTGGCTGCTAGGTTCTAATATTCTTCAAAGTGGCGATAAATTACCAATAGCTATACCTGACATTTATATTTGATCACGAACCGTTGTACGATACATTGGGAAGTGTATATCAATTTACTTATATGGGTAGTCGATCTCCCAATGAATATTATATTCACAAATAAACTGATAAATTAGTTCTAATAGGGATGGAGAAAGCTTAAAAACCTCCATCCTGATCAGGAATTTTGGTCAACAATCTAAAATGGTTGATACAGTACTATCGTCAATTGAAATTGTTTACACTGTAGATGTTTAGTTACAGCTAGGTTATGTACTTTCATACGACTCTCTTGCTGTGTACTTTGTATACCAGAGAATAATAAAACTTTGACTTGACTTGACTTGACTTGTCTTATGACGCGTCTATGTTATGTCGGTTCTTCATGCACTGGTTTTTGTTTGGTCATTCTATATACAATACGTACATAATATGTTTGTAACTGGTATTCTTATTTGAAGAAATACGGTAATGATAACCGTGTGTTTCCCTCTATAAATAAGGTCGATTATTATTATTATTATTATAATTATTATAAAATACTATTATAAAATGCATAAAGTAACCTTAAGGCACCTTTTCTCACATATTGGCTCATTTCATAATATATTTTTAATTGGTGTTCTTATTAGAACTAACTAGAAAAAAAACCGCGCAATCGCGGGTATACTTGATGCCAGGTTTATAGCAAACAATACTCTAGTGGTTTAAAAGTTGAGAGGTGGTGATATCAGGATATTCATTTTGAAGTTTACGCACGGGACATCAAGATAACACGCCTATGTAAAGAATATCCTGCAAACCCCACTTTAAATAGTAAAAAGTGGGGTTTGCAGGGGTATTCATTATTTCCTCATATCTGCTATGAACATAGATTGTGGGTATTCGTTAGAACCGCCTCGTCGAGGCGGTTCTAACCTGTTCCCAAAACCAATGTTTTAAGCAGAAATAATAAAAATCTCTTTTTTCCTTTGAAAATTTTCATTTTTTTGCGTGGCGAAAATTTTTTGAAGCCATGTTTTCTGACCGCGTGCTTCATTTGCTTGGTTGAGTTCGACAACTTGATAAGGGTCATTCAAGAAGGAACAAAATTTCAGTCGTTTTATCAGTTCTGTGATTGTGTAGCAGCAACAACAAATAATTTACCACTTTCAGACGCGAGCACTTACCTTGGAATTCATATTTTGTACCTGTACCTGTTTTGTGAAGGTACAAGTAGTGTATTTGGTCCAATAATCGAAACAACTGAAACAACCCAGTGGCGAAACGACTCGACATCGCAAATTTAACGCTCTAAGACCAATCGAAGTACCTATCGAAGTCGACCGTTTCGTCGATTTTCTTGTAATGAAGAATTCGACAGAAAATTAAAGAAAGAATGGAAAAAGCGCAGTCGTTTTTCTCTTTGCTCGGTTATTTTTTCTCAACTTCGGATGCATGAGCCTGTGCTCGAGAAGCCATGTTTTCTGACCGCTTGCTTGATTTGCTTGGTTGAGTTCGACTACTTTATAAGGGTCATTCAGGAAGGAACAAAATTCAGGTCGTTTTATCAGTTCTGTGATTGTGTAGCAGCAACAGCAAATAATTTACCACTTTCAGACGCGAGCACTTCCCTTTGAATTCATATTTTGTACCTGTACCTGTTTTGTGAAGGTACCAGTAGTGTATTTGGTCCAATAATCGAAACGTACGCTACGATGTAAGCCCTTGTTGACAAAAACGACCAATCGCTGCAGGTTTTCTGAGAAAATGGTTGGGAGAATTTTAAATTCGGCAAAATCACAAAATAAACGAAAATCATAGAATTCATAAATCAAAATTATAAATAAAAGCAAAATTGTGACAACTCGAAAGAATTCACCAAATGATCGGTGTTTTTGCAGTTTATTGGATAATCTATTTATTTAGTAGTATAGATACGGTAATAATAAAATATTGTTTGCGGGTAAACGTAAAATCATAGTAAACTTCCTACTTTGATCCCTAGATGTCAATGATCTACTTCCAATTTATCAAAATACTGCTCATTAAAATCATTAAAAACATCATTTCAAATTTCCCGCCAACATTCCACACATACCTGATTTTCACAGGTTTAAAGAGGAATGTGAAAATTTTATTTTTAAGACTGGGGAAGACAACTCTGTGTATCTATTCACTTAGGTTTTGTTATCATTAGGTTTTCGCAATATACATCATGTGGGTTTATTGTTAGCCACTTTTTGTTTCTTTTTAAAGTTTTCTTTTATCTTGAACAAAAAGCAAAAAATAAATTGTAGTCATGTAAGAAGTGCATTACGAAAACACGCCTATATAAATACGGTATAAATTTTACAGAGGAAAAACTGCTAATTTTAAGATGAAAAATTGCGATATTTGTCTATTATCTGCTCAAAACATAAATTGTGGGTACCCGTTAGAACCGCCTCGGCGAGGCGGTTCTAACGAGTACCCACAATCTATGTTTAAGAGTAGGAATAAGAGAAAAAAGGTTTACCCCTGTAAACCCCAGTTTTACTATATAAATGTGGGGTTCAAGGTGGTTGAAATTATATAGGCATGTTTTCGTGATGTTTTTGCAAGTCCACAAATAATAATGGAGATGACCAATATAAGCCAAAGTGCTTTCTGTCAAATCCTGTTCTCATTTTGTTTGTATTGTTCAATGTATGGTATTGCCATTCAATAAATACTGTTTAAACCAAATAATAATGGCTTGGACGACAATAGACTTAAAACTAGACTTATTATTTCATATTATGTCGAATTTAAAACTTTCACAATAATTTTATTTCTATACTTGACTATGCGAAGGCCATTCTTTTTATGAAAAAATATTTAGACTATCTCATCCTGTGAATAACTAATGACTGATTGTAAACTGTTACGAAAACACGCCTATACCAATACATTGTAACCTTTATCGCCGAAAAAAATGACAATTTTAAGATAAAAATTGTGATACTTTTCTTATTTCTGCTCAAAATTGAAATAAGAAAAATAAGGTTTACCCCCGGAAACCCCAGTTTTACTATATAAAAGTGGGGTTTCAGGGGGTCAAAATTATAAAGGCGTGTTTTCGTAATGAATGTCACTTAAGAAGCTCTCGGGTTATTCTGAAAACGCTATTTCTTGGGCAATTGAAAAACTAGATTCAGATCAGCGTACGCAGTTTGAAGAGACATGTTCAAAACTGGAAACTCTTTTGGGCAATAAGCCTAGGCCTAGAAAAACCAAGCTCACCGGAAAACAACTGCCAACAAATAAGGCAGTATTCGAAGATTATATCATAAAAGTTATAATGAATGGAAGGAATTAGAATAGATGAAGCAGGCAAGCGTGGAAGAAGCATTGAGGTAAAAACTGACTTTGATCTTAATACTGACTTTGTAAACATGACTTTGAAAGATCCTGGCGATGTTCACGTATAGATTGTAGATCTAGAAAAGAATATTCAAGTAATGTATTTTTTTTTGTAGATTCAATAGGGGGTTTGTGTATCAAACAGTGCATAAAAAATTTACACAGACTTCTCACATTGAACAAAAAGGCAAGGTGTAGTATCGCTACATGGAATTTTCATCATTGATAATGAGGTTTCCTGGACTTATATTGGGCGATTTAAACTTCTGCCAGTTTTTAAAGCACAAAGAAAGTCTACTTTCGTTCTTGATTTAAGAGACAAATAGTAAACTGTATATGAATGCAGATATCTCCATTTAAATGCAGTTATTTGTATTCGAAATACAGATATCTGTATTAAATGGGTATAAATCCAAACGGGACGCCATAGTATAAACAAGAAAATATCACAGATTTTCATCAGAATGGTAGTCTTTTTGAGATGTCAAAAAAGCACTATGTCGCACGTTTGTGTTATCGTAACAATAAGGACAGTGTCTCTTGATTATACAGTGTTATGTCTGGTCAACGAAGCATACGGTGGCAGTTTCTCGAGCCAAGTCTTTTTTTTTTTTTTTTTTTTTTTTTTTGGGGGGGGGGGGGTTACGGTCCTTGCCAGATTATTTAACTCATATCGAGCCGATCGTTAACCAGAGCTGGGCGAAAACCGGAGTACCCGGAGAAAAACGAACTGACCTTCCGTTGCAGAACTTGGCGTCTCACATGTGACCCGAGCGAGGCTCGAATCACAGCGGTGAGAGACCTAATGATTAAGCGTCAGCGCTCTTAACCACTAGGCCACGGACGCCCGTTTCGAGCCACGTCTTTAGGAAGGTCGTGCAGCGTATGTGTAAGGACAAGTTAACCCTTAAAATGCCTTGGGGGAATTGGAACAACTTCAGAGGAGGCAACTCCTGCAAAAATATTTTTGTCAATACGGGTCAACTCTTAAAGGAAACAATTTGCTCCTTTAAGAGTAGACCCCTTTTTTCGTTGTGTTCGTTTGTTTGATGAGAAGTTTATCGTCCCCATCAACACCGTAAAGGTCATTTTGGAGACGTTGCTTTCAATTTTGTGGGACTTTTACCCGACGTTGAGATGAAATGACATCTCAAGCCCTGTCGCTCAATGAAACCAATAGGGTTTATAAGCATGGACGGTCTGACTCGCACCGCTTTGCCTGGGCAGGCTTACATCCTCTAAGCAGTTTACCAGTACTCATGTGCGGTCGGATTCTGCTCAGCGTGGAAGCATCATGCAGTCCATGTATTTCTTCAAGCCCCAATGGGCGGGGGCCGGCTATGCAGCGTATGTGTACTGACAAGTTTACCCTCAAAATGCCTTAAGGAAAATGGGAACACCTTCAGAGGAGGCAACTACAAAAGTATTTTTGTCTCCCATGTCAATACGGCTCAACTCTTAAAAGAAAGAATTTGCTCCTGAGGAGCAAATTCTTTCCTGTAAGAGTAGGCCCCCTTTTCAGTGGGACAGGCCTTATAGAAAAGCGAACAGGAAGTCCGGAAAGTTATATCCCTTGGAAAAATGGCGGAAAAATATGGCAGGTGTTCCCATTCGCCATAAATGACTGTAGCGGATGCGCATTACGGTAACATACCCATGTGAGATAGTGTATTCTTTTATATCCCCAAAATTGCTACATTTTCGATGGGAATTTGAGCTATATTTTGTTATTTAAACTCATAATCTAGGTTGTGTGTGCTCGTTAGAACCGCCTCATTGAGGCGCTTCTAACGAGTACCTGCAACCTATGTCTTTGGGCATGAATAAGCAAAATAGCGAAATACTGTATACCCCTGTAGAGCCTAGTTTTCTCTATACAAAGTGGGGTTTAGAGGGATGTTCATTTCACGAACTTGTTAAAATGATGACTTGCATCACGCGAGCAAGTCTGTGAAATGAACATCCCCACTAAACCCCACTTTATATAGAGAAAATTGGGGTTTACGGGAATATACATTATTTTTCTTATTTTTGCTCGAAGACATAGGTTGTGGGTACTCGTTAGATGAGGCGGTTCTAACAAGCACCCACAACCTATGTTTGCAGGTTAAATAAGAAAAATATCGCACATTTTCATCGGAAAAGTAGCCATTCTGGGGATATGAAAAATGCACTATGTCGCACGGGTCTGTTATCGTAATGTGCATTTTGCATTTTGATTCTTATATCTTGTCAGAGAAAAAAGAAACTTAACGATTCATCTGCTTGACTCCTGGAAATTATTCATATGAAAAGCTAATTTTCGCTGAGTAAAACAACAAAAACAATAGGAAAAAATCCGAATGGCGTCTGTCTTAAAATTTGCATGGCGCATTTAGGATTGATAGGTTTTTATGTTTTTTACAGCACACTGGTTCAGCTGACTATCTTTATGGATTTTCATTTTTTTTATTTCCAACATGCATGCGCCATCTGTCCGTTCATCAACTTTATTAAACTTGCACCAATAGCGGTCCCCGCCCATCGGAGCTTGAAGAAATAGATGGGCTGCATGATGCTTCCACGCAGAGCTGAAACCGACCCACACGAGTAGTGGTAAACCGTTTAGAGGATCTAACCTGTCCAGGCAAAGCGGTGCGAGTCGGACCGTCCATGCTTATAAACCCTATTGGTTTCATTGGCCGGCAGGGCTTGAGATGTCATTTCATCTTTAATGTCGGGTAAAAGTTCCACAAAATTGGAAGCGAGGTCTCCAAAATGACCATTACAGTGTTGACGCCGCCGGGGACGTTAAACCTCAAATCAAACAAAGCATCAATACATGTATCTAAACACGCGCGAGTAAATGTTACAAACGATTTGAGCCGGCACCGGTAGCTCAGTCGTATGCGCGTCTGAGTGGTGACCAGGAGGACGCGGGTTCGATACCTGCCGGGGTCGGTAACATTCGTTCGTGGAGATTGATCATGGAATCTTTTCTACGGTCATTCTCTCCCTTCCGCTGCTTCAAGAAGGGCAGTTGTCAGTTTCTGGCGAAAGAATGTACACAGTACTGGCAAACCGCTTACATATAGTAGAACTTCGATGGCTCGAACACCGATGGCTCGTTTACCACGGATGTGTCGAACTCATTCTTGAGCCCCTAGCGAAATTCTCTACATAAGAAATAGTGGGGAATAATTAAGGGAATTTTAGTCTTTTATCTTGCAAATGTATGCTGTGTGTACTCATTAGAATCGCCTCGATGATGCGATTCTAATGAGTACATACAGCATACATTTTTCAAAAGATGTCCTAAAGTATGTCGTTATGCCTCCTGGCAGTAGCCCGCAGTGGCTCGAACTACCCCTGTCTCGAACAGATTTTCATGGTCCCAAAGGTGTTCGAGCCATTGAAGTTCGACTGTATAAGCGTGCCCAGGAAAAGTGTGGATATGTAGACTGACCGGCTCAAACATGACCTGTAACATCTAGGGTTACGATGACCCGTAAACACATAGCGTCAGAGCAACGGCCGGCAATCTCCATAAACCCTTATCTTGCTGAATATTCATTTAAGCCAAACCCATTTCTGTCTATTACCAATCAACTTACTTGATGTAATTTATTGCTACAAATCCATAAACTGAATGCCAAACAATGTAGATCCTGATCAGATGCCATCTGATCTGGATCTACACTGTTTGCAAAAATAGGGGTTTTCGCCAACAGCAGGCTAAATGTTAAACTCCAATACAAGCAAACAAAAGATTTGAGAGACTTTGCGTCAAAAAAAAAAAATAATTTGAACGTCTTATTGTGCGGGCGCATGTTTCAGTGGTATATGCACATGTAATGTAAGGAGGAAGTGGCTTGAAAACGTCTGCATTTCGACCTCGAGCGTTGTTAAAAATGCTCACGTGTCAACGTGAAAGTTCAAGACTCTAAATAAAACATCAGATTTATACCCGAGCATAAATAAATAAATTACTGAGTGGCTGAAGGTCGCGAGGAAGGTCAGACTCAATGACTAGTTTGCTGATTCTCGATAACGAAAACATGCCTCTAACTAACTAACTAAGCAACGCATGGACGCACGGACAGACGGACGGACTGGCTGACCAGCTGGCTGACTGACAGTCAATATCTAATTAAATTTAACTGAACTGAACTAGACTCAATACTTTTAGGTTGTATGGTGTATTAGTATAACCCTTTTATAGAGTCGACGCTTGTAATCTCGAACCTCACGGGACCGGATAAAAAAGTTCGAGTTATCCGTAGTACGAGATAACCAAAGTGTGACGTCAAATGTATGTCGGAGCCCATAATTTGCCGTGATATTGTTTTTTTTTTTTTTTTTTGTGGTTTTGGTTTTACGGCCCTTTCAAGATTATTTCACTCATATCGAGCCGATCGTTAATCAGAGGTGGGCGAAAACCGGAGTACCCGGAGAAAAACCACCTGACCTTCCGTTGCAGAACTTGGCGTCTCACATATGACCCGAGCGAGGCTCGAACCACAGCGGTGAGAGACCTAATGATCAAGAGTCAGCGCTCTTAACCACTAGGCCACGGAGGCCCGTACCCGTGATATTCTTGGTATTCTTGGTTATTCTAGAGTAATAGCACTCACATGCACAGCCTATTGAGTTTTTAAAATTCGTTTATGAAAGTAATGGAGCTTGTCGAAGTTAGCGATTATAAAAGATTTCTCACTTGTTTTGTTGTCTTTTAAATTCCTGCAAATTCGGGTATCCAAATAAGCTAAAAATAGATATGTACTTAAATGGGATGGTTCCCCGCTTGTGAATGCAATGCTGAGCAGTACGTGCTTGCGTCATACGGTAGTCCCCCGTATTGATTTAAACAGTTTAGGTCCTGCAGAGAAAGCTGGTCATGAGCCATCTTTTTAGGATCTACACTGTTTGTATGTGCATCGGGACAAGGGGCAATACTCAATTTTGACACTAAGGATGATTACGTAAAACAACCGGTCATACCTAATTTTCATTAATACAAATCAGAGCCGCCTTTTATCACGGAAATCTTGGAAATCATTGAAATGAGAAGGTGTTAAGATCAAAGGTTGAGCACCGCGTGTCAGTATGAATTACACGAACGAAGGTATGGTTTGTGCTAATTTTAACGCACCTGGACAATTTGGAAAATTAAAAACATTGGGAGTATTGATGAACTGTTTTGTAAAGGTATATTATTATTTTCTTTAACTGAAAGACCGGCGGCATCGTTTTTTTTTTTTTTTTTTTTTATCTTTTTCCCATGAATTTCGGTTCGAGATACGCAGTAGTAAAAACAGTGAAAAATATATTTAGGGACTGAAAATGATGGGCGAGATAGCCGAAGTGTCGACTTAAAAGTAGTTTGACACATGCGAAGTTGAAATACAATAAATATATAGCGGAAATATTCGGGACTTATAAATCGGTTCGACATAAGTGATAGGGTCGAGATAGGCGAGGTCGAGATAACGAGAGTCAACTGTATTTATGAACGAGAAACCGTCGAACGCTGAGAACGATCTGACTCTGATGTACTCGGCTGTAGGGGAATGGGAACACGTAGCATATTTTCCCGCCATTTTTCAAAGGGAGACAACTTTCGGGAGTTCCTGTTCGCTTTTTTATAAGCCCTGTCCCACTGAAAAATGGGTCTACTCTTAAAGGAAAGAATTTGCTTCTCAGGAGCAAAATCTTTCCTTTAAGAGTTGACCGCTGTTGACATAGGAGACAAAAATACTTTTGCAGGAGTTTCGTCCCCTGAAGGTGTTCCAAGTCTCCTTAAGTTTCCTTCCGTAGATTTCAAAGTCATTACGATAACACACATGTGTGACATTGTGCATTCTTTCATTTCTCCAAACTGACTAATTTTCCGATGAAAAGGGGCAGTCCCTATAAGGCCCATTTTATGGCCACTTTTGAGACTCAACGTAGGATGTATGTGCTGTAATGTGGTGATATTTCAGATCCGCAGATGCAATGTTATTGCCTCTATGAGCTACCAAAATGGGTGAGGTAATTCAACCCTTTAAGAGACCTGTGACTCTTACGCTATTATCTCTAGCACAAAGCATCCTGGCAAGTGGGTCTTTTTAGTATTGTTTAGACCTTTATAGATGTTAAACATAATGTGTATGTTTCTGTGGAAAAATTCTTCACTTTACCACTATATTCACTTATAAGTCGTACCTCAATTTCAGCTAAATTTACTAACTGTCTTTACGCAAAACCACAACATACGTTTATTTCCAAAGCTTTTGCAAACGTACTTGACGGGGATAATTAAGATATAATAGACAATGCCAAATTATGAGCATTTCTTTCTTCTATAATTACTTATAGAGTTATCTGCCCCTGTATCCATTTTTGTTCATATTTTCTGTCATATTTAAAATCTGTAATTATATGGCAAAAGGATTCTTCAAAACAGTAAAAAAAATCAGCACACAATGGTTTTCCGTCTATATAATGAAGCTATTAGGTTATTTGTAAATATCGTCTTTGATATTTACCGGAGGCAGTTAACCAGTACCTAGTGAAAATTCTTTCTCCATCAGCTGACAACTGCTCTACTGGAATCAGCGGAAGTAGCAATATTTTCTTGACCAAATCTTCACGACGTAATGTGCCGGACGGGTCGATCTAGGGACTTCCTGCAACAAGTAATTGTACTGTTATATATATATGTTTTGAGGGGTCTCCCGTTGTTGTATATATGATTCGTGTCCCTGGGAACCATTTCATTTTGACATGGGTCTTCTCAGTGTCACAAAATCGTATCCGCTCTGTCACCCAAAAAATATTAAGAAACGCACTAAAAAAATATTAAGGAACATTCATGAAACTTCATAAAAATATTTCTAGATGCTTGTTTTATTGAATAGTTGATAGTTTTTGCGATGCTTAGGGACCTTCTGTTGAATTTCATGCTGTTATTTTGACAAATGTCATTTAAAAAAAAAATAAAAATTTTAACAACACACAGAATTATTTAAAAAAAAATCTTAATTCTGCTCATATAAGAGGATTTGGTACCAATTTTTTACATGTAAGAGGAATTGGTACCAATTGTTCACATTTTTCAAAAGTAATTGGTACCAATCCTTCACACCCAAGAAAAACAATACAGGTCACATGTGTGCCGAATACTTGCCAATTCTATACACGTCAAAATTATCAACGAGTTCTTCACATGTGTGAGGAATTGGTACCAAATGTCACATGTGTGTGGAATTGGAATCACGTGAACAAGTCCGTGAAATGAACACCCCCTTACACCCCACTTTGTATAGAGAAAACTGGGGTTTATAGGGGTAAACATTATTTTTCTTATTTTTACTCCAAGACATAGGTTGTGGGTACTCGTTAGAACCGCCTCAATGAGGCGGTTCTAACGAGCACCCACAACCTATGTTTTTAGTATAAATAAGAAAAATATCACTGATTTTCATTAGACAAGTAGCCATTTTGGAGATGTGAAAAATGCACTATGTCGCACGGGTGTGTTAGCGTAATGGTACCAATTCTTCACACCCAAGAAAAAGTCGCGAAAATTCTTCACAGGTGTGACGAATGCCTACCAATTTTTCACTCGTCAGAAATTATCAACATGAGAAATTTCAGCACATATTGTAGACCCCAAAATTTATCGAAATTGACTATACGTAAATCTCACATTTGGCAAATGTGACGTATTGGTACCATTTCTTCTTATGGGTGTTAAATTTATGAAATGAGAAATTATCGATTCATTACAGCCTTTTTATGTTTGTTATTCCCAGTTACAATTGTGCCAAAGTGAACCAAACTTTGATTTTCATTATTTAGCAAAGACAAGCAGTTTCGTCTTTGGATATGATATAGATTTTACTATATTTCTTGAAATTTAGAATTTACTTTCATTGGACTGTATGTGGAATGAGCTCGTACAGAAATTGTCATTTCCAACAAAAGGCGATGGCACTGACCGGGGTATATGTGCCCCACTGGACACTTTGTCTAGTATCTTCTTTTGCGTGTTATGTTCAAAAGTTTCATCATAGCATGAACTAACTAACTAACTAACTAACTAACTAATCGACTGATTGACTGACTTACTCATTGACTGACTGACTCAGTCCTGTGACTGACGAAAAGCCCTCAAATCTATGAAATGATTGATCACATGTACTGCTTATTTATCCTTTCATCCCTCATTAAAACTGACTGATTTAATGTTAACTGGTGTATAGTAAAAATTGAATAGTTTATATACCCCTAATGGACTCATAAATGTAAGACAGTCATGATCTCAAAAAGCTAACCGAGAATTGAAAATTATACATAAATGAGCAGTGTCACAATAAAAGCTGTTGTTTCTGATATCTGCAGTCAGAGAGGACACAGATTAACCTGCTCACATGTGCTAAGTTTAACTTTATTGGTCACATGTACAATTCTAGGGCAGCTCACAGGCTGGTAGCAGCAGCAGCCGTCATCTCCCGTCAGTATGTGCTTATTTTATGAGTCCTATTTCCACAGACCATGAGAGATATCTTGACAGCCAAAATTTTTGGATTGTAACAATCCAGCTTGAAATCGTCAGTCCTAGGAGTAGACTGACTGACTAACTAACCAACTAGAACCAGCTAACTGATTAACTTACCTTACTAACTGAGTGAAGGACGGACGCACGGACGTACAGACTGACTGACTGACCAGCTGTCTGGCTGACTGTCTAACTATTACGATAACACACCCGTCTGACATAGTGCATTATTTCATATCTCCAGAATGACTGCTTTTCCGACGAAATTTTTCTTCTGTTTACTCTTCATTATGATAACACGCCCGTCTGACAAGGCGCATTTTTTCACATCTCCAAAATGGCTACTTTTCTGATTGAAATCCCTGATACTTTTCTTATCTATACCGCTAACATAGGTTGTGGGTGCTCGTTAGAACCGCCTCGACGAGGCGGTTCTAACGAGTACCCACAACATATGTCTTGGAGCAGAAATAAAGAAAATAATGTTTACCCCCGTAAACCCCTGTTTTCTCTATATAAAGTGGGGTTTATGGGGGTCTTTATTTCACGGGCTTGTTCACGTGATGAACCTAGGTTGTTGGTGCTCGTTAGAATCGCCTCAATAAGGCGGTTCTAACGAGTACCCACAACCTATGTCTAGGATCAGAAATAAGCAAAATATTGTATACCCCCATTAACCCAAGTTTCTCTATATCAAGTGGGGTTTAGGGGGTGTTTATGTCATGGACATGTTCATACGATGTCACTTAACTTAACTCAACTAAACTAGGGAACGAAGAAACGAATTCGAACGTCGAAACGATCTATAGTGAACTGGGGCTTACGTGTGCTTCCGTAGATTTCCATAGTGGCGGAAGTAACATAATATCTCTTAGTTTTTATGCGCGTCATGTGCAAAGGTTAAATATATCCCCAAGCGACATTATGTTTCCGTGAATTTATGTTTGTGAATGCATCATATCAACATGAATGTGTCGCTTAATGTAAGTAAAACTAATCACACTATCAAGTTCGAAAATGAACATGTTGGTTTGTTTGTTTGTATTGCAGTTTAACGGCCCAGTCAACACTATTATAGGTCATTATTGAGCCGGTCAGTTTACCTACCCACAATTTTCCTGGACAGGCTTATACTTAAGCGGTTAACCAGTATAGTGCACATTCTTTCGCCAGAAACTGACAATTGCCTTTATTGAATCAGCGGAAGGGAGAAAATGACCGTAGAAAAGTTTTCATGATCAATATCTACGAAAAAATCTTGTGGACCCCGGCAGGTATCGAACCCGCGTCCTCCTGATCATCAGTTAGACCCGCAACCGACTGAGCTACCGAGGTAGACAGCAGGTTAACAAGACCGGGAAACGAAGACCCCCACCCCCTCCCTAAACCCCACTTCTGAAGAAGCCATCTGATCAGGCTCTATACGGTTTAACATTCAGTTTATGAATTTGTAGAAATAAGTTACATCAACTAATCTGATTGGTTCAAAGTCAGAAATGGGTGTGACTAAATTGAATATTCAGCAGGATAAGGGTTAATTTACATTTAATAAAAGTACAATCAAACTTCGATATCTCGAAACACGTATGGCTAGTTTATCAAGGAATATTTAGGCCCCGCCCATCGGGGCTTGGAGAAATAGATGGGCTGCAGGGTGCCTCCACGCAGAGCTGAAACTGGCAGTACTGGTAAACAGCTCAGAAGGACTAAGCCTGTCCAGGCAAAGTTGTTCGAGTCGGACCGTCCAATGCATATAAACCTTTTGATTTTCATAGGGTGACAGGGCTTCAGATGGTACTTAATCTGCGTGTCGGGGTAAAAGTCCCACAAAATCAGAAGAAACGTTTCCAAAATGACCTACATAGTGTTAATGGGGGCGTTGAACCTCAATTAACCCATTTAATACCTGAAACCCCCTAACGGGTACCCTGGCAAACAGTGCAGGCCCAGATCAGACGCCAAAGAACGCGGCGTCTGATCAGGGCCTACACTGTTTGTAAAACGTTCAGCCAGTTTTCAAATAGATTTTGAAGAAAACACAAGCTGACACCCCTAAATTTTTAAATGGACTGCTGCTATATATAGGAAGGAAGATTCCATTTGGTACAAAAAGGGTTAAACTAAACAAAAGCTAAGGATTATTCGAACTCGCTCCAGAGACCCCACAGAATTCTTCCCGTGGATCTAGTTATTCGGTCTAAGCCTACCCAGGCGAAGTGGTGCGAGTCGGATCGTCTCCACATATAAACCCTTTTGATTTGTTTGGGTGGCAGGGGGTGTTGATAAAGTGCGAAAGGAAGCTTCCTTACGCGAAAGGAAGATTATTGTGACGAAAGGAACATTTTTTTTTCGAAAATATATGAGAATAAAGTCTATACCATTTTTATTTATTTATTTGTTTATTTATTTATTTATTTATTATTTTTGTTGTTGTTGTTGTTGTTGCTTATTTTAAACGGAATTTGAGAGAAGTGATATTTATGTAGGAGAACATTTCTTATATAACACCATCTTTATACAGAAAAAGATAATTTAGTTTCGTATTACGAAAGGAAGGCGTAATATACGGAACCCGGGAAGGAACATTTTTTTTTTTATTTTATTAGTTGTGCGCACAAGATAATATCTTGTTCGCACAACTTCCCAAGATCTATGTTGTGCAAACAAGATAATATGTTGTGCGAACAAGATAATATCTTGGGCGCACAAGATATTAAGTTGTCCGATCAAGATATTATCTTGTGCGCACAAGATAATATGTTGTCCGCACAAGATAAATTATGTTGTCCGCACAAGATAATATGAAAGGAACGTTTTTTCTTTATAGTGTTGAGTATTTTAATTTAAATGATATTTACTCTGAGAAGGTGGTTCAGCAGAAGGATATTTACTCGTAATATTAACTGATTGTTATCGTGTATTGAAACAAAGAATTACGCTAAATACGCTAATTGTTCTGAAAAAGGGGACAATCCTTTGGAAGCAACTAAACAATCGAAAAACACATGAAAACTGTATGTTATTTGCTTTTTGCTATCACATTTTAAACAGAAGAAAATGCACGCTGTGTACTCATTAGAAACGCGTAAATGAGGCGAGACTAATGAGTACACACAATATTTTTTTTTTTCAACTTCTTAAGACATCCCTTAGCTGCCTAAACAATCGAAAAAACATGTGAAAAACTGTTAGTTACTTGCTTTTGGCTATCAAATGTTAAACAGAAGAAAATGAATGCTGTGTGTGCTCATTAGAATCGCGTCAATGAGGCGAGACTAATGAGTACACACAACGAATATTCTTTTTGTTTTTAAATAATAAAATTAATAATGAGCAGTCAATGGCACGTCATCAAAAATCCCTACGTTTCTGGCAGAGCCAAATACAACGCTGTTCTCATTATGTAAAGAAGGATGGACGGGCATTGATGGACAGACGGACGGACGGAGGCGTTCACAGTATCCTACACGCTATTAAAAACCAATTGAATAGATGTCAATGTTATGCTATATTATGCTATTTTAACATTTTATCTTGTTGATAAAGACTTTAATTTTACGACAGGGGGTATGCTGAATGGTTGCTTTGCTTAAGAAAATGTATGCCGTTTGAACTCATTAGAATCCCCTCAATGAGGCGAGTCTAATGAGTACACACTGCATTCTTTTATTTTGAAATAATCGACCCAAATCTCTTGATGCATAGAATATAAAAGAAAGATAATGTACAGAATTATTAAAGTTTTCACTTTGGCATAATGACACTTTCAAGATTATTTCGGTTATTTTGAGCCGATCGAAAATCATAGGTTGGGGAACCGGAGTGCCGCGAACAGCAAAGAAGTTGATCAAACTACGCGGCTGATCTGCGCCTTTGTCTTTCGCAAATGCAAATTTGTTTGTTTTGTGTGTGTGTGTGTGTGTTGTTTTTTTTTTTGTATTTCTAAGGACACGATTCATCATTAAAATGTTATGCATGGCTTAGGAGAAACGACAGAAAAACAACACACGCCTATATAATTTTGACCCTCTTGAACCCCACTTTTATAAGGTAAAACTGGGGTTTCCGGGGGTATACCTTATTTTTCTTATTTCTGCTCTAAAATATAGAGTGTAGGTACTCGTTATATTTTGAGCAGAAATAAGAAAAATATCACAATTTTTCATCATAAAATTTTTCATTTTTTCGGCGATAAAGGTGGCAATGTATTTGTATAGGCGTGTTTGCGTAATAATACAGAAAATATATAGTATGTGCTGTGTCCTTTTTAGGATGTAGAAAAAAAGAAACTAATAAAAGCTAGAAGGAAAGAGTCGGAATCCCGCATTGCACTGTACGTATCACTATCAAAGTCTGCCTACGGGCCTGACTACATAGAAAGAAAAAAGAGAAAACAAATTTAAGGATGAAAAAAGTATTATACAAAAAAATATTTAGCGATTATTGCGTATGCACGAACTGGTCTTCACAGAAAGAAAGAAAAATAAAGACGATCGGACAATCGTGTCAACGAAAAATAGGCTCTGGTGAGAATGCACGGTTGCACAGCCTCGCCTGAGCCTTAGGAGATGCTTCTCGCCAGTATGAATGACTCACGGATGGAGATGCAGTCAATCACAATGCACTATGTATAAGAAAACACTTACCGCGCAGAATATACAGTCCGTATTGTGACAGTTTTCACAGAACAAAAGGAGGTTTTAGCCATTTTGAAGAAAACGAGCGAATAACATGAATTTCCTGAAATAGGTTTTCAAAGACAACTTTCCAAACTCGGAGTCCGAGTTCCAAATGAGCAGTACCGCTTACATCGTATGAAGACAATAAGAGGCAGCAGGTGCCTTTAATTAATTTTCGCTTTGAAAAAGTCGGTTCTTTAACTAAACAAAAAAAAATCCACAAGACACCACTAATACGGAACCCAGGAAGGGACTTGCAAATAAAAAAAATCATGTCCCTTCCCGGGTTCCGTATTACGCTAATCCAATCAATTAATAACCACATTGTAAACATTGTCAGTTTGACAGTAATTGACCGCCATAGTGCGGTCTTTAGCAGGTGTCATTAGGATGACACACCTGTGTGATATAGGGCAATCTTTCATACCCCCCTCAAAGGTTATTTGCCTGATAATTTTGGACGCAAGTAATATCCGCCTCATTGTTTGTTTGTTTGATCTGGGGTTTAACGTCCCCGTCAACACTATAAATGTCATTTTGGAGAAGTTGCTTCCAATCTTGTGGGACTTTAACCCGACATTGAGATGGAATGACATCTCAAGCCTGCCGCCCAGTGAAACCAATAGGGTTTATAAGCATGGACGGGCCGACTCGCACCGCTTTGCCTGGGCAGGCTTAGATCCTCTTAGCTGTTTACCAGTACTCGTGTGCGAGTCGGTTTCAGCTCTGCGTGGAAGCATCATGCAGCCAATCTATTTCTTTAAGCCCCGATGGGCTGGGGCCGATCCGCCTCATTGAGGCGGTTCAAACGAATACCCACGACTTGTGTCTTGGAGCAGAATTTTGGAAAAAGAAATAGCCCTGTAATCCCCAGGTTTTCTATAATGCTGGGTAAACAGGGATGATCATTACGCGAAAATGTTAACGATGTGAATTCATTGTTCATCTCAGGTCGCCGCTTTTATTTATTTTATTAAATAATTCTGTATAGTGCCCCCCCCCCCCCCCCCCGCACACCCCTGCTCGACACACTCGAGCACGAAAGTTGTCCCGTTCATAAATTTCAAAGTATTTTGAATTTTATGAGCAGGACAAATAACAGTGTGTGCTGATCTGAGCAGGAAAACTGCCTCTTTCATTCGTATTTCATTATTTATGAACATTATAAATTTCATGCTCAGCAGAACAAAGTAATATAAACAAAGTAATACGTCATGAAAACACGCCTAATGTATATAATTTTGACCTCTTCGAACCCCATTTTTATATAGTAAAACTGGGGTTTGTAGGGTAAACCTTATTTTTCTTATTTCTGCTCTAAGATATAGATTGTGGGTACTCATTAGAACCGCCTCGATGTAGAACCGCCTCATCGAGGCGGTTCTAACGAGTACCCACAATTTATATTTTGAGCAGAAATAAGAAAAATAGCAGAATTTTTCATCTTAAAGTTTTCATTTTTTCGGCGATAAAGGTTACAGTGTATTGGTATAGTCGTGTTTTCGTAATGTAACCCCGAGGATAGCCCGCGCGAATCAGCCTGCGTATCCAAGCAGCCTGATAAAAGTCCCCATCGGTCGCATAACAGATAACTAGATTCTCAGCCATCCATAGAGCGCACAACGAATACCAAGATCAGATTGCGCAAATGCGCAGGCTGATCTGAGTCATAGCCGGGCGCGCATGTAAATCAGTGTAGGCCCTAACGAATCGTCACATCGCGGAAAATCATCACCGGCCTAGGAAATACAACGGCCTACGCGAAGGCTGTTTTGGGTAGATATATGAAAAACATCCCAATTTTTATCTAAAAAAAAAAAAAAAAAAAAAAAAACGTTTTAAGTTTTTGGTGGTAATATTTTCACTATATTTGAATGGGTGTGTTTTCATAATGGAAATAAAGAAAAAAATATACTCCACAGATAGTATTGTTGAGAGCTAACATTCTGCTTGAAGGAATAGTTGTTGTTGTTTCAAAGTCTGTGACTGTGTTGTCCAATCGGGGTCTGACTGTGATTTTATAATTAGTTACCAAAATTTTGACAACCATGTAAAACTATAACATGGACTTTGAAAGAAATATAACTTTTTTTTTATTTTCATCACACACAATATGTACGAGGAAATGAATGTACGTTTCCTCATGGGGTTTTAGGCCTTCCTTTCGTAATACAAATAAAATTACCTTTTTCGGTAAAGACGGTGTTATATAGGAAACGTTCTCATATATAAATTATGCCATTATATAAAAAAGGACTCAAAGATATTTCATCAAATTATAGACCTATTTCGCTACTGAGCTGTATTGGAAAACTAATGGAAAGATTAATTTATAAAAGTATATATAATCATCTTATTTCAAATAATCTTGTATATAAAAAACAATCGGGATTCTTGTCCGGCCATTCCACTGTACATCAGCTTATTGATATTTACCATCAGGTCTGTCAAGGCATAGACTCTAAAGTTTATACTTGCATGATATTTTGCGACATATCTAAAGCCTTTGATCGAGTATGGCATCGTGGCTTACTGTTTAAATTACAACAAAACGGTATATCAGGGAAGTTATTAGATTGGATTGTTAGTTATTTATCAAACAGACAGCAAAAAGTTTTTCTTGGTTCTTCCATGTCAAACGTTAAACATACATCAGCAGGCGTACCCCAAGGCTCTGTTCTTGGGCCCCTGTTTTTCCTTATTTACGTGAACGATATCATTGATAATTTATTAAGTATCACTCGACTGTTTGCTGATGATACGTCTTTGGCTTTTTCTTCTTCCAATTTGGCAGATTTGGAAGGTATCTTAAACCATGACCTGCAGGTCATTTCAATTTGGGCAAAACAATGGTTAGTTGACTTTAACCCAGCAAAAACAGAAGCAATGTTATTTACACTGGAAAAGGACATAAATCCACCTGTATTAATGTTTGATGACACACAAGTAAAATTTGTAGACCAACACAAACATTTAGGAATTTCATTTAGCCACGATGCCAAATGGCACGAACATATCAACAATATTTTAACCTCCGCTGCAAAAATTCTAGGTATGATGCGTAAATTAAAATATAAACTTCACAGAAAAGCACTAAATCAGATTTATTTATCGTTTTTGAGACCGATTCTCGAATACGCATCTGCAGTATGGGATGGTTGTACAATGTATGAAAAAGATAGTCTCGAAAAAATACAACATGAAGCTGCAAGGATTGTTAGTGGTTTAACTAGATCAGTTTCTATTGCCAAATTATATTCTGAAATTGGATGGCTTTCATTAGCTGACCGGCGAAACTATCAGAAGTTAGTTCTTGTGTTTAAATCCAAGAATGCCATGTTACCAGAGTTTCTAACTAATCTTTTTCCTCCAATTGTGGGTATGACATCTCATTATACTTTACGAAACAGCGACGACTTTGTTATTCAAAACCAAAGAACGCAAGTTTTCTCTAGATCCTTCATCCCATCTTCTACAAGTTTATGGAACCAACTACCTCAAGAAATTCGAAACAAACCCACATTATCAAGTTTTAAAAGCGCTTTACTCAGTGATCTGTTTATTGCACCAAAAGTACCACAATATTTCTTGTATGGTAACAGAAAATTATCAGTAGTACACGCATGTATTAGAAATAATTGCAGCAACTTACACAATGACTTATTTAGAAACAGATTAAGAGAAAATGCACAATGTGAATGTGGAACAAGTATAGAAGACGCAGAACATTATTTCTTTCAATGTTATAGATATACAAACGAACGGCGAAAACTCTTTCACAATACCCACAGATTCCATCCACTAAATATAAATACTCTACTAAATGGCAGAGAGTCACTTTCTTTCGAAGAAAACTCAACGATATTTCGTAGTGCACAGGAATACATAAAGGATACCAACCGCTTTTAGGCATTACAAACACTCACCAGGAAAACACGCCTATATAAATTCGATTTCCTTGAACTCCACTTTATATAGTAGAAATTGGGACCTCCAGGTGTAGACAGTATTTATCTTGTTCTTGCCCTAGAGCATGGAGTGTGGGTGCTCGTTTGGACTGCCTCGGGGGCGGTTCTAGCGGATACCCGCAGTCTGTGTTATGGGCGTGGATATGGGGAGTATCTGGAATTTTACTTGGAAAAATCACTTTCAGTGGTAAAATTTTACCGGTATATTTGATTAGGTGTGTTTACGTATTGATTCGTATAGAGTAACTTCCGAGAGGTTGAGAGAAATGTTGCTGCTAATTGTGTTCCGGTTATTTCTGCATTTTGAAGATATATTTCAAGACGTTCTACCTATATCTATCCTTTCTCCTTATTTCTTGGATATTTCTCTACTCTATTGATAGTCCCCATACTCGTGTGGTTATGTTTGATTTGTCATTTGTGAATTGCTTAAAACTGTATTTTGTACTTGGGAAGGGCCGTAACTAATGTTGCTAGAACTTCTGGCCCAACCCATTTGCTTGTATCTTATGTTATAAGCAATAAAATATGTTTAAATCATATATAAATATCATTTTTCTCAAATTGCGTTTTAAATAAACAATATGATCAAAACAATATAGAGTTTATACTCATATACTTTCAAAAATATCTTCCTTTTGTAACCACAATCTTCCTTTCGCGAAAGGAAGGTCTCGCACTTTATCTAAACCGGGTGGCAGGGCTTGAGATGTCATTTCATCTCTATGTTGGGTGAAAGTCGCCGGAAGCAACGTCTCCAAAATGACTCACATAGTGTTGTCGCGGTCGTATAACCTCAATTCAAACAAGCAAACGAACAAAAGCTGTAGATAATTATGGTATAATTATAATTGAGCCCCGTCAAGCGATTTTTGGTACTTATCGCCTATGCGAGCAGCGAAGGTTCAGGCGAGCCTGCGCATCCGCGCAGTCTCGCCAGAACCTTCGCTGCTCACTCATACAAGCAGTGAATTAAGCGGAACCTTCAGACAAAAAGCCCTATCCCTGGCCCCTCTGAATGGCTGGGCATGCGCAGTTAAAATTTGTCAAGACGGAATGCTCGAAGACACAAATTCGCTTGGCGGGGCTCATATATAGAGGTTTGATGGATTTCGTCTTGAAAAGGAATGTTGCGTGAGGCGATGAATGAGGTGATTATTTCCTTTATTCTCTATTTATACAGCAAAGTAAGGAGGCATAAAGTTTATAGAAAATAAAGATACGTTGTGCGTATTCACTAGCATCGCCTCACCGAGGCAATTTTAATGAGTACAGACAACCTACCTCTTCATAATGAAATACAGTCGTAAATTATACGTAACCATGTCTTATCAGCAGCTACTGAAAAAAAATCGAATCAGCCATGGTAAACGAGCCATCGGTGTTCGAGCCATCAAAGTTTCACTGTATTTAAGTTTGACTGAATATTCTGTGTACTCATGAGTTCCTGAGTACACGCAACATTGGTTACACAAAATCTGACTAAATATTTGTTATATGCAGGTATTATCCCTTGTCCAGCTGAGCCTGGATATGTCTTATCTTTCAAACAATAAAGATCCAGATCAGATGGCTTCTGAAGAAGCCATCTGATCAGGATCTTAATTGTTTGTCATTCAGCTCATGAATTTGTTGCAATGATTTGCATCAAGTAATCTGATTGGTTGATAATCAGCAGTGGGTGTGGCATATATAAATATTCAGCAGGTCAAGGTTTAACGGGTTATTACCTTTAGCGATTCAGCGCCCTCACCTGCCGGGGTTTTGAGGCATAGATTCGGCTGGATGGTGCATCCACACATGGTGCTTTCACTGGTAAACTGACCGCACATAAGTACTGGTAACCCGCTTAGAAGGACTAAGTCTGCCCAGTCAAAGTGGTGCGAAATGCCATATTGGTTTCATTTGGCGACAGGGCTTGAGATGTCAGTTCATCTCATTGTCGGGTAAACTTCTCACAAATTTGGAAGCAAAATGACCTAAATGGTGCTGTCGGGGACGATAATCCTTATTCAAACATACAAAACCTTAGCGATTCACGAACGACTTCGAACTAGCCATAGTGAATGGGTGTTTTGTATTCGAGCCATTACAGTTTTACCTGGTGGAGGAAACCGGAGTACCCCGAGAAAATCGCCAACCTTTGACGGACGGCCACCTCTCTGGTACATACAAACCAGGATTCGAATCTGGTTCTAAGCGATGCCAAGGAACGGTGCTAATGCCTGTTCTACCCTTGGTCCTAATTAACTTCTGCTGATTCAAGAAGGGCAGTTGTCAGTTTCTGGCGAAAGCATGTGCACTGTACTGGTTAACCACTTACCTATAAGCCTGTCCAGGAAAAGTGTGGATATGTTAACTGACCGGCTCAAAAATGACCTCACAAAGAGTTGACTGTGCCGTTAAACTCCAATACAAACAAAGAAATTGGTCCTGATTATGTAAGACTGCCTTAGGCCAGCATTAGAAGCCTCCGTGGTGTTGGTTGTTGGAATTGAGGTTTAACGTCCCCGCCAACACTGTAAAGGTCATTTTGGAGACGTTGCTTCCAATTTTCTGGGACTTTTACCCGACATTGACATGAAATGACATCTCAAACCCTGTCGTCCAATGAAACCAATATGATTTTTAAGCATGAACGGGCCGACTCAAACCGCTTTGCCTGGGCAGGCTTAGATCCTCTAAGCGGTTTACCAGTACTCGTGTGCGGGTTGGTTTCAGCTGCCTCCGTGGTGTAGTGTTTTCGCTTGTAAACCAGGGGTCGCAGGATCGATCCCGAGCTTCTCCAAACTTTCGGATGAGTCTTTAAACCGAGGTCCCATCTCCGTATGACCTTAGTTGTTGGTGGGACGTAAAACTCAAATAGTCACTCAGTCACTTAGGCCAGCATCCGCACCTACGAAAAAGCTTTAATGAGCTAACACGGGCGTTTAGTGTAATCGACGAAAACACATTATTATTTGAGCCGAAGCACAGCATTTCCTACAATTTACATGTGCGCCCAACGAAGACTCAGATCAGCCTGCGCATCCGCGCAGTCTGATCAGAGTCTTCGTTTGCTTGTTTGTTTGATTTGAGGTTTAACGTCCCCGTCAACACAGTATAGGTCATTTTGGAGTCGTTTCTTCCAATTTTGTGGGACTTTTACCCGACATTCAGATGAAATGACATCTCAAGCCCTGTCGCCCAATGAAATCAATAATGTTTACACGCATGGACTGTCTGACTCGCACCGCGTTTCCTGGACAGGCTTAGATCCTCCGAGCGGTTTACCAGTACTAGTGTGCGGTCGGTTTCAGTTCTGCGTGGAAGCATCATGCATCCCATCTATTTCTTGAAGCCCTGATGGGCGAGGGCTATAAGAATCTTCGTGGTGCGCTCTAAGGATCGATATGGACCCAATACTTATTCATGCAGCAAAGGAAGTAACTGGTCAGACAAAATGGATGTGCAGGCTGATCTGAGTCTTCGCTGGGCGCACATGTAAATGGTAGGAATGTGCCCCGGCTCAATTACCTTCTTACTGTTTTTCAGATTGTTTAACCTATATGGTCCTGCAAGGAAAGGGATTATTATCCGGGCATCAATTTCTCAACGCCTCATTCGCGTTACGAACTCGGTAGTGATCAAAATGATAACAGTTCAGGGACGTGCGATGTGTGATAAACCAATATTTTTGCTGAAAAAATGTGAGTAGCTTTTGCATTTGCATTAGCAAACGTTACTCACATTATTTTCAGCAAATAAATATGAGCATTTATGCTTAAATAAATAGCCAAAGTTTAAAGATACGTTGCACAACTCCGAGTCGACCAAGGATATTAAAACCTATAAATGGTCTGGTATTGAGAGAATTAAATATGGTGGCACAGATGCGGCTGCTAACACTGGCAAACTCCAACAGGTTCCTAGCCGGAGTCCTACTTTTCTGCTGTGCCCTATACGTTGCGCTGATACACAACATGAACAGCGGAGAGAAAGAAGCCAATCAATTCCATAAGGTGAATGGACAGACGAGTCTTCTCTGCCATTTAACAAGGGGGACAACTTCCACTACTTTGTTTGTTTGTTTGATTTGCGGTTTAGTGTAGTTTATATTTTCTTGTCCTATGGGGTCATTGATTCCGTTGTGGAATTTTGAAAATACGTGAGGGTCACTGATGAGGCCTAATTGGCTGAAACTAGCTAGTCTGGCCCAGAAAACATGCACACTTCATATTTTCCAGTTCTGTGGTGTAGTCCTTGCTTCCAAAGGATAAACCTTTTCTAGAACATATTAATTTTAAAGTCCCAGTCAACACTGTGAATGTCATTTTGGAGACGTCGCTTCCAATTTTGTTGGACTGTTACCCGACATTGAGATGAAGTGACATCTCAACTGTCGCCCAATGAAACCAATAGGATTTATAAGCATGAACTGTCCTACTTGCACCGCTTTGCATGGACAGGCTTTGATCCTTTTAGCGGTTTACCAGTACTCGTGTGCGGTCGGTTTCAGCTCATGCAGACAATCTATTTCTTCAAGCCCCGATGGGCGGGGGCCGACTTCCACCACTTTACTTTCCTGTTACCTCATCTTGTAAATAGGTCCGTTTGAAGAAACCCCTCGAAATAACCCATTTTAATGTATATGAGCCGGCGCATGACAAAACCTACAATAAGACTGGTGTGACCAGCAGAGACTCAAATCAACCTACGCACCCATCCACTATGACAAGACCTTTTGATTATGCCTCGTTGCATATATATTAACCTATAGTAGGTACATGCGATCAGCGAAGACTCTAATCAGCCTGCGCATTCGCACAGGCTGATCTGAGTCTTTGCTGGTCGCTCAAGTCGTCTTGTATATTTTGTCATGCGCGGGCTCAGATATAGGGTGGGGTTTATAAGGGTTAGCATTATTTTCCTGTGTTTGGTTTCCACTTATTTGGAAGCAACGTCTCCAAAATGACATAAAGAGTGTTGACGGGGATGTCAAATCTCAAATCCAACAAAATAAGTCCGTGTGACGTACACCCTAGAAACCCCCGTTTAAATGTATAGATACAAGTGAGATTTATAGGGATTTACATTATGTTCCTTATTTATAAGGCCCCCGCCCATCGGGGCTTGAAGAAATAAATGGGCTGCGTGATGCTTCCACGCAGAGCTGAAACCGACCCGCACATGAGTACTGGTAAACCGCTTAGAGGATCTAATTCTGGCCAGGCAAAGCGGTGCTTATAAACCCTATTGGTTTCATTGGGCGGCAGGGCTCGAGATGTCATTTCATCTCAATGTCGGTAAAAGTTCCACAAAATTGGAAGAAACGTCTCTAAAATGACCTATAAAGTGTTGCCGGGGACGTTAATCATTAAATCAAGCAAAGGAACAAATTATCCTGATTTTGATCCCACCTAAGGTGTCTGCTCTTAATGGAAAGCTGAGAATCAAGCTCTTTCCTTCGCGATATTCTGGAAGACTCGTCTCCGTGGAAAGTACAGTAGAACTTCGATGGCTCGAACACCGATGGCTCGATTACTATCGCTGAATCGAACCTATTCTTGAGCCCCTAGGGAAATCCTCTACGTACGAAATAGTGGGGGATAACTGAGGGGATTTTAGTCTTTTATCTTGCAGTGTACTCATTAGAATCGCCTCAATGTGAGGCGTTTCTAATGGCTACATATATCGTTCATATTTTGCAAATGTATGCTGTGTGTACTCATTAGAATCGCCTCAATGAGGCGATTATTTTGAGTATACACAGCGTACATTTCCATTATATAACACCGAAAAGATGTCTAAAGCATCTCGTCATGCCTATTTGCAGTAAACCTCGGTGGCTCGAACTGCCCATGTGTCTCGAACAGATTTTCGAGGTCCCAAAGGTGTTCGAGCCATTGAAGTTCGACTGTATATTTTTTTATCCTCAAGACAAACTTTTATATCAACGACACTTGGGCAATTTATAAAGAAACATCAACATACAAAGCCGCAGAAACTAAAACTAAAGTTCGTCTCGTAATTCTGGTACTCTCAAAGCCAAGCCACAATGAGCAACGGATGGTAATAAGATACACATGGGGTTTGCAACTTCCCGAAACTGTCAGAATTGCATTTGTAATTGGGACTGAAAAGCTTCTTAACGAAACGAAAACAACAATAACTGAAGAACAAAGTCAGCAGAAGGATCTACTGCTGCTACCAAACTTGGTGGACAGCTATAGTAATCTGACGGTTAAAGTTCTACAAGCGATGCGTTGGGCGTATGAAAACGTAATTTTTGATTATTTACTTAAGGCTGACGACGATACGTTTGTGCGCGTAGAAGAGGTTCTCAAGAGATTACAAACGAAACCAACAGAGCGCCTGTACTGGGGATTCTTTAACAATGGATCAGTCATTGTGAAGGAAGGCAAGTGGGCGGAGCCTAAACCCTACATATGTGATAGGTATGTTTCGTATGCTTTAGGCGGAGGATATGTTTTATCCAGGGATTTAGTCGCTTATGTTGCAAATAATGCGGACAAATTCAAAACGTTTAATAATGAGGACGTGTCAGTTGGAACATGGTTAGCTCCCTTGGAGGTTAACGCTGTACATGATGAGTATTTTGGAATGTCTGGTGGTTGTACAGAGGGCAGGATTGTTGTACATTATTCATCTGTGATGGATATGATAAGTTTCAACTACAGTTTGGCGAAGTATAATTCTCTGTGTGGATCCAATAGACAAGAGAATAAAACTCATGTCAACAACACATCGAATTTATAAAACTATTTCATACTCAGCTGAGTAAAGTTTTAAAATGTCGACGGGCGTGCGCATGCGTGTGTGTATGTGCACCTGCCAATAACTACGGTCATATGGAGACGGGACCTCCGTCTAAAGACGGAACATTACGAATACACACCTATACAAATACATTGTAAACTTAACCGCCGGAAAAACGAAAGTTTTAAGATTGAAAATTGTGATATTTCTCTTATTTCTACTCAAAATATAGATTGTGGGTACGCGTTAGAACCGCCTCATCGAGGCGGTTCTAACGAGTACCAACTTTCTATATTTTAGCAGAAATAAGAAAAATAAGGTTTACGCCTGAAAACCCCAGTTTTACCATATAAAAGTGGGGTTCAATGAGGTCAGAGTTATATAGGCGTGTTTTCGTGAGGAGAAGCCCAAACCCTGGTTTATAAGGCGAGTACCTTAATCGCTACACCAAACCTTCAGGAAGAATTCTACAAGTATCGAAGACTCCGATAAACCTGTGCAACCGCACAGCCTAATTAGTTTTCACGATACGCACGTGCCTGCTGCAACGTCCAGGCACATCACGACAACATGCCAATATAATATTGACCCCCCATTGAACCCCACTTTTGTATAGTAAAACTGGGGTTTACAGGAGTAAACCTTACTTTTTATGCCCCCGCCATTCGAAGAATGGTGGGAAGGGCATATAGCGTTGCCCCTGTCCGTCCGTCCGTCCGTCCGTCCGAAACTTAACGCAGTCAATAACTTCCTTATTTATTGATGGATTTTAAAATTACTTGTCAGAAATGTTAACCGTCTTGAGACGACGTGTCACGTGCAAAACCCAGGTCCGTACCTCCAAGGTCAAGGTCATACTTAGCGGTCAAAGGTTAAAACTAGAAATGTGTCAATACAACACAAATGCCCCCGCCCAGGGACCTACCTCCCCCCCACCCCCACCCCCTCCCCTCCCCAACACCTTAAGGTCATGCGGCAGGGGCGGCGTTATGGTTGAATAAAACTTCTGACATGTATCTATCATCATTCCAAATATGTAGAAATCCATCACATGGTTCAAGAAATATGAGCTCTCAAATAATATAATATAAATTTTTTTCCATGCCTGTGACCTTGACCTTCAGTTAAGGGGAGGGGGTATGGCTCAATGTAACTGTGGACCTGCAACTATTGTCATACCAAATATGAAGCAAATCCATTATAGAGTTAGGAAAATATAAGCTATTAACATACTTAATTTTGAAAATTTCTATGTCTGCGACCTTGCCCTTAAAGTCATAGGCATGGGTGGGGTTATTACTGCATAAATCTTGGACCTCTATCATTAAACCAAATATGAACCAAATGAATCATAAAAGTTAAAGTTCAACGTGGTCCAAATACCTTAACCTGAGTGTAAAATTTCTAAGTCTGTGACCTTGACCTTGAGACCATGCGTGGGTTTGGGGGTATGGCTGGATAAAACTTTGGACCTATATCTCTCATCATACTAAATTTAAACCACATTCATTGCATGGTTTGAAAAATATGAGCTCAAGTTCTACCCCGACCAAAAACCTTAACCTGAGTGTTAAACATTAAAAATTTCTAAGTCCGTGACCTTGACCTTGAGACCATGCGTAGGTGTGGGGGTATTGCTGGATAAAACTTTGAACCCATATCTATCATCATACGAAATATAAACCATATCCATTGCATGGTTTGAAAAATATGAGCTCAAGTTCTACCCTGACCGAAAACCTTAACCTGAGTCTAACAGGATTACGTACGTACGTACGTACGCACGTACGTACACACTTTCGTACAGAAGGACGTACATTTATGGAACAGTATTAAGGTAAAAACTCAAGTATGCAATGTGCAATTACAATATGAATTGTTGAAACCGCACTTTGCATTATGAACCTTTCCATATCTTACTACTTTATTCGAATATGCAACATGCACATTCTAATTTGAGACCTTTGTATTTAAATATGGCATTTGGACGTCCTATTTTGCATTATTCAGTTTCGATTCTGCTGTGGTTAGACGGGGTACCAGTCATTGAGGTGACGGTAACGTTCGGTAATGTCCGTGGATTTGCCGTATTTTTTCCGATGACAAGCGTCCGTTTGAGAAGATCGCATTCGCTTTTCCAGGGGCCAAATTCAAGCCAGCAGCGATAAATTTTATCCAGCTATTCAATAATTCGGATATTTACAATAATGTGTACGTTTGCATCTTTAAAATAAATTTTACAGCGCGGTTCCTTATTTATGAGAAACAGGATTTTTATTTAAAAGTTAATACTTGTTTGACGAAGGGGAAAATACTCTATCGTTGAACATTTACTAAAATTACCATGAGGGATTAGTCCGTGCCGAATCCGTGGATTTGAAATGAGCAATTATTGTTAAAATTGATTAATTCATACAATTTTCATAAATCTGATCCTTCTGAGGTGTTACTTATAAAGATATTATTTACTAATTGCAACCTCACTCAAAACTCAAATGTTTGAATATTATCTATCTCTCCATACGGCATACACCCTCAAATGAGTATTACGTGCCGGATATTATAGAAGTATGTATATGTCCGCACAGCGTATCGCCGAGCGGCGGGGTAACCCCTATGTGCTTATGACGCCAGTTTGTCTCTGTTCACCGGCAACGGGGATTCGTTCCCTGGGACTTCACCAGCTGACTACACGGGGAATTTGGAAAACAACAACTAGTTCCCCAATTCCCATTGTAATTCTGATGTAAATACTTCATCCATTAACATGAACAGTACTTACTCATTCTCAGCCCCGACCCGCAACCATAGAAACGCACCTGTGGTAACAATGACAGCTGTCCTATTCATATGTCCGTCTGTCTGTCTTCATAAGTTAGACTGGGGCAGGATAGCTTTCATCCAACAGAATCACAACGCGAAAATATTAGCTGGTCGTCTGTCAGTGCGTCCGTCCGTCCGTCCGTCCGTCCGTCTGTCTTCAGCCAGCAAAACCTTGCTGAGCTAGTGTCGCGACTGTCTTAACCAGCCTACTACATATTTCTTCAAGTTGTACATGTAACGATTTGGCAAATGGAGTGGCTGAATCCAAACCATTTTGTACTTACATGTATTTCCATGTATTAGGTAGTTAGACCGCGTACAGCGTACCCAGGTTTACCTGGCGGAAATTAACGACATTATTTATTTATTATTAAAGTTTACAGAATCTAGAAAAAAAAAATGTTTTTGATGCATTAGATTTGTACATTTTACCGCCGAAAAATACAACAACAAAAATTGAAAGATGAAAAGTCGTGATGATATTTTTCTAACTGTTGCTTAAAATATACATTTTGGGTACACGTTAGAAGCGCCTCTTCGATGCGGTTTTAACGAGTACCCACAATCTATATTTTGGAGTAGTAATGAGAAAAATAATGTTTACTCCGGTCAATCCCAGTTTTACCCTATAAAAGTGGGGATCAAGTGTGTGTGTGTTGGGGGGGGGGGATGTTATTTTATGGTGGGATGCGCTTGGTATGTGAGTGCGTTTTTAGTTTTACGTCTCGACAACAGCTAAGGTCATACGGAGATGGGACCTGGGTTTAAAGACTCATCCGAAATTCTGGAGAAGCCGGGGTCGATCCTGCGATCCCTGGTTAATGAGGCGAGTAGCATAACCACTACACCACAGAGGCTTCCAGCGCTTGATATGTTACATTGTAGCAGATGCGGGTTTTCCACCTGCACTCCGGTATGAAAGAATTTGCTGCGCGTTGTGTTTTTCTCAAACAAGAGGGCCATGATGGCCCTGGATCGCTCACCTGACCCATATGATAGAGTTACAAGTGGGCCTCTGGGAGGACCATTATTGACCCCAGGGCTACAATGTGCATAATGTTGAGGGAGGTCTAAAAAGGTGAAGCTTCATACCAAATATCAACAAAGCCTATAATTTGAACAATCTTGGCAAAGGTCCACTAGATGAAGCTACACACCAAATATCAAAGACCTGGGCCTTGGGGTTTCAGAGACCATTTTTTTTTAAAGATATTCCCTACATAGCCTATGTAAAACCAAATGGCCCCGGGGCGGGGACATTTTTGGCCTCAGAGCTATAATTTAAACAATCTTGATAGAGGTCCACTAGATGAAGCTTCACACCAAATATCAAAGACGTAGGTCTTGCTGTTTCAGAGAAGAAGATTTCCAAAGATTATCTCTATATATAAGTCTATGTAAAACCAAAGGGCCCCAGGGCAGATGATGATGATGATGATGATTTCGTGTTTAACGACGCGTCAACCCTCCTGGTGGGTCATAAGCGTCAGTCGGTTAACGGTTAAACGGCATGAATAATTATGATGATATTAAAAGTAACAAGTCAGAATGATAATGTATAAAAATCTGAAACAGTTAAATCTTATGAAAAAGACCAATTTCTTTTAAGAATAAAATAATGTTATCAACAGGTACATCTCGAAACAGTTGTTGCAAAGTGTCAGCTTTGAAATATAAAATACGTGAGGGTGAAAAGTCAACACAGTCAATTAAGATATGTTTCACAGTGAATGGCTGATCACAACCTACACAAGAAGGCTGATCATCACCATTAAAAATATAAGAATGAGTAACTCTAGTATGGCCGATGCGCAGTCGTGTTAATACTACGTCCTCTTTTCTGGAAAACTGTGGAGGAGAGCATTTTGTACTAACGACAGGTTTAATGGCATGGAGTTTGTTATTTATTGCACGGTCCCATTCGCCTTGCCATTCCGACAAGATGTATCTATTGATAAATGGTTTAAAATTATTAAAAGGAATTTTAAAAACAGATGGATCAAGATTGAGCGATTCCTTTGCTTTCTTGTCAGCATATTCATTGCCGACAATGCCAATATGGCTCGGAAGCCAACAAAACAAGATTTGGTGTGTTTTAGAAATTTCATGATGTTTTTCGATCAATTTTTGAATTTGAGGATTTTTAGATGATGAATGGTCTAAAGCCTTAAGCACAGAAAGTGAATCAGAAAATATAATTGCTTTTTGAATTGTTGAAGAACTGATAAAATCTAAAGCTAGGTCTATTGCTTTGGCTTCAGCTGTAAAAATAGATGAACCATCTGGAAGGCGCATGGTTTTGTGCGTATCTTTAGAAACATACGCACAACCAACTTTATCTCCTTCTTTGGAACCATCAGTATAGACTTGCTGGTAATCATCGTAACGTGATTGCAGTACCTGAAAGTTTTGTTTGAGAAGTATCGGATTTGATTCGGATTTTTTGCCATCATGTAAGTCGAACAGAATAGAAGGTTGTTTAATACACCAAGATGGAACTTCGGCGGTTTCATGTTTTTGAATATTTTTAAGGTCGATACCTGAATTTTCCAGCAGTGGTAAAATACGTAATCCAAAAGGTTTAATTGCTGTGGGTTTAGTTTCATACCTATCTACAAATTGAGGTCGAAATGAAATTTTGGATGCCGGGTTAGATGGATTTGCAGCAAATCTAATAGCATACTGAAGAGAAAGTTTCTCTCTGCGCGAGGTTAAAGATGGTTCACCTGCTTCTACATAAAGGCTTAATACGGGAGAAGTACGGAAGGCTCCCATGGCCAGACGAAGGCCTTGGTGATGGATAGTATCCAAGGATTTTAAATAGGACTTTCTGGCAGAACCATAAACAACAGACCCATAATCTAATTTAGATCTTATTAAAGACCGGTAAAGATGTAATAAAGTATACCGATCTGCTCCCCAACTTGTATGAGCTAAAACTTTCAAAAGATTCAAAGCTTTTAAGCATTTCGCTTTAAGATATTTAATATGGGGAATAAAAGATAACTTTTGATCAAATATGACCCCAAGAAATTTGGCTTCTTCAACAACAGGAATTTGTGATCCGTATAAAAACAGGGAAGGATGTTCGTGTTTCTTCCGTAGTTTACAAAAATGAACACACTGCGTTTTCGACTTGGAGAACTTGAAACCATTTTTATCAGTCCATTCTTCTATTCTTTTTAAATTTTGTTGTAACTTTCGTTCAATTGTTTTCATATTTTTTGAACGGTAACATATACAAAAATCATCAACATACAATGAACAATCAGTTTTGTCGTCCAAACATTGTACAATATTGTTTATTTTGATGTTAAATAGCGTAGTTGAAAGAATACTACCCTGTGGGACACCCTGTTCTTGATCATAGAAATCTGACACGGTAGACCCCACACGCACCTGAAACATGCGCTCCCCTAAAAAGCTTTCAATAAAACTGGGAAGTTTTCCTCTTAAGCCAATGTTATGTAGATCTTTCAATATTCCATATCGCCATGTTGTATCATATGCTTTCTCCAAGTCGAAAAAGACAGCTACTACGTGTTCTTTGTTAATAAAAGCATCTCGTATAAATGTTTCTAGTCTTATTAAATTGTCATTGGTACTACGTTCCGAACGAAAGCCCGATTGATATTCTGAAATGAGGTTGTTGGACTCTAAGTACCAGACTAATCTCTTGTTTATCATTCTCTCCAATGTTTTACACAAACAACTTGTCAAAGCTATCGGACGATAATTTGTAGGTTCTGCATGATCTTTCCCTGGTTTCGGAATTGGTACAACTGTAGCTACACGCCAGCTCTCAGGACAGACCCCCGTTTCCCAAATATTATTAAAGATATCTAAAAGTGTTGTAAGAGAACTTTTTGGCAGATGCTTCGGGGCCGGTTGCCGTATCATGTGATTTTTCAATGGCTTCAACGAGTTCGGATAAGTTAAAAGGTTTGTTGTATTCTTCGTGATTAAGTGATTTAAAGTTTAGATTTCTTTTCTCTTGGTCCTTTTTGAAATTTCTAAAAGTGTCAGAATAATTACGCGATGATGAATTTCTCAAGAATGTGTGCCCAAGAGTATCTGAAATATCTTTTTTTGTTGAAGCTATTGTGTCAAATTCAGTATTTAAATGTGTAAAACTAGAAGACTTTGTTTTTCCTGAAATTTTTCGTACCATATCCCAAACCTTTTTAATGGGGGTTTTATAGTTCAATTTGGAGACATATTCTCTCCATGACTTTCGTTTGGAAGCTCGGATTGTTCGCCGAGCTTTAGCTCTAAAAACTTTTACGTCGTTGAGCTTTTCTGAAGTGGGATTTTTGCAGAACTTATTTAGAGCCTGTTTACGCTTTTTAATAGCTTCTTTACAGTCATTATTAAACCAAGGCTTGCTTTTCTTAGTATTTGTGGAGGTCTTTGGAATGCATTGTCCTGATATGTTAATAAGTGTATCTGTGAAATCAGAAACAATGTCGGATGATTCATTAAAATGATCAATTGATAACTCTTCTTCACATAAATTATGGAATAATTCCCAGTCGGCTTTATTCATTTTCCATTTCTGGTTACAGTCCTCATCTGGTTCGTTTACACTCTCAATTAAAACAGGGAAGTGATCACTTCCGCACTGATCATCATGAACAGACCAGTCATAGTCCAAGAAGAGAGATGGGTGACACAAAGAGAGATCCAAAGAAGACAAATGACCTGTCGCTGGGTGAAGGTAAGTATAAGATTTATCATTCATCAAGCAAAGATCGCTCTTTGCAATAAAATCTTCAACAAGTGCTCCTCTGTTATTGATATCTTTACAGCCCCATAGAATATTGTGACCATTGAAGTCGCCAACTAAAAGATATGGCGATGGAAGTTGACTCAGCAATGAGTCAAGATGTTCGGGCTTTAACGAAAATGAGGGTGGAATATATAAAGAGCAAATTGTAGTTTCTTTATCCAGAGAAACCGATACTGCTACAGCTTGTAGGTCTGTTTTTAATTTGATCTCTCTTTGTGGTAAACATGATTTAACAAGAATTGAACTGCCACCAGATGGTTTGCTACCATCAGAATAGATATAGTTGTATGTATTGAAACCCCTGACATCAATGTTGTCATCAGTTTTTAAAAAAGTTTCTTGTAAACAAAAAACCGATGGGTTTAATAACGAAATAAGTAATAAGAGTTCATTATAATTTGGTTTAAGACCTCGACAATTCCATTGTATTATTTTGTGTTTTAAATCCATTTTATGAAGAGATTAAGACTAGAAACTATATTGGAGCTGCAATTGGTGATATAGATCTGCTACCACCAGCTCGTGGTGTTACTGACCTCGATCTGTTATTGCCATTTGGTGATGATGGAGTTTCAGCGAACTCCATATCACTGTCACTCAAAGATCCGAATCTGTTCTGAAATCTAATATTGTCTCTTTCCATTTTACGTTGTCTGTCTGTATGTTTTTGAGACAATTGATGTTTTTTGGTCGGATCTTCCGATCCCTTATTAGTACGACCTGAGTCGAGTTTCTCTTTTACGTGCGGCGCTGGCTTCGGTACGGTCGCTGTCGACCGATCCGAAGCAATCTGGATTGCGCCATTTGATAAGTTGGTTGACCTTTGCGGTGCTGGAGTGGGTTTACTCCATGCACCAGATTTTTTCAGTTCAGCTATGTATGATTCAGCAGTCTGTGTCGCGGAGCTGGTACATTTTACACCAGTACCCTTTGTGATGCTGGCGAAACTGGTGGTTGGTGTTATATATCGCTCATCGACAATTTTTCGCGCTTCTGGGAATGTTATCCCCCTTTGGTATTTGACGGTTAGTATTTCTTTTTCTTTTTTCCATGCCGGACAGTCTCGAGAGAAAACAGCATGTTTGCCATCACAATTTACGCATTTGGGTTCATTTTTGCAGTTGAGGTGATTATCAACATGCTTTTCTTCACCACAATTAGGACAGAGTTTTTTTCTCTGACATCTGCTTTCATGATGGCCAAAAGCCTGACATGAGTAACATCTAAGAGGGTTTGGGATGTATACCTCTACGTTAATGGAAAGATATGCTACTTTGATTTTCTTGGGTAGAACTGGTGTATTAAAAGTCAACACATAAGTTGCTGTTGGTTTTAGTACACCACTTCTACGGACTTTGATGTTACGAACACCAACAACTCCCTGATCTTTCAAGTTATCGACGATCTCTTCATCTGTACAAGGGCGCAGTTCTGGACTGCGAATCACTCCCTTAGACGAATTTAACGTGTTGTGGAGAGAGACTTTAACCTGAAGATCAAAGAGTTTATTGGTGCTTAGCAGGCTTACAACTTGCTGTTTTTTCTCGACTTCCAAGAGAAGGTCACCTGATTTGAGCTTTTTGATACTCTTAGGGTGTCCGGCTATGGAGTTGATACATTTCTCAATTACGAAAGGAGAAAGGCTGGATACACTTCGTGTATCGTCAAGCGACGAGACAACCAAGAAGCGCGGAACATTGTCGAAATTTGGTTCAGCGGACTGCTGACTGGTTTGTTGACTTGACTGCTGACTGGTTTGTTGACTTGACTGCTGACTGGCTTGTTGACTGTGTTCATCCGATTCGGATGAATCGTCTTGTTTTTTACGTTTAGGTGCGTTGCGTTTAGATGCGTTGCGGTTATTTTTTTTTCCATGAGGCATAAGGAAAAAATTCTAGTTTCGTCCCAAGTGCTCTCCGCCCTCCGTGGAGCCCTACAAGGGAACACCATAATGGAGTGGTTATCCAACTCGCAGGTGTTAGAGATACACGTGAGATATACTCGCATAAACAAAATGCCTACACGATTGATCCGTTTTGCCACCGCCTTCTAGAGATAAAAAGACAGAAAAGGGTAAGGTAAATGGGCATATGGTTGGTATCAGGAAAGATACAAAAAGAGTTGAAGAGAAAGCAAAGTGGTATCTCTAGGGCTCGGCGTGACCAGCCGATTGACCGTGCCGGACCGCACGGCCACCCGTCTACACCGAAAAGCCAGGCCAAAGAGGCGTGTTGGGAACCTGAAGCACCGCCACCTCAGGTAACCCTCAACCTCCAGGATCCCTTCTTCCGGCTTACAGGACGCCACCCACGGCAAACGGGTGGTACTTCCTTTAGCTCTTCCCAGTGGGCACAAAGACCACAGCGGCAATGTGCCCAGTGGGAATTGAGCCCCCAGGGCCACGGCAAGGCAGGAAGTCTAATACCTGGGGGGGGCCCAGGGCAGGGGCTATAATTTGAACAATCTTGGTAGAGGTCCACTAGATGAAGCTCCATACCAAAGACATGGGCCTTGTGGTTTCAGAGAAGAAGATTTTTAAAGATTTACCTATATAAGTCTATGCAAAATCAAAGGGTCTCGGGGCGGGGGCATTTTTGGCCCCAGGACTATAAAGTGAATAATCTTGATAGAGGTCCACTAGATGAAATTTCACACCAAATATCAAAGACCTAGGCCTTGTGGTTTCACAGAAGAAGATTTTTAAAGCTTTTCCCTATATAAGTCTATGTAAAACCAAAGGGCCCCCGAGACAGGGGCGTTTTTGGTCTCAGGGCTATAATTTGAACAATCTTGGTAGAGGTCCACTAGATGAAGCTTCATACCAAATATCAAAGACCAGGGCTATCTGGTTTCAGAGAAGAAGCTTTTTCAAGATTTTCCCTATATATAAGTCTATGTAATACCAAAGGGCCCTGGAGCGGGGGCATTTTTGGCCCCAGGGCTATAATTTGAACAATCTTGGTAGAGGTCCACAAGATTAAGCTTCATACCAAATGTCAAAGACCTAGGCCTTGTGGTTTCAGAGAAGAAGAGTTTTAAAGATTTTCCCTATATAAGTCTATGTAAAACCAAAGGGCCCCAAGGCTGGGGCATTTTTGGTCTCAGGGCTATAATTGAACAATTTTGGTAGAGGTCCACTAGATGAAGCTTCATACCAAATATCAAAGACCTAGGCCTTGTGAATTCAGAGACAAAAATTTTTCAAGATTTTCCCCATATAAGTCTATGTAAAACCAAATGGCCCTGGAGCGGGAGCAATTTTGGCCCGTGGGCTATAATTTGAACAATCTTGATAGGGGTCCACTAGGTGAAGCGTCATACCAAATATCAAAGACCTGGGACATGTTGTTTCAGAGAAGAAGATTTTTTAAGATTTCCCTATATAAGCCTATGTAAAACCAAAGGGTCTCGGGCGTGTGCATTTTTGGCCCCAGAACTATAATTTGAACAATCTTGGTAGGGGTCCACTAGGTATAGCTTCATACCAAATATCAAAGACCTGGGCCTTGCGGTTTCAGAGAAGAAGATTTTTAAAGATTTTTCCTATTTAAGCCCATGTAAAACCAAAGGGCCCCGGGGCGGGGGCAGTTTTGGCCCCAGCACTATAACTTGAACAATCTTGGTAAGGGTCCCCTAGATGAAGCTTCATACCAAATATCAAAGACCTGGGCCCTACGGTTTCAGAGAAGAAGATTTTTAAAGATTTCCCTATATAAGCTTAAGCCCATGTAAAACCAAAGGGCCCCGGAGCGGGGGCATTTTTGGTCCCAGCACTATAATTTGAACAATCTTGGTAGGGGTCCACTAGATGAAGCTTCATACCAAATATCAAAGACCTGGGCCTTGTGGTTTCAGAGAAGAAGATTTTTTAAGATTTTGGTGAAAAAAAATCTATTTTTGGCTCCTATGACCTAGATGTGCAACGGACCGGAACCATTTGAACAACTTTGAAAGGGGACCACCTAAGGCTCATTCCTGTGAAGTTTGGTCAAAATCCGATCAGTGGTTTAGGAGGAGATGTCGTTTGAAGAAATTGTTTACGGACGCACGGACGCACGGACGGACGCACGGACTGACGACGGACGACGGACGAAAAGTGATCCCAAAAGCTCACCTCGTCACTACGTGACGGTGAGCTAAAAAGTGGAAACCTTTGCGTTTTGTCACTTGAAGCCAAAAATCTAGTATAAAAAGTCAGATAGTTTTCTATTTTCTTATAAATTAATGAATGCATTTAACACAAACAGTTACGAACATCTATATAAACATGTGACAAAACAAACTGGGAATCAGACCCCCGGCCATCGGGGCTTGAAGAAATAGATGGGCTGCATGAACTGAAACCGACCCGCACACCAGTACTGGTAAACCGCTTAGAGGATCTAAGTCTACCAAGCTAAAGCGGTGCTTACAAACCCTATTGGTTTCATTGGGTGACAGGGCTTGGAGATGTCATTTCATCTCAGTGTCGGGTAAAAGTCCCACAAAAGTGGAAGCAACGTCTCCAAAATGATCTATACTGTGTTGAAGGTGACGTTAAACATCAAATCAAACAACAGAACCAAAATGCCTAGTTTTAGAATTCTGTTGGATATGCCCTAAATCAGAAATAAATGTTAGAGGGAACGTAAGTCGTTTCTCATCTGAAAGCATTTTCACAAAAGAGTTGTAACTATGTTTGCTTCAGGTGATCATAAAGGAGCAGTCTCACCAAGGTCTACACGACATTGGACAGGAGCCTTTCTGTGCCATACAAAATTATTATAAGTATTTACAACAAATTTATATTTTAGAGGTGCAATGGCTTGAACACATTTGCGATATATTTAGATAAAACTTGGACACAAAACAAACATAGCAAAGCTGATTCCTGGTCTGACATATAAAATAAAAATTATGTGTAAATGATTTTATCGGGAAGGGTGTAATGTCCCCAAATCGTCCGTTTTATGCCAAAAATATAGTTCTCTCGTTTCTTTCACTCCTCCGTGTCACCAATACGCTTGCAGATTCTTTTCGGTATCTTCCGAATACAGGCGGACGTTTACGGAAAAACGATCACAGCGCCACTTAACGAGAATAATGAGAACTAGAAGAAGCAGAAGCGGAATATTTTGCACAATTGTAACTGAATATAGCATAACAGAATATCAAAATTGCATATTGCAATCTCAATGTTGCATAATTGAGTTTTTACCTAAATACTGTTCCATATACATTCGGACAGCCGTACGCACGTACCCACGGACGCACGTACGGAAAACCGAAAAACTATATGCCCCCGGCATCATCCGATGCGGGGGCATAAAAATGGTCCGAAACTTAAACGCAGTCAATAACTTTCTTATTTCTGGATGGATTTTGTAATTACTTTGTAGAAATGTTAACCATCACGAGACGAAGTGTCACGTGTAAAACCCAGGTCCGTACCTCCAAGGTCAAGGTCATACTTAGAGGTCAAAGGTAAAAAAAATGGTCCGTAACTTAAACGCAGTCAATAACTTACTGGTTTCTGTATGGATTTAGAAACTACTTTGAAGAAATGTTAACCATCATGAGACGATGTGTCACGTGCAAACCCAGATCCGTACCTCCAAGGTCAAGGTCATACTTAGAGGTCAAAGGTAAAAAAAAATGGTCCGAAACTTAAACACAGTCAATAACTTTCTTATCTCTGGATGGATTTTGAAACTACTTTGCAGAAATGTTGGCCATCAATAGACAATCTGTCTCACACAAAACCAAGGTCCTTACCTCCAAGGTCAAGGTCATACTTAGAGGTCAAATGTGAAAAAAGGGTCCAAAACTGAAACACGGTCAATAACTTTCTATGGATGAATACGAACATAGACATATTTTCAGGCGGGGGCATCCGTGTCCCATGGACGCATTTCTAGTCTTATATCTGTTCTAAAATATAGATTGTTAGTACTCCTTAGAAACCACCTCCTTCTAAAGAGTACCAAAATCTATATGTTGATTTGATTTGATTTTGAGGTTTAACGCCCCCGTCAACACTGTAAAGGTCATATTTTGAACAGAAATAAGACAAATATCGCAATTTTTCATCTAAAATTTTTCGTTTTTTCGGCAATAAAGATTATAATGTATTTGTATAGGCGTGCTTTCGTAATGTATTGTTTGTCGGTTTTGGAATTTTAGGACCCAGTCAGCTGTTAAGTCTTTTCTTGTGCCTCGGCACATCATAATTATTTTGAGAGGATATAGTTAAAGCCAAAGTATATGGTATTGTGCGTTTATGATATGACTACTGCATGATGTATTCATATGCTTTTGTTTGATTTGAGGTTTAACGTCCCCGTCAACATAGTATAGGTCATTTTGGAGACGTTGCTTCCAATTTTGTGGGACTCTTACGCGACATTGACCGGCCCCGATAGCTCAGTTGGTAGAGTGTCCGCTCCGGGGAACGGGAGGTCTCGGGTTCGATCCCGGGCCGCGACATACCGAAGTCGTTAAAAATGGTACTAGCTGCTCCTCGTTTGGCACTCAGATTTACGGGGTAGAGCTAGGACTGGTCGATCCAGTGTCAGGATAATGTGACTGGGTGTGGTATCATGTAATGTGTCTGGGACATGATACTTCAGTGAGGCAGCACTATAAACGTGAGGATTGAGCTCCCTGTCGCAACCAGACACCGTCGTGATATGACTGAAAAATTGTTGAAAGCGACGTTTAACCCGAATTCACACACACACACACACACACACACACACACACACACACACACACACACACACACACACACACACACACACACACACACACACACACACTTACGCGACATTGAGATGAAATGACATCTCAAGCCCTGTCGCCCAATGAAACCAATAGTGTTTATAAGCATGTACGGTCCGACTCGCACCGCAGTTCCTGGACAGGCTTAGATCCTCTAAGCGGTTTACCAGTACTAGTGTGCGGACGGTTTCAGCTCTGCGTGGAAGCATCATGCAGCCCATCTATTTCTTCAAGCCCCGATGGGCGGGGCGGGATGTATTCATATGCATTATGCATTACGAAAAAATGCCTATACAAATTCATTGATACCTTTATTCCCGAAAAAAAATGAAAATTTTAAGATGGAAAATTGTGATATTTTCCTTATTTCTGCTCAAAATATAGGTTGTGGGTACTCGTTAGAACCGCCTCATCGAGGCGGTTCTCACGAATACCCACAATCTGTATTTTAAAGCAGAAATAAGAACAATAAGGTTTACCCCGCCAAACCCCAGTTTTACTATATAAAAGTGGGGTTCAAAAGAATGAGAATGATATAGGTGCGTTTTCGTGATGAGACAGCGTTTTTATTCCCTATAATAGGCTTCCATTATGTCTTCTTTTTTTCAAGTTTTTTGCCAAAGAAATAGTGTTGTTTATATTTTTAGGCGGGAACTAGGTTTTCCGTATAGTGATATTATACTGACATATTATGAGATGGATTTCTTTGGAAATTATTATTGATCATTCTTCGATGAAGACCCAGTTTAATTGATAATCCTTGCTTTACTTAAAGGGGGTCTTTCAGTGTATAGGAAATTTACACTGGTTTCTGCCCACGCTTGGAATTTGTTGAAATTTTGCACAATAATTGCCTTGGGTATAACCATTTTAATTAAGATGCATTCACTTTTAAATGGCATTTCCGTAGTAAATTTATTACATATTTTATGAAGTCTCTGTCACAACAGAGAGTACTCTGATATAAACCTGTCTACAGTCTTCAGAGGTTCATATATCTAATGCTGCAATGGTTTATGAATTAAAGCTATAATTGGTGAGTTAGTTGATACTATGAATGACCTCATATGTCTAGTAATAGTGGCTGAGCATTCAATTTTCTTTGATGGTACCCCCATGTTTCAGCTCCAAGTTTTGTAGTCATTAAAATTTTTTATGCAATTTTACCATGTTCCAATTTTTGTCAAGACCCCATTTTAGTATGGAAACTTTCCACATATCTTAGGAATATGTAGATGAAATTTCATGGAAATTGAGGGCCGGTAACATTGTGGTTTAACAGATTGAATACTGATAATCCGGATTCAGCAAAATGTGAAATTATATTATTATCATGTTTCGGCCATGCTGTTTAATAATACTTTACTATTTCATTCATTTTGGATGGTGCCTGCTCAATCCTTTGCTCTATGAAAGCATTGAAGACTTAGAGTGGGTGACCTGCGATATTGGTTGTATTGTGGACTGTTAGAGAAAAAAAGGATACTAGCTGTGTGTCCACACATGCCGATAGTTCTTTTTCCAGCAGTACACACACAGTAGTAATCTTTGACTGAAGCATTTCTGTCTCAAACTCAGCCGAATGTTTCTCAGCTGTAGCAAAATTGTTTTACAAAAACAATTAAGAACAATTTCTACATTGATTTAAAATGCCCATGTAGTAAAAGGGATATAAATTAAGATTGAGCTGAATATATTTCAGCTGATTCCCATGTAGTAAAAGTGATAAGAATTCATACTGAACCACAATATTAAGACGCAGTCCACCCATTGGCAAACAATTAAAAGACACTCAACACCCACAAAGAAACTGTGAAAACTCACAAAAGACGAGTACAGTAAAAGTGCAAAAGAACAACAAGCTCAGCAACTTCTATACATATGAAAAAAAAAAAGGTTTTATATAGATTTTTAATGAACAACTGAATTATGTGTTACATGTATGTACGAAAAGCCTACTAAACTGTCACTAAATTCAGTAAATACACTGTGATGCTTTTTCTGTCCAAACACTGCAATGCTCTTTCTAAGCTGAGAGATAAATTGTACAGAAATGTACCCGTAATCATTAATGAACAATAAAGCAAGCAAGAACAGTGCTTAAAAAGAACAGAGAACTTTCATTCAGCAGAAACATTCAATAAGTGGTTGAACGTTTTACAACCAGAAAACATACTAAAAGCTCACTTCGGATAAATAAAACCACTATATTGTCAAAGTAAAAACAGAAAATAATAAGACACTAAAGAAACGTCAATAGTTACAATTCCAATGCAGAAAACAGACATTTTATGCACGTGTAGTGTAAGGAAGGGAACGTTTTCTCTCCCTGTCTAATAGCAAAATTCCTCTAGGTCATGGAACTGCTTGGTTTACACCAAATATCCTGCGGCTTATTCATCAATGATATTTTTGCAACAGAAACTCCACATCAGTGTCAGTTCAGATATTTGGAAATACTGACCAATAATTGATGATGATGATGATTTCGTGTTTAACGACGCGTCAACCCTCTTTGTGGGTCATAAGCGTCAAGCGGTTAATGGTTAAATGGCATGAAGAATTATGAGGATATTAAAAGTAAAATAGTAAGTATGATATTATAAAAATCTGAAACAGTATGGCCATGGATTTATGAACAAAACTATTTGTACTAGTAACAACCAACCACTGACCATTGCGTCCTTGCATACCATCTCGGTATGGCAATGAAAGTAATGGCTCTCACCTTGCTGCTAATAAAACAGTAATATATATTGTTACGCTTAATTTGTTGATTAGAATATCTTTTGATTTAGTGTTTTACTATCTACTATTTTGGATAAATCATAGTGTATAAATGAAAGGCATATACCAGAAATTCATGATATTTTAATGTTTTCTAAACTAGATCAGCTCAAGATGTATTCATTGTGATGAGTATAATTTCATTTTTATTACATAAGATTTAGGAATTTTGAGGGCAATGCCTTTTTGTGAAGTTCTTGGATGATTTCAATGAAGCAGTAAATTTTGCAGAAACGACCTACATAAATTAAAGGTGTAAAACTACAGCGTTACCGGTTTTGAATTTTCATGAAATTTGGCATAGCTACAGAGGATATATATGGCAAGTTTTTCTGGTAAAATGAAATCTTGACAAAGACTAGAACATATGTATCTTAGGCATTGAATTTGGATAATTTTTTAAAATTTTAATTAAAAAATACGATTTTTGATAATTATTTTCTCAGAAAATGTAAACTTTGATTAATTCAAAAGGTTTTGTAGTACCAAAAGAATGCCTATGGAGTTCTGCATTCAACCCAGTTCATAAATCTTGAAACTAAATAAAACTTAAGATTTACGACTGACTTATTTAGACACGGATATCAGCTCATGGAGGGAGTCAGTCAGGGTGGCCTCCTGAGTCCTACTTTGATTTATATAATTTAATAAATACATTTTTATAGGTTGTAAATGCTGAGTTATTAATAAACAAAGTTTAAAGAAAACACATGCGTGGGCACAGATGAAAGATCCCCTTTGCTGCATGACTATAATTTTGGCCTGTATATATAGTTAGTTCACTTCAATTGAGCTGACAAATGGTACACGTGCTTGCATGACTACATGCACAGACATTTGATATAAATATTCTTAAGATTTTATTATGTTTCAGAAGCAGCCAAATTAACCTCCCTATCTATATAGCAGGAGTTCATTTCAAAATTTAAGGGTGTCAGGTTGTGTTTTCATCAAATTTATTTGGAAAATGACTGAACTTTCAGCAAACAGTAGAGGCCCTGGTCAGACGCCGCATTCTGCGGCATCTGATCTGGGCCTGCACTGTTTGCCAGGGTACCCGTTTTGGGGTTTCTGGTACTAAATGGGTTAAGCACACACAGAGTAGGTGTCAGTAAATGTCGAGAACATTGCAGAGGCTTTGGCGACACTGGGGTGTTAACCCTTGTCCTGCTAATCCCGGATATGCCTTATCTTTGAAACAATGTAGATCCAGATCAGATGGCTTCTGACGAAGCCATCTGATCAGGATCTACTATGTTTGCCATTCAGATTGTGAATTTGTTGCAATAATTTGCATCAAATAATCTGATTGGTTGATAATCGGCAGTGGATGTGGCATATATAAATATTCAGCAGGACAAGGGTTAACACGCCCGGATGGTGACATGTCAGCTATACTCTAGACTTGATTCATCTCTTCGAACTGTTCCTGAACGTTGCACTGTCACGTGACTGTTCTGTTCTTATCAAGTGTAATGCAATGTTCCCATGACGTACACGTGTGTCGTTTGTTTTGAATCAAACGCAGAACATACATAGCTTTTCGTACATACGGCGCTTAGTCTATTTTTACATGTATTTGTTTATTTTATTAGCAACCTGACTGAAATCATTCAGAATCTTTCACTTTCTAACTTTTTTTTTTTTTTGATTTGAGGTTTAAAGTCCCCGTCAACAATGTATAGGTTATTTTGGAGACGTTGCTTCCAATTTTGTTGGACTTTTACCCGACATTGAGATGAAATGACATCACAAGCCCTGTCGCCCAATGAAACCAATAGGGCTTATAAGCATGGGCGGTCCGACTCGCACTGCTTTGCCTGGGCAGGCCTAGATCCTCTCAGCGGTTAACCAGTACCCGTGTGTGGTCGGTTTCAGCTCTGCGTGGAAGCATCATGCAGCCCATCTATTTCTTCGAGCCCCGAAGGGCGGGGGTCGTTCATTTTCTAAAGATGAACAATTCTTATTATATTAAAATGTATCCAAAATCAAATAAACATGGAACATTGCACTGACCCTTGTTCAAGTAAATCAACTATGGTGCAGGACAGTGATTGAGAATTTAAAGCATACAATTAGTGAATACAGTCTGTAAGCTAATTGCACGACCCGCAGAAAAAGCGACCGACTGAAGTCGGTTGATTTCTAAGAGTGCCCTAAAATCACCGTGTCATTCTGTCAGTCTGTCTGTCCGTCCGTAACCCGTTTGTGAAAATTGGTGATAGTGACTTAACCGCTTGGAATATTTAAACAATTTTTGGCATACTGATAGATATCAATGAGAACTAACCAATGAACTTGCGAAATATTACATTCCATTTTGTATAGCCTCGCCGAGGCGAAAAATGTGAAAATTTTCGAACTGCTTCTCCTCGGAAACCGTTGGGCCGATTGAAGTCAAATTTCATATGGAGCCTCTATGGGATGTGGAAAACCAAAATTTGCTCAAGGGGTCCAGGTCACATGACCAAAATGGCCGCCAAGCCATATATGGTCTGTCTGTCTGTCCGTTCGTAACCCGTTTGTGAAAATTGGTGATAGTGACTTAACCGCTTGGAATATTTAAACAATTGTTGGCATACTGATAGATATCAATGAGATCTAACCAATGAACTTGCGAAATATTACATTCCATTTAGTATAGCCTCGCCGAGGCGAAAACTGTGAAAATTTTCGAACTGCTTCTCCTCGGAAACCGTTGGGCCGATTGAAGTCAAACTTCATATGGAACCTCTATGGGATGGGGGAAACCAAAATTTGCTCATGGGGTCCAGGTCACATGACCAAAATGGCCGCCAAGCCATATATGATAAAAACCCTTCAAAAATAGTCTTCTCCAGAACCACTGGGCAGAATTCCACGAACCTTGATAAATAGCATCTGGGACGTAGGCCCATCATAAATTGCTAAAATGGTAACCCTGGGTTGACCTTGACCTTCTATGTGCCTAGGTCAAACGTTGACACATATGCTTTTGTGGGAATATTTAAACAGTTTTTGGCATACTGATAGATATCAATGAGATCTAACCGATGAACTTGCGAAATATAACATTCCATTTAGGATAGCCTCGCCGAGGCGAAAAATGTGAAAATTTTCGAACTGCTTCTCCTCGGAAACCGTTGGGCCGATTGAAGTCAAATTTCATATGGAGCCACTATGGGATGGGGGGAACCAAAATTTGCTCACGGGGTCCAGGTCACATGACCAAAATGGCCGCAAAGCCATATATGGTAAAAACCTTCAAAAATAGTCTTCTCCAGAACCACTGGGCAGATTTCCACGAAACTTGATAAATAGCATCTGGGACGTAGGCCCATCATAAATTGCTAAAATGGTGACCCTGGGTTGACCTTGACCTTCTTTGTGCCTAGGTCAATCTTTGACCTATATGCTTTTGTATTGGAAAAGTGAGAATGCATTTTATCCTGCAAACGATTCAGAATACAGTACTAAAGTATAAGATATATTTTTGCTTCTTACGATAAGGCGCATTTATTGGGGGAACCGTTTAAGGTCGTGGTCAAATGACCAAAATGGCCGCCATACCCATATATGGTAACACTCATAAAGCTAAAAGCATCCGGCGGGTCGTGCACTTCAGCTGAAGCACTGGTGGAATCTATTCTTTCATGATCTGAAACATTTAAACATCTATCTATGCTTCCCGATTCTGGTAGGAAACGGCAAATGCAAACTGCCTTGAATTTGGAAACGAGGCTGGTGCACTGCTCCATCATCCTGGCACTTCACACCTGGTCTTTATTAGAATCAGAAAGTGTAGCACCAGAACATTACACCGTACCACGTGACAACCAGTGATTGAACACAGAGAACACTGATCGGTGCACATGGAACGTTGAATCAAGTATGCCCTACGTACGTAATTCAATACTAGGTACCGGGATGCTAAAGCTGAGACGGGCACGATATTGACTGTATCAATATTGCTAAGTTTTAATGACCAAGGGTGACCGAGTCTGCATGAAGAACGTTATAACTCCATGTCAATTGCACTCCACCTGAAGTAGATTTTTATCGACGATCTGACAGCATTGTAGATAAGCATTCTTTTTTGTCGGTGGTTTTGTTTGTTTGATTTGAAGTTTAACGTCCCCGTCAACACTGTCATCTTGGAGACACTGCTACCAATTGTTTGGGACTTTTACCCGACAATGAGATGAAATGAAATCTCAAGCCCTGTCGCCCAATGAAACCAATAGGGTTTATAAGCATGGACGCACCGCTTTGCCTGGGCAGACTCAGACCCTCTAAGCGGTTTATCAGTACTCGTGTGCGGTCGGTTTCAGCTCTGCGTGGAAGCATCATGCAGCCCACTTATTTCTACGAGCCCCGGTGGGCGGGGGCTGGTTTTTGTTGATCTTAGTCTGAGCCTGGCTCGGGTCAGACGCCAAGTTCTTCAACAGAATTACGGTTTTACTCCGGGTACTCCGGTTTTCGTGCACCTCTGATTAACGATCGGCTCGCTATAAGTGATATAATCTTGAAAGGGTCGTAAAACGAAAACCAAAACCAGAAGACCATAGTGGCCCTGGATCGCTCACCTGATCCTTATCGTAGAATCGGACCAAAACTGTGGCCTCTAGTGTGTTCACAAGGTTTTTCTATGATTTGACCTACTAACCTATTTTTTGACACGACATGACCCATACTTAGTTTTTAGTATATACTAATTTATTTTAGTTCGATTGCGATGGTAGCTTCAAGCTTATTTAATCGCTCTCGAACACACATTCCGGATATGTTCACGCGCGCGAGAGAGGGGCATTGGCTGTTACACCACTGCTACCCATTTACACCTGGGTGGTGTGAGGCAGGGTGATTACGTGTCTTGCCCAAGGACACACCTCTATACCGGGTGCCGGATTCGAACGCACAACCTTTCGATCATGAGTCGAACGCGTTAACCACTGCGCTATCGAGGCTGACCCATACTTGTCCGAGACATTGTCAAGAAGACCATTCTGATCACGTTTGAAGATAATCGGACCAAAACTGTGGCCATGAAATTATGTAGAAACAAATATTCTGTTGACGTTGGTTTTGTTGTAAATAGTTATATGTACATGTAATACAGCTGACCTTCTTTGTGTTTGTCTAACATTTGGCTGTTCACCTGACGGAGATTGTCCTCCGTCACCCTGACGGCACGTGAATTTACGGGGCCGCGTAACCCTACATGTAACATCAACACTATTTAGATCATATCGAGTCAATCAGTTTACATAACAGTTTCCCAGGCAAGTTTATACGCTCGTACATAAGCGGTTGACCAGTAAAGTGCGCATTCTTTCTCCAGAAACTGACAACTACCATGAACGGAGAAAACGACCGTAGAAAAAATAATGAAAAAATCTCCACTAAAGGATGTTGCCAACCACTGCAGGTATCGAACCCGCGACCACGTGGTCGCCAGACAATCGCGCATCCGACTGAGCTACCGAGGCCGGTGCATCCAGTTTATACAAATGCGGCAAGCGTAAACTCTTAACAGAGGCTAATTCTAGTCTTTGCATGACCATTGTCGATTATACCTTTGGATGCAAATTTGTGTAAACTCCCAGGACATTACGAAAACACACCTATACAAATACATTGGCAATTTTTTGGCCAAAAATTAGAAATTTTCAGATGAAAATTTGTGATATTTTTCTTATTTCTGCTCAAAACATAGATTGCGGGGACTCGATAGAACCGCCTCGACGAGGCGGTTCTATCGAGTACCCACAATCTATGTTTTTGAGCAGAAATAAGAAAAATAATGTATACCCCCTTAAACCCCAGTTTCACTACATGTATATAAAAGTGGGGTTCAAGGGAGTCAAAATTATAGGCGTGTTTTTGTGATGATGTATTTTTTTGGCACCAAGTTAGTTTAACAAGCAAATGCCGTTCATCAAAGAGTACTAAAACTGGACTAAGCAATACACTCATTTGTGACAAACACTTATCAATTTGTACGTCTGGTTGACATGTTAGATGCATTTTGATTGCACGATGCAGGAGTCTGTAATGAAATGTTCACCACTTTGAGTTTTAAATTTATACCTAGCTGGTGTGTGTGTGTGTGTGTGTGTGTGTGTGTGTGTGTGTGTGTGTGTGTGTGAATTCGGGTTTAACGTCGCTTTCAACAATTTTTCAGTCATATCACGACGGTGTCTGGTTGCGACAGGGAGCTCAATGCTCATTTTTACAGTGCTGCCTCACTGAAGTATCATGTCCCAGACACATTACTTGATACCACACCCAGTCACATTATCCTGACACTGGGTCGACCAGTCCTAACTCTAACCCGTAAATCTGAGTGCCAAGCGAGGAGCAGCTAGTACCATTTTTAACGACTTTGGTATGTCGCGGCCCGGGATCGAACCCGTGACCTCCCGTTCCCCGGAGCGGACACTCTACCCACTGAGCTATCGGGGCCGGTCACACCTTTGGATAAAAAATTTGTGCAAACTCCAGTGATGTGTTTTTTGCATCAAGTTAGTTTAACAAGCAAATGTCGTTCATCAAAGAGTTCTAAAACTGGACCAAGCAATACACTCATTTGTGGCAAACACTTATCAATTTGTAGGTCTGGTTGACATGTAAGATGCATTTTGATTGCACGATGCAGGAGTCTGTAATGAAATGCTCAACACTTTCGAGTTTTGAATTTATACCTGGCTGGAAGTTGATGTGATATATTGAATCATGTTTCAAATCAATGAAGATGATGATGATGATTTCGTGTTTAACGCCGCGTCAACCCTCTTTGTGGGTCATAAGCGTCAAATGGTTAATGGTAAACGGCATTGATGATGATGATGATGATTTCGTGTTTAACGACGCGTCAAGCCTCTTTGTGGGTCATAAGCGTCAAGCGGTTAATGGTTAAACGGCATGAAGAATTATGAGGATATTAAAAGTAAAACGGTAAGTATGATATTTATAAAAATCTGAAACAGTTAAATCTTATGAAAAAGTCCAATATCTTTTAAGAATAAAATAATATTATCAACAGGTACATCTTGAAACAATTGTTGCAAAGTGTCAGCTTTGAAGTATAAGTCACGGGACTGTGAAAAGTCTACACATTCAATTAAGATGTGTTTAACAGTGAATGGCTGATCACATCCTACACAAGAAGGCCGATCATCACCATTCAAAATATAAGAATGAGTAACTCTAGTATGGCCAATGCGCAGTCGTGTTAATTCTACATCCTCTTTTCTGGAAAACTGTGGAGGAGAGCATTTTGTTCCAACGACAGGTTTAATGGCATGGAGTTTGTTATTTATTGTACGGTCCCATTCGCTTTGCCAATCCGACAAAATGTATCTGTTGATAAATGGTTTAAAATTATTAAAAGGAATTTTAAAAACAGACGGATCAAGATTGAGCGATTCCTTTGCTTTCTTGTCAGCACACTCATTGCCGACAATGCCAATATCGCTCGGAAGCCAACAAAACAAGATTTGGTGTGTTTTAGAAATTTCATGTTTTTTGATCAATTTTTGTATTTGAGGATTTTTAGATGATGAATGGTCTAAAGCCTTAAGCACAGACAGTGAATCAGAAAATATAATTGCTTTTTGAATTGTTGAAGAACTGATCAAATCTAAAGCTAGGTCTATTGCTTTGGCTTCAGCTGTAAAAATAGATGAACCATCTGGAAGGCGCAAGGTTTGGTGCGTATCTTTAGAATATACGCACACCCAACTTTATCTCCTTCTTTGGAACCATCAGTATAGACTTGCTGGTAATCATTGTAACGTGACTGCAGTACCTGAAAGTTTTGTATGAGTAGCATTTGATTTGATTCGGATTTTTTGCCATCATGCAAGTCAAACAGAATATTATGTTTTTTAATACACCAAGATGGAACTTTCGCGGTTTCATGTTTTTGAATATTTTTAAGGTCGATACCTGAATTTTCTAGCAGTGGTAAAATTCGTAATCCAAAAGATTTGATTGCTGTGGGTTTAGTTTCATACTTATCTATAAATTCAGGTGGAAATGAAATTTGGAATGCCGGGTTAGATGGATTAGCAGGAAGTCTGATAGCATACTGAAGAGAAAGTTTCTCTCTGCGCGAACTTAAAGATGGTTCACCTGCTTCCACATAAAGGCTTAATACGGGAGAAGTACGGAAGGCTCCCATAGCCAAACGAAGGCCTTGATGATGAATAGTATCCAAAGATTTTAAATAAGACTTTCTGGCAGAACCATAAACAACAGACCCATAATCTAATTTAGATCTTATCAGAGACCGGTAAAGATGTAATAAAGTGTACCGATCTGCTCCCCAACTTGTATGAGCTAAAACTTTCAAAAGATTCAAAGCTTTTAAGCATTTCGCTTTAAGATATTTAATATGGGGAATAAAAGAAAACTTTTGATCAAATATGACCCCAAGAAATTTGGCTTCTTCAACGACAGGAATTTGTGATCCGTATAAAAACAGGGAAGGATGGTCGGGTTTCTTCCGTAGCTTACAAAAATGAACACACTGCGTTTTCGACTTGGAGAACTTGAAACCATTATTATCAGCCCATTCTTCTATTCGTTTTAAGTTTTGTTGTAACTTTCGTTCAATTGTTTTCATGTTTTTTGAACGGTAACAGATACAAAAATCATCAACATACAATGAACAGTCTGTTTTGTCGTCCAAACATTGAACAATATTATTTATTTTGATGTTAAATAGCGTAGTTGAGAGAATACTACCTTGTGGGACACCCTGCTCTTGTGCATAGAGATCTGACAGGGTAGATCCCACGCGGACTTGAAATACACGTTCACCTAAAAAACTTTGAATAAAACTGGGAAGTTTTCCCCTTAAGCCGAGGTTATGGAGATCCCTCAATATTCCATAACGCCATGTGGTATCATATGCTTTCTCCAAGTCAAAAAAGACAGCTACTACGTGTTCTTTGTTAATAAAAGCATTTCGTATAAATGTTTCTTGTCTTATTAAATTGTCGTTGGTACTACGTTCCGAACGAAAACTTGACTGATATTCTGAAATGAGGTTGTTGGACTCTAAGTACCAGACTAATCTCTTGTTTATCATTCTCTCCAATGTTTTAACCAAACAACTTGTCAAAGCTATCGGTCGATAATTCGTAGGTTCTGCATGATCTTTTCCTGGTTTTGGAATTGGTACAACAGTAGCAAAACGCCAGCTCTCAGGACAGACCCTCGTTTCCCAAATATTATAAAAGATATCTAAAAGTGTTGTAAGAGAATTTTTTGGCAGATGCTTAAGCATCTGATTTAAGCATCTGATAATGAATTTCATCGGGACCGGTTGCCGTATCATGTGATTTGTCAATGGCTTCAACTAGTTCGGATAAGTTAAAAGGTTTGTTGTATTCTTCGTGATTGACGGATTTGAAGTTTAGATTTCTTTTCTCTTGGTCCTTTTGGAAATTTCTAAAAGTGTCAGAATAATTGCGCGGTGATGAATTACTCAAGAATGTGCTACCAAGAGTATCTGAAATATCTTTTTTAGTTGAAGCTTTGGTGTCAAAACCAGCAAATTCTAGTTCTTGCACTACCACTGAACTTTCTAAATTATTAACTTCCTGTCTTACTGCTATTAAAACGCATGTAATTAAATATTGTGATAAAGTCTTTGAAAGATCAGGAAGAAATCTGTTTTGGTCTATAAAAAATTCGAATGAGGTTTTAAATAAATTGAAATCTAGACAGTTTCGTGCTTCTAGTCTGTCTACCTACGATTTTTCCACTCTTTACACTACACTTCCTCATAAACTTATAAAAGAAAAGCTTAATGATTTAATTGAATGGGCTTTTCACAGAGAAGATTTTCTCTATCTTGCATGTTATGTCAGAAATGCATTTTTCACTTCTAAAGAGCATAAGAATTATACACTTTGGTCATGTCAGAAAGTGTGTGATGCCCTCACCTTTCTACTTGACAATATTTATATTAGATTCGGTACTAAGTTATTTAGACAAATTGTGGGTATTCCGATGGGTACTAATTGCGCACCTCTTGTGGCTGATCTGTTCTTGTATTGTTATGAAAGAGACTTCATTTTGTCGCTTTCCATTGATAACCAATCTGAAATTATTGAAGCTTTTAGCTCTACTTCTAGATATTTAGATGATTTATTAAATATTGATAATACCTATTTTGATGGTTTGATCAGTCAGATTTACCCCCTAGAACTTCAGTTAAATAAAGCAAATTCTTCTGATACCGAGGCCCCGTTTTTGGATTTACATCTATCTATTGTAGATGGATTTGTTTCGTGCAAAATTTATGATAAACGCGATGACTTTGATTTTGAGATTGTAAATTTTCCTTTTTTGGATGGTGATGTTCCTCGTGCGCCATCCTATGGCGTTTATATTTCGCAATTAATTCGATTTGCTAGAGTGTGTAGTCATGTAACTGACTTCAACACTCGTAATAAATTATTAACGGCTAAACTCCTTAATCAGGGTTATCGGTACCCTAAACTACGCAAAGCCTTTTCAAAATTTTATAGACGCCATTCTGATTTAATTTCAAAATTCAATATTGGACTTAAATCTCTTCTGCAACAAGGTCTATCGGAACCCGAATTTTATGGTGACTTAGTATATAAATTCAGAAAAATATATAACCGCAATGACTTCAGCACCCAATTTCGTAAAATCATTCTTCGATATAAAAAGATTGGGTACAACATGGATATTATACGACAGACTGCATGCATGGTAGTTAACCCAATCACGGTTGGCAACTTTGCTTCCCTCTTTAATTGCACGCCGGTGGGTCAGGCCTCAGATTCTATGACGGCTCCAACGTAAAGGCTTATTGAAAATTAAAGAGATAATGTTGGTTGGTGCCTGATGCTCTGTCTCTGGTCGGGCTTATCGGAGTCTAACTGTTGGTTTTCTTTTGCTCCAGCATTTCAGTGGTTTCTTGCTGTCGAGTCCTCACCGTTGTCTCACCTCTGTGGTTCTTTGATTTCTGTGTTCACGGAGATGTTGCACTGATGAGTTAGGAGGCCTTCATGCGGACTGAACTAATTATTTGTCTAAATCGCGACGGAAGTAAGGGCGAGGATTGTGGCCACGTAAAATCGATTTAAGCCCCCCAGTGGAAATCTTCCACTGACCGTTCCAAGGCGGCTCTTCTGTGGCGATTTATTTATGTTGTTGTTTGTTACTTACTGTGTGTATCACTTGTGTCTTTTAATTTTGGATGGCCATATGGCCATTTTGTGGGAAAGTAACTGTCCATATGGCCTTCCTTTGTTTAGGTTTCCATTATGGTCTGGTCGCTTAATGTTTGTATTTCTTTCCCTTTGGTGTCTTTTATGGATGGAGTAAGTTAATTGTATCAATTCCTGATCTTTGTTTTACTTCTACTTTAAATGTGTAAAACTAGGGGACTTTGTTTTTCCTGAAAATTTTCGTACCATATCCCAAACCTTTTTAATGGGAGTTTTGTAGTTCAATTTGGAGACATATTCTCTCCACGACTTTCGTTTTGAAGCTCAGATTGTTCGTCGAGCTTTAGCTCTAAAAACTTTTACGTCGTTAAGCGTCTCTGAAGTGGGCTTTTTGCAGAACTTATTTAAGGCCTGTTTGCGCTTTTGAATAGCTTCTTTGCAGTCATTATTAAACCAAGGCTTGGTTTTCTTAATATTTGTTGAGGTCTTTGGAATGCATTGTTCTGATATATTAATAAGTGTATCTGTGAAATCAGAAACAATGTCGGATGATTCATTTAAGTGATCAACTGATAACTCTTCTTCACACAAATTATGGAATAATTCCCAGTCGGCTTTATTCATTTTCCATTTCTGGTTACAGTCCTCGTCTGGTTCGTTTACGCTCTCAGTTATAACAGGGAAGTGATCACTTCCGCACTGATCGTCATGAACAGACCAGTCATAGTCCAAGAAGAGAGATGGGTGACACAAAGAGAGATGTAAAGAAGACAAATGACCTGTTGCAGGATGAAGGTAAGTATAAGATTTATCATTCATCAAGCAAAGAGCGTTCTGTGCTATAAATTCTTCAATAAGTGCTCCTCTGTTGTTGTTGTTATCTTTACAACCCCATAGAATGTTGTGACCATTGAAGTCATCAACTAACAAATATGATGAAGGAAGTTGACCCAGTAATGATTCAAGTTGTTCAGGTTCTAACGAAAATGAAGGCGGCATATATACAGAGCAAATTGTAGTTTCTTTATCCAAAGAAACCGATACTGCCACAGCTTGCAGTTGTGTTCTTAATTTGATCTCGCTTTGTGGTAAACAAGATTTAACAAAAATTGAACTGCCACCAGATGGTCTGTTACCATCAGAATAGAAGTAAAACAAAGATCAGGAATTGATACAATTAACTTACTCCACCCATAAAAGACACCAAAGGGACAGAAATACAAACATTAAGCGACCAGACCATAATGGAAACCTAAACAAAGGAAGGCCATAAGGACAGTTACTTTCCCACAAAATGGCCATATGGCCATCCAAAACCAAACGACACAAGTGATACACACAGTAAGTAACAAACAACAACATAAATAAATCGCCACAGAAGAGCCGCCTTGGAACGGTCAGTGGAAGATTTCCACTGGGGGGCTTAAATCGATTTCACGTGGCCACAATCCTCGCCCTTACTTCCGTCGCGATTTAGACAAATAATTTGTTCAGTCCGCATGAAGGCCTCCTAACTAAATCAGTGCAACATCTCCGTGAACACAAAAATCAAAGAACCACAGAGGTGAGACAACGATGAGGACTCGACAGCAAGAAACCACTGAAATGCTGGAGCAAAAGAAAACCAACAGTTAGACTCCGATGAGCCCGACCAGAGACAGAGCATCAGGTACCAACCAACATTATCTCTCTAATTTTCAATAAGCCTTTACGTTGGAGCCGTCATAGAATCTGAGGCCTGACCCACCGGCGTGCAATTAAAGAGGGAAGCAAAGTTGCCAACCGTGATTGGGTAAACTACCATGCATGCAGTCTGTCGTATAATATCCATGTTGTACCCAATCTTTTTATATCGAAGAATGATTTTACGAAATTGGGTGCTGAAGTCATTGCGGTTATATATTTTTCTGAATTTATATTCTAAGTCACCATAAAATTCGGGTTCCGATAGACCTTGTTGCAAAAGAGATTTAAGTCCAATATTGAATTTTGAAATTAAATCAGAATGGCGTCTATAAAATTTTGAAAAGGCTTTGCGTAGTTTAGGGTACCGATAACCCTGATTAAGGAGTTTAGCCGTTAATAATTTATTACGAGTGTTGAAGTCAGTTACATGACTACACACTCTAGCAAATCGAATTAATTGCGAAATATAAACGCCATAGGATGGCGCACGATGAACATCACCATCCAAAAAAGGAAAATTTACAATCTCAAAATCAAAGTCATCGCGTTTATCATAAATTTTGCACGAAACAAATCCATCTATCAATAGATAGATGTACATCCAAAAACGGGGCCTCGGTATCAGAAGAATTTGCTTTATTTAACAGAAGTTCTAGGGGGTAAATCTGACTGATCATACCATCAAAATAGGTATTATCAATATTTAATAAATCATCTAAATATCTAGAAGTAGAGCTGAAAGCTTCAATAATTTCAGATTGGTTATCAATGGAAAGCGACAAAATGAAGTCTCTTTCATAACAATACAAGAATTGATCAGCCACAAGAGGTGCGCAATTAGTACCCATCGGAATACCCACAATTTGTAATATGTATTGAAACCTCTGATATCCATGTTGTCACCTATTTTTAAAAAGGTTTCTTGCAAACATAAAACCGATGGGTTTAGTAAAGAAAGAAGTAATAAGAGTTCGTTGTAATTTGATTTAAGACCTCGACAATTCCATTGTAATATTTTGTGTTTTGTATCCATTTTATGGAGAGATATTTACATGACTAGAAACTTATGCGTCGTTTTCGACGAATTAACCTACTTTGGAGTAGGTAATCTAGTAATTCTATTACCCTTGCGAGGACTAGTTGGAGCATCTTGAATGTCCATTAAATCATCAACGTCATCGTCCTCTTCAAGAGGTATTTGCGAACAATGAAGTTTAGGAGGATCTTCCGATCCCTTCTTTGTTCCACCTGTGTCAGGTTTCTCTTTTACATGCGGTGCCGGCTCCGGTTCGGTCGCTGTCGACCGATCGGGAGCAACCTGGCTTGCACCTTTTGACAAATTGGTTGAACTAGGTGGTGCTGGAGTAGAACCCCATGCACCAGATTTTTTCAGTTCAGCAATGTACGATTCAGGAGTCTGCGTACCACTGTGTGTGACTGTGACACCAGCACCCTTTGTGATGCTGGCGTAACTGGTGCTTGGTGTTTTGTATCGTTCTTCTACAATTTTCCGCGCTTCGGGAAATGCTATCGACCTTTGGTATTTGACAGTGAGTATTTCTTTTTCTTTTTTCCATGCCGGACAATCTCGAGAGAAAACAGCATGTTTGCCACCACAATTGACGCATTTGGCTTCATTTCGACAATCTTGGTGATTATTGACATGTTTCTCTTCACCACAGTTTGGACAGAGTTGTTTCTTCTGACATCTGCTTTCGTGGTGGCCAAAAACCTGGCAATTGTAACATCTGAGAGGGTTTGGTATATATACATCTACATTTACAGACAGATAAGCTACTTTGATTTTCGTGGGTAAAACTGGTGTATAACTAGAGCTGTCAGTCAAACTGACTAGGGCCCCGGCAGCGCTATCAGAGGAGTAGGAAAAAATTTGTGGACGGACAGACGGACAGACAGACAGACAGACAGACAGACGGACGGACAGAGTGATTACTATAGGGCACCCACACTTTCAGTGCGGGGCCCTAATAAGAAAGTTATGGAGGATAAAAAAATTTGTGGACGGACAGACGGACAGACAGACGAACGGACAGAGTGATTACTATAGGGCACCCACACTTTCAGTGCGGGGCCACATTATGGTTAACATTTCTGCCAAGTAATATTTAAATCCATCCAGGAATAATAACAAAGTTATTAATTGGACACAGGAAAGACCCTTTTTTGACCTTTAACCTCTAAGTATGACCTTGACCTTTGAGGTACGGACCTGAGTCTTGCGCGCAACACTCCATCACATTATAATTAACATTTCTGCCATCCAGGAATAATAATAACAAAGTTATTAATTGGACACAGGAAAGATCCTTTTTTTACCTTTAACCTCTAAGTATGACCTTGACCTTTGAGGTACGGGCCTGAGTCGTGCGCGCAACACTCCATCACATTATGGTTAACGTTCTGCCAAGTAATATTTAAATCCATCCAGGAATAAGAAAGTTATGGAGGATAAAAAAAATTGTGGACGGACAGACGGACAGACAGACAGACAGACGGACGGACAGAGTGATTACAATAGGGCACCCACACTTTCAGTGCGGGGCCCTAAAAAGTCAACACGTAAGACGTAAGTACTTGTCGGTTTTAATACACCATTTTTACGAATTTGGATTTTACGTACACCAATGACGCCTTGATCTCTCAGGTTTTTGATAATCTCTTCGTCGCTGCAAGGTCGTACTTCTGGGCTGCGTACGACACCTTTGCTGGAATTAAGCGTTTTGTGTAATGATACCTTAACTTTGAGATCTAATATTTTTTTCGTTTCAAGCAGAGCTTCTACATGCTGTTGTCTCTCGACTTCAAGAAGCAGATCACCTGACCTAAGCTTTTTAATACTTTTTGGGTGTCCGGCTATGGACTTAATACTTTTTGGTTGTCCGGCTATGGACTGAATACTTTTTTCAATAACGAAAGGTGATAGACTTGAAACTGTTCGTTCATCATCAAGTGATGTCATTACCAAGAAGCGCGGAATGTTTTTCACTTTTGGTGCTGCAGACTGCTGACTGGGTTCATCGGAGTCAGATGATGACTCATCTTTTTTACGTTTGGTTTTGTTGCGGTTACTAGAAAGAGGGGGACCCATGAAGAAGGTTTGAAAATTCGTCTCAAGTGCTCTCCGCCCTCCGTGGAGCCCTACAAGGGAACACCATAATGGAGTGGCTATCCGACTCGCAGGTGTTAGAGATACACGTGAGATAAACTCGCATAAACAAAATGCTTACACGACTGGTCAGTTGCGCCACCGCCTTCTAGAGATAAAAAGACAGAAAAGGGTAAGGTAAATGGGCACATGGTTGGTATCAGGAAAGATACAAAAAGAATGGAAGAGAAAGTTAAGCGGTATCTCTTGTGCAAGGCGTGACCAGCCGATTGACTGTGCCGGACCGCACAGCCCCCCGTCTACACCGAAAAGCCAGGCCAAAGAGGCGTGTTGGGAATCAGAAGCACCGCAACCTCAGGTATCCCTCAACCTCCAGGATCCCTTCTTCCGGCTTACAGGACGCCACCCACGGCAAACGGGTGGTACTTCCTTTAGCTCTTCCCAGTGGGCACATTGACCACAGCAGCAACGTGCCCAGTGGGAATTGAGCCCCCAGGGCCACGGCAAGGCAGGAAGTCTAATACCTGGGGGTTAACGGCATTGTTAATTATGAGGATATTAAAAATAAAAAAGTTAGTTTGATATGTATAAAAATCTTAAACAGTTAAATCTTATGAAAAAGTCCAATTTCTTTTAAGAATAAAATAATATTTTCAAAAGGTACATCTTGAAACAATTGTTGCAAAGTGTCAGCTTTGAAGTATAAGTTACGGGACTGTGAAAAGTCTACACATTCAATTAAAATATGTTTCACATTGAATGGCTGATCACAGCCTACACAGGAAGGCTGTTCATCACCATTTAAAATAAAAGAATGAGTAACTCTAGTATGACCAATGCGCAGTCGTGTTAATACTACATCCTCTTTCCTGGAAAACTGTGGGGCAGAGCATTTTGTTCCAACGACAGGTTTGTGATGATGATGATTTCGTGTTTAACGACGCGTCAACCCTCTTTGTGGGTCATAAGCGTCAAGCGGTTAATGGTTAAACGGCATGAAGAATACGAGGATATTAAAAGAAAAAAGTGAGTATGATATGTATAAAAATCTGAAACAGTTAAATCTTATGAAAAAGTCCAATTTCTTTTAAGAATAAATTAACATTATCAACAGGTACATCTTGAAACAATTGTTACAAAGTGTCAGCTTTGAAGTTTAAGTTACGGGACTGTGAAAAGTCTACAGTCTCTAGTTATATTGTACGCGCGACGTCTTCGCGGTGCACTAACAATATTGAAGCATTGCGGTGACGTCGGGCGAGCGTCAAGAACAGATCGCACTGCGTTGTGAATGGAGCAAACGCTTCTGTTAACAAATCATGTTATGAGTTATCATCCTTCCAGAAGTAATCCATTCAGAACACTGAACAAATATCAACAGAGACACTTAAACGTGCGAATGCACGCGGATCGCGTGTCTTATATGGTCCGGTGATCTTTTTTTTTTTTTTTTGTAATACATAACTAAGATTAAAGGTCGAGCTTTGGAGAGGGGATTTTAACCAAACGCTGGGCATCATTTCCATGACAACACTACGTCATGTAGTACATCTTATATAGTAGAATAACGAAAGGCTAGGCACGCTTACCTAGATGTACAGCCTGGTAAAGAACATATGGCATAAGTGCCTTTCTCGAGCTGACCGGCAAAACATAACTTATTTTATTGGAGGTTTTTTCTCCCTTGGTAGGCTAAACACTTACTTCCTTTCCCCCCTACTTCTAAATCTTTATCCTGTACCAACACTTTATTCTGTACTTACAGAATATTCAATCTGTACAAACAGATTGACTATACTATTAAGATAAATCCTTGTTTTACTTATATGCTACGCCATGCGGTATTTGTATTTTGTATTTTGACAATTCTCATTTAATACTGTATGTATTCTGAGAAAAAATAAAGCTGATTTGATTTGATTTGATACACATTCAGTTTCGATATGTTTAACAGTGAAAAGCTGATCATCACCATTAAAAATATAAGAATGAGTAATTCTAGTATGGCCAATGCGTAGTCGCGTTAAAACTACATCCTCTTTTCTGGAAAACTGTGGAGGAGAGCATTTTGTTCCAACGACAGGTTTAATGACATTGAGTTTGTTATTGATTGTACGGTCCCATTCGCCTTGCCATTCCGACAAGATGTATCTGTTGATAAATGGTTTAAAAATATTAAAAACAGACGGACCAAGATTGAGCGATTCCTTTGCTTTCTTGTCAGCATATTCATTGCTGACAATGCCAATATGTCTCGGAAGCCAACACAAGAGGGCCCAGAGGGCCCTGAATCGCTCACCTGAGAATGAGTGTCTCTAGTACATTCTAGGCCCAAGGGCTAAAATTTGAACAAACTTGGTAATGGTCCACTAGATGAAGCTTCATTCCAAATATCAAAGATTTCGGCCTTCTGGTTTCAGACAAGAAGATTTTTAAAGGTTTTTCCTATATAAGCCTATGAAAAACCAAAGGGTCACGGAGTGGGAGCATTTTTGACCCCAGGGCTATAATTTGAACAATCTTGAAAGAGGTCCACTAGATGAAGCTTCACACCAAATATGAAAGATCTGGGCCTTGCGGATTCAGAGAAGATTTTTAAAGATTTTCCATGTGTAAGCCTACGTTAAACCAAAGGCCCCAGGGGTGGGGGCATTTTTGGCCCCAGGGCTATAATTTGAACAATCTTGGTAGCGGTCCACTAGTTGAAGCTTCATATCAAATAGCATAGACCAGGGCCTTGTGGTATCAGAGAAGAAGAATTTTAAATATTTTCCCTAATTAAGCCTATGAAAAGGATCCCGGGGTAGGGTCATTTTTGGTCCTAGGGCTATAATTTGAACACTCTTGATAGAGGTCCAATAGATGAAGCTTCACACCAAATATCTAAGACCTTGGCCTTGCAGTTTCTGAGAAGATATTTTTTTTTAAAGATTATCCCTATATAAGCCTATGTAAAACCAAAGGCCCCAGGGGTGGGGGCATTTTTTGGCCCCAAGGCTATAATTTGAACAATCTTGGTAGAGGTCTACTAGTTGAAGCTTCATATCAAATAGCATAGACCAGGGCCGTGTGGTATCAGAGAAGGGTGGGGGCATTTTTGGCCCCAGGGCTATAATTTGAACAATCTTGGTAGAGGTCCATTAGATTAAGCTTCACACCAAATAGCAATTACCTGGGCCTTGCAGTTTCAGAGAAGAAAAGTTTTAAAGATTTCCAATACATAAGCTTAGGAAAAACCAAAGGCCCCCTGGGCGGGGGCATGTTTGGCCCCAGGGCTATAATTTGAACAATCTTAGTAAAGATCCACTAGGTGAAGCTTCATACCAAATATCAAAGACCTGGGCCTAGTGGTTTCAGAGAATTTTTTTTAAAGGTTTTCTGTATATAAGCCTATGAAAAACCAAAGGGTCCCAGGGTGGGGGCATTTTCGGCCCCAGGGCTATCATTTGTACAATCTTGAAAGAAGTCCACTAGATGAAGCTTCACACCAAATATCAAAGATCAGGCCTTGTGGTTTCAGAGAAGAAGATTTTTAATGATTTATCCTATATAAGCCTATGTAAAACCAAGGCCCCCGGGACGGGGGCATTTTGGCCCCTAGGGCTATAATTTGAACAATCTTGGTAGAGGTCCACTAGATGAAGCTTCACACCAAATATCAAAATTCTAAGGCTTGCGGTTTCAGAGAAGAAGATTTTTTTAAAGATTTTCCCTGTATAAGCCTATGTAAAACCAAAGGCCCCCGGGGCGGGGGCATTTTTGGCCCCAAGGCTATAATTTGAACAATCTTAGTAGAAGTCCACCAGGTAAAGCTTCACGCCAAATATTAAAGACCTGGGCTTTGTGGTTTCAGAGCAGAAGATTTTTTAATGATTTTCCCTATATAAGCCTATGTAAAACTAAAGGCCTCCGGGGCGGGGGCATTTTGGCCCCCAGGGCTATAATTTGAACAATCTTGGTAGATGTCCACTAGATGGACCTTCATATCAAATATCGAAGAACTGGGCCTTGCAGTTTCAGGGAAGAAGATTTTTAAAGTTTTCGTTTAAAAAATCTATTTTTAGCTCCTGTGACCTAGATGTGCAATGGACCGTAACCATTTGAACAACCTTGAAAGGGGACCACCTAAGGATCATTCCAGTGAAGTGTGGTCAAAATCCGATCAGTGGTTTAGGAGGAGATGTCATTTGAAGAACAAGTTTACGCACACACACACACGCACGCACGCACTGACGACGGACGAAAAGTGATCACAAAAGCTCATCTTGTCACTACGAGACAGGTGAGCTAAAAAACACTGTAATACAGAATCTCCCATTCTATCAATATCATCTCTCTGGAATTACTATCACTATCATCCATAATTAAGTGTCATTACATTGTACTTAATTGTTTTAATACTCATCATGGCTACCCCTAGTAAGAAACGAAAAGTGCTAACTCTTGAGGACAGAATTGAGGTTATAAGACTGTTGGAGAGTGGTAAGAGCTCTCGGGGGTTGCAGAACAGTTCTATAATGTTATTAATCAGGTACTTTCGTGTTGGCCCAGTTACAGGTCCGAGGTCTGCTGTATTGGCACGAGGCCGAAGGCCGAGGCCAATACAGCTGACCGAGGACCTGTAACTGGGCCAATACGAAATTACTTGATTAATGACAATTTTATTAATTGACGCAATTAAAAACATGATTTATGATTTTTGAATATTGGTTGACCTTGTGTAATATAGGATAATCAATTAATAAAGTGTGGGAAAAACTCAAGTGCAACAGACATTGAAACGAAAAGCTGAATTAATGTCGTATTATGATAATAATGCCAGCCTTGAAAGTAAACGATAGAGGCGTGTTACTGTAAATGACGGTGTGAATGATTAATCATGGCGGTGGTTTCAGGACGCTTCAGCCCGTAGAATCCATCTCTCTGGACCGCTGATTCAAGAACAGGCTAGGGTTTTCGCTGAACAACTAGGAATTACAAAGAAATTACAACATTCAAAGCATCAAATGGTTGGCTTGACAGTTTTCTAAAGCGACATTATATTGTGTTTAAGACTATAAGTGGTGAACGTGGTGACGTGGACAATTCTGTTGTTGAGGATTGGACCAAAACACTGCCTGATCTGTGTCAAGGTTATGATCCTAAAGACATCTTCAATATGGACGAAACGGGTGTGTTCTTTAGGGCTGAAAAAAGAACAACTTTTGTGGTCAAGGGTGCAGACTGTGCAGGGGGCAAACGTTCAAAAGAGCGAATAACTGAGGCACTATGTGCAAGTATGACGGGTGAGAAACTAAAACCACTTGTGATCGGCAAATAGCGGCAACCCAGGTGTTTTAATGGGATTGACTCCAAGACATTGCCAGTGCACTACAAATTCAATAACAAAGCATGGATGAACAGTGCCATTTTTGAAGTTTGGATTAAAAGTGTAGACAGAAAAATGAAAAGACAGAAACGCAAAATCTTAATGTTTGTGGACAATGCTCCTTCCCATCCAAAGCTGCAACTAGAAAAAGTTAAGCTCGTGTTTCTTCCGCCAAACACCACATCCAAAATTCAACCAATGGACCAGGAAATCATTCAAGCCATGAAATAGAAATTTCACAAAAGGCAAAGTAGGAAAATCCTGAGAGACATGGACAAAATCAAAGACATGTGTGGTTCAGACTTATTAAAACTGGTTTCAGTGCTTGATGCTATCTACTGGGTTAAACATTCTTGGGATGAGGTAGAGACCACCACAATAATGAAATGTTTCTCGAAGTGTGGATTTCAGTTTCCTGAAAGTGTTGATGTTACTGATGACATTGATGAGGAAGTGCCTCTTAGGCTTGTGGGTCTTGCAAAGGAACTTTGTGGGTGTGATTTCTCAGAACTCATATAACTTTTTTTTTGTTTTACGGCCCTTTTAAGATTATTTCACTCATATCGAGCCGATCGTTAATCAGAGGTGGGCAAAAACCGGAGTACCCGGAGAAAAACCACCTGACCTTCCGTTGCAGAACTTGGCGTCTCACATATGTCCCGAGCGAGGCTCGAACCACAGCGGTGAGATCATAGAACTTTAGCAGGCCATTCCAACATGTGATGAAGAGCTTGACTGGAACAAACCAGTATCACAATTGTTAAAAAAACACGTCAAACAAACTGAAACTGTGTCGGACAATAGTGACGATGAAGGAGAAACTGTTCAGAGTGACACTGTGTGTTCATTAAATGATGTTGAGGACTATTTAGAGTGAGTGAGTGAGTTTTAGTTTAACGTCCCACCAACAGCTAAGGTCATACGGAGACGGGACCTCGGTTTAAAGACTCATCCGAAAGTCTGGAGAAGCCCGGGATCGATCCTGCGATCCCTGGTTTACAAGGCGAGTAGCGTAACCACTGCGCCACGGAGGCTTCTAAGGACTATTTAGAGAAAATGAAATCATTTGCATTAGCTAAAAGACAATCCAAAATGCTTTCACACTTAATGGAAATGACAGAATTAGCCACATCAATGAGAATTGAGACCAGTTGTCAACAGACAAAAATCAGCGACTTCTTCAAGAAATCTTGAAATTGTGTAAAATGACTTTGCTCTCATGCTAGAATTTCATTATGTGCTTACCACAATACAAAACTGTAAATGTTCATGTATAAAATGTATAGTAAAACTAAAAAAATAAAAATAAATAATAATAATAAAAAAAAAATAATAATAAAAAAAAATAATAATAAATAACAAGAGGGCCCAGAGGGCCCTGAATCGCTCACCTGAGTATCAGTGTCTCTAGTGCACTCTTGGCCCAAGGGCTATAATTTGAATAAACTTGGTAGGGTCCACTAGATAAGGCTTCAGACCAAATATCAAAGACCTGGGCCTTCTGGTTTCAGAAAAGATTTTTAAAGGTTTTTTCTGTATAAGCCTATGTAAAACCAGCGGGCCCTGGCGTGTGGGCATTTTTGGGGCCAGACCTATAATTTGACCAATCTCAGCAGAAGTTCACTAGTTGAAGCTTCACACAAGATATCAAAGACCTGGGCCTTCTGGTTTCGGACAAGAATTTTTTAAAGGTTTTGTCCTATACATGCCTATGTAAAACTAGTGGGTCCCACGGCAGGGACATTTTTGGCCCAAAGGCTATAATTTGAACACTCTTGGTAGAGGTCCATTAGATCAAGCTTCATACCAAATATGAAAGACCTGGGCCTGGCAGTTGCAGAGAAGATTTTCCCTATATAAGCCTATGTAAAACCAAAGGGCCCCGGGGCGGGGGCATTTTTGGCCCCAGCACTATAAATTGAACAATCTTGGTAGGGGTCGACTGGATGAAGCTTCATACCAAATAGCAAAGACCTGGGCCTTGCGGTTTCAGAGAAGAAGATTTTTAAAATTTTCCCTATATAAGCCTATGTAAAACCAAAGGGCCCCGGGGCGGGGCATTTTTGGCCCCAGTACTATAATTTGAACAATCTTGGTAGGGATCCACTAGATGAAGCTTCATACCAAATATCAAAGACCTGGGCCTTGCGGTTTCAGAGAAGAAATTTTTTAAAGATTTTCCCTATATAAGCCCATGTAAACTCAAAGGACCCCGGAGCGGGGTCATTTTTGGCCCCAGCACTATATTTTGAAAAATCTTGGTAGGGGTCCACCAGATGAAGCTTCATACCAAATATCAAAGAGCTGGGCCTTGCGGTTTCAGAGAAGAAGATTTTTAACGATTCTCCATATATAAGCCCATGTAAAACCAAAGGGCCCCGGGGCGGAGGCATTTTTGGCCCCAGCATTAGAATTTGAACAATCTTGGTAGGGGTCCAGTAGATGAAGATTCATATCAAACAGCAAAGACCTGGGCCTTGCGGTTTTAGAGAAGATTTTTAAAGATTTTCCCTATATAAGCCTATGTAAAACCAAAGGGCCCCGGGGCGGGGCATTTTGGGCCCCAGCACTACTATTTGAACAATCTTGGTAGAGGCACACTAGATGAAGCTTCGTACCAAATATCAAAGATTTGGGCCTTGCGGTTTCAGAGAAGAAGATTTTTAAAGATTTTCCCTATATAAGCCCATGTTAAACCAAAGGGCCCCGGAGCGGGGGCATTTTTGGCCCCAGCACTATATTTTTAACAATCTTGATAGGGGTCCACTTGATGAAGCTTCATACCAAATATCAAAGATCTGGGCCTTGCGGTTTCAGAGAAGAAGATTTTTAAAGATTTTCCATATATAATCCCATGTAAAACCAAAGGGCCCCGGGGCGTTGCATTTTTTGCCCCAGCACTATAACTTGACCAATCTTGGTAGGGATCCACTAGATGAAGCTTCATACCAAATAGCAACGACCTGGGCCTTGCGGTTTCAGAGTAGAAGATTTTTAAAAAATTTCCCAATATAAGCCCATGTAAAACCAAAGGGCCCTGGAGCGGGGGCATTATTCATCCCAGCACTATAATTTGAACAATCGTGGTAGAGGTCCACTAGATGAAGCTTCATACCAAACATCAAAGTTGAGGGCCTGGCGGTTTCAGAGAAGGGCCTGGCGGTTTCAGAGAAGGTTTTTAAAGGTTTTCCCTATATAAGCCCATGTAAAACCAAAGGGCCCCGGGGCGGGGGGCGTTTTTGGCCCCAGCAATTTAATTTGAACAAACTTGGTAGGGGTCCATTAGATGAAGCTTCAAATCAAATATCAAATACTTAGGACTTGCGCTTTCAGAGAAGAAGATTTGTAAAGAGTTTCCCTATATAATCCTATGTAAAACCAAAGGAACCCGGGGCGGGGGCATTTTTCGCCCCAGCACTATAATTTGAATAATCTTGGTAGGGGTCCACTAGATGAAGCCTCATACCAAATATCAAAGACCTGGGCCCTGTGGTTTCAGAGAAGAAGATTTTTTAAGTTTTCGGTGAAAAAAAATCTATTTTTGGTTCCAATGACCTAGATGTGCAATGGACCGGAACCATTTGAACAACTTTGAAAGGGGACCACCTAAGGATCATTCCTGTGAAGTAGAAGTAAAACAAAGATCAGGAATCGATACAATTTACTTACTCCACCCATCAAAGACACCAAAGGGAAAGAAATACAAACATTAAGCGACCAGACTATAATGGAAACCTAAACAAAGGAAGGCCATAAGGACAGTTACTTTCCCACAAAATGGCCATATGGTCATCCAAAATTAAAAGACACAAGTGAGTACACACAGTAAGTAACAAACAACAACATAAATAAATCGCCACAGAAGAACCGCCTTGGAACGGTCAGTGGAAATCAGATTTCCACTGGGGGGCTTAAATCGATTTTACGTGGCCACAATCCTCGCCCTTACTTCCGTCGCGATTTAGACAAATAATTTGTTCAGTCCGCATGAAGGCCTCCTCACTCATCAGTGCAACATCTCCGTGAACACAAAAAATCAAAGAACCACAGAGGTGAGACAACGGCGAGGACTCGACAGCAAGAAACCACTGAAATGCTGGAGCAAAAGAAAACCAACAGTTATACTCCGATGGGCCCGACCAGAGACAGAGCATCAGGCACCAACCAACATTACCAAGAATTAGATCTCTCTAATTCTCAATAAGCCTGTACGTTGGAGCCGTCATAGAATCTGAGGCCTGACCCACCGGGTCAGGTGTGAAGTCTGGTCAAAATCCGATCAATTGTTTAGGAGGAGATGTCGTTTGAAGAAAAAGTTTACGGACGCACGCACGACGGACAAAAAGTGATCCCAAAAGCTCACCTCGTCACTACGTGACCGGTGAGCTATAAACATGATTTGGTGCGTTTTAGAAATTTCATGATGCTTTTCGATCAGTTTTTGTATTTGAGGATTTTTAGATGATGAAAGGTCTAAAGCCTTAAGAACAGAATGTGAATCAGAAAATATAATTGCTTTTTGAAATGATGAAGAACTGATAAAATCTAAAGCTAGGTCTACTGCTTTGGTTTCAGCTGTAAAAATAGATGAACCTATCTTAAGAAACATACGCACAACCAACTTTTTCTCCTTCTTTGGAACCATCAGTATAGACTTGCTGGTAATCATCATGACGTGACTGCAGTACCTGAAAGTTGTGTTTGAGTAGTATTGGATTTGATTCGGATTTTTTGCCATCATGTAAGTCGAACAGAATAGAGGATTGTTTAATACACCAAGATGGAACTTCGGCGGTTTTATGTTTTTGAATATTTTTAAGGTCGATACCTGAATTTTCTAGCAGTGAATTCGTAATCCAAAAGGTTTGATTGCTGTGGGTTTAGTTTCTTACTCATCTAGAAATTCAGGTGGCAATGAAATTATTAATGCCGGGTTAGATGGATTAGCAGCAAGTATGATAGCATACTGAAGAGAAAGTTCCTCTCTACGCGAACTTAAAGATGGTTCACAGTCTATATAAAGGCTTAATACGGGAGAAGTACGGAAGGCTCCTGTAGCCAGACGAAGGCCTTGTTGATGAATAGTTTCCAAAGATTTTAAATAAGACTTTCTGGCAGAACCATAAACAACAGACCCCTAATCTAATTTAGGTCTTATCAGAGACCGGTAAAGATGTAATAAAGTGTACCGAGCTGCTCCCAAACTTGTATGAGCTAACACTTTCAAAAGATTCAAAGCTTTTAAGCATTTCGCTTAAGATATTTAATATGGGGAATAAAAGATAACTTTTGATCAAATATAACCCATAGAAATTTGGCTTCTTCAACAACAGGAATTTGTGATCCGAATAAAAACAAGGATGTTCGTGTTTCTTCAGTAGCTTACAAAAATGAAAACACTGCGTTTTCGACCTGGAGAACTTGAAACAATTTTTATCAGTCCATTCTTCTATTCTTTTTAAATTTTCTTGTAACTTTCGTTCAATTGTTTTCATATTTTTTAACGGTAACATATACAAAAAACATCAACATATAATGAACAGTCTGTTTTGTCGTCCAAACATTGTACAATATTATTCATTTTGATGTTAAATAGCATAGTTGAGAGAATACTACCTTGTGGGGCACCTGCTCTTGTTCATAGAGTACTGACAGGGTAGATCTAACGCGCACTTGAAATACACGCTCACCTATAAAACTTTGAATAAAACTGGGAAGTTTTCTCCTTAAACCGAAGTTATGGAGATCTCTCAATATTCCATAATGCCATGTGGTATCATATACTTTCTCCAAGTGTAAAAAGACAGCTACTACGTGTTCTTTATTAATAAAAGCATTTCGTATAAATGATTCTAGTCTTATTAAATTGTCGTTGGTTCTACGTTCCGAACAAACCCTGACTGATATTCTGAAACCCTGACTGATATTCTGAAATTAGGTTGTTGGACTCCCAAGTAAAAGACTAATCTCTTGTTTATCATTCTCTCCAATGTTTTACACAAACAATTTGTCAAAGCTATCGGTCGATAATTCGTAGGTTCTGCATGATCTTTCCCTGGAATTGGTACAACTGTAGCAAAATGCCAGCTCTCAGAACAGACCCCCGTTTCCCAAATATTATTGAAGATATTAAAAAGTGTTGAAAGAGTACTTTTTGGCAGATGCTTAGCATCTGATAATGAATTTCATGGGGGCGGTTGCCGTATCGTGTGATTTTTCAATGGCTTCAACTAGTTCGGATAAGTTAAAAGATTTGTTGTATTCTCCGTGATTGAGGGATTTGAAATTTAGATTTCTTTTGTCCTGGTCCTTTTTGACATTTCTAAAAGTGTCAGAATAATTTCGCGGTGATGAATTACTCAAGAATGTGCTACCAAGAGTATCTGAAATATCTTTTTTGGTTGAAGCTTTTGTGTCAAAACCAGTATTTAAATGTGTAAAAATAGGGGCTTTATTTTTCTTGAAATTTTTCATACCATATCCCAAATCTTTTTAATAGGGGTTTTTAGTACAATTTACAGACATATTCTCTCCATGACTTTCGTTTTGAAGCTGGATTGTTCGCCGAGCTTTAGCTCTAAATACTTTTACGTCGTTTAGCTTTTCTGAAGTGGGACTTTTGCAGAACTTATTTAGAGCGTGTTTGCGCTTTTGAATAGCTTCTTTACAGTCATTATTAAACCAAGGCTTGCTTTTCTTAGTATTTGTAGAGGTCTGTGGAATGCTTTGTTCTGACATATTAATAAGTGTATCTGTGGAATCAGAAACAATGTCAGATGATTCATTAAAGTGATCAATTGATAACTCTTCTTCACACATATTATCGAATAATTCCCAGTCAGCCTTATTCATTTTCCATTTCTGGTTTCCGTCCTCCTCTGGTTCATTTACGCTCTCAATTACAACAGGGAAGTGATCACTTCCGCATTGATCATCATGAACAGACCAGTCATAGTCCAAGAATAGAGATGGGTGATACAAAGAGAGATCTAAGGAAGATAAATGACTTGTCGCATGGTGAAGTGTATTAGTTTATCATTCATTAAGCAAAGATCGTTATTTGCAATAAAATCTTCAATAAGTGCTCCTCTGTTGTTGTTATCTTTACAACCCCCTAGAATGTTATGGCCATTGAAGTCGCCAACTAAAATATAGGCGATGGAAGTTGATCCAGCAATGATTCCAGATGTTCGGGCTGTAAAGAAAATGAAGGTTGTATATATAAAGAACAAATTGTAGTTTCTTTATCTAGAGAAACCGATACTGCTACACTTGTAGGTCTGTTTTTATTTTGATCTCCCTTTGTGGTAAACATATTTTAGCAAAAATTGAACTGCCACCAGATGGTTTGTTACCATCAGAATAGATGTAGTTATACGTATTGAAACCCCTGACAGCAATGTTGTCATCAGTTTTTATAAACGTTTCTTGCAAACAAAAAAACAACCGTCGGGTTTAATAAAGAAATAAGTAATAAGAGCTCATTATAATTTGATTTAAGACCTCGACAATCCCACTGTAATATTTTGTGTTTAAATCCTATTTCGGGAGATACTAATAAGACTAGAAACTATTTTGGAGCTGCAATTGGTGATATAGATCTGCTACCACCACCTCGTGGTGCTGTTGACCTCGAGCTGTTATTGCAACTTCGAGGTGATGGAGTTTCAAGGAAATCCATATCACTGTCACTCAAACATCCAAATCTGTTCTGATATTTGATATTGTCTCGTTCCATTTTACGTTGTCTGTTTGTTTTTGGGATGTTTGTTGTTTTTGATGTTTTGAGAATCTTCCGATCCCTGAGTAGTTCGACCTGAGTCGAGTTTCTCTTTTGCATGCGGCGCTGGCTTCGGTAAGGTCGCTGGCTTCCGGTCCGGAGCAACTTGGATTGCGCCATTTGATGAATTGTTTGAACTTTGTGGTGCTGGAGTGGATTTACTCAATGCACCAGATTTTTTCATTTCAGCTATGCATGATTCAACAGCCTGTGTTTCGGAGCTGGTAAGTTTTACACCAGTACCCTTTGTGATGCTGGCGTAACTGGTGGTTGATATTGTATGTCGCTCTTCAACAATTTACCGAGCTTCTGGAAACGATAACGATTGTTGGTACTTAACTGCGAGTATTTCTTTTTCTTTTTTCCAACCTGGACAATCTCGAGAAAAAACAGCATGTTGGTCATCACAATTGACGCATTTGGCCTCATTCTTACATTGTTGATGGTTATCGACATGTTTGACTTCACCACAATTGGCACAGAGGGATTCTGACATTTGCTTTCGTGGTGGCCAAACACCTGACAGTTTTAACATCTGAGAGGACTCGGAATGTATACCTCTACGTTGACAGAAAGATATGCTACTTTGATTTTCCGTCAAATCAAAATGAAAGAAGCCAATCAGTGTCTGCATAGTTTTGTGGCCACCGGGTTAGGTGTTTTCATACGATTTATTCTGGCCCCACACAGAAAGGCCGCGACAAGCGAAAAAAGGGATCCTTGTGCATGAGAGCTCATAGAAGACGAAAATCGGCCTGGCCCCAAAATAATATTTTTTTCAAGCTCAACCTACTGGATTTGAAATGCTAGTATCAATTAAAATACAACTGTGCTATTTACATCGTGCATTCTTTCATATCTCCAAGCGGTTATTTTTTTATGATTATGAAAATGTGATATTTTTCTCATTTCTATTTATGGATGCTCATTAGAAAGGCCTCACTGAAGCGGTCTTAACGTGAATCCACAGCCTATGTCTTGGAGCAGAAATAAATAATAATGGACAATTTGATGCACAATTACTGCACTTTTCACTACACTGAATCTCTTTAAGTACTTTGTTTGCGGTAGTAAAACTGGTGTGGATTTCTTGCCGTCAGTGCTACCAGGAGTACGCTATTCTTCTGTACGAAATTTGTTTTCATCAATAACCACAAATAAGATGACATGCCCTAAAAATATACATCTAATAACATTCTTCGACAACAATCAGGTGCTAGCGCGGAACTGGAGAATTCGTTATGACTCGAAAGCAAACCTTAGTGTGATTACGTCTATCATTTATATAGAACAGTTTAATCCAACAAATATCCATGTCCATTACAGTTAGACCCAAAACCTTGGCTATATGACATCACTTTCAACACAATTCAAATAGTAGATAGGATTAAAACATATATAAAAGACGTTTTATCAATAATTTCAACTGAGCGCAATAAATGTATATGTACAAGATTGAATAAATTCTCCTTAGAAAAAGAAAACGATCCGTACATACATTTATCCAAAGACAAAACAAATACTGACCTTTAAAGCCACTTTGCCCTTTTTATCCAGACACTTCTACTACAGTAACTATAGGTAGGCCTTTTTGTGAAATCCGTGTTCTTATGAAACTGTTAAAAGCGTTCTCCATGAATTATTAAGAATAGTAGTGAAAACAATGACCAGGAATCGATACAATTAACCCACAGCTCCCACCCAAGTACTCCGGTTCCAAATATGATTGCTCTGTGACGAAGACTGTTGAGATTTAAGTATACATTAACGCAGTGTTACGGGAACGGTAGCGCAAAGGCGGACGACCGGTTCACAGCAATAGCTCTCCTTGTACTTCGTATAGGCGAGCTAAAAACAATCTATTACAATATTATCCTTTCAGTTTCAAAACAAATTCTCTTGTCCTCAGTTTCCTTTCTGCTCTCGTTGGAATAGGAAATGTTGATTCAAATGATAACAAAACAAGATTTCTGTCTTTTAAGCTACTTCATCAAAAATGATGATTTGTATCAAGGAATGGAAACTAAGCATTCTGAAATTAGTGCACAAACGCATTTCTTTTTATTCGCAATATACGAACTTATTACCTCATAAACCGAAGACGTCATTACGACACCTTAAACTAGGTATTCAAGAATTTCATGGGGAAGCTTGTTTTGGCTCCAACTGATAAAGCCGCTAACAATGTGGTCGTTGTTTGACGGCATCACTATGTTAAATATGTTCCATAAAAGGGTTATCCTTTGGAAGCAAGAAATACACCACTGAAATGGAAAATATGAAGTGTACATGTTTTCTGGGCCAGACTAGCTAGTTTCGGCCAATTAACACTCTTCAGCAAGAACATGGTGGTACTAAGGCCCATGAACTTCAGCCTTAAGCTGCAGTGAGGGCTTTAGTTGATGACCACGGTTGTCATTCAGCCACCGAGTTTGCTGTCTGTGTTACAGAAGGCCAAGACAAGCTTCCTACGTTATATTGGTTACTTAAACTTCATAAAAGACTATACAAAGCACGGTTTATTGTAAATTCAAGCTCTTGTACCACCACTGAACTCTCCAAAATTATTAATTTCATGTTTGACTGCCATCAAAAAACATGTGATAAAATATTGCGACAAAGTCTTCGATGATGATTTCGTGTTTAACGCCGCGTCAACCCTCTTTGTGGGCCATAAGCGTCAAACGGTTAATGGTTAACGGCATTGAGAATTATGAGGATATTTAAAAGTAAAAAAGTTAGTTTGATATGTATAAAAATCTTAGTTAAATCTTATGAAAAAATCCAATTTCTTTTAAGAATAAAATAATATTTTCAAAAGGTACATCTTGAAACAATTGTTGCAAAGTGTCAACTTTGAAGAATAAGTTACGGGACTGTGAAAAGTCTACACATTCAATTAAAATATGTTTCACAGTGAATGGCTGATCACAGCCTACACAGGAAGGCTGTTCATCACCATTCAAAATATAAGAATGAGTAACTCTAGTATGGCCAATGCGCAGTCGTGTTAACACTACATCATCTTTCCTGGAAAACTGTGGAGAGCATTGTTTCAACGACAGGTGTAATGGCATGGAGTTTGTTATTTATTGCACGGTCCCATTCGCCTTGCCATTCCGACAAGATGTATCTGTTGATAAATGGTTAAAATTATTAAAAGGAATTTTAAAAACAGACGGATCAAGTTTGAGCGATTCCTTTGCTTTCTTGTCAGCAAACTCATTGCCGACAATGCCGATATGGCTGGGAAGCCAACAAAACAAGATTTGGTGCGTTTTAGAAATTTCATGATGTTTTTCGATCAGTTTTTGTATTTGAGGATTTTTAGATGATGAATGGTCTAAAGCCTTAAGCACAGAAAGTGAATCAGAAAATATAACTGCTTTTTGAAATGATGAAGAACTGGTAAAATCTAAAGCTAGGTCTATTGCTTTGGCTTCAGCTGTAAAAATAGATGAACCATCTGGAAGGCGCAAGGTTTTGTGCGTATCTTGAGAAACATACGCACAACCAACTTTTTCTCCTTCTTTGGAACCAACAGTATAGACTTGCTTCTTCCGCTGACCGTTCCAAGGCGGCTCTTCTGTGGCGATTTATTTATGTTGTTGTTTGTTGCTTGCTGTGTCTTTTGGTTTTGGATGGTCATATGGCCATTTTGTGGGAAAGTAACTGTCCTTATGGCCTTCCTTTGTTTGGGTTTCCGTTATGGTCTGGTCGCTTAATGTTTGTCTTTCTTTCCCTTTGGTGTCTTTTATGGGTGGAGTGAGTTAATTGTATCAATTCCTGATCTTTGTTTTACTTCTACTTTGCTGGTAACTATCATAACGTGACTGCAGTACCTGAAAGTTTTGTTTGAGTAGCATTGAATTTGATTCGGATTTTTACCATCATGTAAGTCAAACAGAATAGAAGGTTTTTTTAATACACCAAGATGGAACTTCGGCCGTTTCATATTTTTGAATATTTTTAAGGTCGATACCTGAATTTTCTAGCAGTGGTAAAATTCGTAATCCAAAATGTTTGATTGCTGTGGGTTTAGTTTCATACTGATCTAAAAATTCAGGTGGAAATGAAATTTGGAATGCCGGGTTAGATGGATTAGCAGCAAGTCTGATAGCGTACTAAATAGAAAGTTTCTCTCTGCGCGAAGTTAAAGATGGTTCACCTGCTTCCACATAAAGGCTTAATACTGGAGAAGTACGGAAGGCCCCCATAGCCAGACGAAGGCCTTGGTGATGGATAGTATCCAAAGATTTCAAATAAGGCTTTCTGGCAGAACCATAAACAATAGACCCATAATCTAATTTAGATCTTATCAGAGACCGGTAAAGATGTAATAAAGTGTACCGATCTGCTCCCCAACTTGTATGAGCTAAAACTTTCAAAAGATTCCAAAGCTTTTAAGCATTTCGCTTTAAGATATTTAATATGGGGAATAAAAGATAACTTATGATCAAATATGACCCCAAGAAATTTGGCTTCTTCAACAACAGGAATTTGTGATCCGTATAAAAACAGGGAAGGATGTTCATGATTCTTTCGTAGTTTACAAAAATGACCACAATGCGTTTTCGACCTGGAGAACTTGAAACCATTTTTATCAGTCCATTCTTCTATTCTTTTTAAATTTTGTTGAAAATTCGTTCAATTGTTTTCATATTTTTTGAACGGTAACATATACAAAAATCATCAACATACAAGGAACAATCAGTTTTGTCGTTCAAACATTGTACGATATTGTTTATTTTGATGTTAAATAGCGTAGTTGAAAGAATACTACCCTGTGGGACACCTTGTTCTTGTTCTTGATCATAGAAATCTGACACGGTAGACCCCACACGCACCTGAAATTTTCAATAAAACTGGGAAGTTTTCCTCTTAAGCCAATGTTATGGAGATCCTTCAATATTCCATAACGCCATGTTGTATCGTATGCTTTCTCCAAGTCGAAAAATACAGCTACTACGTGTTCTTTGTTAATAAAAGCATTTCGTATAAATGTTTCTAGTCTTATTAAATTGTCGTTGGTACTACGTTCCGAACGAAACCCCGATTGATATTCTGAAAAGAGGTTGTTGGACTCTAAGTACCAGACTAATCTCTTGTTTATCATTCTCTCCAATGTCTTACACGAACAACTTGTCAAAGCTATCGGACGATAATTTGTAGGTTCTGCATGATCTTTCCCTGGTTTCGGAATTGGTACAACTGTAGCTACACGCCAGCTCTCAGGACAGACCCCCGTTTCCCAAATATTATTAAAGATATCTAAAAGTGTTGACAGAGAACTTTTTGCCAGATGCTTGCGCATCTGATAATGAATTTCATCGGGGCCGGTTGCCGTATCATGTGATTTTTCAATGGCTTCAACGAGTTCGGATAAGTTAAAAGGTTTGTTTTATTCCTCATGATTAAGGGATTTAAAGTTTAGATTTCTTTTCTGTTGGTCCTTTTTGAAGTTTCTAAAGGTGTCAGAATAATTACGCGATGATGCATTTCTCAAGAATGTGCCCCCAAGAGTATCTGAAATATCTTTTTTGTTGAAGCTATTGTATCATATTTAGTATTTTAATGTGTAAAACTAGAGGACTTTGTTTTTCCTGAAATTGTTCGTACCATATCCCAAACCTTTTTAATGGGGGTTCTGTAGTTCAATTTCGAGACATATTCCCTCCATGACTTTCGTTTTGAAGCTCGGATTGTTCGCCGAGCTTTAGTTCTAAATACTTTTACATCGTTTAGTTTTTCTGTAGTTAGACTTTTGCAGAACTTATTTAAAGCTTGTTTGCGTTTTCTGATAGCGTCTTTACAGTCATTATTAAACCCTTGCTTTTCTTAGTATTTGTGGAGGTCTTTGGTATGCATTGTTCTGATATATTAATAAGCAAATCTGTGAAATCAGAAGTCAGATGATTCATTAAAGTGATAGATTGATAACTCTTCTTCACATAAAATATAGAATAATTCCCAGTCGGCTTAATTCATTTTCCATTTTTGGTTACAGTCCTCATCTTGTTCGTTTACGCTCTCAATTATAACAGGGAAGTGATCACTTCCGCACTGATCGTCATAGTCGAAGAAGAGAGACGGGTGACACAAAGAGAGATCCAAAGAAGACCAATGACCTGTCGCAGGGTGAAGGTAGGTATAAGATTTATCATTCATTAAGCAAAGATCGTTATTTGCAATAAAATCTTCAATAAGTGCTCCTCTGTTGTTGTTATCTTTACAACCCCATAGAATGTTATGACCATTGAAGTCGCCAACGAAAATATATGGCGATGGAAACCGATCAAGCAATGATTCAAGATGTTCGGGCTCTAAAGAAAAGGAAGGTGGTATGTATAAAGAACAAACTGTAGTTTCTTTATCTAGAGAAACCGATACTGCTACAGCTTGTAGGTCTGTTTATATTTGATCTCTCTTTGTGGTAAACATGATTTAACAAAAATTGAACTACCACCAGATAGTTTGTTACCATCAGAATAGATATAGTTATATGTATTGAAACCTGTCATCAGTTTTTATAAAGGTTTCTTGCACACACACGATTGGTTTAATAAAGATATAAGTAAAAAGAGTTCATTATAATTTGATTTAAGACCTCGACAATTCCATTGTATTATTTTGTGTTTTAAATCCATTTTGGAGAGATATTTATGAAACTAGAACCTTTTTGGAGCTGCAATTGGTGATATAGATCTGCTATCACCACCTTGTGGTGTTGTTGACCTCGATCTGTTATTGCCACTTCGAGGTGATGGAGTTTCAGTGAACTCCATATTACTGTCACTCAAACATCCAAATCTGTTCTGATATTTAATATTGTCTCGTTCCATTTTACGTTGTCTGTCTGTTTGTTTTTGAGAGTTTTTGTTGTTGTTGTTTTTTTTTTAAACGTTTTTCGTTTCTTTAATCGGACCCGAGTCGGGTTTCTCTTTTACATGTGGCGCTGGCTTCGGTAAGGTCGCTGTCGACCGATCCGGAGCAATCTGGATTGCGCCATCTGATAAATTGGTTGAACTTTTTGGTGCTGGAGTAGGTTTACTCCATGCACCAGATTTTTTCAGTTCAGCTATTCAACAGTCTGTGTTCCGGAGCTGGTACATTTTACACCAGCACCCTCTGTGATGCTGGCGTAACAGGTGTTTGATGTTGTATGTCGCTCTTCAACAATTTTCCGAGCTTCTGGGAAAGATAGCGATTGTTGGTACTTAACTGTGAGTATTTCTTTTTCTTTTTTCCAAGCTGGACAGTCTCGAGAAAAAAACAGCATGTTGTGCACCACAATTGACGCATTTGGCCTCATTCTTACATTGTTGATGGTTATCGACATGTTTGTCTTCACCACAATTGGCACAGATGGATTTTTTCTGACATTTGCTTTCGTGTTGGCCAAACACCTGACAATTGTAACACCTGACAATTGTAACATCTGGGAGAGTTCGGAATGTATACCTCTACGTTGACAGAAAGATATGCTACTTTGATTTTCGGTGGTAGAACTGGTGTGTTAAATGTCAAAACATAAGTGCTTGTCGATTTAAGCACACCACTTCTACGAACTTGGATGTTACGAACACCAATAACGCCTTGATCTCTGAGATTTTCAAGAATATCTTGTTCGCTGCATGGACGTAGTTCTGGGCTGCGAATGACACCCTTAGATGAATTAAGTGTGTTGTGAAACGAGATCTTGACATTAAGATCAAATAACTTCTTGGTGCTGAGCTGGTTTTTAACATGTTGTTCTTTCTCGATTTCCAAGAGGAGATCACCGGTTCTGAGCTTTTTAATACTCTTTGGATGTCCAGCTATGGATTGTATGCCTTTCTCGATCACAAAAGGAGACAAGCTTGACACAGTGCGTGAATCGTCCAATGATGTAATTACCAGAAAACGCGGAGCATTAGAAGGCTTTTGAACAACAGACAGTTGAATCATATCACCAGAGTCACCTGACTCTTCGTTCCGTTGACGTTTTTTCGTGTTTTTTCGTGTTGCGGTTAGTTTTTGTATTATTCGCCATGAGGAGAATATCCTAGTTTCGTCCCAAGTGCTCTCCGCCCTCCTTGGAGCCCTACAAGGGAACACCATAATGGAGTGGTTATCCAACTCGCAGGTGTAAGAGATACACGTGAGATATACTCGCATAAACAAAATGCCTACACGGTTGATCGGTTTAGCCCCGCCTTCTAGAGATAAAAAGACAGAAAAGGGTAAGGTAAATGGACATATGGTTGGTATCAGGAAAGATACAAAAAAAGTTGAAGAGAAAGCAAAGCGGTATCTCTAGGGCTCTGCGTGACCAGCCGATTGACCGTGCCGGACCGCACGGCCACCCGTCTACACCGAAAAGCCAGGCCAAAGAGGCGTGTTGGGCACCTGAAGCACCGCCACCTCAGGTAACCCTCAACCTCCAGGATCCCTTTTTCCGGCTTACAGGACGCCACCCGAGGCCAGAGACCACAGCGGCAATGTGCCCAGTGGGAATTGAGCCCCCAGGGCCACGGCAAGGCAGGAAGTCTAACAAAGTCTTCGAAAGATCATGTAGAAATTTGCTTTGGTCTATAAAAAATCTAATGAAGTTTAAAATAAACTGAAATCCAGGCGTTTTCGTGCTTCAAGTCTGTCTACTTATGATTTTTCCACCCTTACACTACACTTCCTCATAATCTTATAAAAGAAAAACTTAATGATTTAATTGAATGAACATTTCATAGTGAAGACTCCCTCTATCTTGCATGTAATGTAAGAAATGCTTTTTTCACGTCTGAAGAGCATAAACATTATACTTTATGGTCATGTCAGAAAGTGTGTGAAGCTCTCACCTTTCTACTTGACAATATTTACATAAGATTTGGTACTAAGTTATTTAGACAAGGTGTGCGCATTCCGATGGGTTATAATTGCGCACCACTTGTGGCCGATTTGTTTTTGTTTTGTTATGAGAGATACTTCATGATGTCCCTTTCTGCTGAAAACCAGTCTGAAATCATTGAAGCTTTTAGCTCAACTACTAGATATTTGGATAATTTGATGATGATGATTTCGTGTTTAACGACGCGTCAATCCTCTTTGTGGGTCATAAGCGTCAAACGGCATGAAGAATTATGAGGATATTAAAAGTAACAAAAATTAGAAGAAAAGGTCCAAGATCTTTTTAAGAATAAAATAATATTATCATCAGCTACATCTTGAAACAGTTGTTGCAAAGTGTCAGCTTTGAAATATAAGTAACGTGAGGGTGAAAAGTCAACACAGTCAATTAAGATATGTTTCACAGTGAATGGCTGATCACATCCTACATAAAAAAGGCTGATCATCACCATTAAAAATTTAAGAATGAGTAAAGTAGAAGTAAAACAAAGATCAGGAATTGATACAATTAACTTACTCCACCCATAAAAGACACCAAAGGGAAAGAAATACAAACATTAAGCGACCAGACCATAATGGAAACCTAAACAAAGGAAGGCCATAAGGACAGTTACTTTCCCACAAAATGGCCATATGGTCATCCGAAACTAAAAGACACAAGTGATACACACAGTAAGTAACAAACAACAACATAAAATAAATCGCCACAGAAGAGCCGCCTTGGAACGGTCAGTGGAAGATTTCCACTGGGGGGCTTAAATCGATTTTACGTGGCCACAATCCTCGCCCTTACTTCCGTCGCGATTTAGACAAATAATTTGTTCAGTCCGCATGAAGGCCTCCTAACTCATCAGTGCAACATCTCCGTGAACACAAAAATCAAAGAACCACAGAGGTGAGACAACGGTGAGGACTCGACAGCAAGAAACCACTGAAATGCTGGAGCAAAAGAAAACCAACAGTTAGACTCCGATGAGCCCGACCAGAGACAGAGCATCAGGCACCAACCAACATTACCTTGAATTAGATCTCTCTAATTCTCAATAAGCCTTTACGTTGGAGCCGTCATAGAATCTGAGGCCTGACCCACCGGCGTGCAATTAAAGAGGGAAGCAAAGTTGCTAGTATGACCAATGCGCAGTCGCGTTAATACTACATCATCTTTCCTGAAAAACTGTGGAGGGGAGCATTATGTTCCAACGACACGTTTAATGGCATGGAGTTTGTTATTTATTGCACGGTCTCATTCGCCTTGCCATTCCGACAAGATGTAGCTGTTGATAAATGGTTTAAAGTTATCAAAAGGAATTTTGTTAGCAGACGGATCAAGATTTAGCGATTCCTTTGCTTTCTTGTTAGCATATTCATTGCCGACAATGCCAATATGGCTCCGAAGCCAACCAAACAAAATTTGGTGCGTTTTAGAAATTTCATGATGTTTTTCGATCAGTTTTGGTATTTGAGGATTTTTAGATGATGAATGGTCTAAAGCCTTAAGCACAGATAGGAAATCAGAAAATATAATTGCTTTTTGAAATGATGAAGAACTGATAAAATCTAAAGCTAGGTATGTTGCTTTGGCTTCAGCTGTTAAAATAAATGAACCATCTGGAAGGCGCAAAGTTTGGTGCGTATCTTTAGAAACATACGCACAACCAACTTTTTCTCCTTCTTTGGAACCATCAGTATAGACTTGCTGGTAATCGTTGCAACGTGACTGCAGTACCTGAAAGTTTTGTTTAAGTAGAATTGGATTTGATTCGGATTTTTTGCCATCACGCATGTCGAACAGAATAGAAGGTTGTTTAATACACCAAGATGGAACTTCGGCGGTTTCATGTTTTTGAATAATTTTAAGGTCGATACCTGAATTTTTCAGCAGTGGTAAAATTCGAAATCCAAAAGGTTAGATTGCTTTGGGTTTAGTTTCATACGTATCTACAAATTCAGGTGGAAATGAAATTTTGAATGCCGGGTTAGATGGATTAGCAGCAAGTCTGATAGCATACTGAAGAGGAAGTTTCTCTCTGCGCGAAGTTAAAGATGGTTCACCTGCTTCTACATAAAGGCTTAATACGGGGACAGTACGGAAGGCTCCCATAGCCAGACGAATGCCTTGGTGATGGATAGTATCCAAAGATTTTAAATAAGACTTTCTGGCAGAACCATAAACAACAGACCCATAATCTAATTAAGATCTTATCATAGACCGGTAAAGATGTATTAAAGTGTACCGATCTGCTCCCCAACTTGTATGAGCAAAAATCTTCAAAAGATTCAAAGCTTTCAAGCATTTCGCTTTAAGATATTGAATATGGGGAATAAAAGATATCTTTTGATCAAATATGACCGATTCAAAGCCTTTAAGCATTTCGCTTTAAGATATTTAATATGGGGAATAAAAGATAACTTTTGATCAAATATGACCCCAAGAAATGTGGCTTCTTCAACAACAGGAATTTGTGATTCGTATAAAAACAGGGAAGGATGTTCGTGTTTCTTCCGTAGCTTACAAAAATGAGCACACTGCGTTTTCGACCTGGAGAACTTGAAACCATTTTTATCAGTCCATTCTTCTATTCTTTTTAAATTTTGTTGTAACTTTCGTTCAATTGTTTTCATATTTTTTGAACGGTAACATATACAAAAATCATCAACATCCAATGAACAATCTGTTCTGTCGTCCAAACATTGTACAATATTGTTTATTTTGATGTTAAATAGCGTAGTTGAATGAATACTACCCTGTGGGACACCCTGTTCTTGATCATAGAGATCTGACTTGGATGATTTATTAAATATTGATAATACCCATATCGATGGTTTGATCAGTCAAATTTACCCACCAGAACTTAAGTTAAATTAAGGTAATTCTTCTAATACCGAGGCACCGTTTTTGGATTTACATCTATTGTAGATGGGTTTGTTTCGTGCAAAATTTATGATAAACGCAATGATTTGATTTTGAGATTGTAAATTTTCCATTTTTGGATGATGATGTTCCTCGTGCGCAATCCTATGGCTTTTATATATCGGAATGAATTCGATTTGCCAGAGTGTAGAGTCATTTAACCGACCTCAACACTCGTAATAAATTGTTAACGGTTAAACTTCTTAATCAGGGTTATCGGTACCATAAACTACGCAAAGCCTTTTCAAAATTTTATAGACGTCATTCTGATTTAATTTCAAAATTCAGTGATTGACTTACATCTCTTCTGCAACAAGGTCTATCGGAACCCGAATTTTATGGTGACTTAGTATATAAACTCAGAAAAAATATTTAACAGCAATGACTTCAGCACCCAATTTCGTAAAATCATTCTTCGATATAAAAAGATTGGGTACAACATAAATGTTATACGACAGACTGCATGCATGGTAGTTAACCCAGTCTAGGTTGACAACTTTGCTTCCCTCTTTAATTGCACGCCGGTGGGTCAGGCCTCAGATTCTATGATGGTTCCAGCGTAAAGGCTCATTGAGAATTAGAGAGATATAATTCAAGATAATGTTGGTTGGTGCCTGATGCTCTATCTCTGGTCGGACCCATCGGAGTCTAACTGTTGGTTTTCTTTTGCTCCAGCATTTCAGTGGCTGTCGAGTCCTCACCGTTGTTTCATCTCTGTGGTTGTTTGATTATTTGTGTTCACGGAGATGTTGCACTGATGAGTTAGGAGGCCTTCATGCGGACTGAACAAATAATTTACTTAAATTGCGACGGAAGTAAGGGCGCGGATTGTGGCCACGTAAAATCGATGTTAGCCCCCAGTGGAATTCGTTTCCGCTGACCGTTGCATGGCGGTACTTCTGTCGCGGTTTATTTTCGTTATGGTTTGTCTTTGGGTGTTTGTGTCGCTTATATTATTTTATTTTGGATAGCCTATTGGCCATTTTATGGGAAAGTAACTGTTCGTTTGGCTTTCGGCTATTGGTGTTTTCATTAGGTCTGTTGTTTCATTTTTGTGTTTGTTTCCCGTTGGTGTCTCTGAAGGGAGCTGTGGGTTGATTGTATCGATTCCTGATCATATCCTCCACTTCTATTTTCCAATATAGGCAAAATTACTGCACTTTTCACTACACTGAATCTTATTAATTGCTTTATTTGCGGTAGTAAAACTGGTGTGAATTTCTTGCCGCCAGTGCTACCAGGAGGAAGCTATACTTCTGTACTTCTTCTTCTTCCGGACTTTGGTCAGGATTCACTACTGGAATGTACTGTTGACCAGCAGTCTGTACGAAGTTTGTTTTCATCAATAACAACAAATAAGATCGCATGCCCCAAAATATACATCTAATAACATTCTTCGACATCAATCAGCTGCTAGCGCGTAATTGGAAAGTTCGTTATGACTTGAAAGCAAAACTTATTGTGATTACGTCTATCATTCATATAGAACAGTTTAATCCAACAAATATCCATATCGATTACAGTTAGATCCAATATCCTGTCTATGTAACACAACTTCAAACACCATTCAAATAGTAGATAGGATTAAAACAATATTTAAAAGACGGTTTATCAATAATTTCAACTGAGCGCAATAAATTTATATGTCGTAGATTGAATACATTCTCCTTAGAAAAAGAAAATGATCCGTACATACATTTACCCGAAAACTAAATAAATACTGTCCTGTATAGCCACTGTGCCCTTTTTTATCCAGACACTTCTAACACAGTTACTATAGGTAGGCCTTTTTGTGAAATCCATGTTCTTATGAAACGATTAAAAATGTTCTTCGTGAAATATTAACAATAGTAGTGAGGGCAATGATCAGGAATCGATAAAATTAACCCACAGCTCCCACCCAAGTACTAAGGTTCCCAAAACGATTGCTCTGTGACGAAGACTGCTGAGATATAAGTATAACATTAACGCAGTGTTACGGGAACGGGAACGCAAACGCGAATTGAAAACAATTGCTCGCCTTGTACTTCATAGAAGCAAATTAAAAATAATCTATTAAAATATCATCCTTTCAGTTTTAAAACGAATTTTCTTTTACTCAGTTTCCTTTCTGCTCTCGTAGGAATAGGACATGTTGATACAAATGATAACAAAACAAGATTTCTGTCTTTTAAGCTACTTCCAATTTATGCTAAAATACTGCACTTTTGACTACATTGAATCTCTTTAAGTACTTTGTTTGCGGTAGTAAAACTGGTGTGGATTTTTGCCATCAGTACTACCAGGAGGATGCTATGTTACTGTACGAAATTTGTTTTCATCAATAACCTCAAATAAGATTGCATGCCCTAACAATATACATCTAATAACATTCTTGGATTTCAACAATAAGGTGCTAGCGCGGAACTGGAGAGTTCGTTATGACTCGAAAGCAAACCTTAGTATGATTACGTCTATCATTCATATAGAACATTATAATCCAACAAATATCCATATCGATTACAGTTAGACCCTAACTCTTGGCTATATAACACCACTTTCAACACCATGCAAATAGTAGATCGGATTAAAACATATATATATAAAAGACGGTTTATCAATAATTTCAACTGAGCGCAATAAATTTATATATGAAAGATTGAATAAACTCTACTTAGAATATAAAAATGATCCGTACATACATGTACCTAAAGACAAAACAAATACTGACCTGTATAGCCACTTCACCCTTTTTTGTCCAGACACTTCTACTACAGTTACTATAGGTAGGCCTTGTTTGTGAACACCATGTTCTTACGAAAAGGTTAAAAGCGTTCTCCGTGACTTATTTAAAATAGTAGTGAAAGCAATGATCAGGAATCGATACAATTAACCCACAGCTCCCACCCAAGTACTCAGGTTCCAAAATAGATTGCTCTGTGACGAAGACTGCTGTGATATAAGTATAACATTAATTAACGCAGTGTTACTGGCACGGGAATGAAAAGGCGGACGATGGGTTGACAACAATTGCTCTCCTTGTACTTCATACACGCAAACTAAAAATAATCTATTACAATATGATCCTTTCAGTTTTAAAAATAATTTCTCTTGTACTCAGTTTCCTTTCTGCTCTCGTTGGAATAGGAAATGTAGAAACAAATGATAACAGAACAATATTTCTGTCATTTTAGCTACTTCCAATTATGCTAAAATACTGCACTTTTCACTGCATTGAATCCCTTTAAGTACTTTGCTTGCGGTTGTAAAACTGGTGTGGATTTCTTGCCGTCAGTGCTTCCAGGAGGATGCTATACTTCTGTACGAAATTTGTTTTCATCAATAACCGCAAAAAAGATTGCATGCCCTAAATATATACATCTAATAACATTCTTCGACAACAATCAGGTGCTAGCGCGTAACTGGAGAGTTCGTTATGACTCGAAAGCAAAACTTAGTGTGATTACGTCTATCATTTATATAGAACAGTTTAATCCAACAAATATCCATATCGATTAGTTAGATCCAAAATCTTGGCTATAAAACACTTTCAACACCATTCAAATAGTAGATCGGATTAAAACATATATAAAAGGGTTTATCAATAATTTCAACTGAGCGCAATAAATTAAATATAAAAGATTGAATAAACTCTTCTTCGAAAATAAAAATGATGCGTATATACAAATACCCAAAGACAAAGCAAATACTGACCTGTAAAGCCACTTTGACGTTTTTCATCCACACACTTCTCCTACAGTTACTTTAGGGGAGCCTTGTTTGTGCAATCCATGTTCTTATGAAGCGTTCTCCAGGAATTATTAAGAATAGTAGAGAAGGCAATGACCAGGAATCGATACAATTAACCCATAGCTCCAATCAGAGACACCAAATGGAAAAAAAACACAAACATGAAACAACCAGACCCAAAAGGAAACACCAACAGCGGAAAGCCAAAAGGACAGTTGCTTGCCACATAATAGCCAATTAGCTATCCAAAACAAAATAATATAAGCGATACACACACTCATAGACAAGCCATATCGATTTAACGTGGCCACAATCCTCGCCCTTATTTCCGTCGCGATTTAGACAAATAATTTGTTCAGTCCGCATGAAGGTCTTCTAACCTTAATGTTGATGATGAACGAAAATGGTCAGCCATTGGGTCTGACGATTTACCGTACATTTTATAGAAAATTATGCAAGTTGACTAAATATTGTTTTAAGTTGCTTTGAGATGTGTTACTTTGTGAACATGCCAAACTGTTAGACTTTAATAGCATAAAGGCTCAAGTAGCATGAATTAGTGCGACGTCACCATTAGTCTCCGCAGATTTTAAATATTTTGTTTTACGGTACCGCTGACTAACATTCTGTGTCTTATGTTAGGTAATGTATCGCTGAAAATAATATTCCATCTGTGTCTTCTTACCATACAAGCCCGCCCCCCGCCCATCAGGGCTTGAAGAAATAGATGGGCTGCATGATTCTTCCACGCAGAGCTGAAACCGACCCGCACACGAGTACTGGTAAACCACTTAGAGGATCTAATAAAAATCAAAAATGAGTTCCTTTAAGAGCAATGAAAACATTCATAAGAAAGATGGGTCATACTACGTAGTTTCGGTTAATAAAGCCTCATCAGTGACCCTGTAATGATCCGGCAAAGAAAGCCAGAGGAAACATACTGCAATTTTACAAATTGAATAGGCAGTCGATTCAAAGACTGATATAAATCAAAATGGGGTCCAAATAATTAAAAACCTGTCTAGAATATGAGTCTAAACCAATTATTTATTTCTGATTTTTCAGAATATTCACGCTGATCTCAAAGGATCAAAAGTAAAATATAAACTGCACTATGGTTGATGCACGGGGAGACGTTTTACGGCCGCCACACGGCACAACACCAGCTGCAGTGAAGGCAAATAAAAATCAAAAATGAGTTCCTTTAAGAGCAATGAAAACATTCATAAGAAAGAAGCCTGCCCAGGCAAAGCAGTGCGAGTCGGTCCGCCATACTTATAAACCCTACTGGTTTCATTCGGCGGCAGGGCTTGAGATGTTATTTCATCTCAATGTCGGGTAAAAGTCCCACAAAATTGGAAGTAACGTCTCTAAAATGACTTTTACAGTGTTAATGGGGACGTTAAACCTTAAATCAAACAAACAAACCCTACATGGCTTCTCCTACAGTTACTTTAGGGGATTCCTGATCATTGCCTTCTTTACTTTTCTTCCAGACTTTCGGATGAGTCTTTAAACCGAGGTCCCGTCTCCGTATGACCTTAGCTGTTGGTGGGACGTAAAACTGAAACACTCACTCTTTACTATTCTTAATAATTCCTGAAGAACGCTTTTAACCGTTTCATAAGAACGTGGACAAACAAGCCCCCCCAGTGGAATTCTTTCCACTGACCATTCCAAGGCGGTTCTTCTGTGGCGGTTTAATTATGTTGATGTTTGTTACATACTGTGTGTATCACTTGTGTCTTTTTATTTTGGATGGCCATTTTGTGGGAAAGTAACTGTCCTTCCATTGTTTAGGTTTGCATTATGTTCTGGTCGCTCCATGTTTGTGTTTCTTTCCCTTTGGTGTCTTTGATGGGTGGAGTAAATTAATTGTATCGATTCCTGATTTTTGTTTTACTTCTACTTTGCAAATATTTCAAATCCTAATTATCTATTTATGAAAAAGGCCATATCCCATTCCGTCTATACACTATTTTTTCGAACAGTAGAAGAAATAATAGCGAGATAATGTTAGCTGCAAGGACAATGCTCTCATTCCTCAGTTATGGCCTTGACAAAACCAGCCATTTACGAAACCACGCCTATTAAAAACGGCCCCCGCCCGTGGGGGTTTGAAGAAATATATGGGCTGCATGATGCTTCCACGCAGAGCTGAATCCGGCCCGCACACTAGTACTGGTAAACCGCTTAGATGATCTAAGCCTGTCCAGGAACCGCGGTGTAAGGCGGATCGTCCATGCTAATAAACCCTATTGGTTTCATTGGGCGACAGGGCTTGAGATGTCATTTCATCTCAATGTCGGGTAAAAGTTCCACAAAATCGGAAGCAATGTCTCCAAAATGACCATTACAAGTAAGTGTTGACCTGGACGTTAAACCTCAAATCAAACAAACAAAACTTCTATACAAATAATAATACTAATAAAAGTTTTAATTTATCGCCAAAAAACGTAAATTTTAAGATTGAACATTGCGGTATTATTTTCTGCTCCAAATATAGATTGACGGTACTCGAGGCGCTTCTAACGAGTACCCATAATATATATTTTAGAATGTAACTAAGATGGCCCTGGATTGCTCCTCTGATCCTTATGGTAGGTAACAAAGTAGAGAGGAGCGTTTGAGAAATTTTGGCTGACAGTTACCTAAGGAACTTTTCTTTGAAATTATTTCAAAATCAATCTAGCTATTTAGGAACTTAAATCATTTTAATGTTTATATATATATATATATATATATATATATAGAGAGAGAGAGAGAGAGAGAGAGAGAGAGAGAGACCAAAAACACTATAATTGATTTGCTTCTACCGCGGTTTCACTGCTTTGCAGATTTTCAAGAAGACATTGAATAACCTAGCAACGAACGTACGAACGTCACGTCATAAGTAACGTTTCCGCTGATGTTAATAACGTTTCCGGTAGTTGAATAACATGAATGAGATTCAATGTATAACCATATATCTGCACGTGTGTATATGAACATACATTGTTTTTATGTAATTATATCTTTAGAAACTGTTTTAACTTCAAGCTGCGATTTCAAAATACATGTATAACCAAATATAAATGCGTACAAAATTGAATACCCTGATGGCATTGTATCTATCTAAATTATCAAATTCCTTTACATACTAACTAGCCCTGTTTTATTTTAAACTGTTGATGAATGCGTTTTCCTTAGCCTGTCGTAGTGTTGTACTTTCTGAGTACATCTTATAAAAGGGGAAGATGTAGTATTTAGGGTTTAAGTCGCCGGCGCCTGGCTTTTGCTTGTTATTTTCTCCATGCTTCAAAACTGTCTTTATTCATTATATTTGATTGAAAGCACAATGCACAGAGTAGGGATCGACTCTGAGCCGAAATAACGGGTGCCCCATTTCGCCGTCTATTTTTAGTACAAATAGCCATGTCATTGCGGTTTCCCTGCATAAACATACAGATCAACGTTTACTTGATCAATGCATACCGGCTTTATGCTGGTATTTCCATTTTTAAAACAGTATTTCTTTTCCTTTTTGTCCGGTAGAAATATTGTTTTCTCCAGCTGTCATTTTTCGCCGGTTATGCGGAATACTCGGTTCTTATCTCTTTCGCTTCCTCAGTACTGTTTTGAACCATAATGACCGAATGTTCCATATGACTATTAACAACCTTGGCGACTTCTGACGTCACTAGGCGCGTGCCTGGACACTATAAAAACAACGTTCAGCCGCTGTCTGTGGTTGTTTTGCTACAACCGGCTTAAGGTTAATTCCTAGTTGAAAGATAGAGACTGTAGGTGGAACGCCTAAATATCTACTACTGGACAGCTTGTAGGCGCAACATGCCACCTAAAAGATCAATGCTTGGACCAGTTCAAGTCTCAAAATCAAATATTTCCATAACACCCCACCCATCAGTCTACAAACTATGCTCGCATTTTAGGTGGAAACCTATTCCTTACTTATTCTCCTTCTCTTTCGCTCAGGCGAAGTTGGCACTGGTGTTTTATATAAAATTTGACAATTGTACTCTTACACAATTGTCGGAAACGTGTTTATCTTTATAGCTTTATGTGTTTGCTTGCTTCCACCTACGTAGGCGAAGCCATAATGCTTTTCGGATTCAGATTTCACCTATATGGGTGGAGATCGTATGTTTCACCTATATAGGTGGAAGTAGTTTGTTTCGGATAGAAAACACTATTGCAAAATTATACATGTGTATTTAATTTGTCTGTATCATTATATACTGGTGAGAAACCAGAGTGGCACGTTCAGTTTCATAAAACTCAACATACCGGAGTGGTACGTCTATTTAGCGAAATACGCCTATATAGGCGGAGATTACTTGTTTCACCTTTGTAGGTGGAAATAGCTTGCACGCCTAGAGAATATTACTGCAACGTTATACACATGTAGTTTTGTTTGCTTGCATCATTTTATACTGGTGAGAAACCCGAGTGACACGTTTTATTTCATATAAATCAACATTCTCCTTGCTGCGTCTTCAGGGGGAAGTGGTACGTCTATTTAGCGAAATACGCTAAAATAGGTGGAGAAGGTTTGTGAAGCCTTATAGCTTGAATGGTAAAATTTTACGTATCGTGAATTGATTATATGCTATTGGTAATCAGGAATTTGTGTTGTTGGCCTAATGCACCGTAGTTAGGACTCATAGGACCCATAATACATATATATATATATATATATATATATATATATATATATATATATATATATATATATATATATATATATATATATATATATATATATATATATATATATATATATATAGCATTGTGACTTGGTGAAATAAACGTGATACTTGGGATTCAGCCAAGGCTTCCATTTATATGTACTGAATGCCATCAAATTTTATTCACTTCTTTAATGTACATCATCCTTAAATATAGGTGAAGACCGATCGACCAGCAGCCTAGACGTACACATTGGATTAGCTTGCTAAGTTGAATGTCATGGAGAATTGTATGCTGTTGGTAGCAAGTCTCACACCTATTTATTTATATCTGCAGCATACCACCTTACCTTATCCTTCAACTAAGATGAAACCTAGTACTTTAGGTGCAGGAGTTGTATAGCTGCAACTGTAGGGTTTTTCCAACAGAATAGAATAAACATTATTTTAATGTTGGATTATATCTGTGATGGCATCAATTGATTGAATGAGCTATACAACAAGAAATATCAACTGAGAAATAGGTGTTATCAGTATTAAATGTTTGAAACTTAAATTTAGGAGCATGTATAATATAGATGCAACTGCAGCATCATGTATGCCTCATAGAAAGAGCAATTTAAAGTCATTCGAATGACCATTCTATCTAAATGAACATATTCCACAATAATTGTTGTGACCCTTAACCCACAGTTTTATTCAGTTCTTAATTTGTATATCTGCAAATGCAAACATAGGTGAAACCGAATGTTTTGATTATCCCAAATTTAAGGCCTGTAATAGTGTATACTACAGCTAGTGTTGGTTGTTTGATATTTGAAGTTTGACAATACTGGCTGAGTAGACAATGTTATTATTTAGTCTCATAGTATCATTGTAACTGCGGTTTTGCTTGTATCATTATACTACTTGCCAATTAGTTATTTCAATTGTTAAGGGACAATTCAATTAAACAAAGAAATGAAAAAAAAAATGGCTCTTTGTATATTCACTTCCACTAGACATTGAGTACGACCAAGGTTGAGCCCACTAGATTATTGTAGAGTTGCCACCCTATCCTGATCTATCGATTGTACTTCCGTTCCAAGCTCGACGGGTGGTGCCGTTACAGTTTGGTGTCAGAAGTGGGATAAACACTACTTGATTGGACAGTTTTAGAAAAATAAGGGATTGGAATAAATAACACTGATTGTCAATTAAGAAATTCATTTAGAAAAAAAAAGGTAGTTGGCTTCAAGGGAACACTGGCTGATGATTGATTCGCTTGTTTGTTTGCACACTGTTTGCTTGAGTCTGTGTTCCCTGCAGCTGACATACTGAAAATAAAGTAAAATCAGTTAAGTAAAAGAAATCCTGGTGTTTGATCTTTGTTCTGTGGAAGTGAACGTGATATTACAGTATGGCAAGCGAAGAACATTTAAATAACGCCAATAATGGAATGATCATAAATACCCCAAGTACATCACAACAAAATAGAGGCAATGAAATGTATGATGATGGTAATTCAATCGCAAGTTCTGCAAATTCCTTACAAATGTCTATGCTTGAAATTTAGTTTGATTCAGAAATTACCAAAATGTGAAAGATAATGCAAGACACTATTTCTGGTCTTACAGAGCATGTTAATCAGAAACTAACTGATGTATATACAAAATTCACCAATCTCGTTGCAGACCTTATTCCAAACAATAACCCAAATAATCAGAACTCCAATGTTAACTCATCAGATGCTCAAACAGTTCAAAGTTATGACAGGGTTGGCATTTCTACAACTGAATATAGTTCTCACGCAAGGGGAGATCACTCACACTTTAAGATGAAACCTCAGAATTTTAGTGGAGAATCAGATTTTGACGAGTTTTTATCTCAATTTGAGATCACCTGTGAGATAAATGGTTGGCAATACAGAGAATGATGATGATGATGATTTCGTGTTTAACGACGCGTCAACCCTCTTTGTGGGTCATAAGCGTCAAGCGGTTAATGGTTAAATGGCATGTAGAATTACGAGGATACTAAAAGTAAAAAAGTAAGTATGACATGTATAAAAATCTGAAACAGTTAAATCTTATGGAAAAGTCCAATATCTTTTAAGAATAAAATAATATTATCAACAGGTACATCTTGAAACAATTGTTGCAAAGTGTCAGCTTTGAAGAATAAGTCACGGGACTGTGAAAAGTCTACACATTCAATTAAGATATGTTTAACAGTGAATGGCTGATCACATCCTACACAAGAAGGCTGATCATCACCATTCAAAATATAAGAATGAGTAACTCTTGTATGGCCAAAGCGCAGTCGCGTTAATACTACATCCTCTTTCCTGGAAAATTGTGGAGGAGAGCATTTTGTTCCAACGACAGGTTTAATGGCATGGAGTTTGTTATTTATTTCATGGTCCCATGCATCTTGCCATTCCGACAAGATGTATCTGTTGATAAATGGTTTAAAATTATTAAAAGGAATTTTAAAAACAGACGGATCAAGATTGAGCGATTCCTTTGCTTTCTTGTCTGCATATTCATTGCCCACAATGCCAATATGGCTCGGAAGCCAACAAAACAAGATTTGGTGCGTTTTAGAAATTTCATGATGTTTTTCGATCAATTTTTGTATTTGAGGATTTTTAGATGACGAATGGTCTAAAGCCTTAAGCACAGAAAGTGAATCAGAAAATATAATTGCTTTTTGAATTGTTGAGGAACTGACAAAATCTAAAGCAAGGTCTATTGCCTTGGCTTCAGCTGTAAAAATAGATGAACCATCTGGAAGGCGCATGGTTTTGTGCGTATCTTTAGAAACATACGCACAACCAACTTTATCTCCTTCTTTGGAACCATCAGTATAGACTTGCTGGTAATCATCGTAACGTGACTGCAGTACCTGAAAGTTCTGTTTGAGAAGTATCGGATTTGATTCGGATTTTTTGCCATCATGCAAGTCGAACAGAATAGAAGGTTCTTTAATACACCAAGATGGAACTTCGGCGGTTTCATGTTTTTGAATATTTTTTAGGTCGATACCTGAATTTTCCAGCAGTGGTAAAATACGTAATCCAAAAGGTTTGATTGCTGTGGGTATAGTTTCATACTTATCTACAAATTGAGGTGGAAATGATATTTTGGATGCCGGGTTAGATGGATTTGCAGCAAGTCTAATAGCATACTGAAGAGAAAGTTTCTCTCTGCGCGAGGTTAAAGATGGTTCACCTGCTTCTACATAAAGGCTTAATACAGGAGAAGTACGGAAGGCTCCCATGGCCAGACGAAGGCCTTGGTGATGGATAGTATCCAAGGATTTTAAAAAAGACTTTCTGGCAGAACCATAAACAACAGACCCATAATCTAATTTAGATCTTATTAAAGACCGGTAAAGATGTAATAAAGTATACCGATCTGCTCCCCAACTTGTAAGAGCTAAAACTTTCAAAGGATTCAAAGCTTTTAAGCATTTCGCTTTAAGATATTTAAAGGTGCATTATTGAGCTATCGGGCTTCAAAAATGAAAAGCGTGTTTTTCGGTGTTATCTCTTCTATTCATGTAGCTTTGTCATTTGTAATCTTCTGAAACCAAATACCACTTCAGAACTTTGTGAAAATCGTCGTTTTCATGTTTGTCTATTTGTTGTTTTTGGGAATTTCAATCTAAAAATATTCCTGTCACGTGACAAAAAGCCGGGCAACATCACTACGGCCAACAATAAGATGGCGACCTCCGGTTCATCTGAGGAAAGTAGAATTTTTAGTCCAAATTACAAGTATTTGACTTTCAACTGCACTGACACAATACTATCATGCATGTTAATCTGTTATCAAATGCTAACGCATCAATTTACAGGCAAGAAGATAATTTTACCGTCAATATCTAAGGATGAATTTCTGAATCGATGAGAATTGACATGGGGTCGTTTCAAAGATACACAAAAACCGCATACATGTGAGAGTACATGTATGATGTGGGTATTTGTTAGAATTAGACGATACTAGCAATAACCTTTTGATTTGTTTGATTTGAGGGTTAACGTCCCAATTAACACTGTTTAACGTCCCCATCAACACTGTATAAGTAATTTTGGAGACCTAGCTTACAATTTTGTGGGACTTTTATATACCCGACATTGAGATGAAATGAGATCTCATTCCCTGTCGCTTACGGGCCTCCGTGGCCTAGTGGTTAAGAGCGCTGACTCTTGATCATTAGGTCTCTCACCGCTGTGGTTCGAGCCTCGCTCGGGTCACATGTGAGACGCCAAGTTCTGCAACGGAAGGTCAGATGGTTTTTCTCCGGGTACTCCGGTTTTCGCCCACCTCTGATTAACGATCGGCTCGATATGAGTGAAATAATCTTGAAAGGGCCGTAAAACCAAAAAAAAAAAAATCCCTGTCGCCCAATGAAACCAATAGGGTTTATATGAATGGGCGGCCCGACTCGCACCGCTTTGCCTGGGCAGGCTTGAATCCTTTAGGCGGTTTACCAATACTCCTAAGCGGTCGGTTTAAGCTCTGCCTGGCACCATCATGCAGCCCACCTATTTCTTCAAGCCCCGCCATGGGAGCCGAGCAAGAACTTTTTAATACCGAAACAAAAAAGAAACACTATCCATATTCGCACCGCCTATCGGGGCTTGAAGAAATATATGGGCTGCATAATGCTTCCACGCAGAGCTGTAACTGACCCGCACACGAGTACTGGTAAACAGCTTAGAAGATCTAAGCCTGGGCAAGCAAAGCGATGCGAGTCCGTCCATTTGTTTCACTGGGCGACAGGGCTTGAGAAGTAATTTCATCTCAATGTCTGGTAAAAGTCCCACAAAATTGTTATCAACGTCTCCAAAATGACCTTTACAGTGTTGAAGGGGACGTTAAACCTCAAACCAAACAAACAAACGTGCACCAGGACCTACTCACTGATACTGGGATCGGCCACATTTTACCATTACTTGCAGATTTACAGCACACATCAATCTTGCGCTGGCCTCGGTAGCTCAGTCGGATGCGCGTCTGACTGCTGATCAAGGGGAAGCAGGTTCGATACCTGCCGGGGTCGGCAATATTCTTTCGCGGGGATTGATCAAGAAATCTTTCCTACGGTCATTCTCTCCATTCCGCTGGCTCAAGAAGGGCAGTTGTCAGATTCTGGCGAAACAATGTGCACTCTCCTGGTTACCTCTTACGTATAAGCCTGCCCAGGAAAAGTAAACTGACAGGCTCAAAAACGGCCTTAACAGTGTTGACTTGGCCGTAAACCTCAAAACAAACAAACAGTTAACCTGCATAGGGGATGACTCTCCCTGAACAGGGCGCCTCCAGTTTGTTTGTTTGATTTGAGGTTTAACGTCCCCGTCAGCACTTTAAAGGTCATTTTGGAGACGTTGCTTCCAATTTTGTGGGACTTTTACCCGACATTGAGATGAGATGACATCTCAAGCCCTGTCGCCCAATGAAACCCATAGGGTTTATTAGCATGGGCGGTCCGCCTCGCACCGCGGTTCCTGGACAGGCTTAGATCCTCTAAGCGGTTTACCAGTACTAGTGTGCGGGCCGGATTCAGCTCTGCGTGGAAGCATAATGCAGCCCATATATTTCTTCAAGCCCCTATGGGCGGGGGCCGGTGCCTCCAGTTAAACGTTCCGATCCAAAGGGCGGTGCGCATTATGACATTCATCGCTGTAAATGGTGTTCAGACACCGAAATAATCATCGCCGGGTCGAACCGAGGGCCTCTCGCATCTGAGTCAAGTGCACTAACCACTCTGGGCTTAACCACTGAGCTGTCACGCTCAGTTTATTACATAAACTCCAGGTTTGCAGGATGAGACTCTGCACAGTAATCGGCTCTTTCGTTGTACATTGGGTCGTTCTCCCTGCTGGAGGGGGGGGGGGTTCATGTGAGTACCAGCTGATAGCAAGCCGGCGGAATGAACAACTGACAGCGCATAAATGTCATCCTACTAGATTTCAGTAAGGCCTTTCACGAGGTTCCGCACAATTTCATTGCTGATGGATACCAGAAAGTCGTAATTGAGGATTTCTTCGTCTGCGCCCGTTACTTCTGGTGTTCCACAGAGTACAGTGCTCGGCACTCTCCTCTTCCTCATATACATCAACGACTTGCCACCACGCGTCTCCCCTGTTCGCTGATCACTGCCTGTTGTACCGAGTTGCTGTCGCTCAAGAGGACTTTAATTATTTACAAGCATGGGAGAGAGACTGATAGATGCGTTTTCACCCAGACAAGACTTAGTCTGAGTACATCAGAATCGGCAACAAAAGCAAGATAATAGAGTCATCATACAACATCCATTGCCAGAAGTAAAGCAAAAAACCTGGCTATAGACAGTACACTGGTGTGAAATAGTCACACTGACATGCTTAGACTAGCTTCTAGTCGGATATCATATTTTAAAGTTAATAAGTAATATTCTTCTACCCCTTATTTGATCTTGGGAAGATATACTCTGACTAAAATGCCAGTTTGCCTTATCAGTTGGTGTTCGGTAAGGGGTACAGAAAGGCAATAAACATTTCATGACTGTAGCTGTAATCAATCAATTACCAAGAATCTTGCGAGGTAAAATTCGCATTGTACTAGACCTTGGTGTCTGAGACAAGATTAAAGTCTAACAAGGTTTCATATTTGATAAAAACACACATGAAGGTTGGTAATTGGTAAATATGACATCAAGGTCTAGTAGCTAGACTATGACATGCTATCTACGACAGACAGCCAGACAGCTGCTTTCCTATCCTACGCAGGAATCTCTCTGCATGCCCAAAGGACATCAAGGCAACAGCATGCAAGTCACTAGTTAGACCTAAACTAGAATATGCTGCCACCCCCTGGGACCCCTACAAACAAACTAGTCCAGTTCAATCGCAATCTTCCGCTCACATCGTCTATCTTACTGATCATATGCATATTGGAAATGAAAAAAGGGAGGTTGGTAAAACCTAGTATTCCTTGAATTTCTCGAATCAAGGTCTGCTTTATTAAGGAAATTTCGTAATCCCGGATCGTTTTGTTATTGACGAAGAGCTCTGTGTGAATGATCCATGTCCCTGTCTTGAGATAGATATAAGAGCTTTATTTGTTTAACCGTCATTCATGAAGGCTTACAAAAGTATTTAGGCTGATGAAATATATATATTGGATTTTTCAAGTACGGCAACTTGGATTTTTTTAAGTACGGCAACTTGAAAAAAAAATGCTGAATTAACTGTACGGTTACTTGCGTCACAAAATTGCAAATTTGGAAACTACTGACACCATTTTGACATCGTTTGGAAGGAAAGGCCGTGGTTATTATCATGTTTGGTTTCATCACATAGGGATCGATTATAATGCTAGTGCTGATCGTAAATCAATCTATTTTTGCATGAAACAGATGGAGATGTGAAATCTACACCAGGGCCATATTTCCTTTTGAGAATTCTTTGTCGTTGCTTTCGCTTTGTTTCATTACTGAAAATACTTTGGAAGAAAGTCTGTCCCCTATTGGTCTATTCAACGGAAAGAACTTTCCTTTCGTGATGGGAAGTTTTTCTTTTTTTTTTTTTTTTCTTTTTTTTTTCTTTTTGTTTTTGTTTACGAAATAAAGTTTGTTTTTCAGTGAGCTGAAATAGTTTCTACTTCGTTCTTGTGAAACTTACAACTAGAATAGACGTTAGTTTATGCTTTGAGAAGTGTTTTTTTTTTTCTCCTATTACTGCTACTCGCTCACATCTGAGCATTACGAGCAGGATTTCCTGGGTGGTAACCAGTACTTTCTGTTTTCTTTCTTTTTTTTTTTTTTTTTTTTTAAGCAATGTGGATGAAGTGCCTTGCTCAAGGGCACAACACTTTGATCAGCGTGAGGCTCGAACCCGCAACCTCTTGATCACTAATCCGATGCACTACCACTGCACCAAAGCGCTCCAAAGCGTTTTTGTTTATTCCTTTGACGAGAGTTTATTCAAACGAAGGTCCTGTAATATGCATACTATACTCCAGTTATTTAAGATTATGAGTGAGGCCATTATTATTATTATTATTATTTTTTTTTTTTTTTTTTTTTTTTTTCATTACGAAAACATGCCTTTTCAAATAAATTGAACATATTTCCACCCAAAAAATGAAAATGTTCAGATAAAAGATTCTGCTATTTTTCATAATTCAGCTCATAACATAGATTTTGGGTACTCGTTGGAACCGTCTCGACCAGGCGGTTTCTGACGAGTACCAAAAATCTATGTTTTGGGCAGAAATGCGAAAAATAATGTACACCCATACAAACCCCATTCTACTGGATTAAAGTGGAGTTTAAGAGGGTCAAAATTGCATAGGCATGTTTTCATGATGGTCTTTTGTTTTTTTGTTTTTTTTTTTCGAAATCGGCCACGTGCACACATGTTGCAATTTTTATCTTGTATATTCTAACCATTTCACATTTGTACGGTTTAGTAACGCCACAGACAACAAAAAGCTACTTTAAAGAAGGTGATTTAAGGTTCCTCAATACAGTTATTTCACTACATTTGAGGTACTGAAAAAATCATATTTGCAAATAATTACCCAAACAGATTTTTCATCAGATGGTAGTCCATGTAAATGTAAGAATATGAAAGCAAAATATTTTTATTGGAAAGTCACCATGTTAGTAATTTATTGCATTTTTCCATGGTTTTGCAAAAATGATATCTTAATCCACAGAACAAAAATGTGTAAAATACTATCATAGAATTGTGGCTAAAGGTTGCCTTTAGGCACTGCAAGAGTGGAATTTCAAGTAAAATACCTAAATAGTACTGAAAATTAATGATTCCTCCCCCCACCCCCAAAAAATGTAATTATTTCACCTGGTACTATTTTTAAATTCAGTGTATGGTAGCCAAAAATGACCAGTTCTACCAAGTTGGCAGTAAGATCACTGATTGGGTTGAGGTGTTGCATCCTCTTGCATTTAGCTTGTAAAATGATTGACCTTCTTTGGTGCTTTTAGTATTTCATTTTATATATTTCATTCATGCAATTTATAACAATTTATGAATCACTGCACCAAAGTTTCACTGTATTATTGATTGTGTTTACTGGGTGGATGATTTGATACTGGAATAAAATCCGAAACCAAAAAAAAAAAAAAAAAAAAAAATAAGATAAAAACAGTTTATCCCCATATTTGAACTGAAAGAATGAAAGCAGCCTGTTCAGCACCAGGATTTTTGTGCAAAAGGCTTCTGATCACTTCCAATAACTGCTATGTTATAGCAGTGATTTTTACCCATTGATTTGTTACATAAGAATCAGAATCAGAATTGTTACTGGTGACACGTCAAATGACATTCATACACCAGGACCTGTGATATGGGAAGTTAGTCCCTAGCTTAACCAAAGATGTAAACTTAGCTACACAATCATCAGCACCTTCCGCCGTCGAAATAATAGAATCCGGAAGGGCATTCCAATCTCTAATGGTTCGGGGGAAGAACGATTCTTTATAAATATCTGTTCTTGCAGTAAGGGTCTGAAACGTCATTGAATGGTGCTGTCTACAGTGCCTAGCCGGGGGAACAAGGTCATATGTTGGAATGCTGGCAGCACCCTTTAGACCTTTGTATAAGAGTATGAGCCTACTGTCTCTTCTCCTTTTCTTGAGAGACTCCCATCTTAATTTTCCTAGAATTCCAGTCATGCTCCCAGTTTCAAAGCAGTAATTTCCAGTTACAAATCTAGCCGCTCTATTCTGAACTTTTTCAATTTCTTCATTTAGGACCACTTCGCTTGGGTCCCAGATGCAACTACCATATTCCAAGATTGGGCGAACAAGTCCCCTGTATGCTGTCTCTTTCACATCCTGGGGACACTGATGAAGATTTCGCCTCAGGAATCCAAGAGTTCTATTCGCCTTTGTACACATATTGTATATCTCACATCGTGAGTGATTGTCACACCAAGGTATTTAATGGAATTCACATTTTCGAGGACCGTTCCCTCTAAAGTGTAAGAAGCCTCAACTTTATTAGATCTCTTCTATGTTATCTGCATAATATTGCATTTAACTGGCTGAAATCTCATGCCCCATTTTCGGGCCCAACATCCTAATCCATCTATGTCAGCCTGAAGTTTCAGTGAGTCATCTGTATCTCTAATTTCCCGGTAACAAACACAGTCATCTGCGAGAAGTCTTATTTCTGAGTCAATGTCAGAGGAAATATCATTGATGTACAGGGAGGACAATAGAGGACCAAGAACAGTCCCTTGTGGGACTCCAGACAAAACTGGCGCCCATACTGAAGATTCACCATTAACAAAAACACGCTGTTTTCTGTTCACATGAGTCACCATAAACAAATAATTGATGTTTGGACATATTTATCTAATCCAATTAATGATCTGTTGTGTCACCTACTTACCAATGTGCGGGTTGGTAAAATTTCATAGAAGCCCAATGCTTTTATTATGTTTTGCTGAAAGAAGTTAAAAAAGAAATCTACCCTTTTCAACTTGTTTACTTGGGAACAGGAGTGAACAACACAAACAGGACAATGTTACACGTAGAAACTAGTTCAGAAATGAAGGCATACTATTCATGAATTAACGAACAAATTATGTTAGAAAGTATGTGAAAGTAGGCGCAAGACAGTTTCAAATATGAATATTATGTTTTAAATTTAAAGCAATGGTGTACTATTGTTTTTTTGGGGGGAAATTAGTTCCAAGGCGTATGAATACGTTTTTGCATTTGGCAAGATTGAAATCTCTTCAATTTGACAGCTACACTAATTTATCAGTGATGACAGGCTTCCAAGATAGGCGATTTCATTATGGTATACGCAGGAAGAAGGCTACATAGCTGACTTTTCAAGGTATTTTCATTGATGATGGAGAAAATAAAATGTGGAAGGCATAATTGATGAAATCTCAGCATTTCAGATTTACCGCAAGAAAAGGAGATGATGGCGCCCATCGAGAATAAACATGTCAAAAAAATCTGGTTTTCAATTCAGGTAGCCTTTTTGATAGAAAGCTTTGACCGAGTCGTTAGTATTTGATGTGAACTATTGATCTGCAGCTGTTTAAGTAACTTTTAAAAAGTCTATAAAGCGGTTTCCTTTTTTCCTGGTAAAAGTGAAAAATACAGAATTTCATTTATTTTCAAAGGCACAGGGATGTTGCTAATGCAAGAAAGTACTTGCTGTAATAACCGTTTATACCTCCAAACCTTTTTCTTGTGGGACATGGATTTTTAAACGGAAATCAGGATTATATTTTGGGGAAAATCAACTTGCAAATCTTTCAACTATATTTTTCTTGTGCAAATGTATTGAGGAAACTTAAGATGTCCTGAGATAAAAGTACTTTCATAAATTTCTTTTCCGTTCACAAAAGGTTACTTTCGCTGTAATATAAAGGGCAGCTAAAATAATTTTCATCCTAGTTGTAATCTAAAACTGTTAGTTTAACACTTAAATACCAGCATTTTAAACAAGAAGTGCAGATCTGGTAAAACGCAGCATTATGCCGCCTTTCTATGTTTTGATTCCATGGCCCAGTGAGATTCTATGATGGGGCGGTCTAAGTCCCTCTGGAGGGTGACCGAATAATCAGGGAGAATTATGGTCAGGTTCACCCCAGTGTCACCAGCAAATAGGCGAACCCGGGACCACACATTGTCGGGTAGGTCGTTAAGGTATAATAACAATAATATTGTGCCTAGAACTGATCCTTGTGGTACACCTGAAGTAACTGGAACCTCATCTGAGTACTCACATTCAAGTGCAACTGTCTGACTTCTCTCAATCAGAAAAGACTTAATTCACTGGATAGTTAATCCATGTACCAGTAGCTTGCGAAGAAGCTTCATGTGATTCACCTAGCCAAAGGTCATGCTTAACCCAAGATAAGATCTATTTGTTGACCATTTAATCATGATCTGGTAAGGTCATAAACAAGCAGAATCACATGAGTGTCACAAGATCTGCGCTCCCAGGCTGTTGAGTATTTTGTGATCATAAGGTATGTCCAAACCAAATCTTATGCGGCGAAATTTAGTTTCAACCTACAAAAATCCATTTTTTGAAGGATTTTCTGCTTGTCGGAATTTTGTAAACCTGTCCCCGTAGAAAACCTAAAGCAAATTCTTATATGCCCATTATGACATAAAGACCACATTGGTAATGGGAAATTGTTTTTAAGAAATAGGTGCGATATGGGCATAAGAGCAATTTACGATCTTACTAGTGAGGAAGTGGTATTTTATAGTTTTGAACAGTTAAAGGCGAAATATGATATAAGGGCCACATTTTTAGACTACCACCATGTAGTAAATAGTATTTCTCAAGTATGAAAAGATCAAATTCACATGAATCGTGTATTTGCTGTTAAATTTAAACAAAATGTAGTTTGTAACATATACTTTCAAGACTTGATTAGTTCAAAGAAAGGGAGTAGACTATTTATGATATTTTGGTTAGAGTAAACGAATACATTACACAAACAAAATGGCAAACGGAGATAGGAGATAAGTGGAAAAAGAGCATTAAAGACATTTCACGAGACAAAACTACGCGACTTTCAATACAAAATCAATAATAAAAATTTAGTAACACATTCATTTCTATTTAAAATTAATAAAATCAGGGTTGTAGTTACTGTAATGAACAACCAGAAAAAATCCATTATTTATTTCTTAGATGCCCAAAAGTAAGAACGTTTTAGACTGAACTTTAATCATGGTTGACCACAAATGTAAATCCAGAAATATCGCTAGAGGATCGTAAAATACTATTTTCACACGGTGGTAAAGCAGAAGTGGTCAATTACATTCTCTCTCTCTCTCTCTGTTTTAGCTAAATATTGTATATACGAAAACAAATTTGTTTCTATGAATAAAGTGCTTAGCGAGAGATACATTTCACTCATAAACAACAGGTTAGATAAATTCTTTAAGATTAAAGCCCCTCTCTCGCCCAGCCCAGTGGAATTCGTTTCACTGACCGCTCCAAGGCGGTTCTTCTGTCGCTGTTTATTTTTTGTTATGGTTTGTCTTTGAGTGTTTGTATCACTTATTTTATTTTGTTTTGGATATCGAATTGGCCATTTTGTGGAAAAGTAACTGTCCTTTTGGCTTTCCGCTATTGATGTTTCCATTAGGGTCTGTTGTTTCATGTTTGTGTTTCTTTCCCCTTTGGTAACTCTGGTGGGAGCTGTGGGTAAATTGTGTCGATTCCTGATCATTGCCTACACTTCTATGTTCTACATATAACTACTTTTACCCAAACACTGATGATTCATGAGGCCTATTCCGACTTAATGTTTATGTTTGGTGTCAGGGTTCTGTTTTCCGTCGACTATCTGCCACACATATAGTGCAGTAGACTTGTACCATTAGCTATAAAAGGCACATCTTGTAGAAAATACATGTACATTGTTACTACAGTTTGTTTTCTGCTCTCCCATGAAAGAATTTTATTATTATTATTATTTTTTTTTTTTTTTCAAATTGATTATCATCGTCTATTAGCCAATACGATGTTACACCCGTATGACTTTGTGCATTCTTTCATATCTTAACAATATTTACTTTTCTGGTGAAAAATTGTGATTGTTTTCTCATTTATGCTTCAAACATGGCTGTTGGTGCTCGTTGGAACTGCCGCAGTGAAGTGGTTCTATCGAGTACCCACGGCGTATGTCATGGAGCAGGAATGAGAAAAATATTGTATACCCAGTCAGACGCGCATCCGACTGAGGTACTGAGGCCGACGATTATCATACGATATATTTTGGCCAGCAATAATCGAGTGTATGTAAACATAAAGTGCAGATAACTCCATGTCAACAGACATACAACGTCTAAACAACGTCGTTGTCAACGTCAATGCAACATCACTGCGATGCATTGACGCTGACGCAGCAAATTGTATACCCAGTTACAAAATATTGTAACCCCCAGTTCTCTCTCTATAAAGTTGGGTTTAAAGGGGCGTTCATTGCACGGACCTGTTATCGTAATGAATCGTCTTATTATTAACATTGCTAGAGATACTCGCCTACCAGTCGAGAAAGACAGAAGACCAACTTCTATCGTACATGTTGTCTAAACTGAAAAGCACTCACACAACCTTTCAATAATTCCCTGTCCCCTTTTTGTACTTTCTCTCATCTACTTACTTCTAAAATATGTTCTAGAAAGGGTTGTCCTTTGGAAACAAGGAATACACCACAAAACTGTAAACTAGATCGCGCAGTCGATGGCGCGCCATCGCAAATCCCCACGTTTTGACCGCTTCACGGGACCCTTGGGGGCTGGTCCAAAAATTAATGTGCTCTTGCAGAAGCCATTCATGTATGTAACTCACACACCAAATTTGGTTGAATTCCAATGAACGGTGTAGGAGGAAATAGCCGGACAGACGGACGGACGGACGAACGGACAGACGGAGGCGATAACAATATCCCCACTTTTCTTCGAAAAACGTGGGGATAAATATGGAGTGTACATGTTTTCTGGACCAGACTAGCTAGATTTGCCCAATTAGGCCTCATCAGTGACCCTAAAAAATTTCAAAATTCACCACTGGAAGGGCAAGAAAATATAAACTACACTATGATGTTGGGCAGGGAGACATTTTACGACCTCCACACATTCCCAGACACCAGCTATAGTGACGTTAAATATGTTCTAGAAATGGTTATCCTTTGGAGTGATTGAGTGAGTGTTTGAGTTTTACGTCCCACCAACAGCTAAGGCCATACGGAGACGGGACCTAGGTTTAAAGACTCATCCGAAAGTGTATATCCTTTGGAAGCAAGGAATGCACCACAAAACTGGAACATATGGAGTGTACATGTTTTCTGGGCCAGAATAGCTAGTTTCGGCCAATAAGGCCTCGTCAGTGACCCTCAAACCTTTTCAAAGCTTTCCAAAATGTCGGCACAAGAATTTCAGAGAAAATAAGTTCAGTTAATATGGCATTAGGATAACACATCCGTGGGATATAGTAAATTTCTCAAACCTTAAAATGGCATCTTTTTCTGATGAAGATTTGTGATATTTTTCCTATTTATACTCCAAACATAGGTTTTGGATGCTCGTTAGAATCGCCTCATTGAGGCGGTTCTAACGAGTACCCACAGCCTATGTCTTGGAGCAGAACTAAGGAAATTAATGTTATTCCCCGTAAACCCCAGTTTTCTTTATATAAAATGGGGTTTAGTGGGGTCTTAATTTCACGGACTTGTTCACGTGATGGGAAGTGGTTTTAGGTTCTAGCTTTACGTAATAACGCCAAATTAGGTCATTACCTGCCGTCCGTATTTTTTTATTTTATTTTTTTTTTTTTTTTTTTTTTTTTTTTTTTGGTTTTGGTTTTACGGCCCTTTCAAGATTATTTTACCCGTATCGAGCGATCGTTAATCAGAGATGGGCGAAAACCAGAGTACCCGGAGAAAAACCACCTTACCTTCCGTTGCAGAACTTGGCGTCTCACATATGACCCGAGCGAGACTCGAACCACAGCGGTGAGAGACCTAATGATCAAGAGTCAGCACTCTTAACCACTAGGCCACGGAGGCCCGTTACCGTCGGTATGATCATTTTCCACATTAATCTGGTACTTTTGAGTAACAAGTTCCGGAGCCGATGCTACACGCTATGTCAATTTCGTTGTTGCATCGACTTTGCTGCGTCAGCGTCAATGCATCGTTGTTTAGACGTTGTATGTCTGTTGACTTGGACGTTGTTTAGACGTTGTATGTCTGTTGACATGGAGTTATCTGCACTTTACATTTATATACACTTGATTATTGCTGGCCAAAATATCTCGTATGATAATCATCGGCCTCAGTACCTCGGTCGGATGAACGTCTGACTGGTGATCAGAAAGTCGCGTGTTCGGTACCTGCCGGGTCGGCAACATTCTTTCGTGGAGATAGATCATGAAATATTTTCCACGGCCATTCTCTACCACTGGGCATCCGCTGATTCAAGAAGGGCAGTTGTCAGTGGCGAAAGAGTGTGCACTGTACTGGTTAACTGCTGATGCCTCGGTCACAAATTCGGCGTACCCCGGCCGAGCTATACTATACGTTGTGGTCGGCCGAGCAGTCCAAGCAGAGAAATGGGTGTCTGGCTCGGTTTTGGCAAAAAGTATGCCGTGTGGGGCCTAGAGAGACATCCGCCGGGAATCGGGCGGTGTCAGCCTAAGTTTTGCGGGGAAGCATCAGCGTATACGCCGGGCGGAAATAGGCCGGTGCACTGCAGGTTACCGACCGTATACCCGGCGATTGTTACTAGTCCCCGAGCATCGGTCGATGTTCCGCAAATGTCCGCCCAGTTCCCGGCCGCCGGACAAGGGACGGGTTTACCCCAGCCGGGAATTGTCCAGTTGTTCAGGGGTATATAAACTGCATCCTCTCCTGCCTATACAACAAATGGGTCAGCTCTGTTGGTGGGTGAACATCCTTTTTCTTGACGTCGAGGAAAACTTTCGAAGAAAAGCGGAACAAGATGCCTCTTATCCCACCACTGCACCTACCGTCACCCCAGGAAAGGATCCGGAGGTTACAGGAGTGGCTGCTTAGGGCTCGGCACCGTGCCAATGTGGTCTTTGCAACCTTGTGTGCGGGAGAAGAACTGCTACCGCTGATGGTGGATGAAGCAATGGATCGTGTACCGTCCTTTGCATGGGCAGTTATCAAACGTTTATGTACAATGCTCCCTACTGGTCTGCTAGAAACTGGCACCCATCGGAGATCGGGCCCTTATATAGTCGAGCGTCAATCAGCGATCGAGCGGCGCCAGTCGAAACCGGGATTCGTCCAGCGGATTCCGCTTGATCATCTGTCGGGCCTCGGCCGATTACTGCCCGATTATCTGATTGGTCGGGGTCCGCTTTACGACTACCGGATGCCAGCCGATGCCATCGACTTCGGTACGAGCTCTGCTCGACTTTTATCGATGTGCCACCGACCTAGAAGTCGGTGAGTTTTCGGGGAGAATTTTAACTACGAGTTAAAATTTAACCGGGCCCCTCCCGACCACCACCGACGCCCCAACATCCGGCGGGACGCCGACCGGACTCCAGCCCAATCTCACCCCATCGCAGTCCCCGAGTAGTCGGGCGGGGATCGAATAGTGATTTGTGACCGTGGCTTTACGTATAAGCCTGCCCAGGAAAAGTGTGGACAGGTAAACTGACCGGCTCAAAAATGACATAAAATAGTGTTGACTGGGCCGTTAGTCCAATACAAAACTAAACTGAGGTAGGGGTCTTTAACTTTAATGGAAGACACCCAGTCAGCGTAGAATGTCGGTCAAGCGTCGGCCCGACGATATATACATAGAATATTTATTTTCCGTCTAATACCGTTAACAAATAACATTAGCCCTGTATGGCTTTTACTTCTACAAAAACAGTATAGAAGAAAAACAATCTTTTTGGTGCTGTTTGGGCAGGATCAAGATTTTCATCTTACATTCTCATTCGAAGGATGGAACAGGTCAAGGCATTCATCTCTGCAACTAAGTTTGACAACGCTGCCAGAGAGAGAGAGAGAGAGAGAGAGACTAATGAGCAGCATGTAGGTAATGGTGTGTGTGTGTGTGTGTGTGTGTGTGTGTGTGTGTGTGTGTGTGTGTCATCTGAACTACGCCTACGTCGGGCCGACAGCGATACGACATGGCGACGTCGTATCGCTGTCGGCCCGATGTTGGCCCAATGTGGTGCGCTAGCCCATAATGAGAGAGAGAGAGAGAGAGAAAAAACAATGAGCAACATGTTGGACATGGCACTTTCAGAGCCCATAGGGGCTTGAAGAAATATATGGGCTGCAAAATGCTTCCACGCAGAGCTGAATCCGGCCCACACACTAGTACTGGTAAACCGCTTAGACGATCTAAGCCTGTCCAGGAACCGCGGTGCGAGGCGGACCGTACACGCTAATAAACCCTATTGGTTTCATTGGGCGACAGGGCTTGAGATGTCATTTCATCCAAATGTCGGGTAAGAGTCCCACAAAATTGAAAACAACGTCTCCAAAATGATCTTATGACCTTTACAGTGTTGACGGGGACGTTAAACCTCAAATCAAACAAAAACACTTTCAGAGAGAGAGAGAGAGAGGAGAGAGGGGAGAGAATGACGTCACTCACGGAGTTCTATATTTTTGTCGCGAAATTAAAAAAAAAGACCTAACTGGGATCCTCTGGCACCGTCAAAACCTAGATACCATGCACTTAGCTACATGCGCGTCACACTCAGGGAGAGAGAGAGAGAGAGAGAGAATGGACAATATGTAGGCCACGATAAGAAAGCAATGAGCAACATGTAGGCCACGGAGAGAGAGAGAGAGAGAGAGAGAGAGACTAATGAGCAACATGAAGGCCAGAGAGAGAGAGAGAGAGAGAGAGAGAGAGACGAATGAGCAACATGAAGGCCACAGAGAGACAGAGAGTAAATCGCATGAACGGTGCGTCTGACCAAGAGCGATACGACATGGCGACGTCGTATCGCTGTCTGCCCGATGTTGACCCACTGTTTCAACATTTAGCCCATAATGAGTGAGAGAAAAAAACTTAGCAACATGTTGGCCATAGCACTTTCAGAGAGAGAGAGAGAGAGAGAGAGCACTGGGGAACGTGTACGCCATGGCATGCTGAGAGAGAGAGAGAGAGAGAGAGGATGACGGAATTTCATTCCATTTTACACATTGGAATTCGCATAAAAAGTTTAAAAGAATTTCACTATACTACGATCTACGATTTCTGTCACAACAATTGTAAGTAACGATGTTGAGATGATCCCTGCATACCCTTCTAGGTATTTACCGCATGACGTCATTATTCACGCGCGTTGCAGTTTTGTCGCGAAATTAAAAATAGACTAACTGTGTTCGTAGCATAGTTAGGAAAACCGTCTCATAAAACTTAACCTGTGATCATAACTGTTCGCAATATTACATAAAACTCATTCATTTGTATTATTTAAACAAAAAATACCCGATATATGTAAAAAAAAAAATTAAGCACTTTTTTCCGACAGCTCAATAATGCACCTTTAATATGGGGAATAAAAGATAACTTTTGATCAAATATGACCCCATGAAATTTGGCTTCTTCAACAACAGGAATTTGTGATCCGTATAAAAACAGGGACGGATGTTCGTGTTTCTTCCGTAGTTTACAAAAATGAACACACTGCGTTTTCGACGTGGAGAACTTGAAACCATTTTTATCAGTCCATTCTTCTATTCTTTTTAAATTTTGTTGTAACTTTCGTTCAATTGTTTTTATATTTTTTGAACGGTAACATATGCAAAAATCATCAACATACAATGAACAATCAGTTTTGTCGTCCAAACATTGTACAATATTGTTTATTCTGATGTTAAATAGCGTAGTTGAAAGAATACTACCCTGTGGGACACCCTGTTCTTGATCATAGAAATCTGACACGGTAGACCCCACAAGCACCTGAAACATGCGCTCCCCTAAAAAGCTTTCAATAAAACTGGGAAGTTTTCCTCTTAAGCCAATGTTATGTAGATCTTTCAATATTCCATAACGCCATGTTGTATCATATGCTTTCTCCAAGTCGAAAAAGACAGCTACTACGTGTTCTTTGTTAATAAAAGCATCTCGTATAAATGTTTCTAGTCTTATTAAATTGTCATTGGTACTACGTTCCGAACGAAAACCCGATTGATATTCTGGAATGAGGTTGTTGGACTCTAAGTACCAGACTAATCTCTTGTTTATCATTCTCTCCAATGTTTTACACAAACAACTTGTCAAAGCTATCGGACGATAATTTGTAGGTTCTGCATGATTTTTCCCTGGTTTCGGGAGAAGCCTCAGTGGTGCAGTGGTCACGCTACTCGCCTTGTAAACCAGGGGTCGCAGGATCGATCCCGGGCTTCTCCAGACTTTCGGAGGAGTCTTTAAACCGAGGTCCCGTCTCCGTATGACCTTAGCTGTTGGTGGGACGTAAAATCAAACACTCACTCACTCCCTGGTTTCGGAATTGGTACAACTGTAGCTACACGCCAGCTCTCAGGACAGACCCCCGTTTCCCAAATATTATTAAAGATATCTAAAAGTGTTGAAAGAGAACTTTTTGGCAGATGCTTAAGCATCTGATAATGAATTTCATCCGGGCCGGTTGCCGTATCGTGTGATTTTTCAATCGCTTCAACGAGTTCGGATAAGTTAAAAGGTTTGTTGTATTCTTCGTGATTAAGGGATTTAAAGTTTAGATTTCTTTTCTCTTGGTCCTTTTTGAAATTTCTAAAAGTGTCAGAATAATTACGCGATGATGAATTTCTCAAGAATGTGCTCCCAAGAGTATCTGAAATATCTTTTTTTGTTGAAGCTATTGTGTCAAATTCAGTATTTAAATGTGTAAAACTAGAAGACTTTGTTTTTCCTGAAATTTTTCGTACCATATCCCAAACATTTTTAATGGGGGTTTTATAGTTCAATTTGGAGACATATTTTCTCCATGATTTTCGTTTGGAAGCTCGGATTGTTCGCCGAGCTTTAGCTCTAAAAACTTTTACGTCGTTTAGCTTTTCTGAAGTGGGAGTTTTGCAGAACTTATTTAGAGCCTGTTTACGCTTTTTAATAGCTTCTTTACAGTCATTATTAAACCAAGGCTTGCTTTTCTTAGTATTTGTGGAGGTCTTTGGAATGCATTGTTCTGATATATTAATAAGTGTATCTGTGAAATCAGAAACAATGTCAGATGATTCATTTAAGTGATCAACTGATAACTCTTCTTCACATAAATTATGGAATAATTCCCAGTCGGCTTTATTCATTTTCCATTTCTGGTTACAGTCTTCATCTGGTTCGTTTACGCTCTCAATTATAACAGGGAAGTGATCACTTCCGCACTGATCATCATGAACGGACCAGTCATAGTCCAAGAAGAGAGATGGGTGACACAAAGAGTGTGTGTGTGTGTGTGTGTGTGTGTGTGAATTCGGGTTTAACGTCGCTTTCAACAATTTTTCAGTCATATCACGACGGTGTCTGGTTGCGACAGGGAGCTCAATGCTCACGTTTATAGTGCTGCCTCACTGAAGTATCATGTCCCAGACACATTACATGATACCACACCCAGTCACATTATCCTGACACTGGATCGACCAGTCCTAGCTCTTCCCCGTAAACCTGAGTGCCAAGCGAGGAGCAGCTAGTACCATTTTTAACGACTTTGGTATGTCGCGGCCCGGGATCGAACCCCAGACCTCCCGTTCCCCGGAGCGGACACTCTACCAACTGAGCTATCGGGGCCGGTGGTGACACAAAGAGAGATCTAAAGAAGACAAATGACCTGTCGCAGGGGAAGGTAAGTATAAGATTTATCATTCATCAAGCAAAGATCGCTCTTTGCAATAAAATCTTCAACAAGTGCTCCTCTGTTATTGATATCTTTACAGCCCCATAGAATATTGTGACCATTGAAGTCGCCAACTAAAAGATATGGCGATGGAAGTTGACTCAGCAATGAGTCAAGATGTTCGGGCTTTAAAGAAAATGAGGGTGGGATATATAGAGAGCAAATTGTAGTTTCGTTATCCAGAGAAACCGATACTGCTACAGCTTGTAGGTCTGTTTTTAATTTGATCTCTCTTTGTGGTAAACATGATTTAACGAAAATTGAACTGCCACCAGATGGTTTGTTGCAATCAGAATAGATATAGTTATATGTATTGAAACCCCTGACATCTATGTTGTCATCAGTTTTTAAAAAGTTTCTTGCAAACAAAAAACCGATGGGTTTAATAACGAAATAAGTAATAAGAGTTCGTTATAATTTGATTTAAGACCTCGACAATTCCATTGTATTATTTTGTGTTGAAAATCCATTTTATGAAGAGATAAAGACTAGAAACTATTTTGGAGCTGCAATTGGTGATATAGATCTGCTACCACCAGCTCGTGGTGTTGCTGACCTCGATCTGTTATTGTCACTTGGTGATGATGGAGTTTCAGCGAACTCCATTCACTATCACTCAAAGATCCGAATCTGTTCTGAAATTTAATATTGTCTCTTTCCATTTTACATTGTCTGTCTGTCTGTTTTTGAGGCAATTGATGATGTTTTTTGTTCGGATCTTCCGATCCCTTATTAGTTCGACCTGAGTCGAGTTTCTCTTTTGCGTGTGGCGCTGGCTTCGGTACGGTCGCTGTCGACCGATCCGTAGCAACCTGGATTGCGCCATTTGATAAATTGGTTGAACTTTGTGGTGCTGGAGTGGGTTTACTCCATGCACCAGATTTTTTCAGTTCAGCTATGTATGATTCAGCAGTCTGTGTTGCGGAGCTGGTACATTTTACACCAGCACCCTTTGTGATGCTGGCGGAACTGGTGGTTGGTGTTATGTATCGCTTTTCGACAATTTTCCGCGCTTCTGGGAATATTATCCCCCTTTGGTATTTGACGGTGAGTATTTCTTTTTCTTTTTTCCAGCCGGACAGTCTCGGGAGAAAACAGCATGTTTGCCATCACAATTTACGCATTTGGGTTCATTTTTGCAGTTGAGGTGATTATCAACATGCTTTTCTTCACCACAATTAGGACAGAGTTTTTTCTCTGACATCTGCTTTCGTAATGGCCAAAGGCCTGACAAGAGTAACATGTAAGAGGGTTTGGGATGTATACCTCTACGTTAATGGAAAGATATGCTACTATGATTTTCTTGGGTAGAATTGGTGTATTAAAAGTCAACACATAAGTTGCTGTTGGTTTTAGTACACCACTTCTACGGACTTTAATGTTACGAACACCAACAACTCCCTGATCCTTCAAGATATCGACTATTTCTTCATCTGAACAAGGACGCAGTTCTGTGCTGCGAATCACTCCCTTAGATGAATTGAGCGTGTTATGTAACGAGACTTTAACTTTCAGATCAAAGAGTTTGTTTGTGCTTAGCAGGCTTACCACTTGCTGTTTTCTCTCGACCACCCGATGTGAGTTGTTTTATACTCTTAGGGTGTCCGGCAATGGAGATAATATTTTTCTCGATGACGAAGGGGGAAAGGCTAGATACAGTTCGTGTATCGTCAAGCGACGTAACGACCAAGAAACGCGGAATATTGTCAAAATTTGGTTCAGCAGACTGCTGACTAGATTGTTGACTTGACTGCTGACTGGATTGTTGACTGTGTTCATCCGATTCGGATGAATCCTCTTGTTTTTTACGTTTAGGTGCGTTGTGGTTAGGTGATTTGCGGTAATGTTTTTTTTTCCATTAGCCATAAGAAAAAAATTCTAGTTTCGTCTCAAGTGCTCTCCGCCCTCCGTGGAGCCCTACAAGGGAACACCATAATGGAGTGGTTATCCATCTCGCAGGTGTTAGAGATACACGTGAGATATACTCGTATAAACAAAATGCCTACACGATTGATCCGTTAAGCCACCGCCTTCTAGAGATAAAAAGACAGAAAAGGGTAAGGTGAATGGGCATATGGTTGGTATCAGACAAGATACAAAAAGAGTTGAAGAGAAAGCAAAGCGGAATCTCTAGGGCTCGGCGTGACCTGCCGATTGACCGTGACGGACCGCACGGCCACCCGTCTACACCGAAAAGCCAGGCCAAAGAGGCGTGTTGGGCACCTGAAGCACCGCCACCTCAGGTAACTCTCAACCTCCAGGATCCCTTCTTCCGGCTTACAGGACGCCACCCACGGCAAACGGGTGGTACTTCCTTTAGCTCTTCCCAGTGGGCACAAAGACCACAGCGGCAATGTGCCCAGTGGGAATTGAGCCCCCAGGGCCACGGCAAGGCAGGAAGTCTAATACCTGGGGGGCAATACAGAGAAAAATCTCTGTATTTGGCAACGTGTTTGACAGGGGAAGCAAGCTCCCTGTTAAGTGAGCTTGATCATGATGGCCATCGTGATTATAATATACTGGTAGATAAACTGGCCAACAGGTTTGGATCTGTGAATCGTTCTGAAATTTTCAGAACACAACTGAAGTCCAGACTCAGAAACAAGGAAGAGTCAATACCTGAGTTGGCTCAGGCAGTCAAAAGGCTTGTGCGCCAGGCCTATCCTGGTGTAAATAAGGATGTGATCGAGACTTTGTCATTTGACAATTTGACGCACTGACTGACTCTGACCTTCGATTACGTGTCAGAGAACTAGGCCCGAAGAATCTTGCAGATGCAGAACGGGTAGCCCTGAGATTAGAGTCACATAAGATTGCGGATAAGCAGAGAACACGTTTAGTTGGCCAACTTGAGACGGACTGCCAGCAGAGTAAAGAAAAAGAAAATGACTCAAATGCACAGCTTGCAGCACTCTGCGATACCTTACATTCACTTTCTGACCAAATGAAAAACGGGACAAAACAAAACACTTCTAGTACTAATAATGAGCGGTATGCTATTGGGAAGTTCACTTGTATGAGGCAACACAACCAAAATTTCTGTAGAAATGGCAGAAATAATGGGGCATTTCAAAATAATCTCTCATCTACTACTGGTACACAGCAATGATGATGATGATGATTTCGTGTTTAACGACGCGTCAACCCTCTTGGTGGGTCATAAGCGTCAGTCGGTTAATGGTTAAACGGCATGAATAATTATGACGATATTAAAAGTAACAAGTCAGAATGATAATGTATAAAAATCTGAAACATTTAAATCTTATGAAAAAGACCAATTTCTTTTAAGAATAAAATAATGTTATCAACAGGTACATCTCGAAACAGTTTTTGCAAAGTGTCAGCTTTAAAATATAAAATACGTGAGGGTGAAAAGTCAACACAGTCAATTAAGATATGTTTCACAGTGAATGGCTGATCACAACCTACACAAGAAGGCTGATCATCACCATTAAAAAGATAAGAATGAGTAACTCTAGTATGGCCGATGCGCAGTCGTGTTAATACTACGTCCTCTTTTCTGGAAAACTGCGGAGGAGAGCATTTTGTACTAACGACAGGTTTAATGGCATGGAGTTTGTTATTTATTGCACGGTCCCATTCGCCTTGCCATTCCGACAAGATGTATCTGTTGATAAATGGTTTAAAATTATTAAAAGGAATTTTAAAAACAGATGGATCAAGATTGAGCGATTCCTTTGCTTTCTTGTCAGCATATTCATTGCCGACAATGCCAATATGGCTCGGAAGCCAACAAAACAAGATTTGGTGTGTTTTAGAAATTTCATGATGTTTTTCGATCAATTTTTGAATTTGAGGATTTTTAGATGATGAATGGTCTAAAGCCTTAAGCACAGAAAGTGAATCAGAAAATATAATTGCTTTTTGAATTGTTGAAGAACTGATAAAATCTAAAGCTAGGTCTATTGCTTTGGCTTCAGCTGTAAAAATAGATGAACCATCTGGAAGGCGCATAGTTTTGTGCGTATCTTTAGAAACATACGCACAACCAACTTTATCTCCTTCTTTGGAACCATCAGTATAGACTTGCTGGTAATCATCGTAACGTGATTGCAGTACCTGAAAGTTTTGTTTGAGAAGTATCGGATTTGATTCGGATTTTTTGCCATCATGTAAGTCGAACAGAATAGAAGGTTGTTTAATACACCAAGATGGAACTTCGGCGGTTTCATGTTTTTGAATATTTTTAAGGTCGATACCTGAATTTTCCAGCAGTGGTAAAATACGTAATCCAAAAGGTTTAATTGCTGTGGGTTTAGTTTCATACCTATCTACAAATTGAGGTGGAAATGAAATTTTGGATGCCGGGTTAGATGGATTTGCAGCAAGTCTAATAGCATACTGAAGAGAAAGTTTCTCTCTGCGCGAGGTTAAAGATGGTTCACCTGCTTCTACATAAAGGCTTAATACGGGAGAAGTACGGAAGGCTCCCATGGCCAGACGAAGGCCTTGGTGATGGATAGTATCCAAGGATTTTAAATAGGACTTTCTGGCAGAACCATAAACAACAGACCCATAATCTAATTTAGATCTTATTAAAGACCGGTAAAGATGTAATAAAGTATACCGATCTGCTCCCCAACTTGTATGAGCTAAAACTTTCAAAAGATTCAAAGCTTTTAAGCATTTCGCTTTAAGATATTTAATATGGGGAATAAAAGATAACTTTTGATCAAATATGACCCCAAGAAATTTGGCTTCTTCAACAACAGGAATTTGTGATCCGTATAAAAACAGGGAAGGATGTTCGTGTTTCTTCCGTAGTTTACAAAAATGAACACACTGCGTTTTCGACTTGGAGAACTTGAAACCATTTTTATCAGTCCATTCTTCTATTCTTTTTAAATTTTGTTGTAACTTTCGTTCAATTGTTTTCATATTTTTTGAACGGTAACATATACAAAAATCATCAACATACAAAGAACAATCAGTTTTGTCGTCCAAACATTGTACAATATTGTTTATTTTGATGTTAAATAGCGTAGTTGAAAGAATACTACCCTGTGGGACACCCTGTTCTTGATCATAAAAATCTGACAGGGTAGACCCCACACGCACCTGAAACATGCGCTCCCCTAAAAAGCTTTCAATAAAACTGGGAAGTTTTCCTCTTAAGCCAATGTTATGTAGATCTTTCAATATTCCATAACGCCATGTTGTATCATATGCTTTCTCCAAGTCGAAAAAGACAGCCACTACGTGTTCTTTGTTAATAAAAGCATCTCGTATAAATGTTTCTAGTCTTATTAAATTGTCATTGGTACTACGTTCCGAACGAAAACCCGATTGATATTCTGAAATGAGGTTGTTGGACTCTAAGTACCAGACTAATCTCTTGTTTATCATTCTCTCCAATGTTTTACACAAACAACTTGTCAAAGCTATCGGACGATAATTTGTAGGTTCTGCATGATCTTTCCCTGGCTTTGGAATTGGTACAACTGTAGCTACACGCCAGCTCTCAGGACAGACCCCCGTTTCCCAAATATTATTAAAGATATCTAAAAGTGTTGTAAGAGAACTTTTTGGCAGATGCTTAAGCATCTGATAATGAATTTCATCGGGGCCGGTTGCCGTATCATGTGATTTTTCAATGGCTTCAACAAGTTCGGATAAGTTAAAAGGTGTGTTGTATTCTTCGTGATTAAGGGATTTGAAGTTAAGATTTCTTTTCTCTTGGTCCTTTTTGAAATTTCTAAAAGTGTCAGAATAATTACGCGATGATGAATTTCTCAGGAATGTGTGACCAAGAGTATCTGAAATATCTTTTTTAGTTGAAGCTTTTGTGTCAAAACCAGTATTTAAATGTGTAAAACTAGAGGACTTTGTTTTTCCTGAAATTTTTCGTACCATATCCCAAACCTTTTTAATGGGGGTTTTGTAGTTCAATTTGGAGACATATTCTCTCCATGACTTTCGTTTGGAAGCTCGGATTGTTCGCCGAGCTTTAGCTCTAAAAACTTTAACGTCGTTTAGCTTTTCTGAAGTGGGACTTTTGCAGAACTTATTTAGAGTCTGTTTGTGCTTTTGAATAGCTTCTTTACAGTCATTATTAAACCAAGGCTTGCTTTTCTTGGTATTTGTGGAGGTCTTTGGAATGCATTGTTCTGATATATTAATAAGTTTATCTGTGAAATCAGAAACAATGTCAGATGATTCATTTAAGTGATCAACTGATAACTCTTCTTCACATAAATTACGGAATAATTCCCAGTCGGCTTTATTCATTTTCCATTTCTGGCTACAGTCCTCATCTTGTTCGTTTACGCTCTCAATTATAACAGGGAAGTGATCACTTCCACACTGATCATCATGAACAGACCAGTCATAGTCCAAGAATAGAGATGGGTGACACAAAGAGAGATCTAAAGAAGACAAATGACCTGTCGCTGGGTGAAGGTAAGTATAAGATTTATCATTCATCAAGCAAAGATCATTCCCTGCAATAAAATCTTCAATAGGTAGTCCTCTGTTGTTGTTATCTTTACAACCCCATAGAATGTTGTGACCATTAAAGTCGCCAACTAACAGATATGGCGACGGAAGTTGATCCAGCAATGAATCAAGATGTTCGGACTTTAAAGAAAATGAGGGTGGGATATATAGAGAGCAAATTGTAGTTTCTTTATCCAGAGAAACCGATACTGCTACAGCTTGTAGGTCTGTTTTTATTTTGATCTCCCTTTGTGGTAAACACGATTTAACAAAAATTGAACTGCCACCAGATGGTCTGTAACCATCAGGATATACATAGTTATATGTATTGAAACCTCTGACATCAGTGTTGTCATCCGTTTTTAAAAAGGTTTCTTGCAAACAAAAAACCGATGGGTTTAATAACGAAATAAGTAATAAGAGTTCATTATAATTTGATTTAAGACCTCGACAATTCCATTGTATTATTTTGTGTTTTAAATCCATTTTATGAAGAGATTAAGACTAGAAACTATATTGGAGCTGCAATTGGTGATATAGATCTGCTACCACCAGCTCGTGGTGTTGCTGACCTCGATCTGTTATTGCCATTTGGTGATGATGGAGTTTCAAACTCAAAGATCCGAATCTGTTCTGGAATTTTATATTGTCTCTTTCCATTTTACGTTGTCTGTCTGTTTGTTTTAGAGACATTTGCTTTTTCGGATCTTCCGATCCCTTAGTAGTTCGACCGCAGTCGAGTTTCTCTTTTACATGCAGCGCTGGCTTCGGTACGGTCGCTGTCGACCGATCCGAAGCAACCTGGATTGCGCCATTTGATAACTTGGTTGAACTTTGTGGCGCTGGAGTGGATTTACTCCATGCACCAGATTTTTTCAGTTCAGCTATGTATGAATCAACAGTCTGTGTTGCGGAGCTGGACACTTTAACACCAGCACCCTTTGTGATGCTGGCGTAACTGGTGGTTGGTGTTGCGTTTCGATCCTCAACAATTTTCCGCGCTTCTGGGAAGGTTATCGCTCTTTGGTATTTTACAGTGAGTATTTCTTTTTCTTTTTTCCATGCCGGACAATCTCGAGAGAAAACAGCATGATTGCCACCACAATTGATGCATTTGGCATCATTCTTACAGTTTTGGTGATTATCAACATGTTTGTCTTTACCACAGTTTGGACAAAGTTGTTTCTTCTGACATCTGCTTTCGTGGTGGCCAAAAACCTGACATGAGTAACATCTGAGAGGGTTTGGTATATATACCTCTACGTTTACCGAAAGATATGCTACTTTGATTTTCTTGGGCAGAACTGGTGTATTAAAGGTCAACACGTAAGTACCTGTTGGCTTCAATACACCATCTCTACGAACTTGGATGTTACGTACTGCAATGACGCCCTCAGATCTCAAGTTGTCAATTATCTCTGCATCGGTGCAAGGACGTAGCTCTGGGCTGCGGATGACACCTTTACACGAATTGAGTGTATTGTGCAGAGACACCTTGACCTTGAGATCAAAGAGCTTTGTGGTACCAAGCAGGCTTTTAACCTGCTGTTCTCTCTCTACTTCCAAAAGGAGATCACCTGACTTAAGCTTTTTGATGCTTTTTGGGTGTCCGGCAATGGACACAATACTCTTTTCAATCACAAAAGGCGATAAACTTGACACAGTGCGAGTTTCTTCGACTGATGTCATAACCAAGAAGCGTGGAAAATTTAAAATCTTTGGTGATTCAGACTGCTGACTAGACTGTTGACTAGATTGGTGACTGGGATCATCCGTTTCGGATGAATCCTCGTCTTTTTTACGTTTAGATGCGTGGGTGCGGTTATTTTTTTTTTCCATGAGGCATAACGGAAAAAATTCTAGTTTCGTCCCAAGTGCTCTCCGCCCTCCGTGGAGCCCTACAAGGGAACACCATAATGGAGTGGTCATCCAACTCGCAGGTGTTAGAGATACACGTGAGATATACTCGCATAAACAAAATGCCTACACGATTGATCCGTTTAGCCACCGCCTTCTAGAGATAAAAAGACAGAAAAGGGTAAGGTAAATGGGCACATGGTTGGTATCAGGAAAGATACAAAAAGAGTTGAAGAGAAAGCAAAGCAGTATCTCTAGGGCTCGGCGCGACCAGCCGATTGACCGTGCCGGACCGCACGGCCACCCGTCTACACCGAAAAGCCAGGCCAAAAAGGCGTGTTGGGTACCTGAAGCACCGCCACCTCAGGTAACCCTCAACCTCTAGGATCCCTTCTTCCGGCTTACAGGACGCCACCCACGGCAAACGGGTGGTACTTCCTTTAGCTCTTCCCAGTGGGCACAGAGACCACAGCGGCAATGTGCCCAGTGGGAATTGAGCCCCCAGGGCCACGGCAAGGCAGGAAGTCTAATACCTGGGGGTGGTACACAGCAAAGGTCTATGGGTCAGTACAGGGGAAATAATAACCATCAAAACTGGAATCGTACTTCTTACCAAAATCAGAATGCACAGAACACACCAGCAGGGGGAAATAACTCTAGAAATAGGCAAAACAGGGCAAATCACACTAACAATCATAGCAATACACCAGGACACTTTGACAATAATCAGGGAAACTGGAATCAGTCGGCTTTGGGGGCCGCATCCCGACAACATTAGATTGGCCCAATTCAGTACCAGTTAGAAGTATGGAGGAAGGTTATTTTGTTGCAGCTTGTATTCAAGGTCATTCTGTAGCCTTTCTCGTTGACACTGGCTCGTGTTGTACAATCCTCAGCAAAAGTTTGTTAAACAGATGGCCACAAGAAACACGCCTAAGATTGGAACCTGCTAACATGCGGCTTGTGACAGCCACAGGGGAAAGCTCGCCCTTTCTGGGAAAAGCCGAGGTAGAGATTACACTAGGTAATCAAACATTGTTCCATGAAGTGTTGTTTGTAGATGTCAAAAATGATGGTATTCTTGGCATTGACTTTATGATCAAACATAAATGCGACGTGTTTTTAAGCAAAGATCATTTAGTTTTGAACGGTGAAAGGATAGCTTGTTTTCACAGTAGTGTGGCTGTCACACCGGCTTGTTGCAGGTTTGCTGTTCTTGAAAGTACTAAGATACCACCCGAATGTGAAGTTATTGTAAAAGGGCGGCCGTTAGACAGGTTTGATAGAAGCAGTACTGGTATAGTGGAGACAACCGGGTGTTTAGCCAACCGTAGTGGTTTGATGGTGGCAAGGGCTTTGGTTAGCCCAGAAGCTTGGACTGTTCCTATACGAATCTTGAATCTGGGTGATGAACCTATCTTGCTTCGCAAAAACACTGTAGCAGCCATATATGAGCCGGTGGAAACAGAGGCTGGAGAAGGTTAACTCCCTTTGCACCTTAAGCACAAATTCTTCTGGAGGAGAGGCTTATCAGCATATTGATGAGTTCCTACTTCAAAGCTCTATTAACTTAACAGAGTCGCAAAAACAAAGTTTGAAAGTGTTGCTATATGAATACAAGGACCAGTTTTCCAAATCTTCACATGATCTTGGTTGTACAAATTTAGTTGAGCATACTATTAAAACCATACCAGATTGTAAGCCAGTAAAATTAAGAGCTTACATAATATCGCTAGCTAAAAAGGAGTTTGCAGAGAATGAAATCAAAGCAATGCGGGGAAGGGGTTGATTGAGTCTTCTTATTCTGCATGGAGTGCACCGGCCGTCCTTTTTCTAAACATGATGGTACAACAAGATTTTGTGTGGATTACCGAAGACAATCAGATGACTATTCCTGACAGTCATCCCCTGCCTCGTATTGATGATACGCTTGATGCATTGGGGGGGGGGGCTCCAATTGGTTCTCTACGTTAGATTTGAAGAGCGCCTTCCATCAAGTTTGTATTGCTGAAGATGATAGGCCAAACACTGCTTTCTCCATCCCCGGCAGTGGCTTATGGCAATGGCGTGTTCTACCTTTTGGTTAAATAAACTCGCCTAGTGTATTTGAACGCCTCATGGAGAGAGTGTTTTCTGGCCTGACCTTCCTGATATTGTTGATATATTTTGATGATATAATTGTTTACTCAAAAACTTTCGATCACTATTTGCAAAATTTGAAGCTAATATTAGACAGCCAACCTAAAATTAAACCCAAAGAAGTGTAGCTTGCTGTGTACTAAGGTGTCCTTTCTTGGATATGAAGTGTCTAGCCAAGGAATAGCCACCGATCCAGCAAAAATCCGAGCAGTTCGGGAATGGCCTAAGCCAAGAACTGCTACTGAAGTGCGACAGTTTGTGGGTTTAGCTTCATATTATAGAAATTTTATACCCAATTTCGCAACAGTTTGCAAACCATTGCACAAGCTGACAGAGAAAAACTGTAGTTTTATATGGACTGAACGTTGTCAGAATGCTTTCGATGCCATCAAAGATTTGCTGACATGTACACCTATTCTCAGTTACCCACTGCTCCCGGGACAAAGTAGAAGTAAAACAAAGATCAGGAATTGATACAATTAACTTATTCCATCCATAAAAGACACCAAAGGGAAAGAAATACACACATTAAGCGACCAGACCATAATGGAAACCTAAACAAAGGAAGGCCATATGGACAGTTACTTTCCCACAAAATGGCCATATGGCCATCCAAAATTAAAAGACACAAGTGATACACACAGTAAGTAACAAATAACAACATAAATAAATCGCCACAGAAGAGCCGCCTTGGAACGGTCAGTGGAAGATTTCCACTGGGGGGCTTAAATCGATTTTACGTGGCCACAATCCTCGCCCTTACTTCCGTCGCGATTTATACAAATAATTTGTTCAGTCCGCATGAAGGCCTCCTAACTCATCAGTGCAACATCTCCGTGAACACAGAAATCAAAGAACCACAGAGGTGAGACAACGGTGAGGACTCGACAGCAAGAAACCACTGAAATGCTGGAGCAAAAGAAAACCAACAGTTAGACTCCGATGAGCCCGACCAGAGACAGAGCATCAGGCACCAACCAACATTATCTCTTTAATTTTCAATAAGCCTTTACGTTGGAGCCGTCATAGAATCTGAGGCCTGACCCACCGGCGTGAAATTAACGAGGGAAGCAAAGTTGCCAACCGTGATTGGGTTAACTACCATGCATGCAGTCTGTCGTATAATATCCATGTTGTACCCAATCTTTTTACATCGAAGAATGATTTTACGAAATTGGGCGCTGAAGTCATTGCGGTTATATATTTTTCTGAATTTATATACTAAGTCACCATAAAATTCGGGTTCCGATAGACCTTGTTGCAGAAGAGATTTAAGTCCAATATTGAATTTTGAAACTAAATCAGAATGGCGTCTATAAAATTTTGAAAAGGCTTTGCGTAGTTTATGGTACCGATAACCCTGATTAAGAAGTTTAGCCGTTAATAATTTATTACGAGTGTTGAAGTCAGTTACATGACTACACACTCTAGCAAATCGAATTAATTGCGAAATATAAACGCCATAGGATGGCGCACGAGGAACATCACCATCCAAAAAAGGAAAATTTACAATCTCAAAATCAAAGTCCGCGTTTATCATAAATTTTGCACGAAACAAATCCATCTACAATAGATAGATGTAAATCCAAAAACGGGGCCTCGGTATCAGAAGAATTTGCTTTATTTAACTGAAGTTCTAGGGGGTAAATCTGATGATCAAACCATCAAAATAGGTATTATCAATATTTAATAAATCATCTAAATATCTAGAAATAGAGCTAAAAGCTTCAATAATTTCAGATTGGTTATCAATGGAAAGCGACAAAATGAAGTGAAAAATGCATTTCTGACATTACATGCAAGATAGAATCTTCTCTGTGAAAAGCCCATTCAATTAAATCATTAAGCTTTTCTTTTATAAGTGTTCTTGCTTGATTGCGACGCATCTAATGTTGGGATAGGAGCAGTGTTATCACAACTACAGGACGGTGAAGAAAAGGTGATATGCTATCATAGTAAATGCTTGTCTAGATCTGAAAGGCAGTATGGCACAATCAGAAAAGAACTGTTATCACCTTACTGCAAAGAGCTAAAGGCCTATTGGCATGAATGGAATACAACAGCTCTTAAAGTCAATGTTTTATACAAGAGACGTGAAAAGGATGTTTGTAATGAAGCAGAGTATCTCTTCCTAGTGCCTGCTATCTTGAGAAGGGACGTTTTCCGACAGCTTCATGAATATGTCACTGCTGGGCATTTAGGCAGGCGCAAGACATATGGTAAAATCAAGAAAAGATTTTACTGGATCAATTTGTATAAAGATGTGTCCTACTGGTGTAGGATCTGTTCAACTTGTGGTTCAAGAAAGATGCCGTATAAGCGTGCGAAAGCCCCTATGCGGCAGTATAATGTTGGTTGCCCAATGGAACTTATTGGGGTACTCATATGTGGCCATTTTCCGATTTCCCAGAAGGGTAACAAATATTTGATGGTTGTGTAATGCTATTTCACAAAATGGGTGGACGCAGTCCCTCTAAAAACACAAGAGGCAAAGACTATGCCTCTAAGCAAGTAACAGATTTATATCAATATTTGGAGTACTCCTGCAGTTACATACAGACTTTGGGACAAATTTTGAAGCTAAAGTTTTTCAAGAGGTTTGCATGCTGTTAGGTATTGACAAAACAAGGACAACAACTAGACTGAAGTGACTGTCAATTATATTATTAAATCATGGACGCCACTGTATGCTTACATTTTTAAGTTCATTACCCGTTTCTGTTGTACGTCTTCTGGTGATGAATACCCCACAACAACTGCCTTGATAGTACAACAGCGCCATTTTGCAATTTTTTCACTTGAAAGGGGCCATAACTATGTCGAAAATTGACGAATTGTAGTGGAAATCGAACTTGACCTGTATTTTATGATGTTACATCAGTGTACCAAAAATTATAAAAATCGGTGAAGCGCTTTTTGAGTTATCGTCTGGAAACCAAGTCAACAGACCGACCGACCGACGGACCGACAAACTCACTCCTAATTTCATTTGTGGGGGTATAACAAACCTGTTAGATCTATCATTTTTAATTTCAATAAACTTGTTTCAGATCTTGATATTGATACTAATACTCCTGATTCATGTGATTTTAAAACTCAGTGTATTGCTATCCTGCTGCTGGTCATGTGATTACTGGCAATTTGAAAATTATTCCTGATTCTAGGATAAGGAATATAATTTCTAAAGGACCGAAATATCGGTTTCCTTCAAAAATTGATTTCAGTAAATGAAGAGATGAAATCGCTGCTTCCTTGAATGAATTCGGTAATCGATGGTGTAAGCGAGAGTATGTTGAGCATAAAGCCCTTAAGGACTGGAAACTTAGCATTTTAAAACTAGTGAATAAACGCATTTCTTTCTATTCTCATAAAACTAACTTATTACCTCCTAAGCCCAAGACGTCTTTACGTCATCTTAAACTAGGTATTCATGAGTTTCTCAAGAAGTTTGTTTTGGTCCCTGCAGACATGGCCGCTAACAACGTCCTCGTTGTGTGACGGCTCCACTATGTTAACACGCTTAAGTAGGAGCTTGGTGGTACTAAGGCCTATGAACTTCAGCCTTTAGCTGAAGAGAGAGCTATAGTAGATAAACATGTTTGTCATTCAGCCACCAAGTTTGCTGTGTGTGTTACCGAAGGCCAAGACAAGCGCCACGCTATACTGGTTACCAAAACTTCATAAAAGACCTTACAAAGCACGGTTTATTGCAAATTCTAGCTCTTGCACTACCACTGAACTTTCTAAGTTATTAACTTCCTGTCTTACTGTTATTAAAACGCATGTGATTAAATATTGTGATAAAGTCTTTGAAAGATCAGGAAGAAATCTGTTTTGGTCTATAAAAAAATTCGAATGAGGTTTTAAATAAATTGAAACCCAGACATTTTCGTGCTTCAAGCCTGTCTACTTACGATTTTTCCACTCTTTACACTACACTTCCTCATCATCTTAGAAAAGAAAAGCTTAATGATTTAATTGAATGGGCTATTCACAGAGAAGATTCTCTCTATCTTGCATGTAATGTAAGAAATGCATTTTTCACTTCTAAAGAGCATAAGAATTATACACTTTGGTCATGTCGGAAAGTGTGTGATGCCCTCCCTCACCTTTCTACTTGACAATATTTATATTAGATTCGGTACTAAGTTATTTAGACAAATTGTGGGTATTCCGATGGGTACGAATTGCGCACCTCTTGTGGCTGATCTGTTCTTGTATTGTTATGAAAGAGACTTCATGTTGTCGCTTTCCACTGATAACCAATCTGGAATTATTGAAGCTTTTAGCTCCACTTCTAGATATTTAGATGATTTATTAAATATTGATAATACCTATTTCGATGGTTTAATCAGTCAGATTTACCACCCAGAACTTCAGTTAAATAAAAAAAATTCTTCTGATACCGAGGCCCCGTTTTTGGATGTACATCTATCTATTGTAGCTGGGTTGTTTCGTGCAAAATTTAATATAATGTTTCGTGCAAAATTTAATATGATAAACGCGATGACTTTGAATGATTGTAAATTTTCCTTTTTGGATGGGGATGTTCCTCGTGCGCCATCCTATGGCGTTTATATTTCGCAATTAATTCGATTTGCTAGAGTGTGTAGTCATGTAACTGACTTCAACACTCGTAATTAATTATTAACGGCTAAACTCCTTAATCAGGGTTATCGGTACCATATACTACGCAAAGCCTTTTCAAAATTTTATAGACGCCATTCTGATTTAATTTCAAAATTCAATATTGGACTTAAATCTCTTCTGCAACAAGGTCTATCGGAACCCGAATTGTATGATGACTTAGTATATAAATTCAGAAAAATATATAACCGCAATGACTTCAGCACCCAATTTCGTAAAATCTTTCTTCGATATAAAAAGATTGGGTTCAACATGGATGTTATACGACAGACTGCATGCATGGTAGTTAACCCAATCACGGTTGGCAACTTTGCTTCCCTCTTTAATTGCACGCCGGTGGGTCAGGCCTCAGATTCTATGACGGCTCCAACGTAAAGGCTTATTGAGAATTAGAGAGATCTAATTCTTGGTAATGTTGGTTGGTGCCTGATGCTCTGTCTCTGGTCGGGCCCATCGGAGTCTAACTATTGGTTTTCTTTTGCTCCAGCAGTGGTTTCTTGCTGTCGAGTCCTCACCGTTGTCTCACCTCTGTGGTTCTTTGATTTTTTGTGTTCACGGAGTTGTTGCACTGATGAGTTAGGAGGCCTTCATGCGGACTGAACAAATTATTTGTCTAAATCGCGACGGAAATAAGGGCGAGGATTGTGGCCACGTAAAATCGATTTAAGCCCCCCCCCCCCCCCCCCCCCACAGTGGAAATCTTTCCACTGACCGTTCCAAGGCGGTTATTCTGTGGCGATTTATTGATGTTGTTGTTTGTTACTTACTGTGTGTATCACTTGTGTCTTTTAATTTTGGATGGCCATTTTGTGGGAAAGTAACTGTCCTTATGGCCTTCCTTTGTTTGGTTTCCATTATGGTCTGGTCACTTAATGTTTGTGTTTATTTCCCTTTGGTGTCTTTGATGGGTGGAGTAAGTTAATTGTATCGATTCCTGATCTTTTTTTACTTCTACTATTAAGTTGAGCATCGGATCGTCAACAAAACAAAATCTGTTTGCAACTTTATATAGCTTAATACTAGTTTGTATAAACAACAAGAGGCCCATGGGCCACAATGCTCACCAGAGCTCAGGGGGCCACTACCCACTAGCAGCAATGTTTTTCAATTAACCATGGAAGCCCTGTGCCCTAGGATGCTACAGATAAAATTTGGACCCGATAAGCCTCGTGGCTTTAGATTCGATGTCGCTTGAATGTGTTGTTGCAGGACAACAGATGACAATTGACAATTTCCCATCTGTGGCAACAAATAGGATAAACAAAAACATTATTAAAGGAACATTTCTATGAAAGTGTGACAAAATATCTAGACAGGCATTAATGTCATTTTTCAATTTTCCCCATTAAAGGAAAATGGAAACCCATAACTTGGCATAGCAAACAAACCAAAGAGCCAAAGTTCATAAACCAGAGCTCAGGTGGACACTGCCCAATGGCAGTCATGTATTATAACATGATATGATTTTATTATACCAATTATAAAGTCTCCCTAACAAACCCCATACCCAAATGAGCACCCATGTGGACTGTATCTGAAATATTAGGTGTTTTATAAAGTAGAGAGATCGGGGCATGGACCCAATGGAGCCCTGGTTGGTGTCACTAAATGCGTCTTATCAAAAGGAACAAAGACATATATGGTTTATCAGTGGGAATATGTATGGTTCCTGAGATGTAAGGCCTTTTAAGCAATGGAGGGAATCGGGCATGGCAGATCCCAGAAAAGCCCAAGATTATTGTCAATGAATAAGTCTTATCATAAGGACCAAGAGTATGTTAAACGGTGGGGATCTGAATGGTTTCTGAGATATGAGGCACTTTTATGAAGTGGCAGGGAGAGAAATTGCCCCTGCGGATCCCCAAAGACGGGGGTGACTGAATGTGTCTAATAACAATGAACAAGTGAGTGTGAGAGTGAGAGAGTGAGTTAGTTTTACGTCCCACCAACAGCTAAGGTCATACGGAGACGGGACCTCGGTTTAAAGACTCATCCGAAAGTCTGGAGAAGCCCGGGATCGATCCAGCGATCCCTGGTTTACAAGGTGAGTAGCGTAACCACTGCACCACAGAGGCTTCTAACAATGAACAAGAATATATGTGATTATAGGATAGGGATTTGAATGGTTTCTGAGATATATGGCCTATTATGAAGTTGAGTCTTAGCATAAGGAACAAGAATAAATATGGTTAAGGGGTGGGGATCTGGACGGTTTCTGAGATATATGGATTTTAATGAAGTAAAGGGGTGGGGCATGGCCTGTGGCACCCCAGGGGGACTTGCATGCTGGTGTCACTGATTGCGTCTTATCATAAGGAACAAGAATATATATGGTTTAGGGGTGGTGATCTGAACGGTTTCTGAGATATATGGATTTTAATGAAGTAAATGGGTGGGGCATGGCCTGTGGCACCCCAGGGGGACTTGCATGCTGGTGTCACTGATTGCGTCTTATCATAAGGAACAAGAATAAATATGGTTTAGGGGTGGTGATCTGAACGGTTTCTGAGATATATGGATTTAAATGAAGTAAAGGGGTGGGGCATGGCCTGTGGCACCCCGGGGGGACCTGCATGCTGGTGTCACTGATTGTGTGTTATCATAAGGAACAAGAATATATATGGTCTAGGGTTGGGGCTCTGAACAGTTTCTCAGATATATGGTCTTTTGTGAAGTCAAGGGGTGGAGCATGGCCCGGGTGTGCCCTAGGTTGGTGTCACTGAATCTGTCTTATCATAAGGAACAAGAATATATATGGTTTAGGGGTGGGTATCTGTAAGGTTTCTGGAATAGTTGGCCTTTTACCAAGAGGAAGGGGTTGGGCATGGTCCCGGCACATCCCAGGTGACCCTAAATTTGGTGTCACTGAATGCAACTTATCATAAAGAATGATAATATTATATTGTTTAGGGGTGGGGATCTCAATGGTTTCTGAGATAAATGGCATTTTATGAAGTGGAAGGGGTGGGGCATGTCCCCGGCACATCCCGGGGGACCCACAGGTTGGTGTCACTTAATGCGTCTTTAGTAAGGGCGAGGATTGTGGCCACGTAAAATCGATTTAAGCCCCCCAGTGGAAATCTTTCCACTGGCCGTTCCAAGGCGGTTCTTCTGTGGCTATTTATTTATGTTGTTTGTTACTTACTGTGTGTATCACTTGTGTCTTTTAATTTTGGATGGCCATATGGCCATTTTGTGTGAAAGTAACTGTCCTTATGGCCTTCCTTTGTTTAGGTTTCCATTATGGTCTGGTCGCTTAATGTTTGTATTTCTTTCCCTTTGGTGTCTTTGATGGGTGTAGTAAATTAATTGTATCGATTCCTGATCTTTGTTTTACTTCTTCTTATTATAAGGAACAAGAATATATATGGTTTAGGGGTGGGGATCTGAATGGTTTCTGAGATAAATGGCCTTTTATGAAGTGGAGGGGTCGGGGCATATCCCCGGCATATCCCGGGGGGGCCCCAGGTTGGTGTCACTTAATGCATCTTATCATACATAAGGAACAAGAATATATATGGTTTAGGGGTTGGGATCTCTATGGATTCTGAGATATATGGATTTTAATGAAGTAAAGGGGTGGGGCATGGCCCATGGCACCCTGGGTGGACCCGCATGCTGGTGTCACTGATTGCGTCTTATAATAAGGAACAAGAATATAATATGGTTTAGGTGTGGGGCTCTGAACAGTTTCTCAGATATATGGTCTTTTGTGAAGTCAAGGGGTAAAGCATGGCCCGGGAGCACCCTTGGTGACCCCTAGGTTGGTGTCACTGAATGTGTCTTACCATAAGGAACAAGAATATATATGGTTTAGGGCAGGGGATCTGTAAGGTTTCTGGAATATTTGGCCTTTTATGAAGTGGAGGGGGTTGGGCATGGTCCTGGCACATCCCGGGGGACACCCAGGTTGGTGTCACTTAATGCATCTTAGCATAAGGAACAAGAATATATATAGTTTAGGGGTGGGGATCTGTATGGTTTCTGAGATATATGGCATTTTGTGAAGTGGAGGGGGTGGGACATGTCCCCGGCACATCCCGGGGGACCCCCCAGATTGGTGTCACTTAATGCATCTTAGCACAAGGAACAAGTATATATATAATTTAGGGGTGGGGATCTGAATGGTTTCTGAGATAAATGGCATTTATGAAATAGAGGGGGCAGGGCATGTCCCCAGCACATCCCGGGGGACCCCAAGGTTGGTGTCACTTAATGCATCTTATCATAAGTAACAAGAATATATATGGTTTAGGGGTTGGGATCTGAAAGGTTTCTGTGATATAAGGCATTTGATGAAGTGGAGGGGGCGCGGGGCATGGCCCCGGCACAACCTAGGGGACCCCCAGGTTGACATAAAAGCATATGGCTGAGAGAAGTTAACACAAGGAACATGTTTATGGAAATTTTGTCAAAATATCTGCAATGACTTGGCAGTAAATGCCATTTTTCAGTTTTCCCCATAATAAGTCAATGGAAACTCTAAGTTGCCATAGAAACAAAACTAAAAGGCCAAATTTCATAAAAAACACAAAACCTGTAAAGGCAAATATGGGGAATATTTTCATAAAGTCTAAGCCTCCTAGAGCATATGGTTTCTAAGGAGATGATTTTTTAAATATTTTTTGTCTATTTTTTGCATTTTGGTTTCCATGCTAACCAATAAAAATGAGCAGAAGGCCTAAAATCATATGGCAGATAGTAGATTACCTATGGAACATTTCTATGAATGTTTTGTCAAAATATCTGCAGAGGCTTGGCAGTAAATGCCATTTTTCTATTTTCCCCATTATAAGTCTATGGAAACTCTAAGTTGCCATAGCAACCAAACTAATCAGCCGATTTTCATTTAAAACACAAACTTTCAATCCCCCATGCCCAAGGATGCTACAGATGAAATTTGGGCTGAATCTGCCCAGTGGCTTCAGAGGAGATGTCGTTTGAAAATGTTGACGCAGACGACACAGACGACGACGGACAACTGCCAATCCTATAAGCTCCCCCGGAGCCTTCGGCTCTGGTGAGCTAAAATGTCAAGTATAAACACCAAAGTTAACACTGAATTATCAGCAAATAAAACTAAAAAAAGAAAGAAAAACTGTTCCAGTTTGACTATCATTTTATATTTTTATATTCACAGTCTTACTATTCTATCTTACTTTGCCTAGTTAATACAAATCATAATATTAATAATAATAATAACAATTATTATTATAAATAAGTAAATATTAAGGTAAATAGTAATGATTGTGAATACTTGTTTGATTTTTTATGCATATATGCAGCTTGAACTCATGCCGTTTAAGAGTATGCTACAGATTTTGGCTGGGTTTGTTGTGACATCACTAGGTACAAAGGATGGCGTTTGGTTGTTCTCGTGCAGCTAATTGGTGGCAAATATATTGTCACAAAACTGATTTAGTTTGTTCAAAGAAAAGTCTGCTCGGTTGGAAAGGTAGATACCTTGCCCGGTGTGTTCACGACCAATATGCAGTGTAATGACGTCCCTCATGTAGTGGTGTTTCTCCTGGTACCTGAAAATAAAGCAAATAGATTGTATGATAGATAAAATGACAAGTCTGATTGGTCAGAATTTATCTGTATAATGCTTGCTAAATGTTTGCAAGATGCCTTCATCCTGGAGTCTGCGCTGTTTGATTAGAATAGTTGCACGCTATAGAATAAAGGCATCTCTCTTGAATGAAATGGTACACGTGCCCTCCATCTCAAAACCATTATCTTTATGTTTCAGGGTTTTCACTTCCTCTGCAAAGTGCGCACGAACCACTATTTCAAGTCCAAGTGGGAGGTCCAACGACATCTCTAGGATCAGCACACTGGGATAGGATATCAGTGTACCATTTGCAAACTTTTGTTTGTTAGAAAAAAACACAAAGCATGCCTGCAATGTGCCTGAAGATGATATGATATACATGCATAGAGAGACTGGAGTAAGATGTGAAAAGGCAAAAGAGCTCATGATAAAGTTCATCAGAGAGGAGCAAGATTCCAAGCTGGAGTGGGTTGCGACTCCTAGAGAAGGACCTGACAGCCCCAACTTAGGACTACACTCAAAAGTCAATGAACCTCCAATAGTCCCAAGAGCAAGAAAGGGAAAACGGGAGCCTTCTCGTAGTATGGCCCATCTTCTTTCTTATGAATGTTTTCATTGCTCTTGAAGGAACTCGTCTTTGATTTTTATTTGCCTTCACTGCAGCTGGGGTTGTGCCGTGTGGCGGCCGTAAAACGTCTCCCCGTACGTCAACCATAGTGCAGTTTATATTTTGCTTTTGGTCCTTTGAGATCAGCGGGAATATTCTGAGAAATCAGAAATGAATTATTGGTTTAGACTCATGTTCTGGACAGGTTTTTAATTATTTGGACCCCATTTTGATTTGTGTCGGTCTTTGGGTCGGCTGCCGGTTCGAAATTCGCAAATTTGCAGTGTGTTTCCTCTGGCTTTCGTTGCCGGATCATCTCAGGGTCACTGATGAGGCTTTATTAGCCGAAACTACGTAGTATGGCCCATCTTCTTTCTTATGAATGTTTTAATTGCTCTTGAAGGAACTCGTTTTTGATTTTTAGCTCCACTGGCCGAAGGCCTGCGGGGCTATTGTCATGGCCATGTGTCCGTCGTGCGTCCGTGCGTTAACTTTTTCTTTAAACATCTTCTCCTCCTAAACTACTGGGCCAATTGTAACCAAACTTCACAGGAATGTTCCTTACATAGTCCTCTTCTAAATTCCTTCAAAGAATTTTGTTACATCCAGAACTCTGGTTGCCATGGCAACAAAACCACAAAAAAATTAAAAATCTTTAAAAATCTTCTCCTCCAAAACCACCTGTTGGATTTCATTTTTATTTTGCATGAATGTTCCTTGGGTGGACCTCTTTCAGATTCCTTGAAGAAATTTTGATCCGACAAAAAACATGGCCGCCATTGGCGGGGCTTATTTTCCCTATTTAACATATAGTGTAATGCTAAAACATCTTCTCCTCCTAAACTATTGGGCCCATTGTAACCAAACTTCACAGGAATGTTCCTTAAATAGTCCTCTTCTAAATTCCTTCAAAGAATTTTGTTACACCCAGAACTCTGGTTGCCATGGCAACAAAACAACACAAAAAATTAAAAATCTTTAAAAATCTTCTCCTCCAAAACCACCTGTTGGATTTCATTTTTATTTTGCATGAATGTTCCTTGGGTGGACCTCTTTCAGATTCCTTAAAGACATTTTGATCCGACAAAAAACATGGCCGCAATGGGCGGGGCTTATTTTCACTATTTAACATATAGTGTAATGCTAAAACATCTTCTCCTCCTAAACTACTGGGCCAATTGTAACCAAACTTCACAGGAATGTTCCTTACTTAGTCCTTTTCTAAATTCCTTCAAAGAATTTTGTTACACCCAGAACTCTGGTTGCCATGGCAACAAAACCACACAAAAAATTAAAAATTTTAAAAATCTTCTCCTCCAAACCCACCTGTTGGATTTCATTATCCCCTCGCACAACATAGTTGTGAGGGGGGATATAGCATTTGTTTCGTACGTACGTACTTTTGTCATCGCTCTAGCACCACATACGTACGTACTTTTGTCATCGCTCTACCGCCACGTACGTACGTACTTTTGTCATCGCTCTAGCGCCTACATTTCTTGACCGATTTTAATATAACTTCACACAAACGTTCCTTACGACAATATCTGGAGCAAGATCGACTTTCAAGGTCATGACCTCAAGGTCAAAGTCACTCTGGCTATTTTTTGAAAAACTTTGTCATGGCTCTAGCGCCTACATTTCTCCCCCAATTTCAATATAACTTCAAACAAATGATCCTTATAAAATATCTCGAGCGAGTTTGACTTTCAAGGTCATGACCTCAAGGTCAAGGTCACTGCGGCTATTTTTAGAAAAACATTGTCATCGCTCTAGCGCTTACATTTCTTCACCAATTTCAATATAACTTCACACAAATGATCCTTATAAAAATATCTCGAGCGAGTTCCACTTTCAAGGTCATGTCTTCAAGGTCAAGGTCACAGTGGTTATTTTTAGAAAAAACTTTGTCATCGCTCTAGCTCCTACATTTCTTCACTGATTTCAATATAACTTCACACAAATGTTCCTTATGACAATATCTTGAGCGAGTTGGACTTTCAAGGTCATGACCTCAAGGTCAAGGTCACTGTGACTATTTTTAGAAAAACTTTTTCATCGCTCTAGCGCCTACATTTCTTCACCAATTTTAATATAACTTCACACAAATGTTCCTTATAAAAATATCTCCAGCGAGTTCAACTTTCCAACTCATGGGCTCAAGGTCAAGGTCACTGTGGCTATTTTTAGAAAAAACTTTGTCATCGCTCTATCGCCTATATTTCTTCAATGATTTCAATATAACTTCACACAAATGTTCCTTATGACAATATCTCAAGCGGGTTCGACTATCAAGGTCAAGGCCTCAAGGTCAAGGTCACTGTGGCTATTTTTTAGAAAAACTTTGTCATCGCTCTAGCGCTTACATTTCTTCACCAATTTCAAAAGACTTCATACAAATGTTCCTTATGACAACATCTCTAGCGAGTTCCACTTTCAAGGTCAAGGTCACTGTCTATTTTTAGAAAAACTTAGTCATCCCTCTAGCGCTTACAAAGCCCCCGCCCATAGGGGCTTTAAGAAATATATGGGCTGCATGATGCTTCCACGCAGAGCTGAATCCGGCCCGCACACTAGTACTGGTAAACCGCTTAGAGGATCTAAGCCTGTCCAGGAACCGCGGTGCGAGGCGGACCGTCCATGCTAATAAACCCTATTGGTTTCATTGGGCGACAGGGCTTGAGATGTCATTTCATCTCAATGTCGGGTAAAAGTCCCACAAAATTGGAAGCAACGTCTCCAAAATGACCTTTACAGTGTTGACGGGGACGTTAAACCTCAAATCAAACAAAACAAATCTAGCGCTTACATTTCTTCATCGATTTCAATATAACTTCACACAAATGTTCCTTATGACAATATCTCGCCATTTCGACTTTCAAGGTCAAGATCACTATGGCTATTTTTAGAAAACTTTGTCATCGCTCTAGCGCCTAAATTTCTTCACTGATTTCAATATAACTTCACACAAATGTTGCTTATGACAATACCTCGAACGAGTTCGACTTTCAAGGTCAAGATCACTGTGGCTATTTTTAGAAAAACTTTGTCATCGCTTTAGCGCCTACATTTAATGATGGATTGTAAAGGAACTTCACACAAATGTTTCTTATGATAATAGCTCGACTTACTTCGACTTTCAAGGTCATGACCTCAAAGTCAAGGTCACTGTGGCTATCTTTAGAAAAACTGTGTCATCGCTCTACCGCCTACATTTATTAACAGATTTTAATATAACTTCACACAAAAGATGCTTATGATAATATCTTGAGCAAGATCTACTTTCGTGGTCATGGCCTCAAGTCAAGGTCATTATGGCTATTTTTGATACGTCATCACTCTAGAATGTTCATTTATTGGAGGTTTTTTAAACAAACTTTACACAAATGTTGCATATGATAATATCTCAAGCAAGTTGGACTTTTGCCATTTCAGTGTTTTCCACACACGAAGTTGTCTAGTGCGAGGGGATTTGTAGCGCATGCGATGCCTTGTTTTTTATTTTGCATGAATGTTCCTTGGGTGGACCTTTTAGATTCTTTGAAGAAATTTTGATCCGACAAAAAACATGGCTGCCATTGGCGGGGCGTATTTTCACTATTTAAACACCGTCGTGATATGACTGAAAAATTGTTGAAAGCGACGTTAAACCCGAATTCACACACACATTTCACTATTTAACATATAATGTAACATATAATGTAATGCTAAAAAATCTTCTTCTGCAAAAGTACTTGTGGGATTTCATTGTAATTTGCATGAATTGTCCTTGGGTGGACTGTTGTCAGATTCCTTGAAAAAAATTGATCTTACAAAAACACATGGCTGCCATGGGCGAGGCTTATTTTCACTATAAAACATATAGTGTAATGCTGAAAATATTTTCTGCAAAAGTTCTTGTTTTATTTCATAGTTATTTGGCATGCATGTTCCTTGGGTGGACCTCTGTCAGATTCCTTGAAGAAATTTTGACCCGACAAAAAACATGGCTGCAGTGGGCGGGGTTTATTTTCACTATATAACATGTAGTGTAATGTTAAAAAAGTCTTCTCTTCTTCAAAAGTTCTTGTTTATTTATTTATTTAAAAGTACCTTCCTGTATCTGAATTAATCTCCTCCAATTTTGCTGACTATCACATATCTATAGAGGTCCACCTACAAATTGTCATTCTAAAATTCAAAACATCAGAAATTTCACTTGCCCATCACACTGGTGATAGAACTGATGTTTTCAACACAAGCTCTATTTATACGACTTGATGTTTCAAAATAAATTCAAAATACTTAGAGAGATTGATTTATTAGACCTAATTATACTAGTGTCAACAGTTCTCCAGATCCCTGAGGGTTAAAATGGCTTAGTTGAAAAGAGAGGCATACCGAATCCGACGGAGGAAAGGAAAAAATAAATAAAGAAAGAAATAAAAACATAAATCTGTTCATTTTTTAGCTCCACTGGCCAAAGACCGGCGGGTCTTATGTTATATGTTATGGCCCTGTGTCTGTTGTGCGTCTGTGCGGTTGTGCATCCGTGCGTTAACTTTTTTCTTTAAACATTTCCTCCTTAACTACTTGGTCGATTGTAACCAAACTTCACAGGAATGTTTCTCACATAGTCCTCTTCTGAATTCCTTCAAAGAATTTTGTTACATGCAGAACAAAATGGCATCGAAACCAAAAAAAAATATTTAAAAATCTTCTCCTCCAAAACCGCTCAATGGATTATATTCTTATTTTGCATGAATGTTCCTTGGGTGGACCTCTGTCAGATTCCTTGAAGAAATTCGTATCAGACAAAAAACATGGCCACCATGGCCATGCCCCACATGACTGCCATGGCCATGCCCCTTGGCTCATTAGCTTTCAAAGACTTATATGGGGAAAAGTTTAAAAAAAACCTCTCCTCCAAAACCGCTCAACTTAATGGATTTCATTCTTTCTTTGCATGAATGTTCCTTGGGTGGACCTCTGTCAGATTCCTTGAAGCAATTTTGATCAGACAAAAAACATGGCCGCCATGGGCACGCCCTTTGGCTAATTAGCTTCCATCGACTCATAAAGGGATCTTTTTTTTTTTAATCTTCTCCTCCAAAACCGCTAAATGGATTTCGTTCTTAATTTTCATGAATGTTACTTGTGTCTACCATTGTCAGATTCATTGAAGAAATTTTGATCAGACAAAAAACATGGCCGCCATGGCCACCACCTTTGGCTCATTAGCTTCCATAGACCAATAAATGGAAAAACTTCTTCTCTGAAACCATAAAGCCTAAAGCTAAGACATTTACAGTAAAACCTGTCTTAGTGGCCACCTCTATTAAGCAAGCAGGCATTCAGTTCCCAAGAAAGGCAGATGTGTTAAATTTCACCTGTATTAAGCAAGAACTTGTCTTAAGCAAGCATATTTTGACTATCCCTTAGGCACTTGCTTAATACAGGTTGAACTGTAGTATGTAGCAAAGTTATGTGGTCACCTACTAAGTCCTGCGAACTATGACTCTTGAGTCCAAATTGGCAACGCCCCGGCGCTTTGTAGCCCCAATAGACTAATAATGACAAAATCTTGAAACTTTTCTCCTCTGAAACCATAAAGCCAAGAGCTTAGTATGTAGCAACTTGAAGTATTCAACTGCATAAATCCTGCCAACTATGCCCCTGGGGTCCAAATTGGCCACACCCTGAGGCCCATAAGCACCCATAGACTTATACTGGGAAAAACTGACAAAAATCTTCTCTGAAACCATCAGTGCCGAGAGCTTAGATATTAAGTATGCAGCATCGTCAAGTGGTCACTCAAATAAATCCTGCCAACAATGCCCCTGGGATAAAAAATTGGTCACGCCTAGAGGGATATTAGTTCCCATAGACTTATAATAGGAAAAACTTAAAAAAGTCTTCTTCTCTGAAACCATAAGGCCCAGAGCCTTAGATATTTAGAACGGAGCAATGCCAAATGGTCACTCACATAAATCCTGCCAACCATGGCTCTGGGGTCCAAAAAATGTAGAATGGACATTCCTTGGGTGGATCACTTGTTTCTTTTTTACCCATTGCATGTGGGAAAACCCTAAATGGCACCTTGGCAAACAGTGCTGGCCCAGATCAGATCCCACAGAACACCATGTCTGATCAGGGCCTGCACTATTTGCTAACAGAATTTTCCATCAAAAATAGAAAAAAAATAGGCCTGACACCCCTTATATGACAAATGGACTGGTCCAACATATAGCAATAGAAGAGTCCACTAGTATACAATTGGTTAATGTAATAAATATGACAATTGTCTGAAGTTAGCCGGTGGAGCGACAGGCCCTCTTGGGCCTCTTGTTATTCTCCTTTCCAGCTGGAAGATCCAGACAAAACTTTGGAAGAGCCACCTTCGAAAGTCATCAGATGTGAGACAATAACTGAATCGGACTTCCCTGATCATGAGAGTGAAACATCACTGGCTTCCTCTGAAATGGAAATAGTACACATAATAAGTGATAATTTGAGTGAAGATGAAAAACAAAATTCTGAAACATCAAAGAAAGTACATGGAGGAAAACAAACAACAACTGATAGACAGGAGAAAAAGCTAGGTGAGAGGCAGAAAGTAAATGACAAGAAAGTATCTGAGGAAAAACAAATGGAAGGTGGAAAGCAGATAAAAAAGACCGATAAGAAACAGAAAGAAAGTGTTGAACAAAAGCTAGTCATTGATGGAAAAGAGACTGAAAAGAAACAAAGTAAGAGTGAAAAACCCAAAAGGAAAATTTATGAGAAAGGAAATGATTATGACTCTATTATAATTTGAGAATTAGAGAGATCTTATTCTTGGTCATGTTGGTTGGTGCCCGATGCTCTGTCTCTGGTCGGGCCCATCGGAGTCTAACTGTTGGTTTTCTTTTGCTCCAGCATTTCAGTGGTGTCTTGCTGTCGAGTCCTCACCGTTGTCTCACCTTTGTGGTTCTTTGATTTTTTGTGTTCACGGAGTTGTTGCACTGATGAGTTAGGAGGCCTTCATGCGAACTGAACAAATTATTTGTCTAAATCGCGGCGGAAGTAAGGGCGAGGATTGTGGCCACGTAAAATCGATTTAAGCCCCCAAGTGGAAATCTTTCCACTGACACTTCCAAGGCGGTTCTTCTGTGGCGATTTATTTATGTTGTTGTTTGTTACTTACTGTGTGTATCACTTGTGTCTTTTAATTTTGGATGGCCATATGGCCATTTTGTGGGAAAGTAACTGTCCTTATGGCCTTCCTTTGTTTAGGTTTCCATTATGGTCTGGTCGCTTAATGTTTGTATTTCTTTCCCTTTGGTGTCTTTGGTGGGTGGAGTAAGTTAATTGTATCGATTCCTGATCTTTGTTTTACTTCTACTCTACTTGTGCCCCAAAATTGAATGAAAAACAAAGGCAAAATAAAGAAAGCAATAACAAACAAAATGACAAACACAACACAAAGACAGACAAGAAAAATAGTTCAGAGAGACAAAGTGACATTGTAAAAGTGAAAGAACAATCTGCAAAGAGCGATTGTTCAGAAAGTGAAAGAAAACAGACAAAAATAATGAAATGTAAGGAAAATGATCAAAGTAAACAGCAAGAAAATGTAACTAACACAAGAGACTGTGAGATCAGTGGGGACGTTGTAACAAAGATTTTAAGTGACATGACTAATACATGCAGAGTCATCATAACACCATTAAACAATGACGATATGCGTAGTGAAGATAGTAGCAAAGATTGTGAATGTGAACCTTATAACCAAGAAATAACTGAGCAGTGGGAAACAGAAAGAGCAGTAGCAAGTATAATGGAGACACCAGCGATCAGGAACACCATCGATACAGCAGCAGACTCGATAGGCGAAAAGGCTCGAGATTATGTGGAGGAAGTGGTTTTTCAGGAAATAGAAAGCGAAGTAGTAAATGGGGTAATTGAAGAAGAACATGTAATAAGGGGGGAGTTGGAGGAGTTAATTGGAGATTATGTAACGGACAAGGCACAAGATTTGGTGCAGGAAAACGCAGTGAACATGAGACTAGAAGCCATAGCAGAATTTGAAAAGGAAAGAAGAGACCGTAAAAAGTAGAGAAAGGAAGAGAAAGGAAGAAAAGAAACAGAAAAATACTGAGAATATAAACTATGTGGAAAGTGAGAATGACGGATTTAAAAGTTTGGAGAAGGAAAAGAGGTTGAGAAAAAGAAAAGAAAGCGTAAAAGAGAATGGAAAAATATAAAAGTGAAACTGAACAGGAATCAGATATAGCAAAGACAGATGAATCGGAAGAAGAGAGAAGGTTAGGAAGAAAAGTAAGAAACTGAGGAAAGTTGAGAAAAGAAAGGCGAAAGAAATTGAACTTAAAAGTAATCAACAAACAAAAATCAACAAAGTGTGTAATACAAGGGTTGTTAAATGATGATTTGCAGATGTCAGATGATTGCCTGATGCTCTGTCTCTGGTCGGGCCCATCGGAGTCTAACTGTTGGTTTTCTTTTGCTCCAGCATTTCAGTGGTTTCTTGCTGTCGAGTCCTCACCGTTGTCTCACCATTGTGGTTCTTTGATTATTTGTGTTCACGGAGATGTTGCACTGATGAGTCAGGACGCCTTCATGCGGACTGAACAAATTATTTGTCTAAATCGCGGCGGAAGTAAGGGCGAGGATTGTGGCCACGTAAAATCGATTTAAGCCCCCCCCCCCCACAATGGAAATCTTTCCACTGACCGTTCCAAGGCGGTTCTTCTGTGGCGATTTATTTATGTTGTTGTTTGTTACTTACTGTGTGTATCACACTTGTGTCTTTTAATTTTAGATGGCCATATGGCCATTTTGTGGGAAAGTAACTGTCCTTATGGCCTTCCTTTGTTTAGGTTTCCATTATGGTCTGGTCGCTAAATGTTTGTATTTCTTTCCCTTTGGTGTCTTTGATGGGTGGATTAAGTTAATTGTATCGATTTCTGATCTTTGTTTTACTTCTACTTTGAACCACATATAACAGAGCAAGACAGAAGAGCAGAGGAAATTGAAAAATTAGAGACATACATCAGACAGACGCACGAAGGTCGGGGTATATTAAACATTGGTGGTCAAAGATTTGAATGTTCTAAACCTACCTTACAAAATGATCCAGATACCAAATTTGCGTTGTTGACTGAGACCAGCTATAGACCAAGTGGGAACACGTTCTTATTCGATAGGGATCCTGCTCACTTCAGAATTATCTTGAACTATCTAAAAATGACTAAGTTTGTCACCACTAAGGAAAGGCGCTACTTGTTGGAACTGAAAGACGAGTGCAAATTCTTTAAGATTAAGGGACTTAAGAAGCTGGTTGATACTCGTCTAGCCCAATGTGCTGAAGTCTTGGGCTTAAACTATTAAGCGTTTGAGGTTTGGGGTTCACCTTTAAATGAACTACCTTAGTTTGTAGCCCATGTGTATGGACTATTGTAATTGTTTGTGGTGATTTCCAGCCCTCTTGCTGGAGATGTGGAACCTGAACTGAAGGCAAGCCTCAAGAAGCGAAGACAAGTCTCAAGAACTGAAGTCAAGCCTCAAGATTTCGCAATAACAGAATGTGAATCTTTATCAATATAAAAGAACATTTAATCAATACAAGAGAAGAGACTATTCTCAAACAATGATAATTTTGGAAATGATTTTCGACCACTGAGAATAGGGATATGTGGGACTTAACGTAACCTTAGGGCTTCAACCTGGACAGGCATGGTCATCGGAGAGTGAATATGATTTACTGTCTGAGGAACATGTCTGTCATTACTAGAAAATGAAATGAAGACAGGTCCCATGCCTCGGTGTTCGAAAGTTGTTTGGTATTAAGGCAATCATTCTGGAGATAATATTCAACATATTTAAAAGGGGGCTTGCACAGTAATCTATGTCATGCATATGGATATTTAGTTTGAAAATTTCCTCAAATTTTTGCATTATTTTAATGATAACAGATATAGACCTACAACACTTGTGCTGTGGTTCTGTATTTGTATTTTGATTAATGCCATAATGACAATAAGTGCTAGTGCACGTTAGTGTTGATTTTGTGAATATTCATTGCGTGTGATATATGGTTTGCATATGCCACACCATTTATAATGCTTAGTTGCATTGTGGGGAACTGTCATTATGTTTACCGGCCCCGATAGCTCAGTTGGTAGAGTGTCCGCTCCGGGGAACGGGAGGTCTCGGGTTCGATCCCGGGCCGCGACATACCAAAGTCGTTAAAAATGGTACTAGCTGCTCCTCGCTTGGCACTCAGATTTACGGGGTAGAGCTAGGACTGGTCGATCCAGTGTCAGGATAATGTGACTGGATGTGGTATCATGTAATGTGTCTGGGGCATGATACTTCAGTGAGGCAGCACTATAAACGTGAGCATTGAGCTCCCTGTCGCAACCAGACACCGTCGTGATATGACTGAAAAATTGTTGAAAGCGACGTTAAACCCGAATTCACACACACACACACACACACACTGTCATTATGTTTGTTTGATTTGACATTTAACTGTATAATAGGGTTTATAAGCATTTACAGGCCGATTCGCACTGCTTTGCCTGGGTGGGCTTAGATCCACTGAGCAGTTAAACAGTACTCGTTATGTGGTAGGTTTCAGCTCTGCATGGAAGCATCATGCGGCCATCTGTATTTTTAAATTATGCGAATTACTTAATGAGGCAACATCGAAATAAACTCACCTTGGTTTTGATTGAGCCTGAGAATGATAGCTTTTAAGGTTCATTCGAAGTCCTGGTTGGTAAGTTCGACTTGGTAGCAGGTCACTTGGGAAGTCCAGTTGCTGTTATTTTCTCGGATGTTTGACCTATATTGAGAAAATTTAAAACAATCATATGAAAAACAAATGGTATATATTTTTAAAGTGACTTGGTAAAAATAAAGCCAAAGTTAAAGAGATTTTTTATACTATATCTGTTTTATTAATATGAAAATATTGCAACTCATATGATTGGTGCCTCAAAAAGTATATGATGTATTATGCCAAAATATATGATGTATAAACATTTGATGGAGGACATAAGTTTAAGTAATAGCCAGTTGCCTCCTTTACATTAAGCAGATATCTAACTTTCCAAGCTTTTATACTTACATGACCATCTGCATGGGGTCCATGCCTTATGACGTGATTTTTAAGTTTCTATCGGTCTATAACGGGAAAATTATGGGTCAGAATGACTTCTGTTGTGCTCCAGATTGTAGCCATGAAAGCTCAAAGGGAGCAGTTTGCTTATTCTACAGGTTTCCAGAAAAGCCTGAATGGTATAGAGAGGCGTGGCTTTCAAAAGTATCACGGGTAATAAAGGTTGAGAGGAATGGAACGACTGCAGATTTCCATGGCTTTGTTGCAGTCTTTCCATTCCTCTCAACCTTTATTACCCGTGACACTTTTGAAAGTCATGCCAATGCATTTGAATCGGTGTGTTATGGTAATTCATTTTTTATTAACCCATATATGACGGTCATCCTAGTTTTGGAGACTTGACAAACAGTGTAGACCCAGAACGTGTAGTCTGATCTGGGTCTACACTGTTTGTTTGAAGTACATGGATAAAGGAATGGAAAGCCATGGAAACCTGGCAAAAACACCAGACTTTGCAGTCTTTCCATTCCTCTCAACATTTTTTTGAAAGCCACGCCTTTCTATACCATTCAGGTTTTTCTGGAAACCTGAAGAATGAGCAAACTGCCCCCTTTGAGCGCTCATGGCTACAACCTGGAGCACAACAGAAGTCATTCTGACCCATAATTTTCCCGTTATATACCGACAGAAACTAAAAGGAATCACGTCAAAATATCATAAGTGAATACACGATCATCTTCATGGCAATCACACTTACGGAATGCATTGTTTACACGACCACATTTTCAATCACTCGATATTGTTGTTGCAAAATAAGTGCCAAACAGCTCACCTATTTCAGCCACTGTCTTATCGTTAGAAAATCAATATTTAATTTAAATAACGTCAAGCAAATAGGAATAAAACAATATTCGGAATTATCACTTCCACTTTTTATCTTATTTGGTCTGCAAAACTTCAAGAAAAACGTAAATTATTACGTCTTTAACTTGTTTAACTAGGAAGTAACGTTTGCGAACATATTAGATGATCACGCAACCCCCACCCCCAGCTCGAAATCTCGCTGGGAAACAAGAGCGTGATTTAGTAATGCAAATATCGTGAATAGTCACCCTTTTGATATAAGTACACCTTTCTACGAGGTTTCTTTATAGGTGGCATTAAGATTTTCAAAATTCCAGTCACTTAGTTTGTCCGGGGATTGAATATCCCCAAACTGTCCTGGCAAAGTTGTAAGAAACAAAACCAAAGTGTTTCAATCTTGAGTAGGGAAGTCAACAACCTGTGCCAAGCCATGATCATTCAAGATGAGGGTGTTCGATGATAAACCAGACCATGGTAGCGCAAGTCAAAAATGCGCACGTTCTTGCCATGATTTCCGTGTTCTTTCACCGGTGTGTTCGAACGACGTCTGGAAGATGTTTGCTTGACTGGTACACAGACCATCGTTTTCTTAAATAGAAGTCTGTGTAGCAGTCTAGACAAAACATGAGGTGCACATAAATGTCCGGAAATTTTCCGGGAAATAGGGTTAGTGGTGCGTTATCCCTAATTTCTCCACCTCGGGCAGTCAGAAATTAATAAAATTAGTATCAAATGAAACTTTAAGCTCCATTCTAAAAAATAAGAAAAATAACAATTTAGGGGTCAATTCCTTTAAGTTAATTTGTCCGGGAAAATAAGTTCAGAAATGGACCCTTAAATTGTTAAGAATGAAAAATAGTTTTTAATAATATTTAAGCATGGAGCTTAAAATTTTATTTGACACTTACTTTATTCGTTTCTGACCACCCGAAGTGGAGATATTAGAGAAACGCACAACTACCCCCATTTCCCGGATAATTTCCGGACATTAGTGTTCGCCCTTTCGCCGCCATCTTTGTTACGTATGGTGTGACGTATCTACGCTTTAGTCTGGTTCGACCAGAGTGACGTCAAACTTTCCCGCCATGCTACCAGACTGAGTTCGATCACACTTTGGTTAACCACTGTTAACCACGTTACGTGATCGAACTACTTCGATGTCAATCAACACCTGTCCCTCTGACAGACTCAGCATCGTGCCTTGTTTGTTGAGCCTGTCCAAAGAAAGTGTCCGAAAAACACATCGCTACGAAGTAATAAAATATTGGGACCCGCCGCGAAACGCGGTTATAGGAATGGAAGTGTCTAGAGTGCCGGTACCGGCACCATAGACTCCGAGGCTAGAGAGCCGGGTCTGGCACCTTAGACTAAGTGGCTAAAGTGACGGTACCGGCACTCTAGCCATTCCTATATGGCCAGGCTAGAGTGCCGGTAATACAATACTTGATAGCTGTAATCAGCCAGAGAAATTCATATTAAGGGCGAATTAAAGCTGACATAATATCTAAAATTATCAACCATATTGGAGGAGAGAATACTCCACATGCTACGTATACTAAGTATATCAACAAAACCGCCTCAAGTATAGCAAAACCGCCTCAAGGGAGAATACTTCACATGATTTTGAAACTGTGTATATCAACAACTGCTAAAATTGGGCTAGCTAGAGTGCCGGTAATATATTAATTTTTTTTTTTTTTGTTTCCATCATCTACCACCTAAAATCAACATAAAACGGACATTATTTCTAAGAAATGTCATGTTAGTCTGTGAACTACATGGATGCGCAGGCTAATCTGCGCCTCTGTTCTTCGCATATACAATTAACCGGTTTCCTCACGACGCGGCTCATTATTATAATGTCTTCATGGAAAGAAAGTATGCAATAAATTTAATTGGAAATAAATTTATTATCATGTACATAACGATAATTGAAATTGAAACCAGTGTTTGTCGCGGCGGCAAAAATAATAACGTTGTGATACAAACAACCGGTTACCTGATTGAGCGGTCGAACGACCTCGAAGACATCTTAAGGATTAAAGATCCTATTGGCTTACATTATCACCACCAACACATCACACACTTCAGTTTTCTCCTCATAACAAACAAACCAATTATTTAAATCTACTTAATGCTGTCCCTAAAAAGTTCTGCTGTCATTGCCTCACGACAGCTCAAAGACTTCACCAAGGTCAACAATTCCAAGACTTTTCTGCCCTCGAAAGCGCCATTGAGCGCTATTAGGATGCAGAATGTGGTTTTAAGACGTTCTTTTCATGACACGGCTCACTCTCACATAATGATTCTCATCATTAAACTTGACACTGAAACCGGGGAGTGAACTCATTGAGTTGATCAATATTATCTCGGACCCATCAATAAAGTTATTTTAATTAATCAACGGAATTACCAAAATGCATCAGTGATTTTAAAGCCCGCACAGTTTAGTATATAATACTTGCAAGCAAAATAATAATAATAATAACCATAACATTACGAGTTGCAAGTGTCCAATTTTAGCAGTTGTTGATATACACAGTTTCAAAATCTTGTGAAGTATTCTCCCTTGAGGCGGTTTTGTAGTTGTTGATATACTTAGTATACGTACCATGTGGAGTATTCTCTCCTCCAATATGATTGATAATTTTAGATATTATGTCAGGTAAATGTTTTCTTTCTTTGATTCGTCCTTAGTATGATAGCTATCAAGTATTAGCTATCGGGGATAGTTGATGCACAGGGCAAGTTGATGCACTCGAAAAGCCATGTATGTTGTCAACAATGGCGAATTTTCAAAGCCCTTGACCCCCCCCCCCCCCCCCCCCGACCACCACCCATCTTCCACGGAGGTTTTGTGAACTTCGGACAACAAATGAGATTTTGGTGCGATGAAGTTTGAATTTGACATGTGTATGTAATGGTTTCGATATTTTGTAACATTTCGTTTAGCGTGCATCTGTTTCCGATAATTCGTGATTCAGTTATGCATACAGGTAGACAAATCTTTCATCTTCCAAATCAAATGCTCTTTTGAAAGAAAAATTGTGTATTAGTCGTCTTCCTTGCTGAATGTAACGCATGGTATGGTTGGGGCAAGTTGATGCAATAAGCATTGGGCATGCCCCAGTTTGGTTTTAGTTAGTGATATGTAGGGAACGCGTACCTTTCCTGGACAAGTTATTGACGGGGCTTAATACTGATGCGCACAGAGAGAGAGAGAGAGAGAGAGAGAGAGAGAGAGAGAGAGAGAGAGAGAGAGTAATATAGCCATCCAGTAACTTCTGTGAATGTGTTTGAATATAGAATAAAATCTTGGATTTCGGTGAACAGTATTTCATTTTCGGATAAGTTAGCATTGTCTTTCCCAAAGAGTAAATCACGCGTATAATAGTTTTGTAAATCTTGCGCTAAAGTATCAGTTTCTAATATCTCAATATCTAGGACATACGAAGAAGTGATATGGACTTTCAAACCAATCGGGTGGGAACTATACATGTATATTTACGATATACGTGTTTACGATATACGTGTGAATTTAAGGCATTGTATTCCATTCTTATCCTTTTATAAAATTCCCATACAGTAAAATACAAAAATCGTTTGAAACAGTGACGTTATTTTGATTTCACTTGTGGGCCTTTGTCAGTTTTAGCCATTTATCATCAGTAGTTCCTTTCTCCGCAACTCCTCCTACAGTTCTCCAGGGGATTTTGATGAAACTGTCCAGTTATTGTTCCCATTATCTGAAGGTGATCAGATTTCATCGAGGTCATGCTCGACTGGTTATGGCACATTGACAGTTTTAGCCATTATATTTACAGAAGTTTTTCTCCGCAACTCCTGCAGTTTTCAAGGGATTTTAGTTAAACTTTCCAGTTATTGTTCCAATGACCTGGAGATGATCATATTTTACTGAGGTCAAGCTTGACTGATTTTACTGGAGTTATGGCTCTTTGTCGATTTTAGCCATTTTATCAACAGATTGTTTTGCCCCGCAACTTCTACAGTTTTCGAGTTTTTTTTTTATGAAACATTCCAGTTATTGTTTCAATGACCTGGAGATGATCATATTTCATCGAGGTCAGGCGTGACTGATTTTGTCAGAGTTATGCCCCTTTGTCAGTTATACCATTTTATCAACAGAAATTATTGTTTCCGCAACTCCTAAAGCATGGTTTATGGCATAGGGCTGATTGATATATTGTGAGCCTCGTATTGAAGAATTTGAATTTTGTCGGACATATTGTATTATTTTCAGCATAATCCCCTTCAGAATCTATATACTTTTGCCAGCGGTGTTCAAGGGTATCAATGCCACTTTTATAAATGAAAAGTAGAAGTAAAACAAAGATCAGGAATCGATACAATTAACTTACTCCACCCACCAAAGACACCAAAGGGAAAGAAATACAAACATTAAGCGACCAGACCATAATGGAAACCTAAACAAAGGAAGGCCATAAGGACAGTTACTTTCCCACATTGGATGGCCATATGGCCATCCAAAATTAAAAGACAAAAGTGATACACACAGTAAGTAACAAACAACAACATCAATAAATCGCCACAGAAGAACCGCCTTGGAACGGTCAGTGGAAAGATTTCCACGGGGGGGGGGGGGGCTTAAATCGATTTTACGTGGCCATAATCCTCGCCCTTACTTCCGTCGCGATTTAGACAAATAATTTGTTCAGTCCGCATGAAGGCCTCCTAACTCATCAGTGCAACATCTCCGAGAACACAAAAAATCAAAGAACCACAGAGGTGAGACAACGGTGAGGACTCGACAGCAAGAAACCACTGAAATGCTGGAGCAAAAGAAAACCAACAGTTAGACTCCGATGGGCCCGACCAGAGACAGAGCATCAGGCACCAACCAACATTACCAAGAATTAGATCTCTCTAATTCTCACTAAGCCTTTACGTTGGAGCTGCATAGAATCTGAGGCCTGACCCACCGGCGTGCAATTAAAGAGGGAAGCAAAGTTGCCAACCGTGATTGGGTTAACTACCATGCATGCAGTCTGTCGTATAACATCCATGTTGTACCCAATCTTTTTATATCGAAGAATGATTTTACGAAATTGGGTGCTGAAGTCATTGCGGTTATATATTTTTCTGAATTTATATACTAAGTCACCATAAAATTCGGGTTCCGATAGACCTTGTTGCAGAAAAGATTTAAGTCCAATATTGAATTTTAAAATTAAATCAGAATGGCGTCTATAAAATTTTGGAAATGCTTTGCGTAGTTTATGGTACCGATAACCCTGATTAAGGAGTTTGGCAGTAAATAATTTATTACGAGTGTTGAAGTCAGTTACATGACTACACACTCTAGCAAATAGAATTAATTGCGAAATATAAACGCCATAGGATGGCGCACGAGGAACATCACCATCCCAAAAAGGAAAATTTACAATCTCAAAATCAAAGTCATCGCGTTTATCATAAATTTTGCACGAAACAAACCCATCTACAATAGATAGATGTAAATCCAAAAACGGGGCCTCGGTATCAGAAGAATTTGCTTTATTTAATTGAAGTTTGTTTTTTTTTTTTTTTTTTGGGGGGGGGGGTAAATCTGACTGATCAAACCATCGAAATAGGTATTATCAATATTTAATAAATCATCTAAATATCTAGAAGTGGAGCTAAAAGCTTCAATAATTTCAGATTGGTTATCAATGGAAAGCGACAACATGAAGTCTCTTTCATAACAATACAAGAACAGATCAGCCACAAGAAGTGCGCAATTCGTACCCATCGGAATACCCACAAAGTTGGCTAAATAATTTAGTACCGAATCTAATATAAATATTGTCAAGTAGAAAGGTGAGAGCATCACACACTTTCTGACATGACCAAAGTGTATAATTCTTTTGCTCTTTAGAAGTGAAAAATGCATTTCTGACATTACATGCAAGATAGAGAGAATCAGAATCAGAATCAGAATTGTTACTGGTGACACGTCAAATGACATTCATACACCAGGACCTGTGATATGGGAAGTTAGTCCCTAGCTCTAACCAAAGATGTAAACTTAGCTACACAATCCTCAGCACCTTCAGCCGTCAAAATAATAGAATCGGGAAGGGCATTCCAATCTCTAATGGTTCGGGGGAAAAACGATTCTTTATAAATATCCGTTCTTGCAGTAAGGGTCTGAAACGTCATTGAATGGTGTTTTCTACAATGCCTAGCTGGGGGAACAAGGTCATCTGTTGGAATGCTGGCAGCACCCTTTAGACCTTTGTATAAGAGTATGAGCCTACTGTCTCTTCTCCTTTTCTTTAGAGACTCCCATCTTAATTTTCCTAGAATTCCAGTCATGCTCCCAGTTTCAAAGCAATAATTTCCAGTTACAAATCTAGCAGCTCTATTCTGAACTTTTTCAATTTCTTCATTTAGGACCACTCCGCTTGGGTCCCAGATGCAACTACCATATTCCAAGATTGGGCGAACAAGTCCCCTGTATGCTGTTTCTTTCACATCCTGAGGACACTGATGAAGATTTCGCCTCAGGAAACCAAGTGTTCTATTCGCCTTTGTACACATATTGCTAATGTGTGTATTCCATCTCAAATCGTGAGTGATTGTCACACCAAGGTATTTAATGGAATTCACATTTTCGAGGACCGTTCCCTCTAAGGTGTAAGAAGCCTCAACTTTATTAGATCTCTTCCTTGTTATCTGCATAATATTGCATTTAACTGGTTGAAATCTCATGCCCCATTTTCTGGCCCAACATCCTAATCTATCTATGTCAGCCTGAAGTTTCAGTGAGTCATCTGTATCTCTAATTTCCCGGTAACAAACACAGTCATCTGCGAACAGTCTTATTTCTGAGTCAATATCAGTGGAAATATCATTGATGTACAGGGAGAACAATAGAGGACCAAGAACGGTCCCCTGTGGGACTCCAGACAAAACCGGCGCCCATACTGAAGATTCACCATTAACAACAACACGCTGTTTTCTGTAGCAAAGGAAGGAATCTATCCATTTAAGAGTCTTCCCACCAATTCCATAACCAAATAATTTGGATTTAAGTAGTTCATGAGGAGGGGTGTCAAAAGCCTTCTCAAAGTCCAGAATAAATGTGTCCACCTGCCCCCCTTTGTCCAGGATTTTTGCCCAATCATTAATAACCGTGCTCAACTGAGTTTCGCAACTATGCCTTTTCCTAAATGCATGTTGTCTGTCTGACAAAAGTTTATGTTCATCCAAGTGGGCCATGATGTTTGAGCAGACTATGTGTTCAAGCAATTTACATAGAACACAGGTCAGTGACACCGGGCGATAATTACGAGCAAGAGCCCTGTCCCCTTTTTTGAAAAGTGGACAGATGTTCGCTAGGAGCCATTCTTTGGGAATTTCACCCGTATTGAGAGATTGTTGGAAAAGATGAGCAAAAACTGGACCTAACTCGTTTGCTAGTTCCTTCAGGACTCTAGGATGAAGCTCATCAGGCCCTAAAGCTTTAGAAGGGTTCAAGCCTTTAAGTAATTTGATCACTCCCTCAGAGGATACAACAATATTTTCCATGAAAGGGGCCGATCTTCCAGTCAATGGAACCTCGTTGAACTCAGTTTTATTAAATGCATCATTGAATTGACCAACCAATTCCTCTGCCCTTTCAGAGTCCGATTCAGCGACCCCGTTCCCTCCTCTTTTATTAAGGGGTGGGATACCTTGCCTATCTTTCTTCTGGCTATTGATATATCTGTAGAAGTCTCTGGGATTCGCCTTTACATCACCTACCAAGTTATTTACATACTGATCATGCTGATTTTTGATGTCATTCACAGAGAATCTTCTCTGTGAAAAGCCCATTCAATTAAATCATTAAGCTTTTCTTTTATAAGATTATGAGGAAGTGTAGTGTATAGAGTGGAAAAATCGTAAGTAGACAGACTTGAAGCACGAAAGTGTCTGGATTTCAATTTATTTAAAACCTCATTCGAATTTTTTATAGACCAAAACAGATTTCTTCCTGATCTCTCAAAGACTTTATCACAATATTTAATCAAATGCGTTTTAATAGCAGTAAGACAGGAAGTTAATAATTTAGAAAGTTAAGTGGTAGTGCAAGAGCTAGAATTTGCAATAAACCGTGCTTTAAGTCTGATGGAGCGAAATCAGAAAATAAATAAGTTCTATAAAAGGGTTACCCTTTGGAAGCAAGGAATACACTACAGACCTGAAAAATATGGTGTGTGCATGTTTTCTGGGCCAGACTAGGTTGTTTCAGCCAATTAGGCCTCATCAGTGACCCTCAATTATTTTAAAAATTCCACAATGGAATCAATGATCCCAAAGGACAAGAAAATATAAACTACACTATGATGTAGGACAGGGAGACTTTTTACGGCCGCCACACATTCCCAGACACCAGCTGTAGTGACGTTAAATATTTTCTATAAAACGGTTACCCTTTGGAAGCAAGGAATACACACCAGAACTGAAAAATATGGAGTGTAAATGTATTCTGGGCCAGATTAGCTAGTCTCTGCCAATTAGGCCTCATCAGTGACCCTCAATTATTTTCAAAATTCCACAATGGAATCAATGATCCCAAAGGACAAGAAAATATAAACAACACTATGATGTTCGAATAAGTCGGATGTTCAATTTAAAGCAACAATCGTAAATGGCAGCCATGGCAATGACAAACTTGTGAACAGGAGCTTAGTCCTGATAGAACACTGAACACACCTTTAGTGAGCTTTCCGCGGCACTTAAGTTTAATATTTCCCTTTAACTGCGTCAGAAGTGAAGCATAGTCTGTGTGATTTAGTGTTTGTCCCTTTTGGAGAATATTTTATCAGCAGAATACCGTCTGCATCCCAGAAAACCGAGGCCATAACCTTCTCAGCTGATGGAACAGTCTTTGCCTTCTTTGGCTTGGGTGAACCAGGGTGCTTCCATTGTTTCGATTGTTGTTTGGCCTCTGGGTTAAATGATTGATCCATGTTTCATTAATAGTGACAAATCTCTGAAGAAATTTGGCTTGACGGTTTTAGGGTTATTGGTACCATAAACTACGCAAAGCCTTTTCAAATTTTTATAGACGCCATTCTGATTTAATTTCAAAAATTAATAGTGGACTTAAGTCTCTTCTGCAACAGGGTCTGTCGGAACCCGAATTTTATGGTGACTTAGTATATAAGTTTATAACCGCAATGACTTCAGCACCCAGTTTCGTAAAATCATTCTTCGATATAAAAAGATTGGGTACAACATAAATTTTTTACCACAGACTGCATGGATGGTAGTTAACCCAATCACGGTTGACAGCTTTGCTTCCCTCTTTAATTGCACGCCGGCGGGTCAGGCCTCGGATTTTATGCCGGTTCCAACGTAAAGGCTTATGTTGGTTGGTACATGATGCTCTGTCTCTGGCCAGGCCCATTGGAGTCTAACTGTTGGTTTTCTTTTGCTCCAGCATTTTTGTTGTTGCTTGCTGTCGAGTACTCACCGTTGTTTCATCTCTGTGATTGTTTGATTTTTGCGTTCACGGAGATGTTGCACTGATGAGTTAGGAGGCCTTCATGCGGACTGAACAAATTATTTATCTTAATCGCGACGGAAGTAAGGGCGAGGATTGTGGCCACGTAAAATCGATTTAAGCCCCCCATTGGAATTCGTTTCCGCTGACCGTTCCAATGCGGTTCTTCTGTGGCGGTTTATTTTTGTCATGGTTTGTCTTTGGGTGTTTGTGTCGCTTATATTATTTTATTTTGGATAGCCTTTTAGCCATTTTGTGGGAAAGCAACTGTCCTTTTGGCTTTCCGCTGTTGGTGTTTCCGTTAGGGTCTGTTGCTTCTTGTTTGTGTTTCTTTCCCTTTGATGTGTCTGATGGGAGCTGTGGGTTAATTGTATCGATTCCTGATCATTGCCTCTACTTCTAGTTTGATATTCCTCAAAAAAGTTAAGATAAGCATGCAAAACTGTGCGCCTGGTGTACTTCTGATCAACTGTCAGAAGTCTTTGTGTCCATCGGCCGGAAGCTTTCTCATTACAAGATCCTGTCAGAATGGAATGTACCCTTTCCTGTGAAATGCCATCTCTGCTGGCTATATATCTATCTGTGACTCGACTGTCAGTCAAAACAATATCATGGACTTTATTGACCATTTCTGGGGTCGCATCATTGACAGGGCTTCCAGGACAAGACTCTGTCTGTCGTGCTTAAATTCCGCCACCCACCTTTTCACTTTAGCCTTTGAAGGGACATCTTGCCCTTTTGTTGCTACCATATCATTATGGACATCAGTAGGTGTTAAACCCTTTTTATACAGATACTGGATCACTGGTCTATTACCGATTTTGTCCATTTTGCAAAAGCTGCTTGGCTTGTATACTTTAGAGTGCTACCTCGTCGATATTATAGGGATCAACCGTGGTTTTTTTATGCAGTAACATTCGCCAGGTCTAATGACTAGACAGAACACTTAATACAAGACAAGAAACAAACTAAGACAAACATATGACTTGACTAGACAGAACACTTAATACAAGGCAAGAAACAGACTAAGACAAACGTATTACTTGACTAGCTTGATATATTAGAGACTTCGGAACTGCATCATATAAGGCACAGCTTTGTGTCAGTCAGAACACTTCTGAACTACATGACAGTCACTAAACAGCACCTCTGTGATTCATTATTTCATTATAAAAACAAATTAAAAGGAAAGTATTATATTCCTTTAAAGTTTACAAACCTGTAATTATTTTAGACTTCCTGTCTCATCAAATGAACTACACATTTCAAAAGTGAACCATCAGATGAAATCAAGATAAACTGCCAGCGCGACAGGTACAATTCTACCAAGCTGATACTGTTTGAGAGTTTGGATAAGTGTGCCACTGATCAGTCAGATTCAGATTGGTCTGATTCTGACTCATCATTAGCAGCAGCTGCTCTTCTATATTTTCCTCTCGGACCTGTACACTTTGACCCTTAGTATGTCTGCTTGTTTCACCAGACTGCAGCCAGTGTATAACAATGTCAGTGGCATTATACTGATGTAAAATAGAAGTGGAGGCAATGATCAGGAATCGATACAATCAACCAACAGCTCTCAACAGAGACACCAAAGGGAAAGAAACACAAACATGAAACAACAGACCCTAACGGAAACATCAATAGCGGAAAGCCAAAAGGACAGTTAATAATGGCCAATAGGCTATCCAAAACAAAACATCACAAGCGACACAAACACCCTAAGACAAACCATAACAAAAATAAACAGCGACAGAAGAACCGCCTTGGAACGGTCAGCGGAAACGAATTCCACTGGGGGGCTTAAATCGATTTTACGTGTCCACGATTCTCGCCCTTACTTCCGTCGCGATTCAAACAAATTATTTGTTCAGTCCGCATGAAGGCCTCCTAACTCATCAGTGCAACCTTTTTTCTGACAAGAGTTGACAATGTTTCTTGGTTTAATCTGGTTCTAGTTTCAAACTTATAAAAGAAAAGCTTAATGATTTATTTGAATGGGCTTTTCACAGAGAAGATTCTCTCTATCTTGCATGTGTTACGAGCCAGGCGTAGCAGAAAGAAAAAGCAAACAAGCCTTTTGAAAAATTAACAAAATTTATTTACAAGTTAACTTTAACCTGTAGAAGTAAGAAAATTAAATGTACTTAGCTCTGAATGAAATATCCTGAATTAATCTATTTTCCTTGATCCCACAGAATTCACAGTCCAAAATGAAAAGTAATATCCTTTAACAATCCAACACAGAATTTAGAAATAACTTTTCTTAAATGCCCAAACATCAAACTCCAAAGTCTGACTCAATGAGAAAAATCAAGCTCTTTTATAGACCCTAAGATTTCTCTAGAACATTCCAGAGGGCTGTGGAATAAGATGAGGTAATTTTCTAAAAATAATGCAACCTGAACTTTCTGGAAGGTTCTGAAGTACTTTTCCTTGTAAACATGTTGTTTACAAAAAAGAAATTAATCTATGACTCAGTTTTCGAGAATCTTCTATAAAAAGATTAACAAGATATTTATAGCACTATTAGGTCACAGTGGGGTGAAAGTGGGAATCAGAAAAATAAATTCTTATGCATAACACTCCCCCTCTTCGAGGAAAAGAAAGATTTATGTAATAAAGCTTTCTTTTGCTTTAAGAATAATAAAATATTGAGCAAAGCATATAAAATTACATGTATCTACAATCCACTTTAGTAGGAAAGAAAAACACAACTCCTGACACTGCTCAAACTCTTGAAAGGGCATCAGGGATAATGTTATCTCTCCCTCTGATATGTCTTATGTCTAAATTATACTCTTGTAGCATAAGACTCCACCTGAGCAACCGCTGATTTTTGTTTTTCATTTTGTGTATGAAAGTCAGTGGATTGTGATCACTGAAAACAACAATCGGTGCAGTAGTAGGGGTAAGATAAACTTCGAAATGTTGCAGACTGATTCTTGCTCTGCATCTGTCTATGTTCGAGAATTAATCCTTCTAAGAGTCTATAGACATTTTTGTCCTTTCATGTTCTGGTATAAGAATACTAGGAGAACTCCATTCCAGTCATTGTCCAGCAAATACTGAATTTCTTCTTTAAGATTTTTCTGTTTTATAGGATTCATCCTGTATAGGTGTTGTTTTACAGGTTTAGAACCATTTATGTCCACATCGTGAAATATTTTGTCTGTCCGTGTTGGAATGTCAGGAAATAAGTGTTCATATTCAAAAATCAGCTGTTTCAGATCATTCCGCTGATTTGGCTCTAGATGTGACAGTTTCTGGTCAAGATTCCGTAGAATATCAGAATTCTGAAGTTTTGATGATGTGGGATCCGACTTCACTGAATTAATATCCTCACAGTCATTGTCACTTGAATTAAGTGGAACAGAGCTAACTAGATTGACTGATGTTAAAGATGTATTGTCCCTATCTATGTACGCCTTAAGCATGTTAATATGACATAGCCGCTTTAGCTTGCGCCTCCCAGGAGTGTTTATTATGTAATTTACGTCACTGATCTTTTTGTCTACAGTGTATGAACCATAATACCTGGCCTGCAACGATTTCCCTGGAATAGGCAAAAGAGCTAGTACCTTATCACCTGGTTTAAAATTCCTTTCTTTTGTCCCTATATCATATAGCTGTTTCATTTTCCTTTGGGCTGACTGAAGGTTGGTCCGAGCAGCCTCACAAGCTTTTGAAAGTCTAGTTTTGAAATCCGACACATACTGAAGTAAATTCAAGGCAGGGTCATCATTAGAGAGAAACTTCTCTTTCAGAAGTTTCAAAGGGCCACGAACAGTATGGCCAAATACTAATTCAAATGGACTGAAGCCAAGAGATTCTTGCACAGATTCTCTATCAGCAAATAAAAGCAAATGTATGCCTTCATCCCAATCCTTCTCTGTGTCAAAGCAATATGATCTTATCATGTTTTTCAATGTCTGATGGAATCTTTCAAGGGCGCCTTGACTTTCAGGATGATAGGCTGATGACTTATACTGCACAATGCCAAGTTCATGCATTACTTGTTGAAATATTCCAGACATAAAATTTGAGCCTTGGTCTGACTGAATAGATTTAGGAAGCCCAACAAATGTGAAGAACTTCACTAAGGCCTTGACAATTGTCTTAGTTTTGATATTTCTTAAGGGAATGGCTTCAGGAAAACGTGTGGAAGCACACATAATAGTCAAAAGATATTCACAGCCAGACTTAGTTCTGGGCAAGGGACCCACACAGTCTATAAGTATTCGACTGAAAGGTTCATCAAAAGCAGGTATAGGCTGCAAGTGAGCCTTAGGTATAGACTGATTGGGTTTTCCTACCATTTGGCATGTATGGCAGGACCTACAATGCTGAGAAACATCTGATTTTAACCCAGGCCAGTAAAAATGATTAAGAATCTTGTGATAGGTTTTATTGACACCTAAATGTCCTGACATGGGAGTTTCATGTGCCAAGTTTAATATTTCGGGACGGTAAACCCGTGGAACCACTATCTGATGGTTGACAGTCCACTCGTCTTCTGCTGAGACGTCTGGTGGATGCCATTTTCTCATAAGAATGTCATTTTTTACATAATAACAGACTGGGACCTGAGATACTTCCTGCTCATCTAAGGCCCTTTCAAACAAAGGCGAAATTTCAGGATCCTTATGCTGTTCCATAGCTAGTTGAGACCCCGACATTTTGTCATGGCCTAGATCTAAAGATGAGTTATTCTCATGAAAATCTGCCTGCTTATCAGGCAGGCTTGAAGACAGAGACCTTGTTATCTCGTCATTAAAAGACTGACCCAAAAAGGTATCAGTTAAATCGAAATCCTGTTTCCCATCAGTTTGCTTGGCCTTACGTGCCATAGCCCTTGTGACTGCACAAGACGGATAAAGATGAGGAATTTCCTGCTCAATGGGATCAGGCGGTTGGTCTATGCAAGGATTAATAGTCAAAAGTGGGTTTACAGCAACCTTATCTCCAGCTAAGTCATTGCCTAGCAACAAATGAACACCTTTAAAAGGTAAAGAAGGTCTAATACCAACAGCCACTGAACCGGATACCAAGTCTGATGACAAATAAACGTTATGAAGTGGAACATTAACAAATCCACATTCCACACCCTGAATAAGGACACTTTGGCCCAAAGAAGTCTTCTCAGAAAAAGGCAGAGTATCTGCAAGAATAAGAGATTGAGAAGCTCCAGTATCTCGTAAGATTTTAATAGGGGTAGGATGGGCATAACTGTCACCATTTAGTGACACAAAACCATCTGATAAGAATGGTTCATAAATCTCCATAACTGAATCAGTCTCAGATAATTTGATATCAGAAAGAGTTTCCTCCCTTACACAAGACTGTGGTTTTTGCCTTATAGAAGTCAAGCCTGTAGGCTTAAGCTCCTCTTGTCTTTCTCTTTCTTTCCTTCGCTTTAATTTTAAACACTCAGAGATCAAATGACCTGTATTTTTACAGTAATAACAAACTACTTGAGATTGAGATAAGGGATTCTGGTCTTTGTTTTCACCAGAAGGTTTGGAAAAATTCTGGCTTCTGTTTTCACCAGAAGGTTTGGAAGGATTCTGGCTTTTATTTTCACCAGAAAGTTTGGGCATAGTACTAGATGTATGGCTATAACTACCAGAAGGATTACTGGGATAGAATCTTGGACCTGTCTGTGGATTATAAGGTTTTCGAGGATAAGGCCTGTTCACAAATGAGACTTTATGAGTCAAAGCATAATCATCTGCCAAACGAGAAGCTTCCTCCAAAGTTTCAACCTGTCTCTCATCGAGAAAAGATTTAATGTCTGAATTTATACACCGTTTGAACTCTTCAACAAGGACAAGTTGTCTAAGTTTGTCAAGATCAGAGCCTACTTTTTTAGAAGAACACCACCTATCAAATAGCTGTTCTTTGGTTCGAGCAAATTCTACATGGGTCTGGGAAATTTCTTTTTTACAGTTCCTAAATTTCTGCCTGTAAGCCTCAGGGACCAACTCATATGCCTTAAGAATAAGCTCCTTAACCAGATCATAGTCTGAGCTTTGCTCGACAGTTAGCTGAGTGTAAATGTCTCGAGCCTTTCCGACAACAACGCTTTGCAAAAGTAAGGTCCAATGCTCTTTTGGCCATTTTAAATTTTCTGCAACTTTTTCAAAATGCAAAAAATACTTATCTACCTCTTTTTCCTGAAATGGCGGAACTAATCTGATGTGTTTTGTGGCATCAAAGTAACTACCAGAGTCAAAAACAGGGGTAGGTTTCACCCTATCCTGACCCTGGAGTTCCATTTCCTTCATCTTTAATTGAAATTGCCATTTTTCTCTTTCTATTTCAAGTCGCTCTTCTTTTTCTAATTTTTCTTTCTGAAGGCGTTCCTCCATTTCTCTTTGTTTTTCTTCCTGTTCTAATTTTTCTTTTCGAATTCGTTCTTCCATTTCTAATCTTTCCATCTGCATTTGTCTCTGCATTTCTCTTTCTTTTTCCTTCTCTCTTGCTTCCATTTCTCTTTGCTTTTCCTTCTCTCTTTCTTCCATTTCTAACCTTAACTTCTCTAATTCAATTTGCCTTCCTATTTCAATTTGTCTCATTTGCAATTCAGTATGTGAAACCATAATGAGAGACAAAGCAGATGGATCGAAAAGTTCTTCATCAACAAAAAACTGTACCAAAATATTCTTAATTTCATGCTTCTTCATGCTTGTTTTGACAGCAGTGACCCCATAATGGGAAGCAATTTCTAGCAAATCTGTCCTTTTGGCCAGATTAAACAACTCCTGAGTAGGCTGAGCCAAAAAGCTTCTCAAATCAAACGACATGTTTGCTTTTTGTTTGTTTTATAAAGTATTTATGGAAATATAGATTGAGGTTAATTTGACAAAGTTTTTTTTTTTTTTTTTTTTTTTGGAAATGACAAGCCCAACGAGAATTTCACATGAAATGACAAGTACTATTTCACCTGAAATGCCAACTCACATGAAATGACAATCCCCTATATGCCTATGGGGAAATACCAATCTTGTGAAGCAACTGCCAAATCTATTTGATAAGAAATGACAATTACCTGCCGTCACATGAAATGTCGGTTTTAAAATGCTCAAATGGTTTTTATCCCGGACGAGCCCCCAATTTCTGTTACGAGCCAGGCGTAGCAGAAAGAAAAAGCAAACAAGCCTTTTGAAAAATTAACAAAATTTATTTACAAGTTAACTTTAACCTGTAGAAGTAAGAAAATTAAATGTACTTAGCTCTGAATGAAATATCCTGAATTAATCTATTTTCCTTGATCCCACAGAATTCACAGTCCAAAATGAAAAGTAATATCCTTTAACAATCCAACACAGAATTTAGAAATAACTTTTCTTAAATGCCCAAACATCAAACTCCAAAGTCTGACTCAATGAGAAAAATCAAGCTCTTTTATAGACCCTAAGATTTCTCTAGAACATTCCAGAGGGCTGTGGAATAAGATGAGGTAATTTTCTAAAAATAATGCAACCTGAACTTTCTGGAAGGTTCTGAAGTACTTTTCCTTGTAAACATGTTGTTTACAAAAAAGAAATTAATCTATGACTCAGTTTTCGAGAATCTTCTATAAAAAGATTAACAAGATATTTATAGCACTATTAGGTCACAGTGGGGTGAAAGTGGGAATCAGAAAAATAAATTCTTATGCATAACACATGTAATGTCAGAAATGCATTTTTCACTTCTAAAGAGCATAAGAATTATACACTTATGTCATGTCAGAAAGTGTGTGATGCCCTCACCTTTCTACTTGACAATATTTATATTAGATTCGGTACTAGGTTATTTAGACAAAGTGTGGGTATTCCGATGGGTGCGAATTGCGCACCTCTTGTGGCTGATCTGTGTGTGTGTGTGTGTGTGTGTGTGTGTGAATTCGGGTTTAACGTCGCTTTCAACAATTTTTCAGTCATATCACGACGGTGTCTGGTTGCGACAGGGAGCTCAATGCTCACGTTTATAGTGCTGCCTCACTGAAGTATCATGTCCCAGACACATTACATGATACCACACCCAGTCACATTATCCTGACCCTGGATCGACCAGTCCTAGCTCTACCCCGTAAATCTGAGTGCCAAACGAGGAGCAGCTAGTACGTGACTGATCTGTTCTTGTATTGTTATGAAAGAGACTTCATGTTGTCGCTTTCCATTCATAACCAATCTGAAATTATTGAAGCTTTTAGCTCCACTTCTAGATATTTAGATGATTTATTAAATATTGATAATACCTATTTCGATGGTTTGATCAGTCAGATTTACCCCCCAGAACTTCAATTAAATGTAGCAAAATTCTTCTGATACCGAGGCCCCGATTTTGGATTTACATCTATCTATTGTAGATGGGTTTGTTTCGTGCAAAATTTATGATAAACGCGATGACTTTGATTTTGAGATTGTAAATTTTCCTTTTTTGGATGGTGATGTTCCTCGTGCGCCATCCTATGGCGTTTATATTTCGCAGTTAATTCGATTTGCTAGTGTGTAGTCATGTAACTGACTTCAACACTCGTAATAAATTATTAACGGCTAAACTCCTTAATCAGGGTTATCGTGACCATAAACTACGCAAAGCATTTTCAAAATTTTATAGACGCCATTCTGATTTAATTTCAAAATTCAATATTGGACTTAAATCTCTTCTGCAACAAGGTCTATCGGAACCCGAATTTTATGGTGACTTAGTATATAAATTCAGAAAAATATATAACCACAATGACTTCAGCACCCAATTTCGTAAAATCATTCTTCGAAATAAAAAGATTGGGTACAACATGGATGTTATACGACAGACTGCATGCATGGCAGTTAACCCAATCACGGTTGGTAACTTTGCTTCCCTCTTTAATTGCACGCCGGTGGGTCAGGCCTCAGATTCTATGACGGCTCCAACGTAAAGGCTTATTGAGAATTAGAGAGATCTAATTCTCGGTAATGTTGGTTGGTGCCTGATGCTCTGTCTCTGGTCGGGCCCATCGGAGTCTTAACTGTTGGTTTTCTTTTGCTCCAGCATTTCAGTGGTTTCTTGCTGTCGAGTCCTCGCCGTTGTCTCACCTCTGTGGTTCCTTGATTTTTTGTGTTCACGGAGATGTTGCACTGATGAGTTAGGAGGCCTTCATGCGGACTGAACAAATTATTTGTCTAAATCACGACGGAAGTAAGGGCGAGGATTGTGGCCACGTAAAATCGATTTAAGCCCCCCAGTGGAAAGATTTCCACTGACCGTTCCAAGGCGGTTCTTCTGTGGCGATTTATTTATGTTGTTGTTTGTTACTTACTGTGTGTATCACTTGTGTCTTTTGGTTTTGGATGGCCATATGGCCATTTTGTTGGAAAGTAACTGTCCTTATGCCCTTCCTTTGTTTAGGTTTCCATTATGGTCTGGTCGCTTAATGTTTGTATTTCTTTCCCTTTGGTGTCTTTTATGGGTGGAGTAAGTTAATTGTATCAATTCCTGATCTTTGTTTTACTTCTACTTTCCATAAGCATCAACTTCAGGCCTGGTCAGGCCTGTTGAGTTTTCTACATATATACCGTTTAAGATCAAGTCATTCCTCTAAAGCTGAGTCTTTTTCTTCATCTGATAAGACAGGTCCATAAATTGTAGTTAACTTTTGTATCTCTTTATCTTCATAGTTTTGGAACTCATCTGTGCCTTGGTCGGAAAGTCAAAAGCATTGAAAAGTGAGTGGCTCCACCAATATGTTTAATGAATCGCTCTTCAAGACAAAATTCAGCTGCATCTAACAAAGAGTTTTTATCAGCTTGGATCTTTTTCAGAAGTGTCATCCTCTCTCCTATTCTGTCTCTGTAACATAGGTCTACTTCTGAGTTCTTCGTTCTGGATTTCTTTAAAGAATTTTCTCAGAAACTGCGCCCTTCTTGTTTACATCCTAACGAATTTATCTTTCAGCTCCTTCACCCTTTTCCCAACCTCAGAAATAAGACTGCTGAAACTGAACTGAAATTTCTGATAAAAGATTTGTCAAATCAATCATAAAATACAGGAATGTCAAAAACTTTTCAGATTTAATCTCCTTCAAATATGCTTCGGCTTTTGCTGAACTCTTATCTCTACCTGATGCAATATCTTGTAAGTGCACTACTGTGATGCTATAGTTATCAAGAATGGCAGTGCTCTGTTCTGGCTTGCCAACCATCTTATTTGCTGAACACCGCCATAATGTTTTTTACTCCTGATCTAAAGAAGCAGCAATGTCATATAGTTCTCTTCTCCGTTTTGGAGAATAATAATACAGCTGAAAAAAATCCTTAACAATAGTTTCAAAGTCTTTAAAGTAGTGACAGCCCGTTTTAGCATCACAGACAGCCGATTCCAGGTAATGGACTATACAGTGCACAATAGCAACATATTAATTACATGACTGTTCATCTTGGAATTGTTCAGTTACCTCATCTAGCAATAATTTCGCAGCTCCACCCTTTTTGCCGAGATTACTGACGCTCCATCAGTGTTCACACCAACAAGTTTCGCAGCCAGTACTTCCTAAGTGATTCCTACGGACTCTGCCATCTTTTACTCATGCTCCAGACTACAATGTCAGCTAGCTTTGTTTGAACCTCACATTTACTATTGACAAACCTGACATAAACCAACTCTTGCTCTATAATACCCTTATCTGTTGACACGTCACTTAAAACACTTATAAATCGAGCATTTTCAACCTCTTTAAAACTCTCCTCCTTCAGAAATTCATTTTTTTTGTACACCACGCTGTTATTCTCATCAACCTTTCTGACGGTCTTTGCCATTTTTGTTTGAGTTGGATTTTCAAGTGCTTTCTCGTGTTCAACACAATTAACATGTTTACTACTCTTATTATGCCATTTCAGTGACTCACTTCTGTATTTTTCTTTGATGCCAATAACAAACGAGGATTTGGGATCAGACAGCCGAGGCAATTCTCTGCAGACTTTGCAATATGATGTGCCATCTTCCACATCATCCCAGTCAAATTCTTCAAGCAAAGTGTCTTTCACTTGCCCTTTTCGCTTTTTTATCGTATTCCTTTTGCTGCTGGCGTCTCTTTTCTAATTACAGTCGATAACTATCGCTTTTCTTCTGACTCACCACCTCCCTGCTTAAAAAAACTGTCTAATATCACTCGTTTTTCACTCGATGTAAATTTTCTATTTTCACTTTGGCGGCCGGTTTGTTCGTAGGTATATGTTCCCCCCAATTCAAGTTCGGACTTGAAGCGTTTGCCCCGGTTTTGTTTCTCGAGATTTCTGCGTCAAAGTTGATTTTATCTGCCTCATCAATGGCCCCCGCCCATTGGGCTTGACGAAATAGATGGGCTGCATGATTCTTCCACGCAGAGCTGAAACCGACCGCACACGGGTACTGGTTAACGGCTTAGAGGGTCTAAGAAGAATACAACAAAATAGACGTGGAGACAATGATCAGGAATCGATACAATCAACTCACAGCTCCCGTCAGAGACACCAAATGGAAAGAAACACTCACATGAAACAGACCCTAATGGAAGCAGCAATAGCGGAAAGCCAAAAGGACAGTTACTTTTCCACTTGTCTAAAGTAGAAGTAAAACAAAGCTCAGGAATCAATACAATAAACTTACTCCACCCATCAAAGACACCAAAGGGAAAGAAACACAAACATTAAGCGACCATACCATAATGGAAACCTAAACAAAGGAAGGCCATAAGGACAGTTACTTTCCCGCCATATGGCCATCACAAATAAAAAGACAAGTGATACACACAGTAAGTAACAAACAACAACATAAATAAATCGCCACAGAAGAACCGCCTTGGAACGGTCAGTGGAAAGATTTCCACTGGGGGCTTAAATCGATTTTACGTGGCCACAATCCTCGCCCTTACTTCCGTCGCGATTTAGACAAATGATTTGTTCAGTCCGCATGAAGGCCTCCTAACTCATCAGTGCAACATCTCCGTGAACACAAATAATAAAGAACCACAGAGGTGAGACAACGGTGAGGATTTGACAGCAAGAAACCACTGAAATGCAGGAGCAAAAGAAAACCAACAGTTAGACTCCGATGGGCCCGACCAGAGAGAGAGCATCAGGCACCAACCAACATTACCTTGAATTAGATCTCTCTAATTCTCAATAAGCCTTTACGTTGGAACCGTCATAGAATCTGAGGCCTGCCCCGCCGGTGTGCAATTAAAGAGGGAAGCAAAGTTGCCAACTGTGATTGGGTTAACTAACATGCATGCAGTCTGTCGTATAATAACCATGTTGTACCCAATCTTTTTATATCGCAGAATGATTTTACGAAATTGGGTGCTAAAGTCATTGCGGTTATATATTTTTCTGAATTTATGTACTAAGTCACCATAGCCTGCCCAGGCAAAGTGGTGCGAGTCGGACCGTCCATGCCTATAAACCCGATTGGTTTCATTCGGCAGCAGGGCTTGAGATGTCATTTCATCTCAGTGTCGGGTAAAATCCGACAAAATTGGAAGCAACGTCTCCAAAATGACCTATACAGTGTTGACAGGGACGTTAAACCTCAAATCAAACAAACAAACAAATCTGCCTCATCATACAAGACAGAACATGCGATTAATGCCCTATGTAACTATTTTGAGTTGTACATGCAGGTATAGAGAGCAAACAACTTGTGCGAAACCGCATTGGGACGAATCCACCTCGTCTCGATGTTCGCATAAACTAATGCGCATGCGCAATATTTATTTACAGTTTTCATTTCCGATTTTAGCCATACAATGCGGAAAAATATGGAATTCGTGCATTTTGCGTTAAAATATGGAATTCATGCATTTTGCATTAATTTTCATCGAGGAAAACTTACTCGTCCGGCAGGGCAAGTCAGTAACAATTTCCACTGGTCCTTACCGACCACCTACTCGTAAATACGAGCGGACGAGTGTAAATTTCGACGCCTGCGCTATATTGTCAAAGGGAGTTTTTGAATGACTTCTTTCTGAAAAAAAGAAAACAATTTTGAAGGAATGGTCCATGAGTGACCCTCTGACAATATTCCACTGAACATGATAGCCACCAGAAAAAAATGTATAACACTTAAAATGACTTACACTCCTAAATTGATTTTGAAATGTTCCTTGAGTCATTGTCAGCCTAAATTGTTCTTACTTTCCACTCCACCTTATATTACCTACCATAAGGATAAGGTGAGCGATTCAGGGCCATTTTGGCCCTCTTGTTATTTGAATTAAACTATTAAATTAATAGGACATTGTAGATTTGTTCAGATCAGCAAATATATAGCAACCTCAATTATGACGCTGAATGTGTTTGGGTTGGGAAGAACTGGGCCGACCCATCACCCTTGATAAGTGTTATTTATCATATGACGTCGCGTCTGAGAGTGTAATAACGCCATGTAATATTTTTGATAATCCACTAGTGGATTAAAAATGCAAATTAGGTAGATACGCCCCGTAACGTTACATGTACGACGTCCTTAACGACGTCGCGTTTACTAATGTCGGAATATTGACATTTTTGTAACCAATCATGAATAAAAAGCTCTGTCTCTGGTCGGGCTCATCGGAGTCTAACTGTTGGTTTTCTTTTGCTCCAGCATTTCAGTGGTTTCTTGCTGTCGAGTCCTAACCGTTGTCTCACCTCTGTGGTTCTTTGATTTTTGTGTTCACGGAGATGTTGCACTGATGAGTTAGGAGGCCTTCATGCGGACTGAACAAATTATTTGTCTAAATCGCGACGGAAGTAAGGGCGAGGATTGTGGCCACTTAAAATCGATTTAAGCCCCCCAGTGGAAATCTTCCACTGACCGTTCCAAGGCGGCTCTTCTGTGGCGATTTATTTATGTTATTGTTTGTTACTTACTGTGTGTATCACTTGTGTCTTTTAATTTTTGATGGCCATATGGCCATTTTGTGGAAAAGTAACTGTCCTTATGGCCTTCCTTTGTTTAGGTTTCCATTATGGTGTGGTCGCTTAATGTTTGTAATTCTTTCCCTTCGGTGTCTTTTATGGGTGGAGTAAGTTAATTGTATCAATTCCTGATCTTTGTTTTACTTCTACTTTAAATGTCATACGATAAATAGAATCTTGCATTCGTGCTCATGTATTATTGAATTTATTAAACTCATTGAGGAAAAAAGGATAAAATGCTCGCCAAAGCCTCCCATTTTATCCATTTTCCTCAAATCGTTTAATAAATTCAATAATACATGAACACTCATGTAAGATCCTCTATATAGCTATGTCATTTATGAGGCGTTAGACCATTCATCATCTAAAAATCCTCAAATACAAAATTTAATCGAAACACATCATGAAATTTCTAAAACACATCAAATCTTGTTTTGTTGGCTTCCGAGCCATATTGGCATTATCGGTAATGAGTATGCTGACAAGAAAGCGAAGGGATTTCTCAATCTTGATCCGTATATTTTTAAGATTCCTTTCATCTTGTCGGAATGGCGAATGGGACCGTGAAATAGATAACAAACTCCATGCTGGCGTCGGAACAAAATGCTCTCCTCCACAGTGGTCCAGGATAAACGCGACTGCGCATTGGCCATACTAGATTTACTCATTCTTATATTTTTAATGGTGATGATCGGCCTACTTGTGTAGGCTGGGATAAGCCTTTCACCATTCAACATATCTTAATTGACTGTGTTGACTTTTCACCGTCACGTAACTTATATTTCAAAGTTGAGACTATGCAACATTTGTTTCAAGATGTACCTGTTGATGATATGATTTTATTCTTAAAAGAAATAGGACTTTTTTTTATAAGATTTAACTGGTTCAGACTTTTATACATTATCATTCTGACTTTTTACATGTAATATTCTCATAATTCTGCATACAGTTTGCTCAGTAACCGTTTGACGCTATCAACATCATAACTGACTTAAGTATATAACACTTATCAGAGATGGGAAAGAAAAGGGCAAGCCCAGTTCTTCCCCACCCCACACTGATTCAACGTCATTATATACTTAACTGTAAAACACTCAACAGTTGTGGGGACGAAACGAACAGGCCCAGTTTTCCCCCACCTCAGACACCATTAACATCATAACTGACTTGAGTATATAACACTTATCAGAGATGGGGAAGAAAAGGGCCGGCCCAATTTTTCCCCACCTCAGACACCATTAACATCATAACTGACTTAAGTATATAACACTCATCAGGGGTTGGGAAGAAATAGACCGGCCCAGTTTTTTCCCATCCCATCCCGCAATTTTAGTCTAATGATCATCTTGACAATACCTAGGTTTAGTTCAAATAAGGGTCATGTGGGGCCAAAAAGTACGTCAGTAGATAAAATCATAGACAAACCTTGTTAGCACTCTAGAGAGGCAACAATGTTGGTGCAATCAAGTTTTGGTTCAATCATCATCAAACTTGCTCAGAATTGTCATCGTTTGGTAACAATGCCTTGGTCAGGAGGGGTATTTTAGTGCTAACAAGGTACCACTTTATTCATAAAATACCCCTCCTGGCTAAGGTATTGTTACAAAACGATGACAATTCTACTTCAGGTGAGCGACCCAGGGCCATCATGGCCCTCTTGTTTCCGCCCAAATGAGTATTTTCACATCAGTTAAATTAAATATTTTAATTGAAAACACTAAATAAAAGTGATGCATGTATTGACAACAAATCTTGTTTCCGCCCAAATGAGTATTTTCACATCAGTTAAATTAAATATTTTAATTGAAAACACTAAATAAAAGTGATGCATGTATTGACAACAAATGAAATCAATGAAATCTAAAAGGTGGGAGATTACTTGATAGGCCAATTCTTCTCTACTCCAGGTTGTTAATGTACTGGATGATTTATTTAATTCAATTATTCTCACCAAATTGTTGCTTTTTGATTTAAAGAAAAAACAAACAAACAAGAATTATTAGTAGACACAAATGTCGGGGTGGGGAAGAACAGGGCCGGCAGAGTTCTTCCCCACCCCCATTTTCTAAGTTCTATTCAGAATTTAGCACTGAAGATTTATTAGTTACAATATTTGTTTAAATAATACCAATTTATGTCTTAGAAAGCTAAGAAAATTTTTCACAGATACTGGAATTGGGATGCATATTTCATTATATCACCTTGTATTGTTGGGGCATGTTTGTTTCATTTGTGGTTTAACGTCTCCGTCAATACTGTATAGGTCATTTCGGAGACGCTGCTTCCATTTTTTTTTACTTTTACCCGACGTTGAGATGAAATGACATCTCAAGCCCTGCCGCCTAATGAAACCAATAGGGTTTATAAGCATGGACGGTCAGCCTCGAACCCCTTTGCCTGGCCAGGCTTAGATCCTCTAAGCGGTTTTCCTATACTCGTGTGCAGTCGGTTTCAGCTCTGCATGGAAGCATCATGCAGCCGATCTATTTCTTCAAGCCCCGATGGGAGGGGGCCAAATGTAGGGCATGTAACAAATTTTGCCATTCAAGCTATAAAGATCAAAACATTAAGAGCGGTTTCTTTACCCATTTTCAACAAATTGATAGGCATAAAAAAACTCCCATTTTGTGGGAAAGTAACTGTTCTTTTGGCTTTCCGCTATTGATGTTTCCATTAGGGTCTGTAGTTTCATGTTTTGGTTTATTTCCTATTTGTGTCTCTGATGGGAGCTGTGGGTTAATTGGGTCGATTCCTGTTCATTGCCTTCACTTCTATCTAACACCGATTTCTCACTTACCATGGCTATCGAACCGATTCTTGAGTCCCTGGTAAGATATAGTGGGGTATAATCTATGAAAAATTTCATTATGGAAAGGTATGGTGTATGTACTTATTAGAATCGCCTTGTTGAGGCGATCCTAAAGGCTACACATGGCATACCTTTATTTCATATAAGCATTAGTCCTCCTGACAAGCATTTATGAATAAAAGTCTAGTGCATGCAGCACGTGTGGTATGATCAGAAAAGAGCATTGAAAAGATTCTTACACTGAGTTATACCGTTATTGTATACGTTAAACTCCGGCCTATTAGGTTGTCTTTTATTTTCAAGAAACAACTCATGTCCTGCGCTTCATCATAGTGCGGGCTGTATATTCGAGTCTTTTGCGATCACGGCCACCGCCCATAGGGGCTTGAAGAAATATATGGGCTGCATGATGCTTCCACGCAGAGCTGAATCCGGCCCGCACACTAGTACTGGTAAACCGCTTAGAGGATCTAAGCCTGTCCAGGTACCGCGGTGCGAGTCGGACCGCCCATGCTAATAAACCCTATTGGTTTCATTGGGCGACAGGGCTTGAGATGTCATTTCATCTCAATGTCGGGTAAAAGTCCCACAAAATTTGGAAGCAACGTCTCCAAAATGACCTTTACAGTGTTGAGGGGGACTTTAAACCTCAAATCAAAAACAAAACTTTTGCGATCATTTATTCCACTGAAGAATTTTGAAAATCGATATGGATAGACGTTTACGGCCGCCATACTTGATGCTGATGATAATGCATTCTGGTAATGATCATCATCTTCATCATCATATTGACAAAGAAAATTATGATGATGAAGAAGACGACGATGATTATTTTGAGGATGATGATGCTGATAAAAAAGAAAATGAGGATGAAAATGATGATGACGATAACGAAGAAAACGATGACGATGTTGATGCTGATGATTATGAAGAATGACGATGGTATTGATATGGCTGTGGTGTTTGTGTTGTAAGTTGACAAGATTTAAGTGTCACTCGAGTAGCACTCATGAATGCAGTGCATTATTGATAATGTGAGTAACAATACAATTTTGCTCTAAGAATGTCCACCACAAAACTTCTTCATTGATGACATTAGTTGTGCTTTAGCGCAGCTCATCAGTTGTGTATGTAATTAAGGATACCATTGAAGCACGTCAATATTGATATTATAAGCCAATGACTATCCATTCTACATGTTAGAAGTGTCTGACCGTTGGCCATTAATAGCAACAATACTGTAATATTGTATTGTTGTTATTAATGTCCACCTTCGCGGGGCGATGACCCAGTCAGAAAAGCGGAGGAAAAATGACTTTAAATGATTGTCACAACTTATCCAAAATGTTTGAACCAATTTGAATCCGAAAAAAAATTGCTATTTACACACCCAACATTCTTTCCTGATATAAAGGGTACACTTGCACGCTGCCCGTATTTACATGGGATATTATGATTGAACATGATTGTTACAAAAATAATTGCCAGCGCAGGGCAAAACCTACAATAAGACGTGCGCCCAGCGAAGACACAGATCGGCCTGCGCATCCATATAATCTAGCCAGAGACTTCTCTTGTTGCATGGAGGAGCATTGGGCTCTTAACTATCCTTAGAGCGTACAACGAAGACTCTGATCAGACTGCGCGGATGCGCAGGCTGATCTGAGTTTTCGTTGGGCCACATGTCTAATTGTAGGTTTTGTCATGCGCTGGCTCAAATAATATCTAAAAGTTTTAATTATCGCAAATCAGTCTTCAAATTTCTATTCACACCTCGACAGAGAGCATATTGCACATTTCCCTATTTACATCAACATGATTAAAAATAATTCTCACAGAATGATTAAACGTACAGCAATCAGCTAGAATTTTCAACAATTGGCTATGTACAATCTAACTATCTTCAAAGTGTTGCTATTTAAGGTCTGTATGTAATCATGGATCCTATTGAAGTATGTCAACGTTGATATGATCAGTTAATGACTATCGATACTACATGGTAGAAGTGTCTGACCGTTGGCCATTAATAGCAACAATACTGTAATATTGTACGAGATATTGTTGTTATTAATGTATACCTCCGCGGGAAGATGACCACGTCAGACAAGCTGGGGAAAAATGATTAGCTTAACTTATCCAAAATGTTTGAACCAGCTTGAATTAAAATAAATTTGCTATTTACACACCCAGCATTCTTCACTGTTGTAAAGGGTACAATGGCACGCTGCCCGTATTTACATGGCATATAATGATTGTAACAAAAATTGAGAATGACAAAACCTTCTATAAGACACAGCCCAGCGAAGACACAGATCAGCCTGCGCATCCATACAATCTAACCAGGGACTTCTCTCTTGTTGCATGGAGGAGCATTGGGCCCTTAACTATCCTTAGAGCTCACAACGAAGACTCTGATCAGACTGCGCAGATACGCAGGCTGATCCGAGTCTTCGTTGGGCGCACGTCTTATTGTAGGTTTTGTCATGTGCTGACTCAAATAATTTCTAAATGTATTATCGCAAATCATTCTTCAAATTTCTGTTAACAGGTCGACAGAGAGCATTATTGCTCATTTCCCATATTTACATCAGGATATTTAAATACGTCTCACAAAATGATTAAACGTATAACAATTAGCTAGAATTTTCAACAACTGTGTACAATCTGGCTGTCTTTACAAAGTGTTATCATTATAGGTCTGTTCCAGTTCTTGACTTATATATTGATTTATTCTTTCATTCTGGTTTGCAATAAGTGATCTCCTGTTTATCTCATATAAACAATCCAAGTTATCCATTATCTGAGCAATGGGTTTTTCGCGCTTTATTCCTGCTGTCTCTGAATCCATTTTGGTGAAAGCCATCGTTCGTATACCACTCGGTCCACTTGGTAGAGCAGAAAGAAGTGCTGAAATTTATCTGGACACCATGGGCACTAATGTATTTATAAGTCAGTTAAGGCCCATCACTGTAAATCTGCCTTTTTCTCATATGATGTGTGGTTTACAGAGGGACTTGAATATCTGGATGTTATACGTATAGTCACAATATGATACTTTGCGTTAATAAGAGAAGTTGATTTTTGTAAAGTTTATGTGATCATCTCGTCAAAGTGCCTTTACCCTTATCCGTCCGCCTATGTTATTGTTTCCGAGGCAGAACGTCTATCTGTCTGTTCACCACATTATCCTCCCTTACCACTGCCTAGAATGCATCCGAATTTATTTCTTGGCTTCCTGACATGATGGAGGCATGCGAAACCCACATTATAGATGGCTCCACCTGAAGCGTGGGTATTTCCGATGGCGTGCCATGGACTGTACGCTTTACTTTTTATGTCCCCGGTAGCGATAGCGGGGACATATTGTTTTTGCCCTGTCTGTTTGTTTGTACGTGGACAACTTTAACGTTGGTCATAACTTTCGAACCGTTGGAGGTAGAGTATTCATATTTGGCATGAAGGTTCCTTCTGACACGACCTTCAGATTCATGCTAAAAAAATCAACCTGTGACCTTAACCTTTGACCAACTTAAAAGACAAAATAACATTGGTCATAACTTTTGAACCGCTTGAGATACAGCCTTCATATTTGGCATGTATGTTCCTTGTGACAAAAGCTTTACATTCATGCAAAAAAAAGTTTGTCCTGTGACCTTGACCTTTGACCTACATAAAAGAACGTTAACATCGGTCATAACTTTAGAACCGTTTGAGATGCAGCCTTAATATTTGGCATATAGGTTCCTTGTAACAAGAGCTTTACATTCATGCAAAAAATTTTGACCTGTGACCATGACCTTTGACCTACTTAAATATTTTTGTCATAACTTTCGAACCCTTTTGGATATGGCCTTCATATTTGGCATGTATATTCCTTGTAATAAGAGCTTCACATTAATGCAAATTTTTTTACCATGACGACCTTTGACCTACTTAAAAGAACAATTAAAATTGTTCATAACTTTTGAATCGTTTAAGATAAGAGGCTTATATTTGGCATGTAGGTTCCTTGCGACTAGAGCTTTACATTCATGCAAAAAATTTTGAACTGTGACCTTGACCTATGACTTACTTTAAAGAAAAAATATTATTGTCCATAACTTTCGAACCGTGTAAGATACAGCGTTCATATATGGAATGTAAGTTCTTTGTGCCAAGGGCTTCCCACTCAAACCAAAAATCTTTACCTGTGCCCTTAACTTAGACTGTGACCAACTTTGAAAAAAAATGACCATGCCCGGGGACAAGTTAGTGTTTCACAAACACATCTTGTTCATTGATAAACCTTGTTGTCTGACCGTTGGTCATTAATTGCAGCATTATATTTACACCGATGCTACAATTAATATTCAACTCCTCGGGACGATGACCCCGTCAGACTGGTGGAGGAAAAAGTGATTTAATGTGACTTTTGGTTTTCTGTTGTAACTGTTGGTTTTCTTTTGCTCCAGCATTTCAGTGGTTTCTTGCTGTCGAGTCCTCACCGTTGTCTCACCTCTGTGGTTCTTTGATTTCTGTGTTCACGGAGATGTTGCACTGATGAGTTAGGAGGCCTTCATGCGGACTGAACAATTTATTTGTATAAATCGCGACGGAAGTAAGGGCGAGGATTGTGGCCACGTAAAATCGATTTAAGCCCCCCAGTGGAAATCTTCCACTGACCGTTCCAAGGCGGCTCTTCTGTGGCGATTTATTTATGTTGTTGTATGTTACTTACTGTGTGTATCACTTGTGTCTTTTGGTTTTGGATGGCCATATGGCCATTTTGTGGGAAAGTAACTGTCCTTATGGCCTTCCTTTGTTTAGGTTTCCATTATGGTCTGGTCGCTTAATGTTTGTATTTCTTTCCCTTTGGTGTCTTTTATGGGTGGAGTAAGTTAATTGTATCAATTCCTGATCTTTGTTTTACTTCTACTTTACAATGATTGTTACAAGTTCAGAATTGAAACTGTCAATCACTCGGAATTACAAGTTTGAATTTAAATCACACCGTCAGACTGGTGGAGGAAAACGTGATTTTATGTGACTTACAATGATTGTTACAAGTTCAGAATTGAAACTGTCAATCACTCGGAATTACAAGTTTGAATTTAAATCACATCTAGGTTTTATATAGGAATTGAAACTGTCACAATCACTCGGAATTACAAGTTTGAATTTAAATCACATCTAGGCTTTTCATTTACATACCACAGTCTTTTTTCTGCATTCTATGACAGATACTCTTATTATTTAAACGCCAGTCTTTTTTTCTGTATTGATTGCTATCACAGTTTAGCTTATCATTTATATGCCACAGTCATTTCCCTGTATTGGTGGCTATCACAGCTAAGCTTATTATTTTGAGACACTTATTTGAAATAATAGTTTGTTTGTTTGTATTGGCTTTCAACGAACCAGTCAACACTATTTTAGGTCATTTTTAGTCGGTAAGTTTACCTAACACTTTTCCTGGGCAGGCTCCTACGTAAACGGTTAACAAGTACCGTGCACATTCTTTCGCAAGAAACTGACAACTGTCCTTCTTGAATCAGTGGTTGTGGGGTGGGACAGAGAGAATGACCGTAGAATAGATTTCATGATCAATCTCCACGAAAGAATGTTGCCGACCCCGACATGTATTGATCCTGATCACCAGTGAGACGCTTGAAATGATTGTTACAACTTATAAAGAACGTGCAAATCACCGAAAATCACAATTTATAATTAGAACTATGTACGCACTGACATCATGTTAGGGTTACAATATTTACACATATCTGTTCATCTTGACTTGTAACCATAGATTCCTCCAGATATCTTCCCAATAACTGATGCTGGCCTTGTAGGCTATCTCGCCTTCTTTGAGCTTTCCTTGCGTTTTTGTGTAGCGATAGCGTGGACATTGTTTTTCCCTGTCGGTTTGTTTGTCTGTACGTGGACAACTTTAACGTTGGTCATGACTTTTGAACCGTTTCAGATATAGCATTCATATTTAGTATGTAGGTTCCTGTGACAAGAGCTTCACATTCATGCAAACAAATTCGACCTGTGACCTGACCTTGATGTGTGACCAACTTTGAAAAAAAAGCCTTGCCCGGGGACATGTTCGTGTTTCACAAACACATCTTTCTTGTTTTTAATATGTTGTATAAGTACATGTCGAATTATCCAATGTCACAAATATTAAAGTTACTTTCCCATAGCCTTTCCTCAACACCTTCTGTAATTACACTCTGTACAGTCGCAGCAGGTATGGTGTCTCCACCGACATGCAGCTGACTTTTAACTTTACAAACGCTCGTTGCACGAAGTTAACTTTGTCTTAAGAAGCTCGATTGCCTTCTTTGTAGAAGGGCTGTAGTTGATCAGCCCTTTCGGTAAACAATCCATGTCATCTATTTTCTGAGCAGTGACCTCCTTGAGCGGTTTTTATACGCCCGTTTTTTTTAGAAACGGTCGTATTATGGTATGGGATTGGCGTCCGTCCGTCTGTCCGTCCGCCTGTCTGTAAACTTTTCGTTTCCAGATATTTTCTCATACATTTTTCATCCGATCAAGCTAAAACTTAGTAGATAGTAAGACAATGACCTGATGTGGCGCATATTTGAACATTTTTGTAAAATTCGTTTCCGGATAACTCCTACAGTTTTCATCCGATCAAGCTGAAACTTGACCTGGTGTAGCGCATATGGTTTCAAGGTTACGGTCTACCAAATATTCACAGTTATGCATCTTTGAAAATTTTTGTAAACTTTTTCATTTCCGGATAACTTCTACACTTTTCATCTGATCGAGCTGAAACTGAGTAGATGATTGAAAGACCATGATCTGATGTAGCGCAATTTTTTCGAGGTTATATTCCACCAAATATTTACAGAGTTATGCCCCTTTGAGTATTTCTGTAAATATTTCGTTTCCGGTTAACTCCTGCAATTTATATTCGATCAAGCTGAAACTTGATATATAGTAAGACCATATGTGGAGCAGTACATATTATAAGGGCCCCGCACTAGCTTCAGCTACTTTGCTGTTGTCCGTGTTTGTAACGCCTTAACCAAAACCGTAACGTCGGTCATAACTTCAAAAACATTTGCCCTACTCTCATGAAACTTCATACACATACAATCACAATACCTATACCTATATCCTGAAGGGCCTCTGTGGCCTATGGGTAAGAGCGCAGACCCTTAATCATTAGGTCTCTCACCGCTGTGGGTTCGAGCCTTGCTCGGGTCACATGTGAGTCGCCAAATTCTGCAACGTAAGGTCAGGTGTTTTTTTCCCCGGGTACTCCCGTTTTCGCCCACCTCTGATTAACGATCCGCTCGATATGAGTGAAATTATCTTGAAAGGGCCGTTAAACCAAAAAAAAAATACCTATATTCTGAGAAAAGGTATCCTTGTGCTTGTCTTGCCTTATCCAAAGAACTTAAGCTTTGTAATAACTTTGCCTTTCTCTCATAAAAATTCACAAAAATACGTACCATTACAAGACCTAAACTTGTCCTTGATCTTGTTTTGAGGTTATGGTTCAACAAGTAAATACAAACTTATGCCCTTTTGAAAGTTTCTGTAATCAATTTCGCCTGCAATTTAGAACCGATCAAGCTGAATCTTGGTTTATAGTTAAGACCAAGAATCGGAGCAGCGCATATTATTTCAAAGTTACAGTCCAACAAATATAGCGTTATGCCCCTTTGAAAATTCCTGTGAACATTTTGTTTATGGCTTAATCTTCCTGCAGTGAACATTTAATCAAGCTAAAAATTTATTTATACTTTGACCACAGTGGGGAGCTGCGCATATTGTTTTGAGGTTATAGCTTACCAGATATAAATAAAGTTATGCCCCTTTGCAAATTTCTGTAAGTATTCTGTTTGTGCAATTATGCAATTGATATCTGATATAACTGAAACTTCATATATAGTTAGATCATTATGTGGCACCGCGCTTATTGTTTTGAGGTTTCGGTCCACCAGAAATTAATCGAGTTATGGGCCTTTAAAAATATCTGTACATATTTTGTTTGTGGCTAACTTCTCCCGCAGTTAGCATTCGATCTAGCAAAATCTTGGTATTAAGTTTGACTGATGTGGAGCAGTGCATATGGTTTAGAGAGGGTGGTCCACCAAATATTTATGTAAGTATAACTTCAAATATATCTGTAGACATTTTCATTTCCGGCTAACTCCTACAATTTAGAGCCGATCAAGCTGAAACTAGATGTGTAGTTAGACCACGATATGGAGCAGTTCTTAGTGTTTCAAGGTTTCAGTCCATCAAATACTAACTTGATACGGACGTATAATGCCCCGCTTGCGGAGCTCTTGTTTCCTGCTGTCTCCCGAAGCCGCTGGTGTGGAAGCCATCGTTGGTATACAACTCGGTCGAATTGGTACAGCAGGGAGAAGAGTATTGAAATCCATCTGGCGACAATGGGCACTGGAGACTGCCTGCTCCTCGTTTTGCTGGAGTGGTGTTACTGCTGCCAAAGCAGCACGAAAAGCTTCAAACACTTTCTTTTGACATGCATCTGCACAGCGATGTGTTTGTAATTGAACTGTTCTATTCAAGCCGTCTACGTCTGCTTCCAAACGCTCTATTCTTTTTTAGAGATGCTTTCTCTCCTAGCGTCGGCATTCAGATTTATTTGCTGTTTCCCCATCTCTGTGGCAATAATTTTGGAGCATTGTTCCACCACCTGACAAAAGTCACTGTCATCGACTAAACTCATTTCTGAAAGAGAAGCACTAAGGTTGTAAAGATTCTTTCTGGATGTTCAGCTGTCTTGAATGCCCAATGAACTGAGAACAGATATACCTGAACAGAAATACCTTGACACAACTTTGTTCTTCTCATTGTTCCAAAACCTTAGCATTAAGTCCATCTGCTCCTCTTGAAATTTTATCAAAAGCTACAATATATCCTGCATTAGTATTCTTTATTTTGATTAAAAATCCTCCTTCAAAGCATTACGAAAACACGCCTATATGAATACATTGTAACCTTTATCGCCGAAAAAGCTAAAATTTTAAGATGAAAAATTGCGATATTTTTAGCTCACCTGTCACGTAGTGACGAGGTGAGCTTTTGGGATCACTTTTTGTCCGTCGTCCGTCGTGCGTGCGTGCGTCCGTCCGTGCGTGCGTGCGTCCGTAAACAATTTCAAATAAGTATATCTCTAATACCCCATGGCAAATCTTGATCAAATTTCATGTGAAGCATCATCAGGTAGGAGGAAAGCCTGCATAAGGTTTTTGGGCTGATCAGATTGGAATTCTGGTTGCCATGGCAACATATAGCTCCCATAGACTTACAATGGGAAAAAATTAAAATATCTTCTTCTCTGAAACCACAGGGCCCAGAGCTTAGATATTTAGCATGTATTAACAGCCACTGGTCACCTACATAATTCCTGCCAATCATGCCCCTGGGATCCAAATTGGCCACGCCCCGGGGCCCCTTCGCTCCCATAGACTCATAATGGAACAAAAAGCTTCAAAAATCTTCTTCTCGGAAACCACAGGGCCCAGAGCTTAGATATTTAGCATGTAGCAACGGCAAGTGGTCCCCTACATAATTCCTGCCAATCATGCCCCTGGGGTCCAAATAGGCCACGCCTCGGGGCCCTTTAGCTCCTATAGACTCATAATGGAAAAAAGCTTCAAAAATCTTCTTCTCTGAAACCACAGGGCCCAGAGCTTAGATATTTAGCATGTAGCAACGGCAAGTGGTCACCTACATAATTCCTGCCAATCATGCCCCTGGGGTCCAAATGGGCCATGCCTCGGCGGGCTATTAGCTCCTATAGACTCATAATGGAAAAAAGCTTCAAAAATCTTCTTCTCTGAAACCACAGGACCAAGAGCTGAGATATTTGGCATGTAGCAACGGCAAGTGGTCACCTATATAATTCCTGCCAATCATGCCCCCGGGATCCAAATTGGCCACACCCCGGGGCCCCTTAGCTCCCATAGACTCATAATGGAAAAAGCTTCAAAAATCTTCTTCTCTGAAACCACAGGGCCCAGAGCTTAGATATTTAGCATGTAGCAAAGGCCAGTGGTCACCTACATAATTCCTGCCAATCATGCCCCTTGGTTCCAAATGGGCGACGCCCCGGGGCCCCATTGCTCCCATAGACTCATAATGGAACAAAAAGCTTCAAAAATCTTCTTCTCTGAAACCACAGTGCCCAGAGCTAAGATATTTAGCATGTAGCAACAGCAAGTGGTCACCTACATAATTCCTGCCAATCATGCCCCTGGGGTCCAAATGAGCCACGCCCCGGGGCCCCTTAGCTCCAATAGACTCATAATAGAAAAAAAAGCTTCAAAACTCTTCTTCTCTGAAACCACAGGGCCCAGAGTTTAGATTTTTAGCATGTAGCAACGGCAATTGGTCACCTACATAATTCCTGCCAATTATGCCCCTGGGTTCCAAAAGGGCCACGCCCTGGGGCCCCTTAGCTCCCATAGACTCATAAATGAAAAAAGCTTCAAAAATCTTCTTCTCTGAAACCACAGGGCCCAGAGCTTAGATATTTAGCATGTAGCAACGGCCAGTGGTCATCTACATAATTCCTGCCAATCATGCCCCTGGGTTCCCCGGGGGATGCCCTGGGGCCCCTTCGCTCCCATAGACCCATAATGGAACAAAAAGCTTCAAAAATCTTCTTCTCGGAAACCACAGGGCCCAGAGCTTAGATATTTAGCATGTTGCAACGGCAAGTGGTCACCTACATAATTCCTGCCAATCATGCCCCTTGGTTCCAAATGGGCGCCGCCCCGGGGCACCATTGCTCCCATAGACTCATAATGGAACAAAAAGCTTCAAAAATCTTCTTCTCTGAAACCTGAGGGCCCAGAGCTGAGATATTTGGCAAGTAGCAACGGCAAGTGGTCACCTACATAATTCCTGCCAATCATGCCCCTGGGGTCCAAATTGCCCACACCCCAGGCCCTTAGCTCCCATAGACTCATAATGGAAAAAGAGCTTCAAATATCTTCTTCTCTGAAACCACAGGGCCCAGAGCTTAGATATTTTCCATGTAGCAACGGCCGGTGGTCACCTACATAATTCCTGCCAATCATGCCCCTGGGTTCCAAATGGGCGACGCCCCGGGGCCCCTTTGCTCCCATAGACTCATAATGGAACAAAAAGCTTTAAAAATCTTCTTCTCGGAAACCACAGGGCCCAGAGCTTAGATATTTAGCATGTAGCAACGGCCGGTGGTCACCTACATAATTCCTGCCAATCATGCCCCTGGGGTCCAAACGGGCCACGCCCCGGGACCCTTTAGCTCCTATAGACTCATAATGGAAAAAAGCTTCAAAAATCTTTTTTCTCTGAAACCACAGGGCCCAGAGCTGAGGTATTTGGCATGTAGCAACGGCAAGTGGTCACCTATATAAATCCTGCCAATCATGCCCCTAGGGTCCAAATGGGCCATGCCCCAGGGTCCCTTAGCTCCCATAGACTCATGATGGAAAAAAAAAAGCTTCAAAAATCTTCTTCTCTGAAACCACAGGGCCCAGAGTTTAGATATTTAGCATGTAGCAACGACAATTGGTCACCTACATAATTCCTGCCAATCATGCCCCTGGGTGTCAAATGGGCCATGCGCCGGGGCCCCTTTGCTCCCATAGACTCATTACGGAAAAAAGCTTAAAAAATCTTCTACTCTGAAACCACAGCGCCCAGAGCTTAGATATTTAGCATGTAGCAATGTCACGTGGTCACCTACATAAATCCTGCCAATCATACCCTTTGGGTCAAAATTGGCCAAGCCCCAGGGCTCTTTAGCTCCTATAGACTTATACTGGAAAAAACTTAAAAAAGATCTTTTTCTCCAAAACCATAAGGCACAGATTTTGTTTGATTTGAGGTTTTACATCCCCGTCAACACTGTATAGGTCATTTTGGAGATGTCTCTTCCAATTTTGTGGGACTTTTACCAGACATTGAGATGAAATTACATCTCAAGCCCTGTCGCCCAATGAAACCAGTAGGGTTTATAAGCATGGACACCGCTTTGCCTGAGCTTATATATTTAGTATGTAGCAATGTCTAGTGGTCTCCTACACTAATGATTTTCTGGTACACAGGTGAGCGATATAGGGCCATTGGGCCCTCTTGTTCTTATTTCTGCTCAAAATATAGAATGTGCGTACTCGTTAGAACCGCCTCATCGAGGCGGTTCTAACGAGTACCCACAATCTATATTTTAGGGAAGAAATAAGAAAAATAAGGTTTACCCTTGTAAACCCGAGTTTTACTATATGAAAGTGAGGTTCAAGGGGGTCAAATTATATAGGTACGTTTTCGTGATGGGATACAGCGACCCCACATCTTATAAGATATGAGCATTTGCTGAGACCACACCGATATTTATTGGTCATTATACTGTCACGAAACATTCATTGAAATAGTTTGTCATTTTTATCCCCCGACCGACTAGGTCCGGGGGATATAGCGATCAGCCTGGCGTCCGTCCGTCTGTCCGTCCGTCCGTAGACGCAACCTTGTGATGGCCATAACTCCTATACCCTTTGAGATTCATTGATGGTTCTTGGCACAATTGTTCACAAGACTGAGACAGCGTGTCATGCGCAAGAACCAGAACTCTGGATTGCGTACTTTTTGAGTTATCTCCCCTTTTAATAAAATAGACTGACTACTTTGTGATGGCTATAACTCCAATACCCTTTGAGGTATATTGATGGTACCTGGCACAGTTGTTCACAAGGCCGAGACGGTGTGTCATGCACAAGAACTATAACTCTGGGTGCCATGGTTTTTGAGTTATCTCCCCTTCCAATTATATAGAATCACTACCTTGTGATGGCCACATCTCCAATACTCTTTGATATATATTAATGATACTTGGTACAGTTGTACATGAGGTTAAGCAGGTGTGTCACGTTCAAGAACCACGACTCTGGGTGCCCTGGTTTTTTAATTATCTCCCCTGACAATATAACCTTGTGATGGCCATAACTCCAAAACCTTGCAGATCCCCACCCCTAAACCATATATATTATTGTTCCTTATGATAAGACACATTCATTGACACCAACCTGGGGGCCCCCGGATGCGCCGGGGCCTTGCCCCACCCCCTCCACTTCATTAAAAGCCCAATATCTCGGAAACCTTACAGATCCCCACCCCTAAACCATATATATTCTTGTTCCTTATGATAAGACACATTCAGTTACACTAACCTGGGGGCCCCGGGATGCGCCCGGGCCATGCCCCACTCCCTCCACAACATATAAAGCCATATATCTCAGAAACCGTTTAGACCCCCACCCCTAAATCATATATATTCTTGTTCTTTATGATAAGATGCATTCATTGACACCAATCTGATGGGCCCCCGGGATTCGCCGGGGCCTTGCCCCCACCCCTTCCACTTCATAAAAGGCCCAATATCTCGGAAACTTTACAGATCCCCACCCCTAAACCATGTATATAATTGTTCCTTACGATAAGCCACATTCAATGACACCAACCTGGAGGTCCCCTGGAATGGGTCAGGGCCCTGCCCCACCCCCTCCAATTTATAAAAGGCCATATATCTCAAAAACCATTCAGATCCCCACCCCAAAACCATATGTATTCTTGTTTCTTATGATAAGATGCATTTAGTGACACCAACCTTGGGGTCCCCTGGGAAGTGCCCGGCCCAAGCCCCACCCCCTCCACTTCAAAAAAGGCCCAATTTCTCAGAAACCGTTCAGATCCCCACCCCTAAACCATATATATTCTTGTTTCTGATGATAAGACGCATTCAGTGATACCAACCTAGGGGTCTCCTGGGATGCGCCATTGCCCCACCCCTCCACTTCATAAATGGCGATTTATCTCAGCAACCTTTCAGATCCCCACCCCAAAACCATATATAGTCTTGTTTCTTATGATAAGACGCATTCAGTTACACCAACCTGGGGGTCCTCTGGGATGTGCCCGAATCATGTCCAACCCCCTCCACTCCATAAAAGGCCCAAATTCTCAGAAACCGTTCAGATCCCCACCCCTTAGCCATATATATTTATGTTCTTTATGATTCAGTGATTCCAACCTAGGGGTCTTCAGGGGCGTGCTGAGGCCATGCCCCACCCCCCCCCCTTGCCACTTCATAAAAGGCGATAAATCTCAGAAACCTATCAGAATCCCTCCCCTAAACCATATATGTATTCTTGTTTTTTATGATAAAACGCATTCAGTGACACCAACCTGGGGGTCTCTTGGGATGTGCCCGGGCCATTCCCCATCCCCTCCACTTCATAAAAGGCCCAATATCTCAGAAACCGTTAAGACCCCCCCCCCCATAAACCATATATTTTCTTGTTCCTTATGATAAGATGCATTCAATGATATCAAATTGGGCTCTGTTGAATCATCTCCCACCCCTGCACTTCATAAAAGGCCTAATATTTCAGAGACAGAGTCCTCATGGAATGGGGGTTCATTTGGGAGACTTCATAACCAATAAAATAAAACCATACATGGCTGCCATTGGGCAGTGCCTGCCTGAGCTCTGGTGAGTATGGTGGCCCAAGGGCCTCTTGTTTAGTTATCTCCCCTGACAGTATAATCTTGTGATGGCCATAACTGCAATACTTTTGTGATATATTGCTTGTTTAATTCTGGTGCACTTTCTCTTGGTGAACAATCTTCTGAAGGCCATATTGGCTTTTGGTCGGGGGATTTGCCATCTCTTCTGATGGCTATTTTTAGCACTGGAAGCACAATAGTAATGTCTTCCAACTGTTCATGGCCCACAGAACTTCAGATTCTAGAACTTTATCATTTATCACAAATGTTGAGAGTGTGTTTCTATGTTTCAATTGTTCATGGCCCACAGAACTTCAGATTCTAGAACTTCATTATTTATCACAAATGTGGAGAGTGTGTTCCTTGGTACAGAACCTAGCTCTTTGCGTTGTTGTTATGTACTTGGCTGTACGGGTGCTGGTGGTGGAGGAAATACTAACATATGTATCGATGGGGCATTTATCTCCTCTTGACTGCTTGAACTAGCTGTACCACTGGGGTTTTGTAGAAAAGTCTGTCATTGGCAGTACCTCCTTCTTAATATTCGATGGACACAAATGACCCACAAAGGGGGTTGACCCGTCGTTTAATACGAAATAATCATACTTCTTAATGTTCACATTTAGTTGGACTCTAAGCTAATGTTTTTGTTTCCTTCTGGATGACTTGTTAATGTTCTTTTTTTCCCATATTGCCCAATTCAAACCTTACCCCGCATAGTACACGTCGTGCACGGCGATAAGAGGTGGGGTTTCTAAAACTTGGAGTCTTTCAACCATTCAGGCTGAAATTAAGTCTGCCGGCTACTCATCTTTAGACTAAGAGGCACTTTTAGAGTTCCAATACATATTTAAGCATTACAAACCATCTCCTCCACCCCCCCCCCCCCCCCACAAAAAAAAGCAGGGTGTCCCACAAGGTTGTATTCTCTCAACTACGCTATTTAACATTAAAATAAATGGTATTGTACAATGTTTGGACGACAAAACAGACTGTTTATTGAAGTTGATGATTTTTGTATATGTTACCGTTCAAAGAACATGAAAAAAATTGAACGAAAGTTCCAACAAAATTTAAAACGAATAGTAGAATGGACTGGTAAAAATGGTTTCAAGTTCTCAGAGTCGAAAACGCAGTGTGTTCATTTTTGTAAGCTACGGATGAAACACGACCATCCTTCCCTGTTTTATACGGATCACAAATTCCTGTTGTTGAAGAAGCCAAATTTCTTGGGGTCATATTTGATCTTTTATTCCCCATATTAAATATCTTAAAGCGAAATGCTTAAAAGCTCTGAATCTTTTGAAAGCTTTAGCTCATACAAATTGGGGAGCAGATCGGTACACTTTTTTTACATCTATACCGGTCCCTGATAAGATCTAAATTAGATTATGGGTCTGCTGTTTATTGTTCTGCCAGAAAGTCTTATTTAAAATCTTTGGATACTATCCATCACCAAGGCCCTCGTCTGGCTATGGGGGCCTTCCGTACTTCTCCAGTATTAAGCTTTTATGTGGAAGCAGGTGAACCATCTTTAACTTCACGCAGAGAGAAACTTTCTCTTCAGTATGCTTTCAAACTTGCTGCTAATCCATCTAACCCGACATTCAAATTTCATTTCCACCTGAATTTGAAGATAAGTATGAAACTAAACCCACAGCAGTCAAACCTTTTGGATTACGTATTTTACCACTGCTAGAAAATTCAGGTATCGACCCTATAATATTCAAACACACGAAACCGCAGAAGTTCCATCTTGGTGTATAAAAAAAACCTTTTTTCTGTTTGACTGACATGATGGCAAAAAAATCCGAATCAAATCCATTACTGCTCAAACAAAACTTTCAGGTACTGCAGTCACGTTACAATGATTTCCAGCAAGTCTATACTGATGGTTCCAAAGAAGGAGATAAAGTAGGTTGTGCGTATGTTTCTAAAGATACGCACCAAACCTTGCGCCTTCCAGATGCTTCATCTATTTTACAGCTGAAGCCAAGGCAATAGATCTAGCTTTAGATTTTATCAGTTCTTCAACAATTCAAAAAGCAATTATATTTTCTGATTCACTTTCTGTGCTTAAGGCTTTAGACCATTCATCATCCAAAAATCCTCAAATACAAAAATTGATCGAAAAACATCACTAAATTTCTAAAACTCATCAAATTTTGTTTAGTTGGCTTCCGAGCCATATTGGCATTGTCGGAAATGAGTACGCTGACAAGAAAGCAAAGGAATCGCTCGATCTTGATCCGTCTATTTTTAAAATTCCTTTTAATAATTTTAAACCATTTATCAACAGATACATCTTGGCGGAATGGCAAGGCGAATGGGATCGTGAAATAGATAACAAACTTCATGCCATTAAACCTGGCGTCGGAACAAAATGCTCTCCAGGAAAGAGGATGTAGTATTAACACGATTACGCATTGGCCATACTAGAGTTACTCACTCTTATATTTTAAATGGTGATAATCAGCCCACTTGTGTAGGCTGTGACCAGCCTTTCACTGTAAAACATATTTTATTTGACTGTGTTGACTTTTCACCCTCCCGTAACATATACTTCAAAGCTGACACTTTGCGACAATTGTTTCAAGATGTACCTGTTGTTATATTATTTTATTCTTAAAAGAAATTGGACTTTTTCATAAAATTTAACTGTTTCAGATTTTTATACATATCAAACTGACATTTTTACTTTTAGTATCCTCATAATTCTTCATGCCGTTTAGTCATTAACCGCTTGACGCTTATTACCCACAAAGAGGGTTGACGCGTCGTTAAATACGAAATCATCATCATCATCATCATCATACTGCCATTTTTTGTTTTTAGTATCCTCATAATTCTTCATGCCGTTTAGTCATTATGACCCACAAAGAGGGTTGACGCGTCGTTAAACACGAAATCATCATCATCAACCCCCCCCCCCCCCCAAAAAAAAAAAATGTGGCAGCAGAAAGGCTGTTAAGTAGACGTAATACAAAGATCAGGAATCGATACAATTAATTTACTCCACCCATCAAAGACACCAAAGGGAAAGAAACACAAACATTAAGCGACCAGACCATAATGGAAACCTAAACAAAGGAAGGCTTATGACAGTTACTTTTCCACAAAATTGCCATATGGCCATCCAAAATAAAAAGACACAAGTGATACACACAGTAAGTAACAAACAACAACATAAAGTCTGTAAAGTATGTATTATATGGCAATTTCAATTCAGATAATACGAATGTGTGTATCTAGCAACAATAATAAGTATTCAGTCTGGTATTCTGGTCGGGCCCATCGGAGTCTAACTTGGTTTTCTTTTGTTCCAGCATTTCAGTGGTTTCTTGCTGTCGAGTCCTCACCGTTGTCTCACCTCTGTGGTTCTTTGATTATTTGTGTTCACGGAGATGTTGCACTGATGAGTTAGGAGGCCTTCATGCGGACTGAACAAAGTATTTGTCTAAATCGCGACGGAAGTAAGGGCGAGGATTGTGGCCACGTAAAATCGATTTAAGCCCCCCAGTGGAAATCTTTCCACTGACCGTTCCGATGCGGTTCTTGTGTGGCGGTTTATTTATGTTGTTTGTTTGTTACTTACTGTGTGTATCACTTGTGGCTTTTTATTTTGGATGGCCATATGGCCATTATGTGGGACAGTAACTGTCTTTATGGCCTTCCTTTGTTATATTTCCATTATGGTCTGGTCGCTTCATGTTTGTGTTTCTTTCCCTTTGGTGTCTTTGATGGGTGGAGTAAGTTAATTGCATCGATTCCTGATCTTTGTTTTACTTCTGCTTTGTAGGAGTATTCATATTTTTGCAGATTTTACTGAGAAATAATAAGGTAGAAAATTGGGACCATTTCAGAACTTTCTAAAACTTCAAAGAAAGTCAGGCAATATGTTTGACAAACAACAGATTTTAAGACAGGGCATTTATGCTACCTCACAATATTTCTGTGAAAATTTTAGACCCAATAAAAGGCTACAGCCTATCAAATTATGACAATTTAGTATTCACTATTGCAAAATTATTGGGTTTGCCTTTACAGCCTGAATCCTGCTTCTTTAAAGTAATACCGGTTTCTTGTTATTCATTTTATTTTTGTTTGTGATGGGATGAACATTTTTTGATGAGTAAATATCATCAACTCAACCCAATATCTCCCTAGCCCTAAGCTGCCAACCATTCACTGTCAGTAGTTCAGGTGTTACCTTAATTTGAGTTTTATTAATGTTTTGTTCTGTCATGCCATGTGCTCGTGTTTTATGGTTCTTTTGAGCAGTTGAAAAAAAACAGAACAGATGTTTGTTTATTTTCTATTCTCCTGGTTGCAATCTATGACTGACAATAATGACTTTTCCAGAACTTTTGAGCCCCGTTGATGTTATGCAATGCTTTTGGTGATACAGCAATGAATAAAACCAAACCACAAGCAAGCCAAAGCTGAAAGTATAAGCCAGTAACACATAATTAGTCTACGAGAAAGCATCTGAAAATAAATGCATGTTAGCTGTCCGGCGGATCACTTCAAACTGTCAAATCCAGGTACCTAAAATAAAGGGCAGCTGAATAGACAAAGGGCGATTAGCCCTTCCGTTTTCTTATCTCAGAGGCAATTTAGAAACCATATACCCGGCAAAAAAAGTTCTGCACAAATGGGGTGTTTGCCAATGTATTGTACTCACATGTAGTATCTGTTTAAATATTACATATCGGTTTTTAGCTTACCCTTCTGGAAACAGTTTGCTTTAAACAGAATCAAAATCGCACAAGAAATGCTGAAGATTTTGGCTTGACAAGGCACCAGGGGTCGGCAGTCAAAAATGACAAAAGTATTGATTTTCAATGCGATCGTTTATTACTTGTCTGTCTGTTATACGCTTATAGGACGAAAGGCATTATTTTAATGGGTCTTTGGTTTTGGTAAAATGCTGCTCTTGTTGTTGTTGCTGTTACTACTGCTGCAGACGTTGCTTGTGATGTTCTGTTACCTGACTTTTGTAATATTGGTGCTGCATGCGATTTTAAGAGTGAATATTTCTGTCAAATGTCACCATCAAATTTCTTATCCAATAACATGCATGGAATTAAAAATTCTCACAAGGCTACATATCCAACTGCATTTTTTGCATGATTTTTTAAAGATGTTCATCATTTCATTAAATCAATTTTAATTGCCCATTATTAAGCGTTTGGTTACAACAATGGCGAATGCTACACCTTTCCGAGCTTTGAGAAAGCTAACTGATGAAGAAAGAGCCCGGGCGATTGGGCGTTTAGAGGCGGGTGCTCATCCGCAAGATGTTGCTAATCAGTTCAGCGTGCATCGAAACACTATTGAGCGCATTCGTCCGCGTCATCAAGCAACGGGGGCTGTTTCCGACCGACCCAGATCCGGACGACCGAGAGTTACCACCCATCGTGAAGACCGATACATTGCGGTAACTGTAGCAAGGCGGCGTTTTGTTGATGGTCCCAGCCTGGAGAGAATGTTGGGACAACGACGTGGGCCTGACGCACGTCGAATCTCGGTACAGACAGTCAGGAACAGAGTTCGAGCCTCGGGGTTCAAATCCAGAAAACCGGCTATGAAGCTGCAGCTTTCTCAACGACTAAGGGCTCTACGGCGCCAGTTTTGTGCACGACATGGCAGATTGATCAGACGGCAGTGGTCGGAAGTTTTTATTTCCGACGAGTCGATATTTTGTCTTCGGAAGATTGATGGTCGGATCAGAGTTTGGCGTCGCACTGGGGAGAGGCACCTTGAGCCTAATGTCCTACCAACAACAGCTTACAACGGCGACAGTGTAATGGTTTGGGCAGGTATCAGTTCTAATGGCAGAACTGCCCTTGTCGTGTTGCCCGGAAACTTGAATGGTCGTCGGTACATTGACGAAATTCTAAGACCTCATGTTGTACCGTATCTCAGACAGATTGGCCAGAACTCCATCTTCCAGGACGACCATGCGAGACCACATCGTGCCATGATTGCCGATGCTTTCCTGCAGCAGAATGGTGTGCAGAGACTTGAGTGGCCACCGATGTCCCCTGACTTGGCGTACATTGAACTTTTGTGGGATATTCAAGGTCGGGCTGAAAACAAACGGGTCAATCAACACACAATACATCCAGACTTGCAGAGACTTCTACTCCAAGAATGGGCTGTGATTCCTTAGCATCATATACAGAGACTGGTGAATTCCATGAGGAGGAAACTTGACGAGTGTCGTGTGATTCTTGGTGGCTATACCCATTACTGATTATTGAGTTACAGTTCAGTAACTGATTTTGTCATTTTTGACAACTTACGACAGCTTACGACAACTTACCCATGTGCCTTCGGAGAAGCATTATTTATGACTCAGTGATGATATGCTTGTTTTGATTTCTGTTTATTATCAGGATTGAATTAAATTTTCTTGTGGTGTAATTATTTTTTCTGTATATTTATGTTTTAGGCAAACAGGTCGAAAGAAACCCAGTTGTGCAGAACTTTTTTGTCGGGTATAGTTCAAGTTTCATCCAAAAAATTAAGAAAACTGCCCTAGTTATTTTCTGTAATTCATTATCAATCATGACTGGAATTGTAAAATTCCCTGACAGTTACCTGGTATTTTAGCAAAAATTCATTTTTCCCTGACACACCACAAAATTCCCTAACCTTGAAAAAAAATAAATTTCCCTGACGCGTATAAGACCTGGATTTGATGTCTTGACACACCACAAAATTCCCTGAAAATTCCCTAACCTTGAAAAATAAATAAAGTCCCCTTACATTTCCCTGACGCGTATGAGCCCTGGGTTTGATGTTTTTGTGCGTGCCTCCCTTTTTTGATGACTTGAGAGACCTTTATTTACTCGTTTCAACATGAAACGTCTAAGTCTGTGACCTTGACCTTTGGTCAGCAGCAGTAGCAGAATGATGTCAGCTATTCTGTATTCATCTAGTAGCATCAGTTACCACACATCAACAAACTAAATCTGATTTATTAATTTAATTTATTGAACAATTATCAAGTATATCCTGAAATTCCATGCAGTTTTTAATGATTCTACCAGACTCATTGAATAACAGGACAAACGGGAAACAAACAAACGTGTTATGGATACCATAGTGTCATGTACAACGTTTTAAGAATTACAAATCGAAATGACTATAACAGCAATAATCCATTGACCTTATTTTTTTCTTTTTATGTAGCAGTAACACCTCTTGAATATCAACATTTATGCAAACATGATAGGATTTCAAATATTATTAAACAAGATATGCAGGAAACACCAGTCTTATGGACAAATGGACGGGCAGAGTTTTGTTTCCCGGGGTCTTGAAGACACCCTTTGCAAACCTCTGCCAGTGGTGTAAGATAAGATGCTATCGTCATTGTTTACCCATTAGTCTTCGTGTTTTGATTTATTTTAGCGCCTATATGTTCTGAAAAAAAGTGTAATCCTTTGGAAGCAAGTTCTAAAACAGAAAACTGAAAATTGTGGTGTGTACAATATTTTTCTGAGCCAGACTAGCTAGTTTCAGCTAGTTAGGCCTCATCAATGGCCCTCAAATGTTTCCTTAATTCCGCAGTGAAATCGATGATCCCAAAGGACTAGACAATATAACCCACACTATGATGTAGGGCAGGGAGACTTTAGGACCGCCACAAAGTCCCTTAACACCAGCTGTGATGAAGTATCATGTTCTGAAAAAGGGGTATTGCTTTGAAAACAAGGTCTACAGCACATAACTAAAAACTAGGGAGAGTAAATGATTTTTCTGGGCCTGACCAGCTTATTTCGGCAATTAGACCTTATCATTGACCCTCAGATATTTCGAGAAATCGGCAAATTTGATGTTACTGTTAAGTAGGTCATCCAAGAATCATCATTTGAACAAATTATGATGGGCCTGAGTTCTCTCGGAGGTACAGGTCTCATTTGTTTCTGCAGGTGACTTAAAGCAGAGAAAAAGTCTGCACGACTCTCATTTCCACCGTACATTCATGTTTTCTAGTATCTTATTTGTTACTTGGCTTTGTGCCGTTGGTTCATGTTTCGTCTGTTTTAATGTGTGCCTCTGTGTAACTTTCTAAAGATGACTTGAGACGGCGGCGTTCTTAGATTGTTGCCTTCCCTTAGTGACCTTTTCTTACCAGTTTACTTTGTTCAATTTGGTAAGGTTAGCTTTCCGGGCTAGATATTGCTTATATCAAAAGTAACTAATTTATTTTCCCTTGTGAAACTTCCAATATCTCCATCTCCAAATTTGATCAGAATGCCCAACACAAAATCAGTCAAGATTTAGTGTTTCGCCAACACTGTTGTTTTACTGCTTCGGAGGTTTTTGAGCACTTAGCTCTATGTATATGAAAGTTCAATTTAAAAAAGCGCTTTCACACTTAGCAAATTCTTTGTGAATCTGTTTATTATTTTTTGTTTTCTTTCTCTCATACGATCAGAGCCCAGTTAAGCTGAATCGTATACGTATAGTCCTTCTGTCCCATTATTTTCAAAGTACAAATTCTTTGTGAATCTGTTTATTATTTTTTTGTTTTCTTTCTCTCATACGATCTGAGCCCAGTTGAGCTAAATCGTATACGTACAGTCCTGTCCCTTTATTCAAAGTATTTGTTTTGCTCATTCTTTGGCTTTTTCAAAATGGCAGCAACCGCGTTGGTACTGGAGTGTGTTGCGATATACTGCTTCAACTTTCCGACTGAGATCATTTTCTTACAAACGCAGCTTTTCCTTTCTGGTCTCTGAAAAATCTGGTAAACCGTTAGCAAGTATCCCCAGTGAGCATCTATGATCTTGGTAGGGCGGCCAGTAAACCAAAGCTGGGCAAGCTAAGTGTATAACCATCCCTCCACTAGTGAGTGGCACCTGCCCTGCTTGATCAGCTGGTAGGATATAATTGCAGTTGAATAATTCAAATGAACAGATGTTGACATAATGGTGAATTGAACTTATGTCCTCCTTATCTCCAACCGAAGGCACATCTGACCGAGCTACCAGGCCCAGGACAAGAATGTTCGAACAAACTAATGTAATCTATTTATCACGTGAACAAGTCAGTGAAATGAACACCCCCAGTCCCCACCTTAAATAGATATAACTTGGTATACATTATTTTTACCTATTTCTATTCCACCACATAGGTTGTAGGTACTCGTTAGAACCTCCTCAATGAGGCGGTTCTAACGAGCTCCCATAACCTTTTTTTAGTATAAATATGGAAAATATCACGGATTTTCTCCAGATGTGCAAAATGCACTATGTCGCACGGGTCTTTTAACGGAATGCAAATAATGGTTTTATGAAAACAATTTATTTAGGCACTTTCGTCACAATTTGCCGTTGCATTCGAAAGAAATACAAGAAAACCAATTATCCATGGTTATTTAATTGCAATAACATTTGCCGGGTTCCTCGAAAGGTATTTGAATACTCGGTCTAGGGGTCTCACGTTCAAACGGCTTCCTCGGGACACGGCAAATGTTAATGCATGAAAAGCCCATGGGTGATCCCTTTATTATCACATGGATCATGTTGAAAGTAAAAACACAGGATAAAAACGTCTGAGTGTGCTGCAATATACTTTATCATATGACGTCGCGTCTGAGAGTGTAATAACGCCGTGTAATAAATTCGTTAATCCACTAGGCGATTAAATATGCAAATTAGTTAGAAACACTCCGTAACGTTACACGCATGACGTTCTTAATGACGCCGCGTTTACTAATGGCGGGATAGAGACATTTCCGTTAAAAGTCGCGAATAAAATTCGTTTTAAATGTCATATGATATAAAGAATCTTGCACTCGTGCTCATGTATTATTGATTTTTTAAACTCGTTGAGGAAAAGGGATAAATCAGATGGCAAAAGCCTGCATAACTGAAGAAAATATTTAATCCCACTTTGTCATGTTTGCGGAACTTGGCAAATACCTCTGCGTGTAAGAAAATTAAACTGAGTTTGAGTAAACAGTATTTTTCAGACTTATGCTGAAAAATGTTGGTTGTGGGTACTCTTTAGGACCACCTCACGTGGCTACTCGCAAAACCGCCTCATTGAGGAAGTTTAAACAAGTACCCACATTCTAAGTTAGAAGCAGGAATAAGAAAAATATGGCAATTTCATGTGATAAAATTGTCAGTTTTGCATCTATGTAAGGAAGCATTTTATCAGTTACCCATTGGCCTGATAAAGATATGCTATCTCAGGACAAGTGAGCTTTATCACGTCAACGTGACATTGCAACTTTTACCGGACTACTAGAAAAAATGCTAAAAAAATGTTATTATTACTGGAAAAAATAATTACATGGAGAAAAATATTATAGGAAAACAAATGGTATGCTGATACAACATATATCGACTGCCGGAATGTTGAGACGCACTGAGGATCATCGATAATTAATCGTAAATTGCTAATGTAAGAGTGTACAAGGGATTAAACTGATAAATAGAATACCAAATTCGTGTCATTTGATATCAAGTTTATCAGGCAAGGCTTCGAGAACGCTTGTAGAATCGCGAGGCTTGCCGAGAGATTCTACATGCGTTTTTGAAGCCGAGCCAGATAAACGTGATACCAAATGACACGAATCTGGTATTCTATTTATCAGTTGATACCATTGTACGCTCTTACATTTTTGCCATTTTTCCCAGCAGTCCAGTTCTTTGAAGTGTAATGTCACATTGACCTGATAAAGCTCTCTTCTCCTGAGATAGCATATGTTTATCATGTCAATGCGCTACAATGCAATTAATATAGGGGGTGTCTGATAAAGCATTATACCACACGTGTTTCTCATATTCACTAATGCACATACTAATCTTACTCTTCCCTGGTGCATATTAAATGTTGTGGAATATGAAGTGCCCTGGCTCTATTAAAAAAAAAAACTAAACAAATGTGTGCTCTTCATATTTCAGTCAACAAAAAATCCCTGATCGGCTTTCTCTGATGGGAGCATCGATTCCTGATCATTGCCTTCACTTCTATATTCAATAACCGGCACACATTTGCCTTTGGGGATTAGCGATCAGCTCTAAGCCTGCCCAGGCAAAATGGTGCTTGCATATAAACCCTTTTGGTCTCATTAGGCGACAGGGCGTGAGATGTCATTTCACCTCAATGTCGGGTAGAAGTCCCACAAAATTGGGAGCAACGTCTCCACAATGACCTAAATAGTGTTGACGGCGACGTTAAACCCGAAATCAACCACACACTTAATGTAAGCCCGACAAGTCTGTGTGACAACTTTATGTTAGCAAACATAGTTACGTCCCTTGGACTGTACAGCACTCCAAGCAGAAAGGTTTACCCATTCAATGTGAGAGCGGTGCTTGTGTTTTACGTCCCACCAACAGCTAGAGGGGTTGTTGGGTGAGGCAAAGGCGACGTGTATCTTGCGTTACTGATATTGGATTACAGTTTAGCAAGGTCTGCTGTCCTTGCGCAGGTCGGAGGGGGGGGGGGGGGCGTTGGGAGTTCTTCTGTCTACACTTCTATTCATTTTCGTCTTTCTCCCCTGCCTCTCACTTTCTTTTCCTCTACTGTCTCCACTGTCTCAATTTCTAGGCCCCCGCCCATTGGAGCTTGAAGTAATAAATGGGCTGCATGATGCTTCCACGCAGAGCTAAAACCGACCCGCTCACAAGTACTGGTAAACCGCTTAGAGGATCTAAGCCTGTCCAGGCAAAGCGGTGCGAGTCGGTCCGTCCATGCTTATAAACCCTATTGGTTTCATTGGGCAGCAGGGATTGAGATGTAATTTCATCTCAATGCCGGGTAAAAGTCCCACAAAATTGGAAGCAACGTCTCAAAAATGACCTTTACAGTGTTTACGGGGACGTGAAACCTCAAATCAACCAAACAAACAAATTTCTCCCTTTCTCTGAGAGACGACACTAAATGATCCACAAGGGCTGACGTGTCGTTAAACACAAAGCTATCAATCAATCAAACCCATCAATAGCTAAGGTCATACGCAGACGGGACCTCAGTTTAAAGAATCATTCGAAAGTCTGGAAAAGCCAAGAATCGAACCCATGGCTCCTGGTTTATGAGACTAGTACAATAACCACTATACTTTAGAGGCTTCACTTCTATTTCAATGTGGTAGCAGTTTTCTTAAGCGTAAATTCTATCCCACCCCCCCCCCCCCCCCACGTAGACCAACACAGATACAGTCCTATATTAAGACATTAAGACCATCTTTGGGACTGTTCAAAAGTGGTCTTTAAGACCACTTTTGAACAGTTCCAAAGGTGGTCCCTGACCAGAGGACATTGTGTACAGAAAACACGAAGCCCTAGTAACTGCACCCTTGTTAATAAGCTTTTTAAAGCAGAATTAGTCTTAATTTTAGGTGGTCTTAATAGCGGAATTTCACTGAATTTATGCAAAGAGTGTAGATCCAGACAGGATGGCTCATCACGCACTGTCCCATAAAAAACTGTTTACAATTCTGTTGTTGCCGGCGACATTTCATCTAAACACCATGTTGGAAGCATGTCGGCCAAATACAGACAGTTGTGCGACCAGCGAAGACTCTGATCAGCTTGCGCATGAGCGCAATCTGATCAGAGTCCTCGCTGATCGTACGAACGTCCCACCCATCTGCTAAATTCATAAGGAGTCTGGACCTCGGTTTAAAGACTCTTCCGAAAATTTGGAGAAGCCCGGGATCGAACCCTCGACACATGGTGTATGGGGCTAGTAGCAAAATCACTACACCACGGAGGCTTCCAGCTACTATAACAGAAAATTGTTGCGATTCCGGGAGGATATCCAGTCTGATGTCCAGGCTGTGTCTTTGTTGGTCACAGTGATCTTAGTGTATAGTTTTCTTGTGTACTGACGTTCGTTAACATATGGGGAGAGTACAGTAGCGTATACATCTCCTCACAAACCAGAGGTCGTGGGATCGATTCCACACTTTTGGCTGAGTCGGTAAACCGATGTCGAGTCTACATATGACCTTAGTTCTTGGCTGGATGTAAAACTTCAACACACATACACAACAGCGTTTAAATAGGTTTATCTGTAGAACCAGGGCTGGAATCGTGGGTTGGACTTGGCAAACAGTGTGGATCCAGATCAGATGCCGCAGACTCCTACACTGTTTGTTTACAATACAGGAATTTTAGGGTCAGACGCCACAAAACGCAGGGTCTGATCATGGTGTACACGTTTTGTCTAAACACTATTTTCCAGGTTATTTTCACGGCCCCCGCCCATAGGGGCTTGAAGAAATATATGGGCTGCACAATGCTTCCACGCAGAGCTGAATCCGGCCCGCACACTAGTAGTGGTAAACCGCTTAGAGGATCTAAGCCTGTCCAGGAACCGCGGTGGGAGGCGGACGGTCCATGCTAATAAACCCTATTGGTTTCATTGGGCGACAGGGCTTGAGATGTCATTTCATCTCAATGTCGGGTAAAAGTCCCACAAAATTGGAAGCAACGTCTCCAAAATGACCTTTACAGTGTTGACGGGGACGTTAAACCTCAAATCAACCAACCAACCAGATTATTTTCCCAGAATGCAGTAGTACTCTCAGTGCTTTGATTATTAACCTTTACCACTCTGTAGTCTCATTCAGCTTCAGCAGACGACAAATTGTTGATATTTTTCCAGAAAACGGGACTTGACATCTCGTGCAAATTGTATGAGATGTCAAAGCCTGCTTTCCGGGAAAATTAGAAAAAAGTATATTTAAAAATGTCGTCTGCTGCTAAAATTGTTTGACAGGGCTATAAGGGAATACGCTTTCAGGTAAGTATTTCCTCCAGAGGGGATTAGGAAATCATGTCCGTGTGATTTTTTTTTTTTTTTTTTTTTTTTTTGGTTTGGGTTTTACGGCCCTTTCAAGATTATTTCACTCATATCGAGCCGATCGTTAATCAGAGGTGGACGAAAACCGGAGTACCCGGAGAAAAACCACCTGACCTTCCGTTGCAGAACCTTGCGTCTCACACGTGGCTCGAGCGAGGCTCGAACCTACGGCGGTGAGAGACCTAATGACTAAGAGTCAGCGCTCTTATCCACTAGGCCACGGAGGCCCGTCATGTCCGTGTAAAATAATGGCGTCCAACATGGTGTCAGAAATTACACATGTTGGGTAAAAATGATAACATCTTTCTTATTTCTGCTTTGAACATAGATTTTGGGTGCTCGTTAGAACCGACCCAATAAGGCGGTTCTAACGAGTACCAACAATCTACGTTTTTAAGCAAAGTAAGGCAGATAATGTATACCCTCGTAAACCCCACTTTTCTCTATATACAGTGGGGTTTAGAGGTGTCTTCGTTTCACGGACTTGTAATCATGATGGGAGGAGATTCTTTTCGAATGGTTGTGTTTGTTTGATTTGATGTTTAACGTCCCCGTCAACACTTTAAAGGTCATTTTGGAGACGTTGCTTCCAGTTTTGTAGGACTTTTACCCGACGTTGAGATGAAATGACTTCTCAAGCCCTGTCGCCCAATGAAACCAATAGGGTTTATAAGCATGGGCGGTCCGACTCGCACTGCTTTGCCTGGGCAGGCTTAGATCCTCGAAGCGGTTTATCGTGTGCGGTCGGATTCAGGTCTGCGTTGAAGCATCATGCAGCCCATTTATTTCTTCAAGCCGCAATGGGCGGGGGCCGCCTTTCCGAATGGTATGTTAAGAAAAGGAGTTATGATTAATATTTCGCTTTTTTGCCATGCACATATGTATTAAGCGTGCCTCGAAAGGAATACAAATATCAATACTCCACATAGCTTTTCTTTATTGAAAAAAGTGGTGGTTATAATTTATACAATGTATTCAAAATGCAACCTTGGACCAAAACTGTTTACATAAACATGTTCCACGATCCTTAAAGAACATTTCAACTTGATTTGACCGCGTTTTTGGAACATGGTCCAAGTGGCCAGTCTTGATAATCTTTCATACCCGAAGGTGGTTCGGCATATGATGAGATATAGTTGCAATACACTGCTCAAAACAATTAAAGGAGCAAACTTTTAAGCCTGTATAACAGCACAGCTTGGCAATTTTCAAACTCAAGGAAAGGCGCTATTTTAAAGTGAAATCTCTTGACAATTTTCATGCAAACGTCAAGAAGCAAGGTTCACTGTGAGCTACATCATGGATACCCTTATAAAACGGCTGAAAACGACGATCTGTTCCGATATTACTGAGTTTGGGTCAGAAACATGTCAATCCTTTGGTTATGAGTTATTTTGGGCTTCATAGTGACTTCATATGGTGTTAGGTGGTTCTTGGAAGAAGTTGAGGTCGCTCAATTGTCGCTTTGCTTGAAAGTGGGTACACCCAAAGGATCGTTGCTGAACGCTTTGCTGTATCGAGAAGTGTTGTTGCCAGGCTATGGAGACGCTACCAGGAGACGGGCGAGTGTACTAGACGAAAAGGGCAAGGCCGACACCGCATGACGTCACAAAGGGAAGAAATCTAGCTCTACGAAATCGGCAGTACACGGCCAGAAGGCTATAAATGGATTTCCAGCAAAGAATACCCGATCAAACAATTCGTAACAGGCTCCATGAAGGAGATCTGAGGGCCAGCCGTCTGGCAAGAGGGCCTATTCTCACCAGGCAACATCGTGCATGGCGATATGAGTTTGCCCAGGAACATCAGAACTTGCGATTGCAAGACTGGCGTACAGTTCTGTTCACGGATGAAAGCAGATTTCACCTGAGTGCATGTGATCGACGTGTTCGAGTCTGGAGACGACCCGGAGAACGATACGATGACCGCAACATTGTGGAAACAGACAGATATGAGGGGGGTGGGGGGGGCAGTGATGGTTTGGGTGGAAGTTCTTATGAAGGCCGAACGGATTTGTAAGTGATAAACGGAGGTACATTGACTGCATTACGGTATCGAGATGAAATTTTGGGTCCTAATGTGAGGCCTTTCGCTGTGGGGAAATGGGTGACAATTTCATTCTGATGCAGGATAATGCGCCCCATACTGCTAAAGAGTGCATTGATTACCTTACTCGTGAGACTATTGAAGTAATTGACTGGCCCGCACGTTCTCCTGGCTTAAACCGTGGGACATTCTTTACAGACGTATCTCACAGGGCGATCATCCACAAATGACTATTCAAGAACTCACAAACATTCTTAGACATGAGTGGGAAACACTAGCTTTACAAACTGTTCAAAATTTGGTTCGCAGCACGACTCGGTGATGCCAGGAGTGTTTGTGCTGCTCGAGGTGGTCATACACATTACTGACAGATAAAAGTGACTGATTTGCGCATGTCTATGACATTTGAAATAATCTGACGTAAAGATGGCGATTTCTCAAACATTTATGCAAAGTCTTCCTTAACAGGTTAGAAGCCTCTGTGGCGCAGTGGTTACATTACTCGCCTTGTAAACCAGGGGTCGCAGGATCGATCCCGGGCTTCTCCAGACTTTCAGATGTGTCTTTTAACCGAGGTCCCGTCTCCGTATGACCTTAGCTGTTAGTGAGACATAAAACTCAAACACTCACTCCTTAACAGGTTACAGGCCGTGATTTGCTAAACTTGCCATTAATATGTTTGCAGATAAAGTTATTCATCTTTCTGAACCGATATTTCATCGTCATTATCCAACATCTTTATACTATGAGGAATAGTGTGTTTGCTCCTTTAATTGTTTTGAGCGGTGTATTTGTCCTCCTGAACGTGTCATTAGAACGTTTGCGCTTCTGGTAAAAAGGCGTGTCATTAGAACGTTTGCGTTTCTGGTAAAAAGGCGTGTCATGAGAACGTTTGCGCTTCTGGTAAAAAGGCGTGTCATTAGAACGTTTGCGCTTCTGGTAAAAAGGCGTGTCATGAGAACGTTTGCGCTTCTGGTAAAAAGGCGTGTCATTAGAACGTTTGCGCTTCTGGTAAAAAGGCGTGTCATTAGAACGTTTGTTCTTCATGTATGATACATGTCGGTGAAACTTTGGTGCTTCTGGTAGCTACGTTTTAGGTTCTGGTAAGAGACATCGCGTTGCATATTTGCACCACGAGCCAAACGCGTGTCGTTTTAACGTTTGCACTTCTGTGAAAAAAGCGCGTCGTTGCAAATTTGTTTTTCCGGCCAATGGCGTGTCGTAGCGACGTTTACCCTTCTGGTTGAAGACGTGTGCTTGCAGGTATTGTGTTTTAAACGACTTTTGGTTGCTGCTTTTACATTCTGGTAAAGGTCGTACCCTTGCCACATTGCCGATTCTGGATCCGCCCCCGCCCATAGGGGCTTGAAGAAATATATGGGCTGCACGATGCTTCCACGCAGAGCTGAATCCGGCCCGCACACTAGTACTGGTAAACCGCTTAGAGGATCTAAGCCTGTCCAGGAACCGCGGTGCGAGGCGGACCGTCCATGTTAATAAACCCTATTGGTTTCATTGGGCGACAGGGCTTGAGATGTCATTTCATCTCAATGTCGGGTAAAAGTCCCACAAAATTGGAAGCAACGTCTCCAAAATGACCTTTACAGTGTTGACGGGGACGTTAAACCTCAAATCAAACAAACTGGTAAAAGACATGCCTTTGCAACGTTTGCGCTTCGGGTAAAAGGTTTGTCCTTGCATCGTTTGTGCTATCGGTTACAGGCTTGCGCTTCCGCTAATAGGCGTGACGTTGCTCTCGTGGTAAACATTATGTCATTACAACTTGAAGAAATAGATGAGCTGCATGATGCTTTCACGCAGAGCTGAAATCCGACCGCACACGAGTACTGGTAAACCGCTTACAGGATCTAAGGCGGTTGGACCGTCCGTGCTTATAAACCCTATAGGTTTCATTGGACGATAGGGATTGAGACGTCATTTCATCTCAATGTCGGGTAAAAGTCCCACAAAATTGAAAAGTACCTATACAGTGCTGATGGGGACGTTAATCCTCAAATCAAACAAACAAACATACAAAGCTTCTAGAAACAGGCGTGCTCCGCGCATCCCCTCCTCTAAGAAAAGGGGTTCTGCCTCGGGATCAAATTAATTGAAAGCGCCTATTTCCAGTCCTGTCATAATTAGTACGTTCTGGATTGTGATTTCGGTACAGTCTAAGTGTCCTCATGTTTGCAAAGGTATAAAAAAATGTACGCTGTTTAATTTCTTTTCACCGCTGAAAAAAGATGTATTATTCTCTGGGCGTTTTTAAAAATTCTTAACAATACATCCTTGATTTGGGAAATACGACACCCAAACCATGAAAGCTATTTAAAAAAGCGAGGCGCGCACAGCAAAAAGGTAGTTGATCTGGGTCCAGAGAAAGTCTACCTTTTGAGTTCTCCGAAAAATGAAGTTAAAGATCGGCTTTTGCGGCTGTTTAACCCTTTTGGTACCAAAATGGAATCTCCACCCCCCCACCTTATACATGACCGGAGTCCATGTCAAAATAAAGGGGTGTCAGGTTGTATTTCCTTCAAAATTTATTGGAAAAATAGCTGATCTTTTGTAAACAGTGTAGGCCCTGATCAGACGCCGCATTCTGCCAGGGTACCCGTTTTGGGGTTTGTGGTACAAAATGGGTTAATATGACACAAGACGTTCGGCTTTCTCGATGGAATAACTAGCGCCCCGTAGACCCCTTATACGCACAGCTAATGTTCAGGTCAGACCGCACATGTGCGCAGTCTGATCTGAGCCTTCGCTGGACGCACATGACACAGAAGGGTTTTTTATGTGATGCAGCTAAGATGGATCGGCCCGCGCCCATCGGGCCTTGAACACATATATGGGCTGCATGATGCTTCCACGCAGAGCTGAAACCGAGCCGCACACGAGTACTGGTAAACCGCCCAGATGATATAAGCCTGCCCAGGCAAAGCGGTGCGAGTCTGACCGTCCATGCTTATAAACCCTATTAGTTTCATTGGGCGGCAGGGCTTGAGATGTCATTTCATCTCAGTGTCGGGTAAAAGTCCCACAAAATTGGAAGCAACGTCTCCAAAATGACCTTTACAGTGTTGACGGGGTCGTTAAACCTCAAACAAAGCTAAGATGGATTCAGAAATTGCGGTTCACTTTTTTTTTTCTTTTTCAGCGTATGTTTGGTATGTCACTTTATTCTTAAACACAAAATCATTCGAAGTGTTCTTGTTAGAATTCAGGTTTTACGTCCCCGTCAACACTATTTAGGTCATTTTGGAGACGTTGCTTCTGCTACCCATCATTGAGATGAAATGACAGATAGGATTTACACGCCGAGACGGTCCGACTCGCACCTCGATTCGACTTGTAATGCACCTATTTATCTAAAATTTCTTTGCTGTTGCAACAATATTTAAGGTACATTTCTGAAAGTGGCGCATCGAGTGTTATTGTGTTCACAACAAATAAAGCCCTGTTTATGTTAATTCATATATGCGCAGTATTTCACTTTTTTCACGGCATGTACCCCTGGCGAAAAGCTGAAAACTATCTGGTTTCAGATTTGGTTGGATAGGAAAATTATGAATGCCTTGCAAATTGGGGCTCAGTGGCCGGATAGAAGTTTATACTAGAAATTGTTTATTGTGCTGGGATTTAACGACATGTCAACCCCTGGCGGCCCCCGCCCGTCGAGGCTTGAAGAAATAGATGGGCTGCATGATGCTTCCACGCAGAGCTGAAACCGACCCGCACACGAGTACTGGTATACCGCTTAGAGGATCTAAGCCTGCCCAGGCAAAGCGGTGCGAGTCGGCCCGTCCATGCTTATAAACCCTTTAGGTTTCATTTGGCGGCAAGGCTTGAGATGTCATTTCATCTCAACGTCGGGTAAAAGTCCCACAAAATAGGAAGCAGCTTCTCAAAAATGACCTTTACAGTGTTGACGGGGACGTTAAACCTCAAATCACTGAACAAACAATGTCAACCCTTGTGGGTAATATTGTGTCGTCTCCCAGAGAGAGGTAGAAGAGAGAGTAGAGGAGATGAAAGCCCCCATTACGATAACGCAACCGTGCAACAAAGCGCATTTCACATCCCCAAAATGGCTACTTTTCTGATGAAAATCTGTGATATTTTACTTATTGTTACTGCAAACATAGGTTGTGGGTGCACGTTAGAACCGCCTCATTGAGGCGGTTCTAACGAGAACCCACAACCTAGGTCTTGGTGCAGAAATAAGAAAAATAATGTATACCCCCCGTTAAGCCCAGTTTTCTCTATATAGAGTGGGGTTAAGGGGATGATCATTTCACGGACTTGTTCACGTGATGGAGAGATAGGGGAAGGAAGAGGAAAAATGAAAGAAAGAGAAGAAACAGAAACAGAAGAAATAATAACACCCTCCCCCCCCCCCAACCGCCCCCCCCCCCTCTTCCCTTTCCTGCTGCAAGGATAGCAGGCCTTGTCACACTGTTAGCCAATATTAGTTGGGCGCCCCGGTGACATAAGATACATAATCCTTCGCTTCACCTAACCACCGTAGTTTATACGAAGAAGATGTTTGCTCATTTCGGTTATCTACCCTTCTAAACGGCAAAAAGACTAAGAATGTAAACATAAACGCTAGAATCTCTCTCTCCCTCTCTCCCTCTCTCCCTCCCTCTGTCTCTCTCTCCCTCTCTCTCTCTCTCTTTCTCTTTCTCTCCCTCTCTCTCTCTCTCTCTCTCTCTCTCTCTCTCTCTCTCTTCATTTATGCTTCTCGACCCTACCTAACCAGTCGGAGTAACCCTGTACAGTTTACTGTTTCCTCAGTCTCTCTCTTATGGCAAGGGTTGGCGTGTCTTTAAACCCAAAACAATCAATTAATCCAAGTCCACGTAATGCATGCCCTGAATCCTGGAAAACCCCACTTAATACAGCCAAACCTATGTTTATAAGGATAAAAAGTATTTGTCTTTTCTGCTGGAAGACATAGATTGTGAGTATTCGTTATAACTGCCTCCAGCCTCAATAAGGCCGTTCTCACGAACACTCACAATCATGGGAACGGTTGTAACGAACACCCACAATCCATGATTGCAGCTGAGACAAAGAAAGTTGCACAACCTTTGTCTTCAAAAAGTATCAACTAACTCTTAGCTTTATGCAAAGCATGAAACATTAGGAAAACATGTCCGTGTGAAATAATGGCGTCCAACATGGTGTAAGAAACGACAAATTTTAGATTTTGTTTGTTTGTTTATATTGGAGTTTAACGGCCCAGTCAACACTATTTAAGGTCATTTTTGAGCCGATCAGTTAACCTATCTACACTTTTCCTTGGCAAGCTTATACGTAAGCGATTAACCAGTACAGTGCAAATTCTTTCGCTAGAAACTGACAACTGCCCTTCTTGAATCAGCAGAAGGGAGAGAGTGACCGTAGAAAAAATTTCATGATCAATCTCCACGAAAGAATGTTGCCGACCCCGGCAACTTTTAGGTAAAAATGATATTTTTCTTATTTCTGCTTTCAAAACAGACTGTGCCGCGGGATGCTCGTTAGAATCGCCGCATTCGCATCAATGAGGCGGTTCTAACGAGTGCCAACAATTTATGTTTTTTGAGCAAAAATGAGGCAGATAATGTATACCCCGTAAACCCCACTTTTCTCTATAAAGTGGGGTTGAGAGGGGTCTTCATTTCGCGGACTTGTTGTCGGGATGAAACTTTGAGACCCAAAAGGTAGAAATCTTTGCTTAATCGGCGAAGATGAAGGAATAATGCCCCTGCATCAAATATACTTAATATAATAACAATTTTAACCCATTTTGAACCGGAAACCCCCAAAACGGGTACCCTGGCAAACAGTGCAGGCCCAGATCAGACGCCGCTTTTGTGGCGTCTGATCAGGGCCTACACTGTTTGCAGAAAGTTAAACCATTTTCCAAGTAAATTTTGAAGAAAACACAACCTGACACCCCTTAATTTTTACATGGACTCGTGCTATATTCCTCTTGGTACAAAAAGGGTTAAACATAACATGTATCCCTTCGTTCCGATTGTACCTACCGAATTCACCCAGATATTGTCAAATGCTCTTCTGGCATGATTGGTATGTTTTTAGCCATGTTGTCCGTTCTAAATCATGTTAACAAGTCCGTGCAAAGAAGAACCCTCTAGATCCTACATTTTTTATGGAGAAAACAGAGATTTACTGGGGTATACATAATTTTTCTCATTTCTACTCCAGGAAGTAGGTTGTGGGCAGCCAGTGAGGCGGTTCTAACGAGCACCCATAGCCTATTTTTGAAGTACAGTAAAGTTCCGCTATTAAGACCACCTAAAATTATGACTAAATCTGATTTTAAATGCTAATTGAGAAGGTTCAGGCATTCTTTCTTTGTGTTTTCTACACCTAGTGTTTCCTATTAAGAGACAAACTTTGGGACTGTTCAAAAGTGGTCTTAAAGACCACTTTTGAACAGTCACAAAGGTGGTCTTAATATAGGAATTTTACTGTATAAATAAGAATAATATCACAGAATTTAATCAGAAAATTAACCGTTTTTGTGGAGATATGAAAGAATGTACTCTGTCATTGTAATGGTAAGGATTACCTGAAGATCTCTGACAGAGAGTCATCCTAAGACATCCCTGTAAGATAAAATTAAGGTCTTTCTCGCATACTCTGCACAAGACCTGTATATAGACTAAACACTCATCCACTGCAGCCCATGTTACCAACCAATATGAAGCAATGGAAAATAGCGAAACATCCCCAGAAAATTTCACTCTAATTTCGGAATGATACAGTGCATGAGGAAGCGCGTGATAAAACTTAACAATAAGACTCAAGCGAGCTGCGAAGACTTATATTAGCCTGGCCCTGTGCATCCGCACAGTCTTGCATGGGCCATCTCCGATCGCATGTAGCTTTTACAGCCTACTGGCAATCAACAGGCAGATGAACGACTGTTCTTATTAAAGTGATATCACGAAAACACGCCTATAATTCTGACCCTCTTGTCCCCACCTTTATACAGTAGAACTTCGATGGCTCGAACACCGATGGCTCGTTTACCATGGCTGAGTCGAACCCGTTCTTGAGTCCCTAGAGAATTTCTCTACGTAAGATATAGGGCGGGTAAAATTTAGGATATTTTTATCTTTTATCTTGCAAATTTATGCTGTGTGTACTCATTAGAATCTCCTCAATGAGGCGATTCTAATGAGTACACACAGCATACATTTATATCATAGATCACCGAATCGAAGTCCCAAAATTATCCCAGTTTTACCTGCTGGCAGTAGCCATCTGTGTCTCGAACTACCCCTGTCTCGAACAGATTTTCGTGGTCCCAAAGGGGTTCGAGCCACTGAAGTTCGACTGTATAGTAAAACTGGGAATTGCAAAAGGGTAAACCTTATTCTTAGTTCTGCTGTAAAATAATTGTGGATACTCGTAAGAACCGCCTCATGGAGGCAATTCTAACGAGTGCCCACAGTAATAGCACCATTTTTCATCTTAAAATTTTCGTTTTCTCGGCAGTAAAATTTACAATGTATGCGTAAATGCGTATTTTCGTTGTGGTATAGAACATGTGAACAGGCTGGTCTAAGTCTTTGTCCGTCACACATGTCTTATTGTAGGTTTTTGTCGTGCCGCGGCCTATACATGTTATCCCCAGAAATAAAACAAAACTCAGGAATGTTTCCAGAATCGTTAGAGGCCATCCGGAGATGTCTACGGAGGAGTCTTTGTGGCTGTCAAAAGAGAACTGATCTGTACAGAAATACCGGTGTTGGACACCAACTGTGTAAATTGAACATTATTGGATGTCGGACTTTGTACCTAGGTCATCAAATCAGATTGACCCAGAATATCTTGAGGCATTCAATTCATCCTTGTCAAGGATAATGTTAAATGCAGATACTCATAGTTTGGTCGGTGGAGACTTCAGTTCTGTAGACATTGAATGGGGCAATATGCAGGTACCCCATGGGGTGCCAAAAAGACAAACACCGCAACGACTTTTGGGCATCATAAAAGAACATTGCTTGGCCCAAGTAGTAAACATACCCACCCATGAAGAAAAGACCCTTGATCTTTTATTTACAAATTCTCCATCCCCAATTAGTCGAGGTGAGGGGATACCCCAGATCGGCAAGGCGGGTTATGATATAGTCCATATGTGTTTGATTTGAGGTTTAACGTCCCCGTCATCACTGTAAAGGTCATTTTGGAGACGTTGCTTCCAATTTTGTGGGACTTCTACCCGACATTGAGATAAAAATGACTTCTTAAGCCATGCCGCCCAATGAAACCAGCAGCTCGATGAACATGTTTGCGATGGCGAAATAAGAGTGGCGTCGGTGACATGCTTAACGAGTTGGAGTGGCCCGTCCCTTAAGGCCCGTCGTGTGCAATCCTCTTTAACCTTCTTTTATAAGATACAGTCTGGTATAGAGTCACTAGATAAGATAAATACTTGACCCCTGCGACAGCTTCAACCCAAACAAGGGCATCAAAAGTAAATAACATACAGTATAATAGGTACCAGGTCTTTATGATGCCTTAAAGTACTCTTTATCCAGAACTTTTCATCGGCGGAATAGTCTTCCCTCGTCTGCTGTAGATGCCAAGACCACAGAGGAGTTCAAAGCCCGTACAGTATAGATTGGGACTCAAGAGGTATGCGTTTTAGTATAACTCTGCTAAAGGACTCATCCTAGGTAGGTAGGTAGGTAGGTAGTTAGGAGCAGGTTCAATCCGCCAAATATCTCTGACGATCTTGATTGGAGTCATCATATTGCGGAGACGTAATTTGGTTTTGCATCTAGGCAGACAAAGGATGTTGCATATAAAACATTTTGTTCGCCGCCAACTTGAATATACATCACCCATTTGGCATCCCAATGTTAAAACTCAGATTCAGAAAGTTGAGAAATGAGAAAGTTCGGATGACAGCAGCTCGATGAACAGGTAGGTAGGTAGGTGGGTACAAGACAACTATGCCCCCGCCACCAGCACTGATATCCAGTTATCAATTTAATACCATCTATCCCGCACAATTTTAATACCAATAATCCCGCACGTTCTGCATTTCCCTTATGCATTAGCGTCATTTTGCTATTCACCATATTTGCATTATTTGCTGGCTCCAAGCCTGCACATTGTCAATTTTGGAAAAAACCAGGTAACCAGACCCCCTGACCTTTCAAGGTCAGGGGGGCCTTTCAAGGTCAGGGGGGTTTGGTTATCTGTTTTTCCAACACTGATAACCTTCAGACTAGGAATCAGCAGATAATGCAAATAAGGTGAATTGTCCACGTGGCTTTCACTGGGCAATAAGTTAACCAATTCAGTACCAAACTCCAGAAATAAGAAAAATAAAGTTTACCCCTGTGAACACCAGTTTTGCTAAATAAAAGTTGGGTTCAAAGGGGCCAGAATTACATTGGCGTGTTTTCGTGATGTGAAGTGTTAAGGGTGCATTATTGAGCTATCTGGAAAAAATGCTTCCAAAAATAAAATACATATAGCCGGTATTTTTCTTTAAAACAGTACAAATGAATGCATTTTATGCAAAAATGCGAACAATTATGATGACAGGTAAATGAGTTTGAGAGGGATTCCCTAACTAGGTTTCGAACACTAGTTAGATCTATTTTTAGTTCGTGACAAAAATAGAATCCCCATATATGACGTTATGCGACGTTCATTTTTGGCCTTGTTTGCTTTGGCCATGCATGAATCGGAAAAAAATATGACGCTGAAAACCATGCCATAAGTAACGACACTCAGAGACGATACTGTCGCCATGTATGTGTAAAGTGACAGATTTATTTTTAGAACAGAAATTCCGATTACATGTTCAGAGCAAAGGGTAAACACGAATGAAAACGACCATTTTCACAAAGTTCTGAAGCTGTATTTGGCTCCAAAAGTGTACACATGACAAAGGAGTATGCATTGAAGATAAAAACCAGAAAAAAAATTGAGACCCGGTAGCTCAATAATGCACCTTTAAACGAAACAGTCTAAGTTCAAATTCCATAGCATTTTCCCAGCCTTCTCTCTCAGTGTTTTCAACGAAGTTTGCAATAGTGCCGAAAAGGATTGTGGGTACTCGTTAGAACCGCCTCAACTTCAGTGTTTTACTGTATTTTACCACTATTTAACCCTTTTTGTACCAAATGGAATCTTCCTCCTTATATATAGCAGGAGTCCATTTCGAAATTTAGGGGTGTCAGGTTCTACAAAATTAATTAGGAAAATGGCTGAACTTTTAGCAAACAGTGGAGGCCCAGATCAGGCGATTTGACCATCAAAAAATATTTATCAGGGAAGCGAATTACGTTGTTATGACAACGCGTGCACCTCTTAGTCTATAGACGGACATGTTCATGTCCGTATTATTTTTTTTATTATTATTTTTATTTTGTTTGATTTGAGGTTTAACGTCAACACTGTATAGATAATTTTGGAGACGTTGCTTCCAATTTTGTGGGACTTTTTACCGACATCGAGATGAAATGACATCTCAAGCCCTGTCGCCCAATGAAATCAACAGGGTTTATAAGCATGGACGGTCAGACTCGCACCACTTTGCCTGGGCAGGCTTAGATCCTCTAAGCCGTTTTCCAGCTAGTATACTCGTGTGCGGTCGGTTTCAGCTATGCGTGAAAGCATCATGCAGCCCATCTGTTTCTTCAAGCCCCGATGATGGTAAATAAGTGGATAAATGTGACGTTACGGTCTGGGTCTATGTGACGTCACTATTTTCACAAGCCTGGTTCTGCGTTACATCTGCCTGCTTTCTAACACTGCTCAAATGCTTAAGTTCGGAGCCAGCAAGGATGGTGATACAGGAATCGGAAAGCGCGGATAGGGTGATACGGGATTCTGTTTGTGTCAAACGACGGTGTTTTGTTAGTACATATATATAATAAATAGAGGATCTTACACGAGTGGTCATTTCATATCATATTTATGGAACGAGCCTTCGGCGAGTTTCATAAATTTCATATGAAATGACCACGAGTGTCACGAGTGGTCATTTCATATCATATTTATGAAACGAGCCTTCGGCGAGTTTCATAAATTTCACATGAAATGACCACGAGTGTAAGATTCTGTTAATCATATGACCACTTTAAATTGGATTTTATCGCCTTTGAATTTGACAATTTTGCCACAAAAAATGCATTGTTGACATGGACGTCGTCATGACGTTACTTAATCCCGCCAAAGTGTTATTACGCGTGTGGTCATACGATTTTTATTACACGACGTTATCCGCTGCTTATCGACGACGTCATATAATAAATGTTATTTATTTAACATTCATTGAAGTATGAACCCAGCAGGCACACGTCGCTAGGGCAACGTCAAATCAACGCCGGTGCAACGTCATGACGTTGCACCGACGTAGATGCGATGTTTCATAAGCGTCGTGACGTTGCGCCGACGTTGACGTGACGTCGCAATTACGATATATGCCTGCTGAGAACAACATGAGGTCACGAGCAAAGTTCAAGTTCGGGGTTCACTTACTTTGTTCGTGACCCGATTTTGTTCATGAACGTTAAATTCCTAAAAATGACAGATACGTTAATGTTTGCCCTGGTACCCGTTTTGGGGTTTCCGGTACTAAATTGGTTAAAACGTGCAACATTACGAGTTATTAACATGAGACCATATTCCCCGTCTGAAAGCGATATTTGCCCGAGCCGCCAAGAATCAAAATAACGAATTTGTTATACTGTAAAGCATTTTGAAGACATTTTGTACATTGCTGCATGCCCATCGGGGCTTGAATATATAGACTGGGCTGCATGATGCTTCCATGTGCACGCAGAGCTGAAACCGACCGCACACGAGTACTGGTAAACCGGTTAGAAGACCTAAGCCTGCCCAGGCAAAGTGGTGCTAGTTGGACTGTTTGTTTGTTTGTTTGTTTGATTTGAGGTTTAACGTCCCCGTCAACACTGTAAAGGTTGGAGACGTTGCTTCCAATTTTGTGGGACTTTTACCCGATATTGAGATGAAATGACTTCTCAAGCCCTGTCGCCCAATGAAACCAATAGGGTTTATTAGCATGGACGGTCCGCCCACCTAGTTGGACCGTCCATGTATATAAACCCTATTGGTTTCATTGGGTGGCAGGGCTTGGGATGTCATTTCATCTCAGTCTCGGGTAAAAGACCCAAAAAACAAGAGGCCCATGGGCCACTATGCTCACCAGAGCTCAGGTGGGCACTGCCCATCCTGCCCAATGGCAGCCATGTATTTTAACATGATATCATTTTAATCCACCAAATGAACCCCCATGTCCAAATGAGCACCCATGTGGACTCAGCATCTGAAAAATTAGGCCTTTTATGAAGTAGAGGGGGTGGGGCATGGACCCAATGGAGCCCTGGTTGGTATCACTAAATGCCTCTTATCATAAGAAACAAAAATATATATGGTTTAGCAGTGGGGATCTGTAAGGCCTCTTTAACAGTTGAGGGGTTGGGGCATGCCCTGTTGATCCCAGGAAAGCCCAAACTGTTGTCCATAAATGTGTCTTATCATAAGGACCAAGTATATATATGGTTCAGTGCTGGGAATCTGACCGGTTTCAGAGATTTGAGGCCCTTTTATGAAATAGGAATGGCCCCTGCGGACCCCGCTACAGTAGGTGTGCTAATAATAAGGAACAAGAACATATATGATTATGGGGTGGGGATTTGAATGGTTTCTGAAATATAAAGCCTTTTATGAAATGGAAGGGCGGGGCACATTGCCTCAGCACAAAGAGGCCTCCAGGTTGGTATGATTGAACGAGTCTTATCATAAGGAACAAGTATATGGTTTAGGGGTGGGGATCTGAACTATTTCTGATATATATGGCTTTTAATGAAGTAAAGCGGTGTGGCATGGCCTGGGCGTGCCCCGGGGACTCCCAAGCTGGTGTCACTGAATGCGTCTTATTATAAGAAAGATGAATATATATGGTTTAGGGTGGGGCTAAGAACATTCTCTGAGATATAAGGCCTTATGTGAAGTGGAGGGGTGGGGCAAGGCCCAGGGAGACTCCCAGGTTGGTGTCAATGAATGTGTCTTATCATAAGGAACAAGACTATATATGGTTAAGGGGTGGCCATCTGTAGGGTTTCCGAGATATTGTGAAATGGAGGGGGTGGGGCATGGCCCCAGCATATCCCTGGGAACCCCCAGGTTGGTGTTACTGAATGCGTCTTATCATAATGAACAAGAATATATATGGTTTAGGGGTGGGGATCTGAACAGTTTCTGAAATATATGGCCTTTTTTGAAGTGGAGGGGTGGGGCAAGGCCCCAGCGCGTCTTTGAGGACCCCCAGGTTGGTGTCAATGAATGTGTCTTATCATAAGAAGCAAGCATATATATGGTTTATGGGCGGGGATCTGTAAGGTTTCCGAGATATTGGGCCTTTTATCAAATGGAGGGGGTGGGGCATGGCCCCGGTGCATCCAGGGGACTCCCAGGTTGATGTCACTGAATGGGTCTTATCAAAAGGAACAAGAATATATATGGTTTAGGGGTGGGAATCTGAATGGTTTCCGAGATATTGGGCCTTTTATAAAGTTGAGGGGGTGGGGCCTGACCTGTGCGCATTCCTGACGACCCCCAGCTTGGTGTTACTGAATGCGTCTTATCAATAGGAACAAGAATATATATGGTTTAGGGGTGGGGATCTGAACAGTTTCTGAGATATATGGCCTTTTGTGAAGTGGAGGGGTGGGGCAAGGCCCCAGCGCATCTCTGAGGACCCCCAGGTTGGTGTCAATGAATGTGTCTTATCATAAGAAGCACGCATATATATGGTTTAGGGGCGGGGATCTGTAAGGTTTCCGAGATATTGGGCCTTTTATGAAATGGAGGGGGTGGGGCATGGCCCCGGCGCATCCAGGGGACTCCCAGGTTGATGTCACCGAATGGGTCTTATCATAAGGAACAAGAATATATATGGTTTAGGGGTTGGGATCTGAATGGTTTCCGAGATATTGGGCCTTTTATTAAGTGGAGGGGGTGGGGCATGACCTCGGCGCATCCCTGAGGACCCCAAGGTTGGTGTTACTAAATGCGTCTTATCAATAGGAACAAGAATATATATGGTTTAGGGGTCGGGATCTGAATGGTTTCTGAGATATATGGCCTTTTATGAAGTGGAGGGGGTGGGGCATGGCCCCGGCACAACCTGGGGGACCCTCAGGTTGGCATAAAAGCATATGGCTGAAAGAATTTTACTCAAGAAACATTTCTATAAAAGTTTTGTCCAAATATCTGCAATGACTTGGCAGTAAATGCCATTTTTCAATTTTCCCCATTATAAGTCTATGGAAACTCTAAGTTGCCATAGCAACCAAACTAATGGGCCGATTTTCATAAAAAACACAAACTTTCAATCCCCCTGCCCAAGGATGCTACAGATAAAATTTGGGCTGAATCGGTCCAGTGGCTTCAGAGAAGAAGATGTTTGAAAGTGTTGACGTCAGACGACGACGACAACGACAACGACGACAACGACGACGACGACGACGCCGGACAACTGCCTATCCTATAAGCTCCCCCGGAGCCTTCGGCTCTGGTGAGCTAAAAAGGGAGCAACGTCTTCAAAATAATCTAAATAGTATTAAAAAATAATAAAAAAAAATAATCGACCTTATTTATAGAGGGTAACACATTTAGTAAACTAGTACTAATCTTCCATGTGGCCCTCTTTTCCTGGGTAGAACCAGTACTAAGCAATGTGGATAAAGTCTCTTGCTCAAGGAAGCAACACTCGCCGCTCGTGGGGTTCGAACCCGGAACCTCTCGATCCCGAGGCCGATGCTTTACCACTGCACCACAGCGCTCGATTGACAAAACCTTAAATCAAACGAACGAAAACCCCGGCCATGTCTTTTTTTTTTTTTTTTTTTTTTTTGACCAATCAACATGAGTTGTAGAATTCTCGTAAAACGTTATCCAATAAACTACGAAAGAGCATTAGGGCCAGGTATACTTTTTTTTCTTTTGATAGGTATCTCGAAATTTCGACTTAGTATCTCGAAATTTCGACTTAGTATCTCGAAATTTCGACATAATAACTCGAAATTTCGACTTAGTATCTCGAAATTTCGACATAATAACTCGAAATTTCGACTTAGTATCTCGAAATTTCGACTTAGTAACTCGAAATTTCGACTTAGTATCTCGAAATTTCGACTTAATAACTCGAAATTTCGACTTATTAACTCGAAATTTCGACTTAGTATCTCGAAATTTCGACATCTTATCTCGAAATTTCGACTTATTAACTCGAAATTTCGACTTAGTATCTCGAAATTTCGACTTACGAGATATTAAGTCCTATACACACAGTTAATGTTGAACACCCCCGTTTCATTATACCCCAGCCTTGAAAACAAGCATCAAGCAGATTATGCAAATTATGTGATAACATTGTGAGACTATGGTCATTATCGGCTTACTTGTATCGTGTAAACGCCAATGACATTTCTCGGTGTATTTTTTTCACATGTTCTTTCATTCTTCTTTCTCTCTATATTGGTCAATGTTAATTTTATCAAATATTTCTCAAGAACTATAAAACTAGGGGCCCAAAACATATGTCTCATGTCAGAGGGTTTTCTGTCTCATCAGGACGTCGCGCATTCAACCCCGTTTCACGGCCCCCGCCCATCGAGGCTTGAATAAATTGATAGGCTGCATGGTGCCTCAACGCAGAGCTGAAATCCGACCACACACGAGTACTGGTAAACCGCTTAGAGGAGGTAAAGCGGTGCGAGTCCGACCGTCCATGCTTATACACCCTATTGGTTTCATATCGGTTTCATTAGGCGACAGGGCGGCCTCCGCCCATCGGGGCTTGAAGAAATATATGGGCTGCATGATGCTTCCACGCAGAGCTGAATCCGACCCGCACACGAGTACTGGTAAACCGATTAGAGGATCTAAGCCAGCCCAGGCTAAGCGGTGCGCACGGGTCGGACCGTCCATGCTTATAAACCCTATCGGTTTCATTGGGCAACAGGGCTTGAGATGTCATTTCATCTCAATGTCGGGTAAAAGTCCCACAAAATTAGAAGCAACGTCTCCAAAATGACCTTTACAGTGTTGACGGGGACGTTAAACCTCAAATCAAACAAACAATGCGACAGTGCTTGAGAAGTCATTTAATCACAACGTTGGGTAAAAGTCCCACAAAAGTGGAAGCAACGTCTTAAAAATGACCTATCTAGTGTTGACGGGGACGTTAAACCTCAAATCAAACAAACACATTCAGCCCCGTTTCAGTAAAATAAAAGCGGGCTAAAAGTCATATTTGACAGTTGTTTTTCGGTATCAAACTTTCTCATCGTGTGCTGTAAAAATCATGTATAGATCAAAGCACTGACAGCACTGGTGGGTCGATTGTCTTCGAGTGTGGATTTGAACATGTTTCGTTTATCCTTTAAATTCCTATACTATAAGCAAAAATAGTATATTCTGATCAGACGCCGCACTTGAGTCGATAAATTATCAATTGACTAAAAGTTACTAACTACAGAAGCTTCCCGCCTTCTATTGACCTCGTGACTATCACTCACCATGTTCAAAATCCAGGTCGAGCTATTTATAGCAGCGTTATAGTCTTTCGTTGTTACGTCAGTGCGCCAAGTAGACTGGGCCGGGGAACATGGACATTGCAAACAGTGTAGACCCTGATCAGACGCCGCAGAAGAGAGCTTCATTAAATAACCGGTACGTTCAAGCGATAGTCACGTGAACAATAGCAGGCGAGAAGCTTCTGTTGGTTGTTACTTTGGGTCGAATGAAAAAAAAATCGACCCAAAAGATGGTAAACTATGCAACACGAACACCATGACTAACTTAACAAAGCAACAACCGGACAGAAAATGCGGTATCAGAATATGTTGCGTGTTCAAGATGTATCATTTTGACAGAGCAGCAGATTCCTAGACCCTTCGTTTCATCCCATCGGTCAGACGTCGAAATTGATGGCTGGTCATCTCTAGCCACGCGTGTGTGTGGTGGTGGGGGTGGGGGGGGGGGGGGCGTGGGTGTGTTCAATGTTCTGTATTCGACGCCCAAGAATCTCCCAAATATGTCCAAGGGGATTCAAATCCGGGCTTCTAGCTAGCCAAGCCAATGTCTCAATTCCGTAACGGCAGGGTCTAGCACACAGGTCCAGTGGCAAATGATTCGTTCTCAAAATGAGGTATGACTTCTGGTGCTAAACATGCAAAAATATCCAAACTCCATATTTAAACCGTGATAATGAAGTTGTGGAAAGTTGGTTCTGAGATCTGAGGTCTTCTTTCAACTCTGAGTTGACCATAACATGATTACTGTTATGGCTAATCCCTATTCAGAGTTGAATACACAGCGCAGATCACAAAGTCAGTTTCGAGCTAGTATGTCGAAATTTCTAAATAGTAAGTCGAAATTTCGAGTTAGTATGTCGAAATTTCGAGATTGTAAGTCGAAATTTCGAGTTATTAAGTCGAAATTTCGAGATACTAAGTCGAAATTTCGAGATATTAAGTCAAATTTCGAGTTATTAAGTCGAAATTTCGAGATACTAAGTCGAAATTTCGAGATATTAAGTCGAAATTTCGAGTTATTAAGTCGAAATTTCGAGATACAAAGTCGAAATTTCGAGATATTAAGTCGAAATTTCGAGTTATTAAGTCGAAATTTCGAGATACTAAGTCGAAATTTCGAGATATTAAGTCGAAATTTCGAGTTATTAAGTCGAAATTTCGAGATACTAAGTCGAAATTTCGAGATATTAAGTCGAAATTTCGAGTTATTAAGTCGAAATTTCGAGATACTAAGTCGAAATTTCGAGATACTAAGTCGAAATTTCAAGTTACTTAGTCGAAATTTCGAGATAGTAAGTCGAAATTTCGAGATAGTAAGTCGAAAATTCGAGATACTAAGTCGAAATTTCGAGATACGAGTCAAAAAAATAAAAGTTAAAGTGGCCCTAATGCTCTTTCGTAATAAACAGCCATTGAAACTTTCATTGCAATCTATCAAGCATAGTGTATGGCGGAGATTTTTTTTTCTTTTCTATTTTTGATTTGCACAAAATTGGTGGTATGTACAGTAAAATTCCTTTAATAAGACCACCTTTGGAACTGTTCAAAAGTGGTCTTTAAGCCTACTTTTGAACAGTCCCAAAGATGGTTCCATCACTGTGTGCAGAAAAAACAAATAAAGTATACCTGATCCTTTCTAAATGAGCTTTTTAACCCATTTAGTACCAGAAACCCCAAAACGGGTACCCTGGCAAACAGTGCAGGACCAGATCAGACGCCGCAAAACGCGGCGTCTGATCAGGGTCTCCACTGTTAGCTAAAAAATCAGTCATTTGAAGAAAACACAACCTGGCACCCATATTTTTTTAAATGGACTCCTACTATATATAAGGAGGAAGATTCTATTTGGTACAAAAAGAGCTAAAGCAGAATTAGTCTTAATTTTAGGTGGTCTTACTAGCGAAATTACACTGTATGTAAGGCAAAAACCCAAACCCGCTGACGGTCATGGTTTGGGTTGAAGGACATGCAAAGAACACGCCTGTAAGCCTCGATAGCGCAGTGGTTAACGCATTCGACTCATGATCGAGAGGTTGGGCGTTCGAATCCGGCACCCGGTATCAAGGTGTGTCCTTGGGCAAGACACGTAATGACACGGCCTCACTCGAACCCAGGTGTGAATGGGTAGCAGTGGTCTAATAGTCACTGTCTCTCTCTCGCGCGCGTGAAAACATCCTGAATGCGTGTTCAAAAGCGATTCAATATGCTTGAAGCTTCCATCGCAATAAATTAGTGTAAACTAAGCATAAAGCAAATTCTGAGAAGAGTTTTCTTTTTCGATTGCCATGACAACCAGAATGCTGTTGGATCCAAATCTGAAAGAGACTCTGATAGAATCATTCCCGTGTGGTTTCATGACAATCGGCCCATTGGTCAAACAACATTCCAACTCGAAAACTCGCCTATATAATTTTGACCCCCTTGAGAGTATAACTGGGTTAATTTGTTAACAGGGGTAATTTGTTTGTTTGAATTGAGGTTTAACGACGTCGTCAACACTATTTAGGTCATTTTGGAGACGCTGCTTCCAATTTTATGGGACTTTAACACGACATTGAGATGAAATGACTTCTCAAGCCGTCCAATGAAAACAAAAGGCCTTTATGCATTGGACTGTCTGACTCAAGCCATTTTGCCTGGGCAGATTTAGTCCTTCAAAGCGGTTTACCAATACTCATATGTGGTCAGTTTCAGCTATGCGTGGAAGCACCGTGCATCCCAATCTACTTCTCCAAGCCCTGATGGGCAGGGGCGAGTTTATAGTGGTGAGCCCTTTTTTTCTTATTTCTGCTCTAAAACTATATTGTGGCGGTTCTAACATGTGCCCACCATCTATATTTTGAGCAGAAATAAGAAAAATATCACAATTTTTCATCTGAAAATTTTCATTTTTCGGCGGTAAAATTTATAGTGAACTTGCATATATTTGTTTTCGTAATGCAATCCGCCATCCAATAGTTGTTTGTTTGTTTGCATTGGAGTTTAACGGCCCAGTCAACACTTTTTAGGTAATTTTTGAGCCGGTCAGTTTACCTATCCACACTTTCCTTGGCAGGCATTTACGTAAGCGGATAACCAGTTCAGTGCACATTCTTCCTCCAGAAACTGACAACTGCCCTTCTTGAATCAGCGGAAGGGAGAGAATAACTGTAGAAAAGATTTCATAATCAATCTCCATGATAGAATGTTGCCGACCCCGGCAGGAATCGAACCCGTGTCCTCCCGATCACCAGTCAGACGCGCATCCGACTGAGCTACCGAGGCCGGTTCCAATAAATGTTACATGTGCTCAAATATAGTAAGACGTTTTGTACAGTAAAATTCCTATATTAAGACCTCCTTTGAGACTGTTCAAAAGTGGTCTTAAAGACCACTTTTGAACAGTCCCAAAGGTGGTCCCTGTCCAGAGCTCATTGTAGGCAGAAAGTACAACGAAAAAGTAAGTGTAACCTTCAAAATAAGCCTTTTGTTTTCCAGCATAATTAGTCCTAATTTTAGGTGGTCTTAATAGCGGAATTTCACATGTCCGTGAAGTTGGCTGCCAGTTGCCAGTTGCCAGTTGCCTATTCAATCGGCAACTGGCAAATGGCATCTAACTTCACAGTGTGGCTGCCAATTCGCTAATTCTATTGAACTGGCAACTGGCAGCCAGCTGCCAATTCGATTTGAGAGGGTTTCAGAGTATAAAAATTGAATAGGCAACTGGCAAACGGCAACCAGTTGCAAATTCGACAATCCTAGTGAATTGGCAACTGGCAACTGGCAGCCAGCTGCCAATTCGATTTGAGACGGTTTTAGAGTATAAGAAATGAATAGGCAACTGGCAAACAGCAACCAGATGCCAATTCGCTAATTCTATTAAATAGGCAACTGGCAACCGGCAGTCAGCTGCCAATTCGCTAATTCAAATTGAACTGGCAACTGGCAACTGGCAGCCAGCTGCCAATTCGATTTGAGACAGTTTAAGAGTATAACAACTGAAAAGGCAACTGGCAAACGGCAACCAGTTGCCAATTCGACAATCCTAGTGAATTGGCAACTGGCAACTGGCAGCCAGCTGCCAATTCGATTTGAGACGGTTTTAGAGTATACGAACTGAATAGGCAACTGGCAAACGACAACCAGATGCCAATTCGCTAATTCTATTGAATTGGCAACTGGCAACTGGCAGCCAGCTGCCAATTCGATTTGAAAAGGTTTTAGAGTATAAGGAATGAACAGGCAACTGGCAAACGGCAACCAGATGCCAATTCGCTAAATCTATTGAATTGGCAACTGGCAACCGGCAGCCAGCTGCAAATTCGCTAATTATATTGAATTGGCAACTGGCAACTGGCAGCCAGCTGCCAATTCGATTTGAGGGGGTTTAAGAGTATAAAAACTGAATAGGCAACTGGCAAACGGCAACCAGTTGCCAATTCGACAATCCTAGTGAATTGGCAACTGGCAACTGGCAGCCAGCTGCCAATTCGATTTGAGACGGTTTTTGAGTATCAGAAATAAATAGGCAACTGGCAAACGGCAACCAGATGCCAATTCGTTAATTATATTGAATTGGCAACTGGCAACTGGCAGCCAGCTGCCAATTCGATTTGAGGCGATTTTAGAGCATAACAACTGAATAGGCAACTGGCAACCGGCAGCCAGCTGCCAATTCGCTAATTCTATTGAATTGGCAACTGGCAACTGGCAGCCTGCTGCCAATTCGATTTGAGACAGTTTAAGAGTACAACAACTGAACAGGCAACTGCCAAACGGCAACCAGTTGCCAATTCGACAATCCTAGTGAATTGGCAACTGGCAACTGGCAGCCAGCTGCCAATTCGATTTGAGATGGTTTTAGAGTATACGAACTGAATAGGCAACTGGCAAACGGCAACCAGATGCCAATTCGTTAAATTCTGTTGAATTGGCAACTGGCAACTGGCAGCCAGCTGCAAATTCGATTTCAGAGGGTTTTAGAGTATAAAAATTGAATAGGCAACTGGCAAACGGCAACCAGGTGCCAATCCGACAATCCTAGTGAATTGGCAACTGCCAACTGGCAGCCAGCTGCCAATTCGATTTGAGACGGTTTTAGAGTATAAGAAATGAATAAGCAACTGGCAAACCGCAACCAGATGCCAATTCGTTAATTCTATTGAATTGGCAACTGGCAACCGGCAGCCAGCCGCCAATTCGCTTATTCTATTGAATTGGCAATTAGCAACTGGCAGCCAGCTGCCAATTCGATTTGAGACGATTTGAGAGCATAAGAACTGAATAGGCAACTGGCAACCGGCAGCCAGCTGCCAATTCGCTAATTCTATTGAATTGGCAACTGGCAATTGGCAGCCAGCTGCCAATTCGATTTGAGACAGTTTAAGAGTACAACAACTGTATAGGCAACTGGCAAACGGCAACCAGTTGCCAATTCGACAATCCTAGTGAATTGGCAATTGGCAACTGGCAGCGAGCTGCCAATTCGATTTGAGATGGTTTTAGAGTATACGAACTAAATAGGCAACTGGCAAACGGCAACCAGATGCCAACTCGCTAATTCTATTGCATTGGCAACTGGCAACTGGCAGCCAGCTGTCAATTCGATTTGAGAGGGTTTAAGAGTATAAAAACCGAATAGGCAACTGGCAACCGGCAACCAGTTGCCAATTCGACAATCCTAGTGAATTGGCAACTGGCAACTGGCAGCCAGCTGCCAATTCGATTTGAGACGGTTTTAGAGTATAAGAAATGAATAGGCAACTGGCAAACAGCAACCAGATGCCAATTCGTTAATTCTATTGAATTGGCAACTGGCAACCGGCAGCCAGCTGCCAATTCGCTAATTCTAGTGAATTGGCAACTGGCAACTGGCAGCCAGCTGCCAATTCGATTTGAGACGATTTTAGAGCATAAGAACTGAAAAGGCAACTGGCAACCGGCAGCCAGCTGCCAATTCGCTAATTCTATTGAATTTGCAACTGGCAACTGGCAGCCAGCTGGCAATTCGATTTGAGACAATTTAAGAGCATAAGAACTGAAAAAGCAACTGGCAACCTGCAGCCAGCTGCCAATTCGCTAATTCTATTGAATAAGCAACTGGCAACTGGCAGCCAGCTGCCAATTCGATTTGAGACAGTTTAAGAGTACAACAACTGAATAGGCAACTGGCAAATGGCAACCAGAGGCCAATTCGCTAATTCTATTGAATTGGCAACTGGCAGCCAGCTGCCAATTCGCTAATTCTATTGAATTGGCAACTGGCTGCCGGCAGCCAGCTGCAAATTCGATTTGAGACGATTTTAGATCATAAGAGTACAACAACTGAATAGGCAACTGGCAAATGGCAACCAGAGGTCAATTCGCTTATTCTATTGAATTGGCAATTAGCAACTGGCAGCCAGCTGCAAATTCGATTTGAGACGATTTGAGAGCATAAGAACTGAATAGGCAACTGGCAACCGGCAGCCAGCTGCCAAATCGCTAATTCTATTGGATTGGCAACTGGCAACTGGCAGCCAGCTGCCAATTCGATTTGAGACAGTTTAAGAGTACAACAACTGAATAGGCAACTGGCAAACGGCAAGCAGTTGCCAATTCGACAATCCTAGTGAATTGGCAACTGGCAACTGGTAGCCAGCTGCCAATTCGATTTGAGACGGTATAGGAGTACAAAAACTGAATAGGCAACTAGCAAACGGCAACTAGTTGCCTAATCGACAATCCTAGTTTTAGAGTAGAAGAAAAGAATAGGCAACTGGCAAACGGCAACCAATTTGCCAATTCGCTAATTCTATTGAATTGGCAACTGGCAACCGGCAGCCAGCTGCCAATTCGCTTACTCTATTGAATTGGCAACTGGCAACTGGCAGCCAGCTGCCAATTCGATTTGAGATGATTTCAGAGCATAAAGTCTGAATAGGCAACTGGCAAACGGCAGCCAGCTGCCAATTCGCTTATTCTATTGAATTGGCAACTGGCAACTGGCAGCCAGCTGCCAATTCGATTTGAGACGGTTTAAGAGTACAAAAACTGAATAGGCACCTGGCAAACGGCAACCAGTTGCCGATTCGACAATACTAGATAATTGGCAACTGGCAATTGGCAGCCAGCTGCCAATTCGATTTGAGACCGTTTTCGAGTATAAGAACTGAATAGGTAACTGGCAAACGGCAACCAGATGCCAATTCGCTAATACTATTGACTTGGCAACTGGTAACTGGCAGCCAGCTGCAAATTCGATTTGAGACGATTTTAGAGCATAAGAACTGAATAGGCAACTGGCAACCGGCAGCCAGCTGCCAATTCGCTAATTCTATTGAATTGGCAACTGGCAATTGGCAGCCAGCTGCCAATTCGATTTGAGACAGTTTAAGAGTACAACAACTGTATAGGCAACTGGCAAACGGCAACCAGTTGCCAATTCGACAATCCTAGTGAATTGGCAATTGGCAACTGGCAGCCAGCTGCCAATTCGATTTGAGATGGTTTTAGAGTATACGAACTAAATAGGCAACTGGCAAACGGCAACCAGATGCCAATTCGCTAATTCTATTGAATTGGCAACTGGCAACTGGCAGCCAGCTGTCAATTCGATTTGAGAGGGTTTAAGAGTATAAAAACCGAATAGGCAACTGGCAACCGGCAACCAGTTGCCAATTCGACAATCCTAGTGAATTGGCAACTGGCAACTGGCAGCCAGCTGCTAATTCGATTTGAGACGGTTTTAGAGTATAAGAAATGAATAGGCAACTGGCAAGCAGCAACCAGATGCCAATTCGTTAATTCTATTGAATTGGCAACTGGCAACCGGCAGCCAGCTGCCAATTCGCTAATTCTAGTGAATTGGCAACTGGCAACTGGCAGCCAGCTGCCAATTCGATTTGAGACGATTTTAGAGCATAAGAACTGAAAAGGCAACTGGCAACCGGCAGCCAGATGCCAATTCGCTAATTCTATTGAATTTGCAACTGGCAACTGGCAGCCAGCTGGCAATTCGATTTGAGACGATTTAAGAGCATAAGAACTGAAAAGGCAACTGGCATCCGGCAGCCAGCTGCCAATTCGCTAATTCTATTGAATAAGCAACTGGCAACTGGCAGCCAGCTGCCAATTCGATTTGAGACAGTTTAAGAGTACAACAACTGAATAGGCAACTGGCAAATGGCAACCAGAGGCCAATTCGCTAATTCTATTGAATTGGCAACTGGCAACTGGCAGCCAGCTGCCAATTCGCTAATTCTATTGAATTGGCAACTGGCTGCCGGCAGCCAGCTGCAAATTTGATTTGAGACGATTTTAGATCATAAGAACTGAATAGGCAACTGGCAACCGGCAGCCAGCTGCCAATTCGCTAATTCTATTGAATTGGCAACTGGCAACTGGCAGCCAGCTGCCAATTCGATTTGAGACAGTTTAAGAGTACAACAATTGAATAGGCAACTGGCAAACGGCAAGCAGTTGCCAATTCGACAATCCTAGTGAATTGGCAACTGGCAACTGGTAGCCAGCTGCCAATTCGATTTGAGACGGTATAGGAGTACAAAAACTGAATAGGCAACTAGCAAACGGCAACCAGTTGCCTAATCGACAATCCTAGTTTTAGAGTAGAAGAAAAGAATAGGCAACTGGCAAACGGCAACCAATTGCCAATTCGCTAATTCTATTGAATTGGCAACTGGCAACCGGCAGCCAGCTGCCAATTCGCTTACTCTATTGAATTGGCAACTGGCAACTGGCAGCCAGCTGCCAATTCGATTTGAGATGATTTCAGAGCATAAAGTCTGAATAGGCAACTGGCAAACGGCAGCCAGCTGCCAATTCGCTTATTCTATTGAATTGGCATCTGGCAACTGGCAGCCAGCTGCCAATTCGATTTGAGACGGTTTAAGAGTACAAAAACTGAATAGGCACCTGGCAAACGGCAACCAGTTGCCGATTCGACAATACTAGATAATTGGCAACTGGCAACTGGCAGCCAGCTGCCAATTCGATTTGAGACCGTTTTCGAGTATAAGAACTGAATAGGTAACTGGCAAACGGCAACCAGATGCCAATTCGCTAATACTATTGAATTGGCAACTGGTAACTGGCAGCCAGCTGCCAATTCGATTTCAGATGGTTTTAGAGTATAAGAACTGAATAGGCAACTGGCAAACGGCAACCAGATGCCAATTCGCTAATTCTAGTGAATTGGCAACTGGCAACTGGCAGCCAGCTGCCAATTCGATTTGAGAGGGTTTAAGAGTATAAAAATTGAATAGGCAACTGGCAAACGGAAACCAATTGTCAATTCGACAATCCTAGTGAATTGGCAAATGGCAACTGGCAGCCAGCTGCCAATTCGATTTGAGACGGTTTTAGCGTATAAGAAATGAATAGGCAACGGGCAAACGGCAACCAGATACCAATTCGCTAATTCTATTGAATTGGCAACTGGCAACTGGCAGCCAGCTGCCAATTCGATTTGAGACGGTTTAAAGGTACAAAAACTTAATAGGCAACTGGCAATCGGCAACCAGTTGCCAATTCGACAATCCTAGTGAATTGGCAACTGGCAACTGGCAGCCAGCTGCCAATTCGATTTGAGACGGTTTTAGAGTATAAGAACTGTATAAGCAACTGGCAAATTGCACCCAGATGCCAATTCGCTTATTATATTGAATTGGCAACTGGCAACCGGCAGCCAGCTGCCAGTTCGATAATTCTAGTGAATTGGCAACTGGCAACTGGCAGCCAGCTGCCAATTCGATTTGAGAGGGATTTAGAGTATAAAAACTGAATAGGCAACTATTGATTGAATTGAAGTGGACCATTTTATATTTTTATTTGTTTGGTTTGATTTGGGGGTTTAACGTCCCCGTCAACACTGTATAGGTAATTTTGGAGACGTTGCTTTCATTTATGTGGGACTTTTACGTGGCATTGAGATGAAATGACTTCTCAAGCCCTGTCGCCCAATGAAAGCAATAAGGTTTACAAGCATGGACAGTCCGACTCGCACCGCTTTACCTGGACAGGCTTATATCCTTTAAGCGGTTTTCCAGTACTCGTGTGCGGTCTGTTTCAGCTCTGTGTGGAAGCATCATGCAGCCAATTCATTTCTTCAAACCCCAAATGGGCGGGGGTCGTGTGGACCATTTTATTGCTTTTGTATAGCACTGCGAAGTATTAAAGTTTCCTAAGCACTATAATTTGTTAATTGAGAGTAATTAAAATGATCCTTTTTGAAATTTCTGTCTGAAACTTACACATGCAACAGGACAATAAAACATGCGAAAAGCCTGGAGTCTCAGCCAAAATATAAAAAAAAGGAAACTAAAAAAAAAAAAAAAAAAAAAAAAAGAGAGAAACAAACAAACAAACAAGTTCGAAGACCGGCCTCATAAGTCTATAGATTCATGCCCACGCATGAGCTAGATTTTTTTCTGGAACCTTCAATGAGTGCGAGAGCATGGGTGTACTCATATAGCCATACCGGGGTAACGCGGCGGGAGCGAAAGAGACGCACATAAGGTGCCAACCATGCAGTCCGCCAGTCCCCGGCGACATCGAGGATATCATTCCGGGAAAACCTTGCGCGCTTTTACTGAGAGCACAGGTGTACTGCATCAACCAAGACCGGAGTAACGCGGCGGGAGTGATAGGGGCGGACGTAAGGTGTCAAGTCCGTCAGTCCCGGGCGACGTCGAACGTATCACTCAGGGACCACGATGCTCACATTACAGTTAGCCCAAGAGCACAAAACATACGGGGTAACGAGACGTGAGTGAAGGAGACGGACAAAAGGTGCCAATTATGCAGTCCGACAATCCCCAGCGACTTCGTGCATATCACTACGGGACCACGATGTGCGCTTTTACTGAGCCCGAGAGAACAGGTGTACTGCACCAAACCAGACCGGGGTAACGCGCCGTTAGTAAAGGAGACGGACGTAAGGTGCCAACTATGCGGTCCGACAATCCACAGCGACTTGGCAATTCTCACTAAGGGACCACGCTGCGCGCTTTTACTGAGCCCGAAAGAACAGGGGTACTGCATCAAATCATACCGGGGAAACGCGGCGGGTGTGAAGTAGTACTCTAAAAACGTCTCAAATCGAATTGGCAGCTGGCTGCCAGTTGCCAGTTGCCAATTCACTAGGATTGTCGAATTGGCAACTGGTTGCCGTTTGCCAGTTGCCTATTCAGTTTTTGTACTCTTAAACCGTCTCAAATCGAATTGGCAGCTGGCTGCCAGTTGCCAATTCAATAGAATTAGCGAATTGGCAGCTAGCTGCCAGTTGCCAGTTGCCTATGCAGTTCTTATGCTCTTAAATCGTCTCTAATCGAATTGGCAGATGGCTGCCAGTTGCCAGTTGCCAATTCAATAAAATTAGCGAATTTGCAGCTGGCTGCCGGTTGCCAGTTCAATAGATTTAGCGAATTGGCATCTGGTTGCCGTTTGCCAGTTGCCTATTCATTTCTTATACTCTAAAACCGTCTCAAATCGAATTGGCAGCTGGCTGCCAGTTGCAAGTTGCCAATTCACTAGGATTGTCGAATTGGCAACTGGTTGCCGTTTGCCAGTGGCCTATTCAGTTTTTATACTCTTAAACACTCTCAAATCGAATTGGCAGCTGGCTGCCAGTTGCCAGTTGCCAATTCAATAGAATTAGCGAATTGGCATCTGGTTGCCGTTTGCCAGTTGCCTATTCAGTTCGTTTACTCTAAAACCATCGAAAATCGAATTGGAGGCTGGCTGCCAGTTGCCAGTTGCAAATTCACTAGGATTCTCGAATTGGCAACTGGTTGCCGTTTGCCAATTTCCTATTCTGTTCTTGTACTCTTAAACTGTCTCAAATCGAATTGGCAGCTGGCTGCCAGTTGCCAGTTGCCAATTCAATAGAATTAGCGAATTTGCAGCTGGCTGCCGGTTGCCAGTTGCCTATTCAGTTCTTATGCTCTAAATCCGTCTCAAATCGAATTGGCAGCTGCCTGCCAGTTGCCAGTTGCCAATTCACTAGGATTGTCGAATTGGCAACTGGTTGCCGTTTGCCAGTTACCTATTCAGTTTTTATACTCTAAAACCCTCTCAAATCGAATTGGCAGCTGGCTGCCAGTTGCCAGTTACCAATTCAATAGAATTAGCGAATTGGCATCTGGTTGCCGTTTGCCAGTTGCCTATTCAGTTCGTATACTCTAAAACCATCCCAAATCGAATTGGCAGCTGGCTACCAGTTGCCAGTTGCCAATTCACTAGGATTGTGGAATTGGCAACTGGTTGCCGTTTGCCAGTGGCCTATTCAGTTTTTATACTCTTAAACACTCTCAAATCGAATTGGCAGCTGGCTGCCAGTTGCCAGTTGCCAATTCAATAGAATTAGCGAATTGGCATCTGGTTGCCGTTTGCCAGTTGCCTATTCAGTTCGTATACTCTAAAACCATCCCAAATCGAATTGGCAGCTGGCTGCCAGTTGCCAGTTGCCAATTCAATAGAATTAGCGAATTGGCAGCTGGCTGCCGGTTGCCAGTTGCCTATTCAGTTCTTATGCTCTAAAACCGTCTCAAATCGAATTGGCAGCTGCCTGCCAGTTGCCAGTTGCCAATTCACTAGGATTGTCGAATTTGCAACTGGTTGCCCTTTGCCAGTTGCCTATTCAGTTTTTTATACTCAAAAACCCTCTCAAATCGAATTGGCAGCTGGCTGCCAGTTGCCAGTTGCCAATTCAATAGAATTAGCAAATTGGCATCTGGTTGCCGTTTGCCAGTTGCCTATTCAGTTCGTATACTCTAAAACCATCTCAAATCGAATTCGCAGCTGGCTGCCAGTTGCCAGTTGCCAATTCACTAGGATTGTCGAATTGGCAACTGGTTGCCGTTTGCCAGTTGCCTATTCAGTTGTTGTACTCTTAAACTGTCTCAAATCGAATTGGCAGCTGGCTGGCAGTTGCCAGTGGCCAATTAAGCGAATTGGCAGCTGGTTGCCGGTTGCCAGTTGCCAATTCACTAGAATTTGCGAATTGGCATCTGGTTGCCGTTTTCCAGTTGCCTATTCATTTCTTATACTCAAAAACCGTCTCAAATCGAATTGGCAGCTGGCTGCCAGTTGCCAATTCACTAGGACTGTCGAATTGGCAACCGTTTGCCTGTTGCCTATTCAGTTTTTATACTCTTAAACCCTCTCGAATTGAATTGGCAGCTGGCTGCCAGTTGCCAGTTGCCAATTCAATAGAATTAGCGAAATTTGCATCTTGCTGCCGTTGCCATTTGCCTATTCAGTTCGTATACTCTAAAACCATCTCAAATCGAATTGGCAGCTGGCTGCCAGTTGCCAGTTTGCCTATTCAGTTTTTGTACTCCTAAACCGTCTCAAATCGAATTGGCAGCTGGCTGCCAGTTGCCAGTTGCCAATTCAATAGAATTAGCGAATTGGCAGCTGGCTGCCAGTTGCCAGTTGCCTATTCAGTTCTTATGCTCTTAAATCGTCTCTAATCGAATTGGCAGATGGCTGCCAGTTGCCAGTTGCCAATGCAATAAAATTAGCGAATTTGCAGCTGGCTGCCGGTTGCCAGTTCAATAGATTTAGCGAATTGGCATCTGGTTGCCGTTTGCCAGTTGCCTATTCATTTCTTATACTCTAAAACCGTCTCAAATCGAATTGGAGGCTGGCTGCCAGTTGCCAGTTGCCAATTCACTAGGATTGTCGAATTGGCAACTGGTTGCCGTTTGCCAGTGGCCTATTCAGTTTTTATACTCTTAAACACTCTCAAATCGAATTGGCAGCTGGCTGCCAGTTGCTAGTTGCCAATTCAATAGAATTAGCGAATTGTCATCTGGTTGCCGTTTGCCAGTTGCCTATTCAGTTCGTATACTCTAAAACCATCTCAAATCGAATTGGAGGCTGGCTGCCAGTTGCCAGTTGCCAATTCACTAGGATTGTCGAATTGGCAACTGGTTGCCGTTTGCCAGTTTCCTATTCTGTTGTTGTACTCTTAAACTGTCTCAAATCGAATTGGCAGCTGGCTGCCAGTTGCCAGTTGCAAATTCAATAGAATTAGTGAATTGGCAGCTGGCTGCCGGTTGCCAGTTGCCTATTCAGTTCTTATGCTCTAAAACCGTCACAAATCGAATTGGCAGCTGCCTGCCAGTTGCCAGTTGCCAATTCACTAGGATTGTCGAATTGGCAACTGGTTGCCGTTTGCCAGTTGCCTATTCAGTTTTTATACTCTTAAACCCTCTCAAATCGAATTGGCAGCTGGCTACCAGTTGCCAATTCAATAGAATTAGCGAATTGGCATCTGGTTGCCGTTTGCCAGTTGCCTCTTCAGTTCGTTTACTCTAAAACCATCCCAAATCGAATTGGCAGCTGGCTACCAGTTGCCAGTTGCCAATTCACTAGGATTGTCGAATTGGCAACTGGTTGCCGTTTGCCAGTGGCCTATTCAGTTTTTATACTCATAAACACTCTCAAATCGAATTGGCAGCTTGCTGCCAGTTGCCAGTTGCTAATTCAATTGAAATTAGCGAATTGGCATCTGGTTGCCGTTTGCCAGTTGCCTATTCAGTTCGTATACTCTAAAACCATCTGAAATCGGATTGGCAGCTGGCTGCCAGTTGCCAGTTGCCAAATCACAAGGATTGTCGAATTGGCAACTGGTTGCCGTTTGCCAGTTGCCTATTCTGTTGTTGTACTCTTAAACTGTCTCAAATCGAATTGGCAGCTGGCTGCCAGTTGCCAGTTGCCAATTCAATAGAATTAGCGAATTGGCAGCTGGCTGCCGGTTGCCAGTTGCCTATTCAGTTCTTATGCTCTAAAACCGTCTCAAATCGAATTGGCAGCTGGCTGCCAGTTGCCAGTTGCCAATTCACTAGGATTGTCGAATTGGCAACTGGTTGCCGTTTGCCAGTTGCCTATTCAGCTTTTATACTCTAAAACCCTCTCAAATCGAATTGGCAGCTGGCTGCCAGTTGCCAGTTGCCAATTCAATAGAATTAGCGAATTGGCATCTGGTTGCCGTTTGCCAGTTGCCTATTCAGTTCGTATACTCTAAAACCATCCCAAATCGAATTGGCAGCTGGCTGCCAGTTGCCAGTTGCCAGTTCACTAGGATTGTCGAATTGGCAACTGGTTGCCGTTTGCCAGTTGCCTATTCAGTTCGTATACTCTAAAACCATCCCAAATCGAATTGGCAGCTGGCTGCCAGTTGCCAGTTGCCAGTTCACTAGGATTGTCGAATTGGCAACTGGTTGCCGTTTGCCAGTTTCCTATTCTGTTGTTGTACTCTTAAACTATCTCAAATCGAATTGGCAGCTGGCTGCCAGTTGCCAGTTGCAAATTCAATAGAATTAGTGAATTGGCAGCTGGCTGCCGGTTGCCAGTTGCCTATTCAGTTCTTATGCTCTAAAACCGTCACAAATCGAATTGGCAGCTGCCTGCCAGTTGCCAGTTGCCAATTCACTAGGATTGTCGAATTGGCAACTGGTTGCCGTTTGCCAGTTGCCTATTCAGTTTTTATACTCTTAAACCCTCTCAAATCGAATTGGCAGCTGGCTACCAGTTGCCAGTTGCCAATTCAATAGAATTAGCGAATTGGCATCTGGTTGCCGTTTGCCAGTTGCCTCTTCAGTTCGTTTACTCTAAAACCATCCCAAATCGAATTGGCAGCTGGCTACCAGTTGCCAGTTGCCAATTCACTAGGATTGTCGAATTGGCAACTGGTTGCCGTTTGCCAGTGGCCTATTCAGTTTTTATACTCATAAACACTCTCAAATCGAATTGGCAGCTTGCTGCCAGTTGCCAGTTGCTAATTCAATTGAAATTAGCGAATTGGCATCTGGTTGCCGTTTGCCAGTTGCCTATTCAGTTCGTATACTCTAAAACCATCTGAAATCGGATTGGCAGCTGGCTGCCAGTTGCCAGTTGCCAAATCACAAGGATTGTCGAATTGGCAACTGGTTGCCGTTTGCCAGTTGCCTATTCTGTTGTTGTACTCTTAAACTGTCTCAAATCGAATTGGCAGCTGGCTGCCAGTTGCCAGTTGCCAATTCAATAGAATTAGCGAATTGGCAGCTGGCTGCCGGTTGCCAGTTGCCTATTCAGTTCTTATGCTCTAAAACCGTCTCAAATCGAATTGGCAGCTGGCTGCCAGTTGCCAGTTGCCAATTCACTAGGATTGTCGAATTGGCAACTGGTTGCCGTTTGCCAGTTGCCTATTCAGCTTTTATACTCTAAAACCCTCTCAAATCGAATTGGCAGCTGGCTGCCAGTTGCCAGTTGCCAATTCAATAGAATTAGCGAATTGGCATCTGGTTGCCGTTTGCCAGTTGCCTATTCAGTTCGTATACTCTAAAACCATCCCAAATCGAATTGGCAGCTGGCTGCCAGTTGCCAGTTGCCAGTTCACTAGGATTGTCGAATTGGCAACTGGTTGCCGTTTGCCAGTTGCCTATTCAGTTGTTGTACTCTAAAACTGTCTCAAATCGAATTGGCAGCTGGCTGGCAGTTGCCAGTGGCCAATTCAATAGAATAAGCGAATTGGCAGCTGGTTGCCGGTTGCCAGTTGCCAATTCACTAGAATTTGCGAATTGGCATCTGGTTGCCGTTTGCCAGTTGCCTATTCATTTCTTATACTCAAAAACCGTCTCAAATCGAATTGGTAGCTGGCTGCTAGTTGCCAGTTGCCAATTCACTAGGACTGTCGAATTGGCAACCGTTTGCCAGTTGCCTATTCAGTTTTTATACTCTTAAACCCTCTCAAATCGAATTGGCAGCTGGCTGCCAGTTGCCAGTTGCCAATTCAATAGAATTAGCGAATTGGCATCTTGCTGCCGTTGCCAGTTGCCTATTCAGTTCGTTTACTCTAAAACCATCTCAAATCGAATTGGCAGCTGGCTGCCAGTTGCCAGTTGCCAATTCACAAGGATTGTCGAATTGGCAACTGGTTGCCGTTTGCCAGTTGCCTATTCAGTGATTGTACTCTTAAACACTCTCAAATCGAATTAGCAGCTGGCTGCCAGTTGCCAGTTGCCAATTCAATAGAATTAGCGAATTGGCAGCTGGCTGCCAGTTGCCAGTTGCCAATTCAATAGAATTAGCGAATTGGCATCTGGTTGCCGTTTGCCAGTTGCCTCTTCAGTTCGTATACTCTAAAACCATCCCAAATCGAATTGGCAGCTGGCTACCAGTTGCCAGTTGCCAATTCACTAGGATTGTCGAATTGGCAACTGGTTGCCGTTTGCCAGTGGCCTATTCAGTTTTTATACTCATAAACACTCTCAAATCGAATTGGCAGCTTGCTGCCAGTTGCCAGTTGCTAATTCAATTGAAATTAGCGAATTGGCATCTGGTTGCCGTTTGCCAGTTGCCTATTCAGTTCGTATACTCTAAAACCATCTGAAATCGGATTGGCAGCTGGCTGCCAGTTGCCAGTTGCCAATTCACAAGGATTGTGAATTGGCAACTGGTTGCCGTTTGCCAGTTGCCTATTCTGTTGTTGTACTCTTAAACTGTCTCAAATCGAATTGGCAGCTGGGTGCCAGTTGCCAGTTGCCAATTCAATAGAATTAGCGAATTGGCAGCTGGCTGCCGGTTGCCAGTTGCCTATTCAGTTCTTATGCTCTAAAACCGTCTCAAATCGAATTGGCAGCTGGCTGCCAGTTGCCAGTTGCCAATTCACTAGGATTGTCGAATTGGCAACTGGTTGCCGTTTGCCAGTTGCCTATTCAGCTTTTATACTCTAAAACCCTCTCAAATCGAATTGGCAGCTGGCTGCCAGTTGCCAGTTGCCAATTCAATAGAATTAGCGAATTGGCATCTGGTTGTCGTTTGCCAGTTGCCTATTCAGTTCGTATACTCTAAAACCATCCCAAATCGAATTGGCAGCTGGCTGCCAGTTGCCAGTTGCCAGTTCACTAGGATTGTCGAATTGGCAACTGGTTGCCGTTTGCCAGTTGCCTATTCAGTTGTTGTACTCTAAAACTGTCTCAAATCGAATTGGCAGCTGGCTGGCAGTTGCCAGTGGCCAATTCAATAGAATAAGCGAATTGGCAGCTGGTTGCCGGTTGCCAGTTGCCAATTCACTAGAATTTGCGAATTGGCATCTGGTTGCCGTTTGCCAGTTGCCTATTCATTTCTTATACTCAAAAACCGTCTCAAATCGAATTGGTAGCTGGCTGCTAGTTGCCAGTTGCCAATTCACTAGGACTGTCGAATTGGCAACCGTTTGCCAGTTGCCTATTCAGTTTTTATACTCTTAAATCCTCTCAAATCGAATTGGCAGCTGGCTGCCAGTTGCCAGTTGCCAATTCAATAGAATTAGCGAATTGGCATCTTGCTGCCGTTGCCAGTTGCCTATTCAGTTCGTTTACTCGAAAACCATCTCAAATCGAATTGGCAGCTGGCTGCCAGTTGCCAGTTGCCAATTCACAAGGATTGTCGAATTGGCAACTGGTTGCCGTTTGCCAGTTGCCTATTCAGTGATTGTACTCTTAAACACTCTCAAATCGAATTAGCAGCTGGCTGCCAGTTGCCAATTCAATAGAATTAGCGAATTGACAGCTGGCTGCCGGTTGCCAGTTGCCTATTCAGTTCTTATGCTCTAAAATCGACTCAAATCGAATTGGCAGCTGGTTGCCAGTTGCCAGTTGCCAATTCAATAGAATTAGCGAATTGGCAGCTGGCTGCCGGTTGCCAGTTGCCAATTCAATAGGATTAGCGAATTGGCATTTGGTTGCCGTTTGCCAGTTGCCTATTCATTTCTTATACTCTAAAACCGTCTCAAATCGAATTGGCAGCTGGCTGCCAGTTGCCAGTTGCCAATTCACTAGGATTGTCGAATTGGCAACTGGTTGCCGTATGCCAGTTGCCTATTCAGTTTTTATACTCTTAAACCCTCTCAAATCGAATTGGCAGCTGGCTGCCAGTTGCAAGTTGCCAATTCAATAGAATTAGCGAATTGGCAGCCACACTGTGAAGTTATATGCCATTTGCCAGTTGCCGATTGAATAGGCAACTGGCAACTGGCAGCCAACTTCACGAACATGAATTTCACTGTATTTATTTTACCAGCAGTATACGAAATCAGGCAAAGACATCAACAAGTCGGTGTAATGTACACCCTTGTAAACCCCACTTTAAATGGACAAAGGTGGTGTTGACAGCTTTTAAATGGTGTATATTATTTACTTTGTTTGCTTGAAGATTGTGGGCACGCGTTATAACCGCCTCACTGAAGCGGTTCTATTGTGGCGGTTCTAAGAGTTCCCAGTCTAAGTTTACTGCAAATACAAAAAAGAAGAGGTTGAAGAAATATATGGGCTGCATGATGCTTCCACGCAGAGCTGAAACCGACCCGCACACGAGTACTGGTAAACCGCTTAGAGGATGTAAGCCTGCCCAGGCAATGCGGTGCGAGTCGGCCCGTCCATGCTTACAAAAAATCCTATGGGTTTCATTGGGCGGCAGGGCTTGAGGTGTCATTTCATCTCAATGTCGGGTAAAAGTCCCACAAATTTGGAAGCAACGTCTCCAAAATGTCCTTTACAGTGTTGACGGGGACGTTAAACTTCAAATCAAACAAACAAACAAAAAAAGAAGAGGACCAAGATAAACCTACGTCGCTTGCCTTAGCTCAGGTTGGTTGATAGCTTCAGGAAGTGAAGTGGAACACTGACTTAAGGGGGACAAAAACACCTTCAGGGGAGGCAACTCCTGCAAAAGTATTTTTGGTTCCCATGTCAATAGGGGTTTACTCTTCAAGGAAAGAATTTGCTCCTGAGGACCAAATTCATTTCTTGAAGAGTTTACCCCTTTATCAGTGGGTCAGAGCTTATGGAAAAGCGAACAGGAAATCCCAAATGCTGCCTCCCTTTGAAAAATGGCGGAAAAATCTGGCTGACGTTCCCATTCCACTTAAGATAGTTCTGACTTTACGACTGACAGTCACTTTGGAGCAGAAATAATGAGCTATTTTACAGCATTCTTGAGAACGTTTAAATGGAATTGGCCTAAGGGTTCAAGTGGACTCTAAGAAACTATTTTACTATATAAAAGTGGGGTTTAATGGGGTCAAAATCACATAGGCATGTTGTCGTGATGAACAGAAATGGTTTCTTTTCTATTTCAGCCCAGGCAGCTGTATTTTGAATGGAACAAACCCCATTTCATCTATTTTAGCAGACAGACACAAAAGCAATATTCCTGTGAAGACTGGATGAAATTGGCCCTGTCGTTTAAGAGGACATGTCATTCAAAATATTTCGATCTCTCTCTCTCTCTCTCTCTCTCTCTCTCTCTCTCTCTCTCTCTCTCTCTCTCTCTCTCTCTCTCTCTCTCTCTCTCTCTCTCTCTCTCTTTAGCTTTGGCTGCTATTTTGTTCATAAGGACGGATCCGTGTAAGTAAATTTATTACAGAGTCACCTAGGAAACAGTTTTGTAATAGAATAAACCAGAGAGTATAGGAGTTGTCATTTTAAGCTTCTTTTTCATTTTGAACACTGGCGACCATGTCATTCATTGTAGCACCTTGTGGTATTTTGGTTTCATTCCTGAACTGGTCCAGAGGTGTAGCAGGTTGTCGTGAACACAGAAAATGTTATCTTTCATCTGATGATTTGACCAACGTCTCCACTCACAGACACGGAAGAGCTTCATTTACAATTATCGCCCTTCTCGCTGCCTGTAGAGTAAATTCTACTCGAACCAGTGGTGAACCACCTGGTCTATATTGGTCTATTCAAGTCCGTCCATATTCTTCCATGTGCTGCAGTTGAAGTCGAGTACTTATGCATTGGTTCCTTGGAGGATTTGCCCCTTACATAAAGCAAGTAATTTACGGGATAGCTGTATTTAAATCGGCAGTTTTACGGTTACGGCGACGGGCCAGCCACGATCAGCTTGATCGAACTGAATACGGTCTATTTTTAAAGAATTGCACATCAGGCGCGAATTCTGTATGGTAAAATGCATTAAATTCCTATATTGACTATTTTGGTACCAAATGGAATCTTCCACCTTATATATAGCAGAAGTCCATTACAAAATTTAGGGGTGTCAGGTTGTGTTTCTTTCAAAATTTATTAAGAAAATGGCTGAACTTTTTTGCAAACAGTGTAGGCCCTGATCAGACGCCGCGTTCTGCGGCGTCTGATCTGTGGCTGCACTGTTTGCCAATTACCCCTTTGAGGGTATCCAGTACAAAATGGGTTAAGACCACCGTTGGGACTGTTCTAAAGTGGTCCTAAAGTCCACTTTTGAACAGTCCCACAGATGGTATCTTGGTGTAGAAAACAAAGCAATACTAACTGAAACCTCAATAAGCACATTCAGTCTCTTATCGCCGGTATTTTCCTAAGGCACCCATCAATCAGTTCACTTTAGGGCCTCCGTGGCCTAGCGGATAAGCGCGCAGACTCTTAATCATTAGGTCTCTCATCGCTGTGGGTTAGCGACTGGCCCCGGTCACATGTGAGACGCCAAGCCCTGCAACGGAAGGTCAGGTGATTTTTGTCCGTGTACTCTGGTCCTGCAACGGAAGGTCAGGTGATTTTTGTCCGTGTACTCTGGAGACCTAAACTCAATTAACGATCGGCTCGATATCAGTGAAATAATCTTGAAAGGGCCATAAAACCAAAAATTTCATTTTTATCTTTATTTCTAAAACGAAACCACTTTGAATCGCGATAATAGGATCTCCACTTCGAAACTCAAGTTTGTTGGTTTTTATCTTTATAACCTCGTATGTAGGCTACTAATCCATAGGTCGATGTCACCAAACTGGTTTTAGATTATGATAAAAACAAATGTTTACTGAATTGAAAATGGATCTTAATCAATCTTAGCTTCCAAACATTCACCATACACGTATAGTTCGCCACCAAATAGCTGGCAGTGACGTAGCCGACTATTTGAGCTATTTTACCGTTAGCCCCATAAGCTTTGCATTGTTCAAAACAAAAACAAGTCGTGACGTCACTGTCAACTATTCCTCAACGGACAGTACACATATTTAAGATACACTTATAACACGAAATCGACAGTTTGCCGTTATAAAGAAACCCAGTTTCTTTCTTTCTTTCTTCCGATACTTCTAAACCTCATAAGAGGACAACAGAAGGGTATGATAGGTAATAAAAGGCCTCTACAAGAGTATTAGTAACAAAGACCCTTTCATGACTATGGGCTCGATTCGTCCATTCCCAACCCGAGGGAGGCCCACGCCGCCCGGTGCCGAGGCTAAGCCTTAAGGTAAGTAGTCATTCCATCCAAATTGCCTTTATAACGAGTTGTGTCATTATAACGAATGTCGGTATAAAGTTTTGCCGTTCTAACGAGTGTCGGTATAAAGAAGGCCGACTGTACTTTACATTTGTGAACCCTGTGACCAAAGAAGGACTTTACTTTGCAACACGCGTTTTGACCAGCTTGTTTTTCATGTCCGACAGTCATTTCCATGCTTTCGGGCGTCTTCCTCTTGAGGCATGTTCATATTGGTCCATATCCTTCTCGCTGCTGTGCAAAGCATACGCGGATGAATGTTTACCCGGTGATGCGGCGGATGTAACACCAAACCGGGCGAACACCCACTGCGCATGCTTTACTTATAATCTTTCACATACATCTTTCCAAAGCCCAAGTTTGTACTTGCTCCTGCAACCAGAAAGAACAGAACATACTTAATACGGTCACAGTCAACACTACTGAGGTCATATCGAGTCCGTCCCTTTACATACTTTCAATCCACTTAAAACCCATTTTAATTTAAATAGTAAAACTGGGTTTCACAGGGGTAAACCTTATTTTTGTTATTTCTGCTCTAAAATATCGATTCTGGATACTCGTTAGAACCGCCTCGATGAGGCGGCTCTAAAATATCGATTCTGGATACTCGTTAGAACCGCCCCGATGAGGCGGTTCTAACGAGTACCCCCAATCTATATTTTGAGCAGAAATAAGGAAAATATCACAATTTGTCATCCTAAAATTTTAGTTTTTCGGCGAAAAATTTACAATGTATTTGTATAGGAGTGTTTTCGTAATGCTAGACAGGCCTATACATACCCGGTTGTCGGTTCTGTCGTCAGAAACTGACAATTGCCCTTCTTGAATCAGCGAAAGGGAGAGAATGACTGTAGAAAATATTTCCTGATCAATCATCCCAGCAGGCACTCAACATTGAATCAAAGTTGAATCAACGTCGTGTGCCTGCTGGGACCATGGCATAATGCTGCCGGACTGGGCAAGAATCGAACTCGAGACCTGCTAATCACCAGCCGGACGCGCCTATGATGAGCAACGAGGCCGACAAAACCATAAGGGCACACTGATTGATTGTTTTGGGTTTAACGACACGTCAACCCTTTTGGGTCATTTTGTGTCGTCTCTCAGAGAAAGGGAGAAAAAAAGAGATTGAAGAGATAGTAGAGGAGATGAAAGTGAGTGACAGAGGAGAAAGAGGAAAATGAATGGAAGTCTAGAATCAGAAGAAATAACAACATTCCCCCATCTGCCCTACAGCAGGCCTTGTCCAACTGTAGGCCAATATAAGTTGGACGCCCAGTGACGCAAGATACACGTCACCTTTTCCTCACCCAACCTCACCCACATACGGGCACAGTGTGAATGGAGTAATCAGTGCTGGGTGCCTGTAGCTAGTACAATATACTGGGTGTGGTGTCCGTTGCATCTGGGGGAAGGATCACAAGCAGCAGTTTGGTACAGTTGAAGTTGAAGTTCGGGGGCTCGAACACCTTTGGGAAACATTCGTTCCAGATAGGGGTATCTCGAGCTATTAACCCTTTTTGTACCAAATGAAATCTTCCTCCTTATATATACGACAAGAGTCTATTTCGAAATTTAGTGGTGACAGGTTTTGTTATCTTTAAAATTTATTTGGAAAATAGCTGAACTTTTTGCAAACATTGTAGGCCCTGATCAGACGCCGCGTTATGCGGCGTCTGATCTGGACCAGTACTGTTTGGAAGGGTACCCGTTATGGGGTTTCCGGTACAAAATGTGTTAAATGCTAACCATAGAAGACTGTTTCTTTGTTTGAATTTAGGTTTTACGTTCCCGTCAAAAATATTTAGGTCGTTTTGGAGACGTAGCTTCCAATATTTTAGGACTTTTACCCGACATTGAAAGGAAATGACATCTCAAGCCCTGCCGCTCACTGTAACCAAAAGGTTTATGTGTCTTGGAAGGTCTGACTCACGCTACTTTGCCTGCGCGGGCTTTGTCTTTTTAAGGGTTGACCAGTTATCTGTGGAAGCACCATGCAGCCCAATCTATTTCTCCGCGCCCCGATGGGCGGGGCCGAAGGTAACAACAGAAGACAGTTCAGGAGTTATAAGGGAGATGCTTCTGTGAAATAATGGTATGTTGTCTGTACTACAGTAGAACTTCGATGGCTCGAACACTGATGGCTCGTGTACTATGGATGTGTCGAAACCATTCTTGAGCCCCTAGCGAAATCCTCTACATAAGAAATAGTGCGGGATAATTGAGGAGATTTTTGTCTATTATGTTGTAAATGTATGCTGTGTGTACTCATTAGAATCGCCTCGATGAGGCGATTCTAATGAGTACACACAGCATACATATTCATTGTAGAACACCGAAAAGATGTCTAAAAGTATCTCGCTATGCCTCCTGACAGTAACCTCAGTGGCTCGAACTACCGCTGTCTCGAACAAATTTTCATGGTCCCAAAGGGATTCGAGCCATTGAAGTTCGACTGTAATTACAAACGCCGCATCTTATGTTTCTTCACTTTTATTCAGTTTCGTCTTTACTTCCTCTCTCTGTACGCCCTGTCTCAGAGTGGGGAGGGGGGGGGGGGGGGGGGGCGACAAGAAATGACATACAAAAGTTGACCCAACATAATCAATCCTGCCAATTCTGAAATCACAAGGCCTGTAATTATAACCAGATTGGCGAGTTTGATGTGATGTCCGAAATTACCTGTAAATAACCATGCACAACTCCGGCATTCTGGCTGTAATTACAGGCTTGTCGATCACGCTTGTGATTACATAATATTATATTGGGGGTCATTTGATTCACACAAAAATACTGAGCACAGAAGCTTTCCGTATTGATGTCCACGTTACTAATTAATTTGTAGGAAATCCACGTAACTGAATTTGCAGAAACGCATTATTCTTATGGCAGTGAGGTTCGAGTGTTGCGTCAGGGTGTTATCTATACAATCTGGACCGGTTTGGCAAATAGTGTAGACCCAGATCAGACGTCACAGCGGCATCTGAGTAGGGTCTATACTGTTTGTTTCTAAGTGTTTGCTAAACGAACAATCTATCTTCCAAGACGTCTCAACCCGAGCCCCCCGCCCATCGGGGCTTGGAAAAATAGATTGGGCTGGATGGTGCTTCCCCGCAGAGCTGAAACCGACCGCACATGAGGACCTAAAAAAATGCGTCCACTGCACACTCATTAAGGCGGTTTCTAACGAGTATCCATAACCAATGTCTTGGAGCAGAATTATAAATATAATGTATATCTCCGTAAACTATAAAAGTACGGGCCTCCGTGGCCTAATGGATAAGAGCGCTGACTCTTAGTCATTAGGTCTCTCACCGCCGTGGGTTCGAGCCTCGATCGGGTCACGTGTGAGACGCCAAGTTCTGCAACGGAAGGTCAGGTGGTTTTTCTCCGGGTACTCCGGTTTTCGCCCACCTATGATTTACGATCGGCTCGGTATGAGTGAAATAATCTTGAAAGGGCCGTAAAACCCAAACCAAAAAAAAAAAAAAAAAAAAAAAAAACTATAAAAGTCATACTTAAGTGGTATTCATTTAAGGGTGTCATGGGCGATCAGTGGAGACTTACTGAACAGTTTCCATTGTCATGCTTTGTTTAGTTTGATAATTTAGGACGATTTAAAGAATCTCACATGGGTGTGAGGGGTGGATAGAAATATCCGTCAAAGGGTTCACTGACCCATCATGCAAACACGCCTGTATAATTTTCACCCCTTAAACCCTACTTTTATAAAGTAAAACTGTGGTTTATATTAATTTTCTTATTTCTGCTCAAAACCATAGATTATGGGTACTCGTCTATCTATGTTTTGAGCAGAAATGTAAAAAAAAAAATATTATCTGAAAATTTTCATTTCTTTGGTGGGAAAATTTTTCCAATATATTTGAATAGGCGTGTTTTCGTAATGCCGAGTGACGCCGGACAGCGATGCTGAGGGACGGATTTATCTACCCTTTTCTCATTTCTGACAGTTTGTTTGTTTGATTTGAGGTTTAACGTCCCCGTCAACACTGTAAATGTCATTTTGGAGACGTTGCTTCCAATTTTGTGGGACTTTTACCCGACATTGAGATCGTCAAACTTAACGACGGCGCATGTGACGTCCAATTCAGCCAGTGTACATCAACATGTGAAAATTCTCGATTTTTATCCTATCACTTGATAGAAAAGCCTGGGTAGGATAAGAATTTCTATCCCAGGGTTAAGACCAGGATTCTGTCCATGTATATCGGTTAAACCCAGCTTGCTGCAATGTGCAAATGGTTGCATGCATTCGGGATCCAGTCAAGAGGTACGGAAATGTAGGTAATCTTCGTCTGTTAAGGCCGAAACTTTTCATGCAACCATTGATGAAAATCTACGCCATTTTTCTTCAGTGGGTGAATGTTATCTATGAAAAATCTTAATAGCTTTTTTCGCGTGTTATTCTTAGTTTCGGTCGGTTAGCGCTGAACACGCCTCGTCCCAAGTCAGTCCAGTACTGGTACTCACAAATTCAATGGTGTTTTATATTCAACAATAACCACTATTAACTTTGTCGTACCATTTTTTTCACGCGCCAGCGATAGAGGCGTGGGATTTTGGCGGAAATTTCTTTCTGCTGACTAAGCAAAGTAATTAAAAGTGATGGTCAGCTCTTTGAACGCGCTGACCGTGTCGTTTTCGGGATTGGTGCGACAGATACGTATTTGTACGCATTGTTCACCTTGATGGGTGTGCGCTGATACTCTTGGCATAATAACAGAGGCAAGGGAGACTATCTTCAGAAGCGTGCGTGTGGTGTGCGTGTTTTGTTTGTTTTACGTTTTATGTCATTTTGGATTTTGTGGGACTTTTACCTTTTCTTGTCTGGTTGCATAGATCGTCGAGGCCCGGTTTACTTCCTCATTCAACGAAACTCTACCTATTCAGGTCAAAAACGTACATGTTCCGACACATAACGTGCCAAAATGCACTTCTTCGACACTGTCCATTATGTAATCAGGCCTCAAACTGACCACGCTTAAGACCCGATTTTGCAGCTTCAACCCTTATCCTTCTGAACAAGACACAACCATTACCTTTGCAAACAGTGTAGATCCAGATATGTTACCTTTGCAAACAGTGTAGATCCAGATCAGATGGCTCCAGAAGCCATCCGCTCAGGAGCTACACTGTTTGTATTGCATCAAGTAATTCGGTTGACGTACAGTCGGAAATGAGTGTGGGTTAATAAATTTATTCAGCAGGATAGGGGTTAAATTTTTTTTTAACAGACTAAAGATCTAAAAGCCTGAAATCAAGAAAAAAAATCATGCTCTATAAGCCTGAAATCCTGCAAATGCCTGAAAATGTGAGGCTTGTGTGTTACCCATTTTACATATATATGGCCCTTCAAGAATATTTACCCTGTATCGAGACGATCGTGAACATGACAAAGGTATGCTGTAATGTTTTTCTTGTCATATATACATACATTAGAATTCCTATATCAAGACCACCTTTTGGACTGTTCAAAAGTGGTCTTAAAGACCACTTTTGAACAGTCCCAAAGATGGTGCCACAGTAGAGCACATTGGCAGCAGAAAACGCAATGAACTAAATATACTGTTAAAGGCATAATTTGTGTTATATTTGGTGGTCGTAATAGCGAAATTATACTGTATATGAGGAATCTACAATCAAGGTCACAGCATCGGGGCTTGAAGACATAGATTGGGCTCCATGGTGCTTCCGGGCAGAGCGAATATTTGAGTCCTGGTAAATGGACTAAGCTTTCCCATCATGGCATGCAAAGCTCCCGTAAATCTTTGCAGAGATGCCATTTCATTTTTATAGTCTGGTAAAAGTCCCATAAATCGGAAGCAACCCAACTAGTATCGACGGGGACGAAACCCCCCCCCCCCCCCCCCCCCAAAACAAACAAATACAGTAACGGTTGTTACCGTAATGTTCTAAGTATTGGGACAGATAAGCAAATATTGATGACCCGGATTAGACTTCACCTTATCCTGACGGAGAATACTGATCACAGTTGACGCTGTTTGCCATTCCGTTTGCACCTTTTGGACACCTTGCTGGATCGTGAAACAAATTGGTCAAAATTTAAGGGGGTCAAGGTATCTATTTTTACGGTAAAAAGCAAATTAAGCAAGCCACATCCCCAAACATATTTTTAAATCCTTTAGGTGCTTGTTTAGACTGCAAAAAGATTGGCAATTGGGTCATCAATCATGCTTCAAAGTTCATACTCTTTATATAAGCGCAAGAATTTGTAACAATGCGTTTTTCAAAACTATAATGAAAATCGAGATCCATCTCTGCTGCAAACATGTATTGTGGCCTCCTCAGTGTATTCATTGTTTTGAGCAGGACTACTCTTTTTGAAAGGTATGCATTCTGTAGATATCCAGCACTCTGTCCAAACGTGTTAAAACTAAACTGACCGTCTCGGTGGTTCAGTGGGATACGCGTTCGGGTGGTGCCCTTGACAGGAGGTTGCGGTTTCGATCCCCACTGGGACCGGCAATATTCTTTCGTGTAAACGGACCATGGACTATTTTCAACGATTATTCTCTCCTTCCCGCTGATTCAAGAAGGGCAGTGGTCAGATTTTGATGGAAACTATTTTATGTCTACTGGATAGCTCAACAATACCATAATAAAGTTGACTGGGTCAAAGTAACAAGAGGATTCGGTCTTTTGAATCAGTAAGGGCCTTGCTTTCCTCTGGCAGAAGCTCACTTTTTCGACAGGGTTCGGTTTACGGAGAAAATTATCTCCCCTGTTTACAAATGATCACGGGTGTATCAGATGTGACACTATGCAGTTCTTATGAATGGCTACACGCCAAGGGAAGGTTACTCTAGCATGACTGTTCAAAAAGGAAAATATAAGGGCAATAGATCCGCCTGTTACAGTTCGTGCCATTTTACCGATGGAGACAACTCCTCCCTGATTTTCAGCCCTCTTTGAATTTCTGGAAAGTAATCAGAAGCAGAATGGAACCAGTCCAGATTCTAATCAGCTGGCTTCCTAGAAGCCAGCTGATTAGGATCTATACTGTTTTCAAAAAAAAAAGTTATATCCGGGTTCAGCATGGTGAGACTTTTAACAGATTATAGGAGGAAAAATCAAAATCTGAAAGCCTGAAGTCAAGAAAAAAAATCAAGGAAATCCTGCAAAAGCCTGAAAAATATGAGTCCTGCTTTAAGAGCCGGGAGATGAAATGATTTTGATGTTAAGTTAGCCCACATAAATGTACCAGGAAAATCTCCTGTGACCGAGAACACAAATGGTGGTTTATACAAGGTGTGTTTTTCACCTTAATCCGGTGAAAATTAAACTTTAATCCGATGGTAAACACGGGCACCAGCTTACTAAACATGAAACTATAGCACAGGTCAAAAAGTATACATGCTCCAGGTAAAACCTTGACCGGCGATTCCCTCCCTTCTGACAGGTGTCAGTTTCTGGTGAAAGAATGTGAACTACAGTAAGATTCCTATATTAAGACCACCTTTGGGCCTGTTCAAAGAGGGTCTTGAACAGTCCAAAAGGTGGTCTCTGACCTGAGGACAGAAACACAAAGAAAGTAAAACTGCAACCTGCTAAATAAGCTTTTAAGCTTTTTAAAGCAGAAATAGTCTTAATTTTAGGTGGTCTTAATAGAGGAATTCCACTGTAAATGGGTTAACCGCTTATGCATAAGCCTGTCCGGCGAAAGTGCTGTGGTAACGTAAACTGACGTGCGCGATATAACCTAAATAGTGTTGACTGAGTCGTATTATATTGGCATATACAGTAGAACTTCGATGGCTCGAACACCGATGGCTCGTTTACCATGGCTGAGTCGAACCCGTTCTTGAGTCCCTATGGAATTTCTCTACATAAGAAATAGTGAGGGAAAAATTTAGGATATTTTCGTCTTATCTTGCAAATGTATACTGTGTGTACTCATTAGAATCGCCTCGATGAGGCGATTCTAATGAGTACACACAGCATACATTTTTCATTATAGAACACCGAAAAGATGTCCTAAAGTATGTCGTTATGCCTCCTGGCAGTAGCCCGCAGTGACTCGAACTACCCCTGTCTCGAACAGATTTTCGTGGTCCCAAAGGTGTTCGAGTCATTGAAGTTTGACTGTAGAAGCAAATCATTCCAATTAAGAGAACAGTCTAGCGTGTGTACTAATAGAACAGGTGCTTGCTTAAGACACGCGGTGGCTTGATACAGGTGTGTTTCAATCCAGAAGCCTTTTTTCAGCAACCGAATGCTTGCTTGTTTAGGACAGGTAAGATGGGGTTTTGCTGTAGATCTCTGATTTGGAGGTGCTCTTTTTGCAGTACATCACGAAACACGCATATATAAGTTTCACCCCCTTAACCCTTGTTCTTATATAGTAAAACTGGGGTTTACAGGGCTATACATTATTTTTCTTATTTCTTAAAAAAAAAAAACAGTTCTTGAGGCGGTTCTGAGCTCCTAAATCTCGGTTTTGAGCAGAAATGTGAACAATATCATTTTTTTTTTATACTAAAATTTTAAATATATTTTAATAGGTGTGTTTTCCTAATGGGAAAGTGACAGGTGTTACCTCCCTTGGGAAATATGTCTGGTAAATCGACAACCCTTAATAAGGAAAATCGAATTTGAAACTCTAAACTATAAATCCGATACGAGGTGATGAAAATCGAAGTCTAAATACATTTATCCTTATCCCGCTGAACAGGAAAAGTTCTAACTTTGCAAACAGATTTGACTTGGTGATAGTCAGAAATGGGTGTGGCTTTATTGATTATTCAGTAGGATAATGTGTGTGAGTTTAACGTCCCAATAACAGCTACGGTCATTCGGAGACGGGGACCTCGGCTTAAAGACATATCTGAAAGTCTGGAGAAGTCCGGGATCGAACCAACGACCCCTGGCTTATACGGCGAGCCACATAATCACTACACCGCTGGGGCTTCTATTCAGCAGGATAAGGGTTAAGTTATAACGTCCTCTTTATTGTAAAACCTTAAGTTTATATAGGAATACCACTTCATTTAGGTTAACCCTTATCTTGCTGTTCACGACAACCCCTATCTTTGCAAACAGTGTAGATCCAGATCAGATGGCTTCTTCAGAAGCCATCTGATCTGGATCTACACTGTTTGACATTCAATTTATGAATTTGTAGGAATAAATTACATCAAGTAATCTGATTGGTTCAAAGTCAGAAATGGTTGTGGCTAAACTGAATATTCAGCAAGAGAAGGGTTAAGTGTCGTGTGATGGCGATAAAATGTACTCGATCATACTAGTTTATATCTTTAAAAGTCCCACAAAATTAGCAGTAACGTCTCCAAAATGACTTAAATAGTGTTGCCGGGGTCGTAAACCTTCAGTTCAAACAAAGCCTTCGGGCCCATTTCGGATCCGAATGTATCCCATAAAGTCCAACTGGTCGGGCCTAAAAACAATCATGCATGTTTACAAAGTTTACACTGATTGATTTGCTTGTCCACCCACAAGTTCCTCTTAACCCTTCTCTTGCTGAATATTCAGTTAAGCCACACCCATTTCTGACTTTGAACCAATCAGATTTCTTCATGTAATTTATTCCCACAAATTCAAAAACGGAATGTCAAACAGTGTAGATCCTGATCAGATGGCTTCTTCAGAAGCCATCTGATCTGGATCTACACTGTTTCCAAAGATATGGGTTGTCGTGAACAGCATGCTAAGAGTTAACATAAATCGTCACGAGAAGACCAGGTCGGATACGAACTGGTCTGCTCAGTTGTACAGACATTACGAAAACACGTCTATACAAATCAGGCCTCATACTGACCACGCTTTTCCATGCCTGAAAGGTATGATTTTGCAGCTTCAACCCTTATCTTGCTGAACAAGACACAACTAGATTTCCTTTGCAAACAGTGTAGATCCTGATCGGATGGCTTCTGAAGAAGCCATCTGATCAGGATCTACACTGTTTGTAATGGGCTTGGTGAAAATATAAAGTAATTTGGTTGACTTATAGTCAGAAATAAGGGTTAAATAGTTTTTTAAACAGACTATATATACAAAAATCAGAATCTAAAAGCCTGAAATAAAGAAAAAAACAAGCTCTAAAAGCCTGAAATCCTGCAAATGCCTGAAAAATATGAGGCCTGACAAATACACTGTCAGTTTTACCGCCTACACACGAAAATTTTAAGATGAAAAAAATGTAATATTTTTCTTATATCTGCTCAAAATATATATTGCGGGAAAGTAACTATCCCTTTGGCTTTACGCTATTGATGTTTCCATTAGGGTGTAGTTGTATCATGTTTGTGTTTCTTTCCCTTTGGTGTCTCTGATGGGAGCTGTGGGTTAATTGCATCGATTTCTAATCATTGCCTTCACTTCTATTTTATACGTAAGCAGTTATCCAGTACATTGCACATTCTTTCGCCAGAAACTGACAACTGCCCTCCTTGAATCAGCGGAAGGGAGGGAATGGTCGTAGGAAATGTTTCATGATCAATCTCTACGAAAGAATGTTGCATCGAACCCGTGACCTCCTGATCACCGTGGCTGAGCAGATAAGATTTTCTTTCCTGTCGTAGCAAACAAATGCCCTTTTGCCTTGTTACGATCTTATCTGTGGCCAGGTCTATAAAATCATAAAATGTTGCTGTCTTCCCACACTTAGTCGGCCAAAACACCCTAAATTGCACCCCATAAAAGGTAAAGGAATTTAGAGGAGGAGTTCCGCATGAGAAACTCTTTTGTGTTGTAATGAAAGGTTTGGTCTCCGCACTGAATCTCAATCAGTCAAGTTGAAAAACCTGAGTCATTTGAAAAGGTTTATTGAAAAGACCGGGTACGAAATTTTAAATACCTTGAAAGCATTATGCGGCGAGGTTTCAAATTGCACGCGGAGAGAATTACTAATCTGCGTCTTAACGTCTTTTAGCAAGACTTTATAGCAAATTTGCTGTTGCAGTGGATCTTAAATATCTACGACCATGGACGTTTTATATGGCATATCAAAGCCCAGCAATATGTGACAGAAGATACTAAAACACAATACGGCTTTCCCATTCCTCTTTCATTTCAATCGAAGATTTATTTTATTCATCACGTGAACAAGTCCGTGAAATAAACACCCCCTTACACCCCACTTTGTATAGAGAAAACTGGCGTTTACGGGGTTAAACATTATTTTTCTTATTTTTACTCCAAGACATAGGTTGTGGGTACTCGTTAGAACCGCCTCAATGCGGCGGTTCTAACGAGCACCCACAACCTATGTTTGCAGTATAAATAAGAAAAATATCACGGATTTTCACCAGAAAAAGTAGCCATTTTGGAGATGTTAAAAAATGCACTATGTCGCACGGGTGTGTTATCGTAATGTATTAATGGCACTCAGGTAAGGTGAAAGTGTCGTGCGTCAAGAAAACACGCCTATATAGTTTTGACCCATTGATACCCACTTTTTGTAGAGTAAAACTCGGGTATACAAGGGTATACCTTATATTTGTTTCCTTATTCTTTAAATTTGGCCCCCGCCCATAGGGGCTTGAAGAAATATATGGGCTGCATGATGCTTCCACGCAGAGCTGAATCCGGCCCGAACACTAGTACTGGTAAACCGCTTAGAGGATCTAAGCCTGTCCAGGAACCGCGGTGCGAGGCGGACCGTCCATGCTAATAAACCCTATTGGTTTCATTTGGCGGCAGGGCTTGAGATGTCATTTCATCTCAATGTCGGGTAAAAGTCCCACAAAATTGGAAGCAACGTCTCCAAAATGACCTTTACAGTGTTGACGGGGACGTTAAACCTCAAACAAAAACAATTATTCTTTAAACATGATTCAAACATAAAATCGATGTAGGGTGCGACTGAGTCACGGGGTCTGCGTGAAAAAATATAAGTAAACAGTAAAGATTCGGGCTAGGCAAAATGTACGTTTTTTTTTTTTTCTCAAGCATTCACAGATTTAAACTGGGCTCTTGACCGAGCTTCGGAAGCGTGCGCATGTTTGACGGATTCCGAACTTATAACACACCAGGCCTCATAATGACCAAGCTTTTCAAAGCCTGAAAGGCCTGATTTTGCAGCCGTTACCTTTGCAAACAGTGTAGATCCAGATCAGATGGCTTCTGAAGAAGCCATCTGATCAGGATTTGCACTCTTTGTAATGCAGTTTGTTTTGTGGCTTGAATACATTGTATCAATTAATTTGATTGGTGAATAGGCAGAAAAAGGTGTAGCAAAATAATTTTATACAGAGGACAAGTGTTCAATAGTCATTTAAAACAGAATATAGGAGGAAAAATCAAAATCTAAAAAGCCTGAAATCAAGAAAAAATCAAGAAACAATCAAGCCCTAAAAGCCTGAAATCCTGCATATGCCTGACAAATATGAGGCCTGACACACAAGTCCCTTTTCTCAGGGTAACCGAGCGCACAGGGCGTCTCTTTCAAGTTAAGCAGTCGCCAACCCATGTTGGGTCATGAGAGTTTTATATAGGCGTGTTTTTCGTGATGTACGAACCGCTATCCCCGTTGCTTAACTTAATAGAAAGCTCATACAGCGTGGTTGTATTTGTGGTACCCGTCACATCAGCCCCACCTCGTCTTTTGACTTCGCCCTCGAAGCCGCACACGAGAATGCCAAGGAAGCAGACTGTAGAGCAGGGCCGGTCTATGCAATTAGGCTTTATAATCCTGCCGACAATCAAAAGTACATGTTAACCCTTTTTGTACCAAACGGAATCTTCCACATTAATATATAGCAGGAGTCAATTTCAAACTTTAGGGGTGTCAGGTTATGTTTTTTGTTCAAATATTTATTTGGAAAATGGCTGAACTTTTTGTAAACAGTGTAGGCCCTGATCAGTCATTGCGTTCTGCAGCGTCTTATATGGGCCTGCACTGTTTGCCAAATACCCGTTTTGGGGTTTCTGGTAAAAAATGGGTGAAGCAGTCACCAACCACTGCAGGGTCACCCATCCAGGTATATACTAACCGCCATCTGCGTTGCTTTTACCATAGCGTTGTAAAAGCTAGCTCATGCAGCCAGGTTGTAATTAGGAATTGCGGGGCAGACAAATAGTAATTATGGGCGGAGTTGAACGTTCATAATGGGTCACTGGTAGGTGTCTACTCTAAATGGAAAGTGTGTTCTTTCATTTACGAGTAGATTCCTTCAACAATAGGGTAAAGTTAAAAGGATATTGTCGGTAGAAATACTTGACAAAGAGACTACCGCTGTTACAGCTTGTCCAGTCCAACCTTCAGCCTGGCGTTTCTTTTGATAGTAAGTATACGGGAATTTCTGTTTGACACGTTTTTAATACCTTATTTGCACATTCCCGTCCACATTCACGCTTTAGACAAGTGTGGATTCCACTTACAAAAGATTACGTATTGATGACGTAATGTTTGACAACGCCAAGTGTTACCAGAAGCCGAGATTTTTGCTTACAGCAAACAAAGGGACTAAATAAATACCTTTATTGAAAACAAGTATTTCTAAGTGTAATTTTCCATTGCTTTATTATCGCTTAAGTTTACACAATGGCTTAAGCCGGACAATCCTTCAGGCCTGAACTCCTACTTACTGTCTTTGGGCGGGACCATTTCCAATTTCAGGGGTGTTAGATTTGTTTGATTTGTTGTAGGCCCTAAGTTTTACTCAGTTTCTATATATTCAGTGAACTGGGTGGACTCTGATCAGACGCCGCGTTCTGTATCGTCTGATCAGGGTAAACACTGTATTCCAATATTCCTTAGTCGGTGTCTCGCCGCCTCTGTGGCTGCGTTTCTGTGCTATGTGTCCAAATTTTGTATTTTTATAGGGCTTTCAACCGGTGTAACCAGATCTCAAAATATTAAAAACTCGAACACATAACACTTTAAAAGCGCTAGAATGGCCCCCGCCCAACGGGGCTTGAAGAAATTAATGCTTCCAAGCAGAGCTGAATCCAACCGCACAAGAGTACTGGAAACCGCTTAGAGTATCCAAACCTGACCAGGTAAAGCGGTGCGAGTCGGACCGTCCATGTTTGTAAACCTTCATTGGGCGACAGGACTTGAGATGTCATTTCATCTCATTGTCGAGTAAAAGTCCCACAAAATTGGAAACAACGTCTCCAAAATGACCTATATAGTTTTGACGGGGACGTTAAACCTGAAATCAAACAAAACACGAGCTAGAAGGACCGCTCCGACAGACAGCTTATAGAGGATACATGACCATTTGATATGAAGCTTTATTAATTGATTATCCGATATTACACAAGGTCAACCAATATTCAAAAATCATAAATCATGTTTTTAATTGCGTCAATTAATAAAATTGGCACGAGGCCGAAGGCCGATGCCAATACAGCTGACCGAGGACCTGTAACTGGGCCAATACGAAATTACTTGATTAATAACATTATAATATTTAACGAGCCTCCGGCGAGTTTCATAACTATCATTCTTTCATATCTCCAAAATGTATACTTTTCTGACGAAAATTTGTGCAAGTTGTCTCATTTTCACTCCAAACATAGGTTGTGCGTGCGCGTTAGAAACGCCTCAATCAGATAACCTATTTCTTGGAGCAGAAATAAGAAAACTCCTGTATACCCCGGTAAACCCCAGACGCATAACCTATTTCTTGGAGCAGAAATAAGAAAACTCCTGTATACCCCGGTAAACCCCAGTTTTCTCTATATATAGAGAGTTGGATTCAGAGGGGTGTTCATTTCACGGACTTGTTAAGGATAATGGATACACCTTCAGGGGAGGCATCTCCTGCAAAAGTATTTTTATCACTTATATCAATAGGGGTCAACTCGTAAAGAAACGAATTTGCTCATGAGGAGCAAATTCTTTCCTTTAAGTGTAGACCCCCTTTTTCTGTGGGACAGGGCTTATAGAAAAGCGAACAGGAAGTCCCGAAAGTTGTCTCCCTTTGAAAAGTGGCGGAAAAATCTGGCTGGTGTTCCTTTTCGCCTTAACGTGATGATTTAAATTTCTGGGCCTTTTTGCACACAGTATATGTAAGCCCCGTCATGAAAACACCTGCCTTTGGGGAGACACAAACAAGACTGCTATTACAGCAACACAAGCATCAAGCAAAAACTCCTGGAATTTTTATATCGAAACATGAATCGTTGTACTATCAAAGCAGTTGATTCTTAGGTGCTGAACAGACTGCGGTGTTGCTTGTAAATGGTAAAAAACAGAATCTCTCATGACACCATATATGTTCTAGAAATTCCGAGTACTGAAAATCCATGTTTGGTCGCAGTACGTTCTAATGTCCACGTGACTATTACTGATATGTACGATATCACCGATTACTCAAGTTGTCGCCGATCTCTATTGGCTCGAAATGAGCGAAAACTCTGGAAAGGACCATGAAAGCAAAAAAAAACAAAAAACAAAAAAAACACGTAGGGATTATTTAAGGGGAATGGGAAAATCTAGCACATTTTCCACCATTTTTCAAAGGGAGACAACTCTCGGGACTTGCTCTTCATTTGTCTATAAGCCCTGTCCCGCGGAAAAAGGGGTCTACTCTTAAAAGAAAGAATTTGCTCCTAAGGAGCAAATTCTGTCCTTGAGTTGGCCCCTATTGACATGGGAGACAAAAATACTTTTTTGCAGAAGCTGCCTCCCCTGAAGGTGTTCCCATTCCCCTTAAAGCCGTACTGTTCTTAACTTCTTATCGTGGTGAGGTCCGAGTGTTGTGTAAAGGTCACCCGTAGAATCAACCTTAACTGTGCGCGTGTGTTTGGTTTGGCAAACAGTGTCGACCCAGATCAGGGACAATCGACCCATCGTTGATTCCCATACTTAACATACTTCTTATAATTTTCGAAAAATGAAAATTCAGTATTGATACTGAAAACTCTCACCCATTCTACTGGAACCAAACTTGAGGGACAGCACTGTCGGTGAGATGCCAGACTGTTTCCTTTAAAACCATTTAATTCCTGTTTTGTTTGTTTGGACCTTAGCGAGACTCGGACCGCAACAATGAGAGACCCAGCGCCCTAACCAACCAGTAAATCAATGTTTACAGAACACTCTGGCGTTATAGCGACAAAATAGCGTGGCTATTATTAACCGTTATCTGGATTTCGTAGAAATCAGTAATAGTTACGTAGATATCAGCAACTTAAAGCTACTGTGCTTAGGAACTTAAGTTCAGCTGGTAAACCATCTATCTAAAACCCATGATCAATGCTAAATCTTCTATGGCTTAAGCGGGGGTGGTTGGGTGAGGTTAAGGTGACGTGTATCTTGCGCCACTGGGGCGTCCAGCTGATACTGGCTTACAGTTGGACAAGGCCTGCTATACTTGCATCATGCTTCTACTCTCTCATTCATTTTCCTCTTTCTCCTCTGTCCTTCACTTTCATCTCCTCTACTAAATCTTCTATCTCTTTTCTCCCATTCTCTGAGAGACGACACACAATGACCAACAAGGGTTGACGCATCGTAAAACCAAAAAAAAAAAATCAATCTTTGACTGAAGACTTTGAAAGTTTGTTCTGGACAGTAGTAGTTCCAGTTTCAGTGACATAGCCCCTGATAAAAGTGGGTATCCACATATTATTTTTCTTTTATCTGGTTTTGGTTCTCATTATAAACGCCTCAGCGAGGCGCTACTAATGAGTAACCGCAAACATAAGTTTTCGTGCAGAAATGAGAAAAATATAAGTATTATTTGGGATGAGCAACCTATGCCGCCTAAATATGTCTATTAGCTCTTTCGGCGCAAAACTTATTTTAAAACATAACTCCAAATGCCAAATTTATTTTAGTCCCTGCATGGAATTTTCTACCACCTGAACATGTAAAGATACGATATGATCAAAAACGTTTTAAAGTACAAGCTCGATTTTGCCGTAAACAGGTCTTTCCAAATAATTTGCGACATACTTGCGCAAGTTATTTCCCCTTAATTGGATAATCTAAAAGGCGAAATCCTCGCAAAAAAAAAAAAAAAAAAAAAAACATCGGGCGCTCTTCTAGGCAGTCAAAATTATGCGACTAAGGCGCCGAAAGAGTTAAAGAAGAATTAGCCATAATTTTAGTTGGTCCTTAGAGTACTGTAAATGTCATCTATATAGTGCTTCCCAAAGCATTTCATTTGACTACAGAATGAAACACAATCAACCATGGTAAATGCGCAATCAGTGTTCCGAGACATTTAAGTTTTCCTGTATATTTTGGTCGATTGTTTATCAATCGACCCAAAGTTAGTTAGAAAGTGCTAAAGTCCACGTGAATATCACTGATAGGTAACTTATTTTTTTAGAAAATAGCGGCGTTAATTTATTCGCAATGAATTGAGCGTGTCGCGTTATAAGGTTGGCTGAACCCATGATGATGGGATGGGCTTGGCAAACAGTTTAGACCAAGAAGGCAGAACGCGGCGTCTGATTTTAAGGGTCAGACGCCGTTTGTTTGTTTGATTTGAGGTTTAACGTCCCCTGTACAGGTTATTTTGGAGACGTTGCTTCCAATTTTGTGGGACTTTTACCCGACATTGAGATGAAATGACATCTCAAGCCCTGTCGCCCAATAAAAACAATAGGGTTTATAAGCATTGACGGTCCGACTAGCACCGATTTGCCTGGGCAGGTTTAGATCCTCCAAGCGGTTTACCAGTACTCGTGTGTGGTCGGTTTCAGCTCTGCGTGGAAGCATCCTGCAGCCCATCTATTTCTTCAAGCCCCGATGGTCGGGGACCGCGGTCAGACGCCGTAAAAAGCAGCGTTTGATCACCGTAAAAAGCAGCGTCTGATCACGGTCTACACTTTTTGCTTCAGAATTTAAAGGGTAAACGAAACCGGCCCAGCCCACTGGTAATTCGCTCAGAGGATCTAAGACTGCCCAGGCAAAGCGGTGCGAGTCGGCGCGTCCATGCTTAAAAGCCTACTTGTTTTTTGGGGTGGCAGGGCTTGAGATGTCATTTCATCTCAATGTCGGGTAAAAGTCCCATAAAATTGGAAGCAACGTCTCCAAAATGACCATTACAGTGTTGATGGGGACGTTAAACAAACAAACAGACAAAAAAAAAAACGAAACACGAAACAGTGCATTACTGTTTCAGAGACAATCGACCAACCAGTACTCTCTCTGCTTTGATTCCATATCTATGACACAGATTGACTGTGGAAATACGTTGTGTTGACTTATTCTGATTTTTATGGCACTTTATCTTTAAATATCCATAAAATCTCGAGATCTTTATAGGTCTGCAAATATTTACTTATGCATCATATGCAAATCAGACGTATATGCGAAATAAGCTGCGGCCATAGCCGAAACTTTTTTTTTTTTTTTTGCAGTTGTTGTTTCGAACATTAGTCTGCATGCTTTCCTATTTAAAGAGCAGTATTTTTTTTTCCTTTCTTTTCTTTGGAGTTAAACGACCAAGCCAACAGTCAACCCCGTGTAAGTCATCGTGCCAACCATACTTTTCCTTGGCAGGCTTATACACGTCAGACCGACTATTATTAGAACGGCCAGTTCGCTTGCACCAGCAGCGTCAAATAAAACATATCAGCGGGCATGTGCGTCCAAAGAAGACTCAGATCAGCCTGCGCATCCGCGCATGCTGATCTGAGTCTTCCTAGTTTGGGCGTTACCTGGATACCCGGTGATCCAACGCTTCCTCGCGTACGCAAAGAAACTCGAGTCCAGAATCGGTTGGTGCGCAGTCTAATTTGAGATTTCTCTGAGAGACGTTAGGGGACGCATTTTCGACTGACGTGGCGTATATTTGGCCATGCAGTCGAACTTCATTAACTCGAATACCTTCCATACCAACGGGCCTCCGTGGCCTAGTGGATAAGAGCGCCGAAGCTTAACTCTTAATCATTAGATGTCTCACCGTCTCGAGTCACGTGAGACGCCAACGGAAAGTCAGGTGTGTGTTTTCTTTTTCGCCGGGTACTCCGGTTTTCGCCCACATCTGATAAACGATCAGCTCAATATAAGTAAAATAATATTGAAAGGGTCGTAAAAGCCAAAGAAAAACCCTCGGGACCATGAAAATGTGTTCAAGCAAGGGGTAGTATTGGGGTTTATAATCATAAGGCCAGATCATTGTATTATCTTGTGTGTACTCGGTATGCCTTTTACAGACAGAATCAGGGGAAAACTCCCCTTAACTATCCAAATCCACAGTGAAATTCAGCTATTAAGACCACCTTAAATTAAGACTAATTCTGCTTTTAAAACCTTATTTAGAGAGATGCACTTATTCTTCTTCGTATTTTCGGCCCACAGTGAGTGTCCTCTGGTCAGAGATCACCTTTGGGACTGTTCAAAAGTGGTCTTAGAGACCACTTTTGAACAGTCCCAATGGTGGTCTTAATAAAGGAATTTTCCTGTATATAGATATCTTCAATTAGTAGATGAATTCTTCAGGAACTCAAGAGAGAGTTCGAATTAGCTTAAGTAAACGAGACATTCCTGTTCGAGCTACTGATATTTCCGCCATTTTTCAAAGGGAGATAACTTTCGGGACTCCTGTTCGATTTTTCTGTAAACTCTGTCCCACAGAAAAAGGGGTCTACTCTTAAAGGAAAGAATTTGCTCCTTTTCTTTACGAGCTGACCCCTATTGACATTGACATGGGAGTCAAAATACATTTGCATCAGTTATCTACCCTAAGATGTATCCATTCCCCTTCACTGATAATTTGACCGACAGACCGATTATGTTTCGGTGCATATTGCGACCCTTCGATCTAAGCCGGTATGCATACGGACAGGCGGTTTTTCTCCGGCTACTCCGGTTTTCGCCCACGCCCCTTTGAGTAACGATTGTCTCAACCGAAGTGAAATAAGATAGAAATGGCCGTAAAATACATTTTAAAACAAAGCACACGGATACTGAAGTACTATCGCAAACTGCTAACGTTATCCCGGAAACGGACTCGGACGGAGACGGACAGACGGACAGGGCTAATACTATACGCCCTCGCCCACCGGGGCTTGGAAAAATAGACGCAGAGCAACTGACCACACATGAGTACTGGTAAACCACTTAGAAGGGTTAAGCCTGCCCGGGCAAAGTGATGTAGGTCAGACCTTCCAATGCATATAAGAATTTTGGTTTCATTGGGCGACAGGGCTCGAGAAGTCATTTCAACTCAATGACGTGTAAAAGTTCTACGAAATTAGAAGTAACGTCTCCAAAATGACCTACATAGTGTTGACGGGGACGTTAAACCTCAATTCATACAATAATACTATACGCCATTTGGCGGTGGTGTAGAAAACACTATATCAGCAGTCATGCTATACTGAATCAGCTTTGCAGCTTACGTCATGGACCGCTGAGCAAGTTTCTACATGTCTGAAATACGTTTTCCTATTGGGTTCATTGGACGACAGTGTTTGAGATGTCATTTCATCTCACTGCCGGGTAAAAGTCCAACAAAATTGGAAGCAACGACTCCAAAATGATCTATACAGTGTTGACGGGGACGTTAAACCTCAAATCAACCAACCAACCTGCTTTTCTTCTTCTTTGAGCAAGCTTTGACTCGGACTGACATAGTCAGGTTTCACCCTTGTTACAACGCACGCAACCTTACATAGTTATCTTACTGCTGAAGTTGATATTGAGCACGACAGACAGGCCTGGTCAAACAATGTAGACCCAGATGAGACGCCACAGAAGAGTCTATACTGTTTGCAACTCATCCAGCTATTTTAGGCCGATGACGGGTAGTAAACTGTACTTGTCCAATTTTAGGACAGGTACTGAAAGAAGTTGAGGAGCCCGACTACTTAACCCATTTTGTACCGGAAATCCCTAAACGGGCAATTAGCAAACAGTGCAGGCCCAGATCAGACGCCGCGGAACGCGGCGTCTGATCAGGGCCTTCACTGTTGGCAAAAAGTTCAGTCATTTTCCAAATCAGTTTTGAATATAACACAATCTGTCACCCCTAAATTTTGAAATAGACTCCTGCTATAAATAAGGTGGAAGATTCCATTTGGTACAAAATGGGTTAAAGTAGTACGACGTCATTGGGACAGGTGACAAGAACACCTGTTCAGTCACCTAATGTATCAGTGACACACAACTACTTATATGCCGATGACACAACCTTTATTCGTTTTTCTGTGTTTAGCCAACATTTGACAAATAATAAAATGTAAAGAGTTAAGAAAAAACTTCAAGCAAACGACATTTATTTTTATTTTCAGATAATCAAGCTTGACATTTTGAAATATCAAGCTTTATTTTCACAAAAATATTTGACCCCGTATGAAATTAATACTTACCGCCCTCGCTGAATTAATATTTGATACGATCTGGTTTACACATTTGATATTTGATACGAGTCTTTAGTTTTAGAAATCTGGCCCTACAGCTTTGCTAATTACATATAGGCACCTCAACCTCATTATAACACTGTTCATTATAACGCGGTTTGTATATAACGCGGTTTCAAGATGGATTCCAAAATGTATAGTTTGTTTGAATTGAAGTTTAACGTCCCCGTCAACACTGTAAAGGTCATTTTGGAGACGTTGCTTCCAATTGGCAAACAGTGCAGGCCCAGATCAGATGCCGCAAAACGCGGCGTCCGATCAGGGCCTGCACTATTTGCTTACAGAATTTTTTTCAAAATAGAATAAGAACGAAAAAATCGGCCTGGTACCCCTTATATAACAAATGGACTTGTCCAACATATAACAATGGAAGAGTCCACTAGTATACAATGGGTTAATAGTGTTATAAAGAGGTCACGTTGCAGTCAGAACAATCGTTACAGCTACCTGTATCACTACACTAAAAGGACTACGGGTTTTCTACGTGACAGGAACTTCCCCTACCTACATAACCACTTTACCAAGTGACAAATGTAATGCCCGTTTCCTTGGCTACCTAAAATGCTCTTCGTAACCTACGAGACAACATGGGGAGTCCTTATTCTGGCATGTTAACTACCCCCTATCTTCAATAGCTACAGAATGCGTTTCTTTTATGGCATACAAATGGTGTTTTCTACGTGACATATACTGTAATCTACGTGACCTATACTGTAAGTAAAAGATGAAATAGCAGGCGCAGGTAGTAGCTTTGGGATATGAAAGGCATTGAAAGGATAAATTTGTTGGTGCTCATAATGTCTAAAAGAAACGGGAGATAAAAAAGTGTCATCCAAAACACTTTAATTCCAGTCTAATTCAGTGGACATCCACAACGCACGCAATGCGTAAGATAAGTCGATGGATCTCGATGGATCGACGTGGTATGTCGTTTCTGAAACGTCATATGTATCGCCCAGAGGTCAGTGTGTTTCAAAGTGTTACAACTCAATTGAGAGGGCTATAAACTAACGATCGGGTCGATAAAGAGATCAGTAAAATCAGGACAAGAGAAAATGAAAAGATAACAATGTTTGGCCCGGGGAAGAAACCGACAGAGGTGCATTAAGATGGGCTGATAGCATAATATAACAGGTGGTTCACAATGTCGGAAATAATGTAAACAAAAATAGCGATGGCATGTCCAATAAACTGTGCCCTTTGGGCAGATTACAATTTTATCAAAGGACATTCCATTTGACGCTTCATTCAAAGATCGTAGAATTACATGTAATTATATTATCTGATTTACTGCAAAATGAGAAAATTCCCACCATTCGCCCTATACAGAGAATGGGCAATCCTTACTGTCATAAATAAACCTAGAAAAACTGTGTTTTAAGGAATTGCAGCTTTGACCAGAATTATAAAGAATATGCATGGAATTCCGTTGCAGAAACAGCTATGAAATTCTGAATAAAAAATGGACAAAACGAAGTATTTTTCCTCACTGACAAATAAGGCCCACGTGTGAAAGACACGACCACATGCCATATGTGACGCCAGTAACCTAAATTCCACTTTACAAGTTTACAAATATGGGCTTAAAGTGGGTTTTATAAATGCGCGATAAAATTTTACGCGGACTTTTATTGCAAAAGATATTAACAACCAACCAACAAGACAAATTTCAACAATCTAATGCAATGTAGTCTTATGGCCCGTCAATGATCATGACTTGCCTATTTTTATGCCACACGAGACTTATGCGAACAGAGTAGACTCATCAGTCTGCGCATGCGCAGACTGGTGATTCTTCTCTGTTCGCACATGCCATATTGTCGGGAATCCTCTGAAATGGCCTTTTGTACATGTACAGTATTTACTTAAGATAACCCCTGAGATATTGTAAATATGCGATACTATTCTGTCAGGTTTCGTCAAGACAGACAGTTATAGTGTCATTTAAATAAATGGAATATTAACACTACACTAGTTTGTAAAAATATGTAACACGGTCCAGGGGTTTATGAATGTTTATGACGACCTAAGTATGAATGTGACTCAGATATATTTTCATTCTTAAATGAAAGGAAACATACACTTAAGAGTTCATACAACTAGATTGTGATATATTTCCTATCTAATAATAAAACAGTCTCGCAGGTATTCACAGCAAAATCTCATTTAAAATAGCTTTATTTGGCACATTAATTTTGAAGCTGACCCCTAAAGTTTTTTTTTTATTTTCATCATTTACTTTAGACATGGAAACTAGTGACTTTAGATTTCAAAATTACCAGTTATACACACATGTCAAGGAAGCTGATGGGAATGAGTATCAATTTGTGGAAGGCGGAGTTTCCAGTACTGACCCCCCCCCCCCCCCCCACAAAAAAAAAAAAAAAAAAAAAAAAAAAAAACGGCGGGTTTCAATTCCACTTTGGTATGAAGGTGAATTTATTAATTGAACTTTGCATTTCTGATGCTCTTAACTAGAATCTGCCCCCGCCCCTATCAGATAAATTAGGGAATTTCCGTCTCCAATTCAGTGAGTGTCTAGTTAATTCTATTTATTGTTAGTTTTAGAAAAATTCTGCCTCAAGCAAACAGGGCAGACCGGGGTCTGATCTGGGTCTTGTCCCTTCTTATATGGGTCAATTTGCTTTTTTCATGGTTTCAATTAAATATCAAAATCTATCTTACCTACCCATGGGATACGACGAAATCAAGGAACTTTACAAATACTGGGAAACATAATAAAACATGCTGTTTTGAGATTAGATTTTCATCGTGCGAAACTTAGTTCATTCTAAGAAAACACGGTAAAATCGATGATAATAATAGAACCCTATCTCCCCGCCATCAAACGATACGGGGCTTCGGAAAATACCTTGCCTTGTTCAATCGGGGAAGGGGGGGGGGGGGGGGGAAGATATAGCGGGAGAGAGAGGGTCCACTACAAAGCAATTACGAGAATGTACTACGAAATGAGAGAGTCCACTACTAAGTAATTACTCCAACATACATATTACAAACACGTTCACGTCTGCGAAATGTGTAGACCCTGATCAGAGACAGCAGCGTCTGACAAGACCCGAATAACAGTTTCTTGGGGAAAATGCCGCAAACATAAACCATCTGTTTTGTTTGTTTGATTTGAGGTTTAACGTCCCCGTCAACACTGTAAAGGTCATTTTGGAGACGTCGCTTCCAATTTTGTGGGGCTTTTAGCCGACATTGAGATAAAATGACATCTCAAGCCCTGTCGCCCAATGAAACCAATAGGGTTTATTTGCATGGACGGTCCGCCTCGCACCGCGGTTCCTGGACAGGCTTAGATCATCTAAGCGGTTTACCAGTACTAGTGTGCGGACCGGATTCATCTCTGCGTGGAAGCATCATGCAGACCATATATTTCTTCAAGCCCCTATGGGCGGGGGCTGATACACCATCTGACACTCATAATGCAGTTTAGAGTTCATCCGCCATAAATGGGTAAATTTAAGGGGAATGAGCACAGATGGCAAATTTTCTGTCCTCTTTTCTACGGGCAACGACTTTCGGGACTGTATTTTACTTACCTGTAAAGTGACCACAGCAAAAAGAAGGGATCTTCTCCTTACAGGAAAGAATTTGGGCAAATTATTTCCTGTTTGGAGTAGAACCTTCTTGATACGGGAGACAAAATAGGTTTGAAGGAGTTACCTCCATTGAATGTCTGTCCGTTCCCTTCGCTTCCCCTAACTACATAATAAAACAAATCAAATTGGCTGGCACATGAGAAAAGAGTTCTTATCGTCTAGGCAACCAGCAAAGGTTCTGGCGAGCCTGCGCACATGCGCAGTCTCGCCAGAGCCTTTACTGCTCGCCGACGAGCTGATAGCCATAGTAGTTAACTGCGCATGTTTTTTTTTTTAAAAAAAAAAAAAAAAAAAACATACATCTACATCGGAGAAAGAACATACTATGTTTTTGTTTGAACTGAGATTTTACGTCCCCGTCAAGACTACTTAGGCGAGACGTTGCATCCGATTTTGTGGGACTTATACCCGACTGGAGTTGAGTTTAACGACACGTCAACCCTTGTGGGTCATTTTGTCTCGTCTCCCAAAGAAAGGGAGAGAGATAGTAGAGGAGGTGAAAGTGAGGGACAGAGGAGAAAGGAAAATGAATGGAAGTGTAGAAGAAAAGTAATAGCGTCTTTCCCTCTCTGCAAGGACACGCGGCCTTGTCCTACCGTAAGCAAATATCAGTTGGACGCCCCAGTGACGCAAGATATACGTCACCTTTGCCTCACCCAACCAGCCCCTCCGACTCGAGATGAAATGACATCTCAAGCCCTACCGACCAAACAAACCAATAGGGTTTATATGCAGGGACTGTCCGACTCGCACCAGCTTAGATCTTCTAAGCGGTTTACCAGTACTCAGTGCGATCGACGTCAGCTCTGTGTGTAAGCACCATGGAGCCCAATCTATTTCGCCAAGCCCCGATGGGCGGTGGCCCAAAGAACATACAATTTTATCGCAGAACGATATGGGCCCCGTCAAGCGATTTTGGTACTTATCGCCTATGCGAGCAGCGAAGGTTCAGGCGAGCCTGCGCATCCGCGCAGTCTCGCCAGAACCTTCGCTGCTCGCTCATACAAGCAGTTAATCAAGAGGAACCTTCAGACAGAAATCCATATCCCTTGCCCCTCTGAATGGCTGGGCATGCGCAGTTAAAATTTGTCATGACGGAATGCTCGAAGACCCAAATTCGCTTGGCGGGGCTCATATGCAAGAACTCTTCCCTCATGTGTGAGCTGAAAAAGAAAAAAATTAAGTCCACAACGAAAGAGTAGTGTTTGAGTAAGTCGCAGATTCGTCACCAGTGAGGATCACAGATGAATCAATGGATGAGTGTGGATCTAGTCATGATATTAATTCTCAACATGGACGAGACCGATACTCATCCATCTTTCATCCATTTTATTCTACAATCTCATCCCTTTCACATTTTTCATCCTAAATCTGTTCCTTTGAAGCCCTGAATACATGATTATCGTGATTTTCGAGATTATCCCTACGTCCGCTGCTTCCGATTTCCTTTTCGGCGACTTCCGTAGCACATGTATGTGCTAGAACGCGGGCGCGCCGCCGCACCTTGTTCTTCATACTTTTTCCCGCCTTTTATCGATATTCCTTGTTTGAAGAGCGATAACTTTATCTCAAGGCATTCTACAATAATTTGTGAACTTTTCTTCTTGAGAAACAGCGTTAACGAGATTCAACTTCAAACTATCAGATAATATTGTCCAAATATCTCTATCGCTAGCCCTCCAGTTACAATACATTAGAAAAAGTCGTAACGCGTGGTTGCGCTGATATGTTCAACTCGAGTGGTTCCGGCTTTCGTAGCTATATACAACACCAAGTAAATAATACATATACATCTTGCCAAACGACATATTTGTCACTTTATACATGTAGAGTACGTGGAGTGAACAAAGGCGGCAAATACCTCGCGACAATAGAGAAAGAATTTCCCAAAGAAAATGTAAAGGTCTATAGTTCAGCAATAATTGTTTTAATCCGTTTTGGAAACACTCCAAAGTTCGTGAATATTGTCATGAAACTAAACCGCCACTACCGTAATGTACTATGTCATAGTTTTTGTCATCTTTACATAAATGTATCTCAATACGGAAAATAAATCCTCAAACCCCGAGTTAGATTGTCACGTGGTCGAGCAATGAAAGCCCGGGAAAGAGTGTGTCCTTCTCACGTCGACGGTGTTTCCTCTTGTGTCCCTAACGATGGCTACTCTCTCAGTGCGAGGCTCTCGCTTGGTCTACATGCTAGCGTCTATTTACTTCATGCCCGCTGATCAAGGATAATAAGGTTTCAAATACATCGAACTTCAATTGTGAATGGGACAGATTACGCATGCGCATGTGTCGTAAACTGCCAACCATTACCTGAGGAATTTTATCAAGTACTAAACATCACACATTTTGGATTATAGCCGTACCTACACATTTTAAATCCTACCCAATCGTAAATTGACGTGATTTATAAAATTTTATTTGAGTCAAGATATTCGGCGAATAGTTTCTGCATGAATCCATTTTCCTACGGACAAGTCCTGTTAACCCTTTTTGTACCATATGGAATCTTCCTCCTTATGTATACCAGGAGTCCATTTCAAAATTTAGGGGTGTCCGGTTGTTTTTTCTTCAAAATTTATTTAGAAAATGGCTTAACTTTTCGCAAACAGTATAGGCCCTGATCAGACGCCGCGTTCTGCGGCGTCTGATCTGGGCCTACACTGTTTGCCCTGGTACCCGTTTTGGGGTTTTGGAATCTTCCTCCTTATATATACCAGGAGTCCATTTCAAAATTTAAAGGTGTTCGGTTGTTTTTTCTTCAAAATTTATTTAGAACATGGCTAAACTTCTCGCAAACAGTGTAGGCCCTGATCAGACGCCGCGTTCTGCGGCGTCTGATCTTGGCCTACACTGTTTGCCCTGGTACCCGTTTTGGGGTTTCCGGTACTAAATGGGTTAAAATAGGGGTAACGCGAAGCCAAAAGAGCACGCGAATTTCATGTTTGACCTGTTGCGAACAACAGGGGTATAATAAATAACCACCCGCCTGTTGAATGTAATTTGAATTTGAAAAGCCACCATATTTGTCCGGCAGACCACGAGGGACTGTCCACTGAAAGTGGCAGGGCTTTCTTTGAATACCTCAATTACCAAGACATCGGTCACTGCAATTTAGGACAAAAGTTATTGTCGTGTACCCTAGTGGTGACCCTGTCTTTTTAAAAAGGGCGACGCATTTGGTGACTTCTGTTAATTAATTCTGTAAATTAGACTGCTCTGGGGTGTATTCTTGGATGAAAGAATTTGCTACTTTGAAGAAAATTCTTTACTTCAAGAATGGACTCCTCATGACAGCGATAAAATAATTCTGAAGATGTCTCCCTTGAATGTGAAAAAGTTGCCTTCAAAACTCAAAACCTCATGACGAAAAGCAGAAAAATTCTGTACACGTGAAAGAACGTCGCAGCAACGTCTTCAAACTGACTTAACCGTCTTGTAAGATTCGCCAGCACGTCCGCGTTTTCTGTTTAGCTATCTTTTTGTGGTTGCGTTTTAGTTTAGCTAGTTGTGGCCACCCACCCACACCCAACAGCGGTAAGGCCGCGGTAGCTGATCGACTTAACCCTTTTTGTACCAAATGGAATCTTCCTCCTTATATATAGAGCAGGAGTCCATTTTGAAATATAGGGTTGAGAAGTTGGGTTATCTCCAAAATGTTTTTGCTTCTGATCTGGGCCTGCCCTGTTTGACAGTTTTGGGGGGTTGCCCGTATAATCGAGTCATACGCCTTATATATAACTGAGGCCCATTTCCAATTTAGGGACATCAGGCTAAGAACTGTTTAGAAATTTAGAAATGTAGTAGAAATAGCTAAACGTTTAGCAAACATCGAAGGCTCAGATCAGACGCCGCAGAACGCGGCGTCTGATCTGAGCCTGCCCTATTCGACAGTTTGGGGGCTGTCCGTATAAAATGGGTTAACACCCTGCTTTTAGCGGTTAAGCTTCTTCGCCCAACTGGTCCTACAAGTTTGTACAAAAGCGACTATTGTGTAAATACCCAGTTTTCCACTTTAACGACCAGGTTCAAACTCAATTTTGAATTATAGCGTATCGGATTATATTTGAGGCCCAGCATGGGAATTACAGCATGAAAAAAATTTTTTTAGCGGATTTAAGTCCGGTTTATAACAGCCCAGTCCATTGTTTAACCCTCTCAACTCTTCAGTCCATGGCTGGTATATATTCAAACCGGTGTAGTCCATACGAGATGGCCATCTCATCAGAATCTACACACTCTGTCAGCATGTTTTTGTTTGATTTGGGGTTTAACGTCCTCGTCAACACTGCAAAGGTAATTTTGAAGACGTCGCTTCCAATTGTGTGGGACTTTTACCCGACACTGTGATGAAATGACATCTCAAGCCCTGTTGCCCAATGAAACCAATAGGGTTTGTAAGCATGGACGGTTCGACTTGCACCGCTTTGCCTGGGCAGACTTAAATCCTCTAAGCGGTTTACCAGTACTCGTGTGCGGGTCGGTTTCAGCTCTGCGTGGAAGCATTGTGCAGCCCATCTATTTCTTCAAGCCCCGATGGGCGGGGCCGTAAAGTCAGGGGTGAACGGGTCAATTCTTGCAGTGTATTTCGATGAAACATATAAGACAGTCGGCCTCTGTGGTTCAATTTGATGCGCGTCAGGGTCGCGGGTTCGATCACGACATTGGCAACATTCATTCGTGGAGATTGATCTTGAATTATTTTCTACGGTCATTCTCTTCCTTCTGCTGATTCAAGAAGGGCAAACATTACGATAACACACCCTTGCGACATATAGTGCATTTTTTCACATCTCCAACTAATAGCTATAGATTTTCAGATGAAAATCTGTGATATTTTTGCTATTTATACTTAAAAAATAGGTTGTGGGTGCTCGTTGGAACCGCCTCATTGAGGCGATTCTAACGAGTACCCACAACCATAGTATTGGAGAACAAATAATAAGCTCGTAAGCCCCAGTTTCTCTTTAAAAAGTGGGTTGAGGGGGTGTTCATTTCACGGACTTGTTCACGGACAATCTGATCAGAGTCTTCGCTGGGCGCATATGCCAGAATCATGTGACACATTTTCGCTCGTTTGAATGGAGTTTAGAGGCCCAGATAACATAATTTAAGTTGTATCGAGCCGGGTAATTTACCTTACCACATTTTTGCCAGTGCAGGCTTATACATAAACCTCTTTCGTAAATGAAAGGGAAATAATTTTCATGATCAATCTTCACGAAAGAATATTTCCGACCCGGCAGGTACAGAACCGACGACCATCTGATCACCAGTAAGACGCGATCCCACTGAGCTGCCGAGGCCGGCATCACACTACGCACCCACTCTATCAGAATGCAGGCTTCCATGTCCGTCAAAAATATCAGAAAAATATCGAGAGTTTGTGGGCTCGAATTCGGCCAACGGAGGCGAGGTGTGTCCTTTGGCATGGCGCGTTATGATAATGCCCGACTCGACCCAGGTGTAAATGGGTAGCAGTGGTGTAAAAGTCACTGTCCTCTCTCTCTCTCTCTCTCTCTCTCTCTCTCTCTCTCTCTCTCTCTCTCTCTCTCTCTCTCTCTCTCTCGCACTCGCGATAACATCCGGAATGAGTGTTCGAGAGCGATTCAATAAGCTTCGAGCTTTCATCGCACTCGAACTAAGATAATTAGAACAATGCGCATCAGTATAACGCACAGCAAAGATTCTGATCAGGATGCACAGTCTAATCAGAGTCTGTGCTGGTCGCACATGTCCAAAGAACTATTTTCGCCCGATGCGGCTCATCTTGAACTAGGGAATTTTTAGGGATTTATTTATACAATATTATATTCCTGCGCTCTGCAATTTAGAGACTAAATGCGAATGAAGTTACGAGAATCCATGGTCCCACGGGCGCCTCAAATCCGACTTAAGGAGATTAAATATCGCAAAATATACCCGCAAGTAAAAACTTCTGAATTATTACTTGTGAAAAGAAGTAATTCAATGCCCGCCTTTTAAACGTACTTACAGCTTACCCGGTCTTTTATAGTACCCAACAATATGTATTAAGCTTCTGAATTAAACGACGCGCAGTCGTTGAATAAAAAATGATTTTTTGACATGTACAAACAGGAACATATACTTAATATTCGTCAATATTATATAGCACGCATTAAATGCAGTGACGTGTTCGACAGGACCGCAAAAAAAAGCAACTAACATCTTGAGAAATATTTATTAATTGACTATCCTGTATTGATCGGAGGACATCCGTATTAACACCAGGTCAATCAATATTAACTGGAGGTCAAAAATAAAAAATCATGTTTTCTAATTGTGTCAATTAAATAAAAATTGTCATTATTCAAGTAATTTCGTATTGGCCCAGTTACAGGTCCGAGGTCTGCTGTATTGGCCCGAGGCCTAATAACATCATAATATTGTCGGGTTTCTTGACACTTTTGCGTGATGCAGTATTCACAGAAGTTATTGTTTTCCAACAAACGGTATACAAATCGTGCCGGGTATCTCTCCTGTAAATGATGAGCTTCTATCCAATAAATAATGGGCTTCTTTCCGATAAATGATATCGGGCTCCTTTCCAATAAATGGTGTCGGGTTTCTTTCCAACAAATGATATGCCTCTTTCCGATAAATAATGTGCTTCTTTCCAAAAACAGTTGTGCTTGATGTTCTTTCCAATAAAAGATGCATTTCTTTCCGAAAAATGATGTGCTTCTTTCAAATAAATCATGTGCTTATTTCCAATAAACTCTATCTATTTTTTTTTTCCAATAAATGATGCCAGGCTTCTTTCCAATAAATGGTGTCAGGCTCCTTCACAATAAACATTGTCAGGCTTCTTTCAGGCTCCTATCCAATAAATGACGCCACGCTACTTACCAAGGACTGATATCAGCTAGGTTTCTTTCACTAAATGGTGTCATAGTTCTTTCAAATAAACGATTTGCTTCAATAAAGGATATCAAGCTCCTTTCCCTTTCCAGTAAAGGACGTGTTTCTTTCCCCTAAATGATGCCAGGCTTCTTTTGAATAAACTACGCCAGGTTACCTTTAAATAAATGATGATTTTTTTTACAAAAAAATATCCCAGACTACTTCGATGTCATGCTTCTGTCCGGCTATACCTTCCAATAAACGATGCCATGCTTCTTTCCAATAACGATGTCAACAGGTGTAAGGCTGTCTTCCAATAAACCATATGCTGCTTCTTTCCAGGAAATATTGTCAGGCTGGTTTCCACGAACGGGTTGACTCCGGCTAACCCCAGGAAATGACGGCAGCATATTTTCCAGGAACTGATGACGTTTCCGTCCAATGAACATCAACGAACCATCGTCACACACGGACAGATAATCATGTATTCAGTCTCAAGGAAGAGATTTAGTTTTGAATTATACTCTTACAAGGGGAATGGATACACTTAAAACGTGTTTTTTTTTTTTTTTTTGCCATTTTTATCACGTTAACAAGTCCGTTAAATGAGCACTCCTCTAAACATCACTTAATTGAGAGAAAACTGGGTTTTACAGGGGTAAACGCTACATTTCTTATTTCTACCCTGAGATATAAGTTGTGGGTTCTCGTTAGAACCGCCTCAATGAGGCGGTTCTAACGAGCACCCACAACCAATGTTTGGAGTACATATAAAAAAAGAAAACATCAAAAATTTTCATCAGAAAAAAAAAACATTTTGGAGATATGAAAGAATGCACTTTGTCGCACGGATGTGTTATCGTAATGTACGAGGGAAATAACATTAAAATTTCTCTTTTTTTTTTTTTTCTTGTACGAATCTGAGAAAGGTTCGATGAAAAACGCAGTTATGGCACACACTTATGTCATCTTAATTGTTGGTAGTGGTGGTTTCTTAAATATTTCAGCCTCAAAGATAACTGGTGCTCTTCGGTATGCCTCACAGAGGTGGTTTCTGTGAGTGCCTACAATGTGCTTTGGAAAAGAATAAAGACCAGAACTCCGTCGAAGGCGCTGTTTCGCCAGAGGAATAACTTAAGGGGAATGGGAACACCTAGCAGATTTTTTCCGCCGTTTTTCAAAGGGAGAAAACTTTCATAACTGTAGAAGCCCTGTCCGACTGAAAAAGGGATCAACTCTTAAAGGAAAGAATTTGCTCCTCAGAAGCAAATTCTTTCCTTTAAGAGTTTACCCCTTTTGACATGGGAGACATAAATACTTTTGCAGGAGTTGCCTCCGCTGAAGGTGTATCCATTCCCCTTAAACAAACTGCACCATTATACCGCACCCAACTCTCAAAGCAGACACTGCAAAAGCCACTATTAAAGCAGGCTCGACGAAAGGTACTATTTTTTCGCCGCCTGCCCAGGCAAAGTGGTGCGAGTCGAACCTTTCTGAATATTAACCATGGCGGTAGGGATCGAGATGTCATTTCATCGATATCCGGGTAAAACACCCTCAAAATTGTGAGCAACGTCTCTCCTAAATGAACTTAACAGTGTTGACGGTGTGTGTGTGTGGGGGGGGGGGGGGGGGGGGGAGTGGTTAACATACTAAACAAATAAAATTCGCAATTAAAGCGCGGTCTTCAAGGGTGTTCATTTTACGGACTTGTGAACGCGGCAAAACCAACTATGCCCAGGGAAATCTGTTGCGCTAACAAGATCGATAGTGTGTTTGGACTAATACTTGAGGATTTTCTTAAGAGGCTATGTTTGGAGAGATATAAGGGCCCGCTCACGAGAAAACAAACTTTGAGGTTTGCGACCAGGCTGGGCACAAACCGCCCTGCTCAACTCCAAAGTCTAGCATGGGTCTTGAAACTTCAGAAAAAAATAACTAAATTGAACAGCGAACACTAAGGTGCTGATCAGACTGCGCATGCGCAGTCTGATCAGAACCTTAGTTGTTCGCAATCGGCAAAAACAGGTTTTCGCATGAAGTGGCACAACTATAACCTGATTTTATCGAAGTTTACACACATTCCTTTATAATATCACAATCTAGAGCGGACAATAGAGTTGCCATGGTGCTACCTGGCGGCCATGACACTTACCTGTGATCACGTGACTGGCTAACGCTGGGGTGCATCATTCCGTAGTGAAAAGTATGTTAATTAGTTTAAACGAAATACCTGCATGCAGCGAAATCTAAAAATTCCCGTGGCAAGTTCAACAACAAAAAAGAAATATATATAAAAATCTGCAAAATTTTTGCTGGTCTCAAAAGTTTTGGTGCATGTGGGAGACGTCGTTTCCAATACGTGCTTTTGGAACTAGAATATTGTATGCCTTGCAATACAAAATGTGACCGTCCATGCATATAAACTCTATTGGTTTCGTTGGGCGACAGGGCTTGAGATGTCATTTCATCTCAATGTCGGGTAAAAGTCCCACAAAACTGGAAGCAACGTCTCCAAAGGACCTATATAGTGTTGACGGGGACGTTAAACATCAAATCAAACAAACAGCAATATAAAGTTCCATTTTCCCCAAATAAACTGGGGTTTGTAAGGATGTGATAAGTTCCTTGTTATAATATAGGAGTTTAACCACCCAGTCAGCACTGTTTATGTCATATCGAGCCACCCGGTTTATATTTGTACCTTTCTGAGCCGATTCATCTTGGTCTATACTGGTTGCATAGCTATGGGAACCCGTCTATGGGACCCATCACGAAAACACGCCTTATAATTTTGACCCCCTTGGACCCCACTTTTATGTAGTAAAACTTGAGTTTCAGGGGGTATACCTCATTTTTCTTATTTCTGCTCTAAAATATAGGTTGTGGGTACTCGTTAGAACCGCCTCGATGGGGTGGTTCTAACGAGTGCCAACAATCTATATTTTGAGCAGAAATAAGAAAAATATCACAATTTTTCATCTTAAAATTTTCAGTTTTTCGGCGATAAAGGTGACAATATATTTGTATAGGCGTGTTTGCATAATGATCTTGATCTATACTGGTTGCATAGCTATAGGTACTCGTCTACGGACCCAGTCCAATGCGTTCCGACTCCTCTGGAGACTGATCATGCAATAACATCACGAAAACACGCCTATATAATTCTGACCCGCTAAACCCCACGTTTATACAGTATAACTGGGGTTTTCATGGATAAACCTTATTTTTCTTATTTCTGCTCTGAAAGATAGATTGTGGGTACTCGATGAAGCGGTTCTAACGTGTACCCTCAATATATATATTATTTTGAGTAGAAATAAGAAAAATATCACAATTTTTCGTCTAAATAGTCGTTTTGAGGTGGTAAAATTTACAATGTATTTGTATAGGCGTATTTTCGTAATGCGTTCTACGGTCATCCCTCCCCCCCCCCTTCCGCTGAATCAAGAAACTCCGTTGTCAGTTTTTAGCGAAACACTGCAGCCTACCCAGGAAAAACTGGCCGGCCCGAAATGACATAATAGCGTTGACTGGACCGTGAAACAAAACCGGGCTATAAGACCTGGTTAAACTTGTTTGACATTTCTTTCAACACTTCCTACTGTAACTTCGTTGCAATACGACAATATCAGGCCTCATACCGACCAAGCTTTTCCATGCCTGAAAGGCCCAATTTGTTAGCCTCCTGAACACGACAATTAACCATTACCTTTGCAAACAGTGTATATCCAGATCCGATCAGGATCCACACTGTAATGCAGTTTGTGAACTGAATGATTACATTATATCAAGTAATTTGATGGGCTAATGGTCAGAAATGGGTGTGGCTAAATACATTCAGCAGGATAAGGGTCAAATAGTCATTTTAAAACAGAATATAGGAGGAAAAATCAAAATCTAAAAGCCAGCAATCAAGAAAAAAATCAAGCTCTAAAAGCCTGAAATCCTGCAAATGCCTGAAAAATATTAGGCCTGCAATATGTGGCTATGCCGGAAAATGTACTGCTGAGCACAGCGAACATTTTGCATAGACATGTTAAAGTAACAGGTTTCCACAACTTTTATTAATATTTTTGCTGAATGTTGCAATAAAATAAATTTGAAAAGATTCAGCGAAACCGAATAGCTTCCACGTAGCTTTTAAGGGTTCAGCAACTTTCTTTACACATGAAGCCGGAATTTTAAATCTAAATCAAATTAATTCTTTACAAAAGCACCGGAGCGACAAAATTTTACCCGGTTGTGACCTCCGCTTAAATACTTCGTGTGTCAAAGATGTATAGAAACTTTAGAAATGACTGAAATTGAAGGTTTTAAAATTTGAATGTTCAAAAGGACGTTAATACTACCCTATAAAGCGTTTAAATTTGAAAGTTTCAGGCGTGCTGAAAAATCTGAAACATGAGTGAAAAAAGTCTTAAACCTCTTTTTTGCAACTTTCTGTTAAAAACAAGTAACTTTGCAAAACACATTTTAAAACCAAAAAATCTGAAATGGGCAAAAAAAAATTTGAAAAGTCTCATGCCTGTGAAACTGAAAGCGGTTATGGGGTGCATCAGGCACCACAAAACGCGGCGTCCAATCAAGGTCTACAGTTTGCTTAAAAAAACAATAACCGGAATTTAAGGGTTTGATCAGAACAAGGCCGCAAAATCAACCTCAATACAGTTAATTTTTCTGTACAGGGTAACGTCCCTTGTTAACCGTTTATCAATTCTTAAGTTTGCCTACCTAAATAGTGTTACTTGCACTTTCTTTCATCAGAAGCTGACTCCTGCCCTACCTGGAGAGAATGACTGCAGAAAATATTTCATGAAAAAATGTTGCCGAATACGGGAGATATTGACTATCAGACGCGCATCCGACTGAGCTACCGAGACCTGCCACAGTTACAGAGTTTTGTTTTGTCTGATTTGAGTTTTAACGTCCAGTCAACACTGGAGACGTTGCTTCCAGTTTACGGGACTTTTCCCGACATTGTGGTGAAATGATATCCCAAGCCCTGTCGCCCAACGGTTTATAAGCATGGACCCGCACATCTTTGCCTGTGTAGGCTTAGATCCTCTACGCGGTTTACCCGTTCTCGTGTGCGGTCGCTTTCAGCTCTGCCTGGAAGCATCATGCAGCCCAATCTATTTCTTCAAGCCCCAATCGGCGGGGGCAAAGTTACATTGTCGATGACCACGTGGCTACCATTGGCCAATAAAGTTAACCCTTTTTGTACCAAATGGTATCTTCCACCTTATATATAGCATTGGGTCCATTTCCAAATTTAGGGGTGTCAGGTTGTATTTTCATCAAAATTTATTTGGAAAAAGGCTAAACTTTAAGCAAACAGTGGAGGCCCTGATCAGACGCCGCGTTCTGCGGCGTCTGATCAGGGCCTGCACTGTTTGCCAAGCTACCCCTTTAGGGGTTTCTGCTACTGAATGGGTTAATCATGTACAAAATACTTAGCAGAAGGTTAAAGCACATACATAATATTCTAATAGTCTTAATCTTAATAATACTTCTTTTCGTTTTTAAGCAAGTATGTATTTTCTATGTACCCAGGGTGTATATCTTTCTGTCATCTTTACAGCCCACTGCGCAAAGAACCCATCATTTACGCTTGAAAACGTGTGACCCGGGCAGCAGTGAAAAGGGGTCGTAACAATGGGCCGTGTTGAGTGGGATCAGCCATCTTTGCTGTGTCTATGATGATTAATACATTATAATGACAGTAATTTCTGACCAATGAATAATGCTGTCTGCCTGTTGATTATGAACATCTGCGCATGACCAATTATATGTTGCGCGCGCAATCACAGGGACAGCGTTTCATGCATCTGTTCTTTTCCACAAAGGAGCTACTTGTTAAAAGACATGTTTATAGCGTATGTATAAGGTAAATAGGAATGTAATTTAATTCAACACCACCCATTAAAATTCAAATTTTTGAACAAGTTTGGCCTATTTTTTGCTCCCCATATCAAGGGAAGTAACTTTTGCATGAATGAAGAAGCTCACTAGAAAAGTGTCATCGTTTAGGCGAGAAACTCCCAGCGGGCACCTGACGTAATTGCGATTTCACATCAACGTCGGTACAACGTCATGATGTTTATGCAACGTTACATCTACGTCGGTGCAACGTCGCGACATTGTACCGACGTTGATTTGGTGTTGCCCTCGAGACGTGTGCCTGGTGGGGTACCTTCTCAGAACAGAGGACACAAGCCTTGTCTGTGCAATGAATAAATACATGTTAAATGATTAATTGAGGGAAGCGCAGTTGCGGCTGAGAAGAGAGTTTATCATGTTTTGAGCCTCTTGTCGGGCGTGCCTTTTTATTATAGAGAAAAAGGAAATGACTAGTTATTCATAGACGGCCTCGGTAGCTCAGTCGGATGCGCGTCTGACTTGTGATCAGGAGGACGCGGGTTCGATACCTGCCAGGGTCGGCAACATTCTTTCGTGGAGATTGATAATGAAATATTTTCAACGGTCATTCTCTCCCTTCTGCTGATTCAAAAAGGGCAGATGTCAGTTTCTGACGAAAGAATGTGCACTGTACTGGTTAACCGCTTACGTATAAACCTGCCCATGAAAAGTGTGGATAGGTAAACTGACCGGCTCAAAAATGACCTAAACTAGTGTTGAATGGGTTGTTTAACTCCCAATACAAATAAAAGGTAACGGTGCTTTGAACAAATGGGCCCAGTTTGCCTTGCCACACTTTTTCCGGGCGGGCAGGCTTACGTATGATATTGTGATACTTTGCGTTAGTCGTAAGATATTTTTCACTTACTTCATTCAGTCAGTTGTTCGGTATCAAGTTACAACACAGGAGCAGTGGCTGTCTTCGCTTGGCCTGAAAAAAAAAACAAAAGAGGCGATTGAACGACCCTCGAAATACACACATGTAAGTGAAGCGGAATAACTGCAATGGCGAGTCATTACAGACGACACTTGGTGTTCTCCCTTGTTCAAGCAGTAAATTCACCCAGAAAAATTCAGTTATTCTTTCTATGTGTTCTCTACTTCCAGTGTCTCCTAATGAGAGACCACCTTTGGAACGGTTCAAAAGACCGTCTTAAGACCACTTTTGAACCGTCCTAACGGTGGTCTTAATATATGAATTTATGAATTTTACTGTAATTTGTACTCAAGCCAAAGAAAATAGAAAATACTAGAAATAATTGTTGGATTGATTTGTGGTTTAACGTCTCCGTCAGCACTGTATAGGTCATTTTGGAGGCGTTTCTTCCAATTTTGTGGGACTTTTACCCGACACTGAGTTGAAATGACATCTCAAGCCCTGTCGCCCAATGAAACCAAAAGGATTTTTAAGCAAGCACAGTCCGACTCGCACCGCTTTGCCTGGACAGGCTTAGATCCTCTAAGCTGTTTACCAGTGCTCGTGTGCGGTCAGTTTCAGCTCTGCGTGGAAGCATCGTGCACCCCATCTATATCTTCAAGCCCCGATGGGCGGGGGTCAACTACAAATAATAACCCCGCCCATTAATATCGTTTACCAAATGAGGCCCACTTTTACAGGAAAGAATTTGCTCCCTTTAAGGAAGAAGCTTCCGTGATGTAGTGGTTATGCTACTCGCCTTGTAAACCAGGGGTCACAGGATCGATCCCGGGCTTCTCCAAACTTTCGGACGAGTCTTTAAACCGAGGCCCCGTCTCCGTATGACCTTAGCTGTTGGTGAGACGTAAAACTCAACACCCACTCACCCACTCACTTTACGGAGCAAATTCTTTCATGTAAGTGTGGTTGTTGCCCCCGTCCACCGGGACTTGAAGAAATAGATGGGCTGCATGATGCTTCCACGCAGAGCTGAAACCGACCGCACACGAGTACTGGTAAACCGCTTAGAGGATCTAAGCCTGCCCAGGCAAAGCGGTGCGAGTCCATGCTTACAAACCATATTGGTTTCATTGGGCAACAGGGCTTGAGTTGTCATTTCGTCTCAATGTCGGGTAAAAGTCCCACAAAAATTGGATGCAACGTCTCCAAAATGACCTATACAGTGTTGACGGGGGTGTTAAACCTCAAATCAAACAAACAAACAAATTATGTAAGTGTGGTCCCTGCCGTAAAGACGGAAAATAAATTGGCTAATAATTAGTGTTCTGTATATCCTAGACACATACAAATTTTGATTCTTTTTTTTTTTTTTTTTCTTCGTCTTCTTTCCCGTCGTCTAATTTTGTACGTTTGTAATGTGTACGCAAGTGCGTATCTGCGTAAAGGATGCTTCGCTCCTGATAGACGCTCATAAAATGGACCGCGATGATTGAGAAAAATCTTCGAGCAGACACGCCTGCTGAGCAAGGACTTAGATCAGCATAAACACGCTTGCTGACTGATCCAAATCAACGCTGGGCAATATGTATATACTTCTTGAAACGGAAAGAGAAGGCTGAATGTCGACTACTACTACTAGGTAACCAGTTTGAAAAAATGACCTTTTTTCTGACGAAAATTGTAATCCAATAGAACTTCAATGGCTCGAACCCCGATGGATCGTTTGCCATGGATGTGTCGAACCCGTTCTTGAGCCCATAAGGAATTCCTCTAAATACCATATTGGGATAACTTAGGGAGAGTTTGTTCTTTTATCTTGCAAATGTATGCTGTGTGTACTCATTAGAATCGCCTCGATGAGGCGATTCTAATGAGTACACACATCATACATTAATGATATAGAACACCGAAAAGATATCCCACAAATATCTCCATTATGCCTCCTGATATGGAAACAGTAGTAACCCTCGATCGCTCGAACTAGCGCTGTCTTGAACAAATTTGCATGGTCCCAAAGGGGTTCGAGTCATCCAAATTCGACTGTGTGTGTATGTCTTTTTTATTTCTACATCTAATACAGATTGCGGGTGCTCGTTAGAACCGCTTAAAATCATATATACTCTGTAAACCCCACTTTTCTCTATAAAAAGTGGAGTTTGCAGGTGTCTTCACGCAAAGGGCTGGTAATTTGTTTGTTTGATTTGATGTTTAACGTTCCCGTAAACACTGTATAGGTCATTTTGGATACGATACTTCCAATTTTGTTGGACTTTTACCCGGCATTGAGCTGAAATGATATCTCAAGCCCTGTCACCCAATAAAACCAATAGGGTTAATAAGCACGGACGGTCCGACTCGCGCCGCTTACCCTGGGCAGGCTTAGATCCTCTAAGGTGGTAACCAGTACTCGTGTGCGGCGGATTCAGCTCTACGCCAAAGGGCTGGTGAACGTGGTCCTTCTTAAGTCATTCGTCCTGCGCCGTTGATTCAGCAAGGACGGATATCCGTGGATGGCGAAAGTATGTGGCTCGGCTTTCTTAATAAATCAACTGGTCTGTTTGACATGACCTTATGGTATTGATATTGTCATTATCTCTGAAATATTCAAACAAACCCATTATATTAGTATGGTGTCAGCGAAGTCACAGAAACGGCAGCCCATCGAGAAAAGGGACCTTGGACTCCGGAACGACCGTGTGATCAGTGAGTTTTTGCCACTTCAAAGGGCTATGTCTGAAGCATTCGTGCGAACTGAAATGATTCAGACGAAACTGTGCGTTCACTCGCCTGAAGCTTTGCTATTCGCCTATAAGGTATCTCTTAAAAGCAGGATCGCCTGAACCTTTGCTGTTCGCCTATAAGTTGGATGCCTGAACCTTTGCTGTTCGACTATAAAATGCTACTCGCCTTGTAAACCAGGGGTCGCAGGTTCGATTCCGGGCTTCTCCAGACTTTCGGATGAGTCTTTAAACCGAGGTCCCGTCTCCGTATGACCTTAGCTGTTGGTGGGACGTAAAACTGAAACACTCACTCACTCACTCGACTATAAAATATCATGTAAATGCAGGCTCGCCTGAACCTTCGCTGTTCGCCTAATAGATATCACGTAAAGGCAGGCTCGCCCGACCTTTGCTGTTCGCCTATAAGATATCACTTAAAAACAGGGTCGCCCGACCTTTGCTGTTCGCCTATAAGATTCACTTAAAGACAGGCTCGCCCGACCTTTGCTATTCGCCTATAAGATATCACGTAAAGCCAGTCCCGCCTGAATCTTTGCTGTTCGCCTATAAAATATCACGTAAAGACAGACTCGTCTGAAGCCCCCGCCCATAGGGGCTTGAAGAAATATGTGGGCTGCATGATGCTTCCACGCAGAGCTGAATCCGACCCGCACACTAGTACTGGTAAACCGCTTAGAGGATCTAAGCCTGTCCAGGCAAAGCGGTGCGAGGCGGACGGTCCATGCTAATAAACCCTATTGGTTTCATTGGGCGGCAGGGCTTGAGATGTCATTTCATCTCAATGTCGGGTAATCCTTTGCTGTTCGCGTATACGATATCACGTAAAGGCAGGCTCGCCTGAACCTTTGCTGTTCGCCTATAAGGTATCTCTTAAAAGCAGGATCGCCTGAACCTTTGCTGTTCGCCTATAAGATATCACGTAAAAGCATGTTCGCCTGAACCTTTGCTGTTCGCCTATAAGATATCACGTAAAAGCATGTTCGCCTGAACCTTTGCTGTTCGCCTATAAGATATCACGTAAAGGCAGGCTCACCAGAACCTTTGCTGTTCGCCTATATCACTTAAAGGCGGGCTCGCCTAATCCTTTGCTGTTCGCGTATAAGATATCACGTAAAGGCAGGCTCGCCTGAACCTTTGCTGTTCGCCTATAAGGTATCACGTGAAGACATGCTCACCTGAACCTTTGCTGTTCGCCTATAAGATATCACGTAAAGGCAGGCTCACCTAAACCTTTGATGTTCACCTATATGGTATCATGTAAAGGCAGGTTCGCCAGAACCTTTGCTGTTCGCGTAAACAATATCGCGTAAAGGCAGTGTCGCCCGACCTTTGCTGTTCGCCTGTAAGATACCACAAAAAGGCAGGCTCGCATGAACCTTTGCTGTTCGCCTATACGATATCACTTAAAGACAGTATCGCATGAACCTTTGCTGTTCGCCTATTAGAAATCACGTATAAGCAGGTTCGCCTGAACCTTTGCCGTTCGCCAAAAAGATATCACATAAAGGCAGGTACGCCTGAACCTTTGCTGTTTGCCTATAAGATATCACGTTAAGGCAGATTCGCCTGAACCTTTGCTGTTCGCCTATATCACTTTAAGGCAGGCTCGCCTAAGCCTTTGCTGTTCGCCTACATGATATCACGTAAAGGCAGGCTCGCCTGAACCTTTGCTTTTCGCCTATAAGATATCACGTAAAGGCAGGCTTGCCTGATCCTTTGCTGTTCGCCTATAAGATATCACGTAAAGACAGGCTCACCTGATCCTTCGCTGCTCGCCTATAAGATATCACGTTAAGGCAGTGTCACCTGAACCTTTGCTGTTCGTCTATAAGATATCACGTAAAGACAGACTCATCCGATCCTTTGCTGCTCGCCTATAACATATCACGTGAAGACAGGCTCGCCCGATCCTTTGCTGTTCGCCTATAAGATATCACGTGAAGGCAGTGTCGCCTGAACCTTTGCTGTTCGCCTGTAAGATATCGCGTAAAGACAGGCTCGCCTGATCCTTTGCTGTTCGCCTATTAGGTATCACGTAAAGACAGACTCGTCTGAACCTTTGCTGTTCGCCTATAATGTATCACGCAAATGCAGGTTCGCCTGAACCTTTTCTGTTCGCCTTTAAGATATCACGTAAAGGCAGGTTCGCCTGAACCTTTGCTGTTCGCCAATAAGATATCACGTGAATACAGACTCACCTGAACCGTTGCTGTTCGCTTGTGAGATATAACGTAAAGGCAGGTTCGCCTGAACCTTTGCTGTTCACCTATATGATATCAAATAAAAGCACGTTCGCCTGAACCTTTGCTGTTCGCCTATAAGATATCACGTAAAGGCAGGTTCGCCTGAACCTTTGCTGTTTGCCTATATCACTTAAAGGCAGTGCCGCGTGAACCTTTGCTGTTCGCCTATATGACATCACTTAAAGGCAGGCTCGCCTGAACGTTCGCTGCTCGCCTATGAGATATCACGTAAAGACAGTCTCGCTTGAACCTTTGCTGTGAACCTATAAGATATCACGTAAAGGCAGTGTCGCCTGAACCTCTGTTGTTCGCCTATAAGATATCACGTAAAGGCAGCATCGCCTGAACCTTTATTGTTCGCCTATAAGATACCATGAAAAGGCAGGCTCGCCTGAACCTTTACCGTTCGCCTATAAGATATCACGTAATTGCTGGCTCGCCTGAATCTTTGCTTTTCGCTGTGAGATATCACGTAAAGGCAGGTTCGCCTGAGCCTTTGTTGTTCGCCTATGAGAGGGTATGGGTTTCCAACAGACATGGAAGTTAACATGTGCAGGAAATAGCAGTGGAGGAGTACTGAAAACCTACGACTCATAGCCGGGGCGGGAACGGGCCTCCGTGGCCTAGTGGTTAAGAGCGCTGACTCTTGATCATTAGGTCTCTCACCGCTGTGGTTCGAGCCTCGCTCGGGTCACATGTGAGACGCCAAGTTCTGCAACGGAAGTACAGGTGGTTTTTCTCCGGGTACTCCGGTTTTCGCCCACCTTTGATTAAGGATCGGCTCGATATGATTGAATAATCTTGAAAGGGCCGTAAAACCAAAACCAAAAAAAAAATAGCCGGGGCGGGTGTTGTGTGTGTGTGGTGTGTGTGTGTGTGTGTGTGTGTGTGTGTGTGTGGGCGGGGGGGGGGGGGTTGTCTGGTCTATATCCTAGGGTCTTGATAGGCCTTTTCCACGTGCACTGGCCGAAATATATGCATTGATTATTGGCAAAAGGACAATGTACACAGTCAGTTTCTGAAGTTATAGAACATAATATGATCTACTAACCTAATCTTGACCTTACCTATGTACATGACCATAATCTCTAATAAAAACTGGATCTATATACCACTTGTATATAGTTCATAATCTAGCGACAATCCGATGGCAGAACATATAAACTCAAGTACAATGGTCATTTCGCTCCCCACAGCTAAGAACCACCGACTTGTTTCTGGGCTTGGTGGGGTTTCGTTCATCGTGGGCTCTTCCACTTTAGATTTGATTACGCCCGTTCTTGGTACGAGTTCCTGTATTTAAACAAACCGCGTAGGCCCTGATCAGACGCCGCGTGTTGCGGCGTCTGATCTGGGTCTACTGTTCGCCAAAGACCCAGTACACGAGCAAAGTCAAAGTCCGCTCTGACGTCACCGGAAGAAGACTAGCCCTAACCTGTATTTTGCACATGGTCAGCGTGGCCCCCGCCCATCGGGGCTTGAAGTAATATATGGGCTGCATGATGCTTCCACGCAGAGTTGAAACCGAGCCGCACACGAGAACTGGTAAACCGCTTAGAGGATCTAAGCCTGCCCAGGCAAAGCGGTGCGAGTCGGCCCGTCCATGCTTATATAAAACCCTATTGGTTTCATTGGGCGGCAGGAGTTGAGATGTCATTTCATCTCAATGTCGGGTAAAAGTCCAACAAAATTGGAAGCAACGTCTCCAATATGACCTTTACAGTGTTGACGGGGACGTTAAACCTCAAATCAAACAAACAAAAACACATGGTCAGCGATAGTCACGTGAATACTAGCAGGTGGGAATAAAAGTGAAATGCCCTATTGACCAGACTCCTTTGAATCTTTGCTTGAGATGGACATGTCAGATTGTATTTTGAGCTATGCTCCTCATTTCTAATCGATTGTGCTTCAATCGACCTCGACAGTGCTTCAATCGACCTAAGTGCATTAATACAGTTGACGTCAACGTGGCTATCACTTGAGCCGCGAGCAAATTTCAATACGAACAGTTTTTGTTTGTATGTACGATTTGATGTTTAACGTCCCCGTCAGCATTATATAGGTCATTTTGGAGACGTTGCTTCCAACTTTGTGGAACTTTTACAAGACATTGAGATGAAATGACTTCTCAAGCCCTGTCGCCCTATAAAACCAATATGGTTTGTAAGCATGGACGGTTCGACTTGCACCGCTTTGCTTGGGCAGGCTTAGATCCTCTGAGCGGTTTACCAGTACCAGTACCCGTGCGTGGAAGCATCATGCAGCTCATCTATTTCTTCAAGCCCCGATGGGCGGGGGCCGAGCATACACATAGAGACAAACGACCCACCAGTGTCGTCAGTGTTATCATTTTCATTTTTGGGTCGATTGTTCATCAATCGATTCAAAGTTACTAACTACAGAAGCTTCTCGCCTGCTATTGTCCAAGTGACTATCGCTGGCCATGTGCAAAATCCAGGTATCGGTTATTTAAGCAGAGATAGTCATCTATCTCATTGTGACGTCACAGCGCCGTGTAAAAAGTAAAATGGGCTAGACAGTGAGTGAGTGAGTGTTTGAGTTTTACGTCCCACCAACAGCTAAGGTCATACGGAGACGGGACCTCGGTTTTAAAGACTCCTCCGAAAGTCTGGAGAAGCCCGGGGTCGATCCTGCGATCCCTGGTTTACAAGGCGAGTAGCGTAACCACTGCACTACGGAGGCTTCTAGGCTAGACAGTGATAAGCAGTGTATATCTATCTAGATCAGACTCATCATTCTGGGGTCTACTCTGTTTGCGTGAAGTTCAAGAATTTAAATGGTTAAACGAAACTGTCTAAGTTTGGCTCGATTGTTTGTCAATCGACCCAAAGTTACTAAGCATAAAATCTCTTCAGCGCTGAAGTCCACGTGACTATTACTGATTTGAAGACCTAGTTAACAGTTATTTAAAGAAAATTGCCGCGTTAATTTTATCAGCGTGTTGCGTAATAGGGTTATGTATTCTATAGACGCTGAGCAGGAATCATGGGTTGGGCATGGCAGACAGTGTAGACCCAGATCAGACGCCGCAGAACGCGGCGTCTGATCCGGGTCCACATTGTTTGCTAACAGTACAGGCATTTAAGGGTGAAACGCCGCAAACGCAGCGTCTGTTCAGAGTCTACCCTTTTTGCTTTCACCCAGAGACAATCGCCCCGACAGTGATGTCAGTGCTTTGATTCATTAACCCATTGCATATTTTGCTATATGCTGGACAAGTCCATTTGTCATATAAGGGGTTTCAGGCTTATTTTTCGTTTTTATTCTATATATGACGGCAAATTCTGTTGGCAAATAGTGCAGGCCCTGATCAGACGCCGCATTCTGCGGCGTATGATCTGGGCCTGCACTATTTACCAAGGTCCTCCTTTAGTGGTTCCCCGCATACAATAGAAGCCTCTGTGGTGTAGTTATTATGCTACTCGCCTTGTAAACCAGGGATCGCAGGATGTATCCTGGGCTTCTCCAGGCTTTCGAATGGGTCTTTAAACAGAGGTCGCGTCTCCGTATGGCCTTCGCTAATGGTGAGACGTAAAAATGAAACAGTCACTCGCTCCCCGCATACAATGGGTTAGCCCATATTTTCTAGGGTACCAAAATAGGACATTGACAAGCAGTGCAGACACAGATCAGATGTCACATAATACGACGTCTGATCAGGGTCTACAGTGTTTCCTTTAAAGACATAGCCTGCCCAGGCAAAGTGGTGTGAGTCAGACCGTCCAATGCATATAAACCTTTTGGTTTCATTGAGCGGCAGGGCTTGAGATGTCATTGTCACTTCAACTAAGTGTCGGGTAAAAGTCCAACACAATTGGATGCAACGTCTCCAAAATGACCTAAATAGTGTTGGCGGGGACGTTAAACCTCAATTCAAACAAACAAACAAAACAATCACCATTGCTGTCAGTGCTTTCTGTTATTAGATGCAGATTTCAATTGTGGTCAATATGTAACCTGATGTTAAAGCTATAAATGGGAAGGACCTCGACTGACCGGCTGACCGGGCATTACTTTGTAAGATGACTGACAATGTGTCCAGTGAATGTTTTCTTTCAATAGTACTGCCCGCTTCCTAGTAATGTGAGTGGGTGGTAGGGTGCGAAACATCTGAATAGAATAATGTTCCAGCTCTTTCCCGTGATCTTCAGAAGACGCATAGATCTGCGTCTGTGCGTGCCTGCATGCTTTGTTGTATATGTGTGTGGGGGTAGGAGTGGGATGGGTGGGGCAGGCGTACGTTACCCAGCTGACTCCTATGAATGTGTATGTGTGTGTGTGTGTGTGTGTGTGCGGTTCCTTGCTTGCGTGCGTGTATGTGGGTGAGTGGGAGGTGGGTGGTTGTGCGTTTGCGTACGTACCTATGTGTCTGTAAGTTTTATGTCCCATCAACAACTAAGGTCATATATGGACCGGTCCTCGGTTTAAAGACTCACCCGAAAGTCTAGAGAAACCGAGAATTGAGCACAGGATCCCTGGTTAATGAGGCGAGTAGCTAAACCACTACACCACAGTGGCTTTTAAACTTAAGTTTGTACGCCATTCACGCACGCATGCGTGTCGTGTCGTGCAGCGTTTCGTTTTATGTCATGTTACGTAATTACGTACGTAATACGCTCCCATGAGAGGGAAGTTGTGAGTTGATTTATATGTACTGGCCGGACTTGTGGGGAAAAATCGACTCGCGAGTTGCACCATTGCACACAATGCGATATTTTCTAATAACTTCTAGGGGGTAGAGGGGGGAGGGTATAGGTGTTGGTCCCAGACATCATATTTGCATAAGTTCGGACACAATGTTCATGGTTGGCCACCACTTGTGGGGCTAAACGTACAGAGTCAAGTTCTGAGTTGTGCAAACCCCGGTAGTAGGGTCTGTACCACTGTGTCCATGATGGACAACATTCTGGGTTGCAAATTTGTCCGAATTTGTGCTTTGACTGATCTCTCATGCGAATATTACGTCTCAGTAGCAAGGAGTAACCCTAGAAAAAATGTACCTTTAGCTACAGCGCAAGGAAGTAGTGTACTCCAAGCTGTTTGCCAAGCTCATGACATCTCAATTAATGAGTCCATGGCTACTGCCCGGTCAGTATGGCGATGACCAGAAGAAGAAAGACAGATGACAACTTTTGAACCTAAAAATAGCATGAAGATGAATTTTGACGAATTTACGTTCCGGAACAAACAAGACGCATCACGTACCACCGATATGCCACACCCCTTATGATCCAGGAAACAAAAAGTGTGCAAAAGTCTGTACGCATCACGAAAACAGGTCTGTATAACTTCTACCTCATTGACCCCAAATTTTATATTGTAAAAGTGAGGTTTACAGGGGTTCTCATTTCTGCCTAAACTATAGATTATGGGTACTCGTTAGAACCGCTGTAACGTAAAAAAAGTGGACCGTGAAAAAATGAGACATTTCCGCCACTGCGCATGCGAAACACATTTGCTCCGCCTACCTTAGATACGTTTTATCTGATTGCTATTTGCTTAATTATCGTGTAGTCTGGCAGTTACCTCCCCTCATTCGCCCTGTTAGCGAGCTTTAAGGTGAGTTCGCCTTGTAACAGCGTTTGCAGATGGAACAGACACCACCACCAAGTCACTTTCAGTTTTAAAGTCTGTAACAGTGTATGACTGCTTAAAATTCTCACATCAGTTTCTTTTGTATTCTTTTGCAGCATGTATTAGAAGAAGCATCATGTGTCAGGGACATGATACTTCAGTGAGGCAGCACTATAAAAGTGAGCATTGAGCTCCCTGTCACAACCAGACACCGTCGTGATATGACTGAAAAATTGTTGAAAGCGACGTTAAACCCGAATTCACACACACACGCACGCACGCACGCCTTCTTAACCTTCTGTACAACTGTACAACGACACATCATTATTCTCACATTACGATGACACACCCGTGCAATTTCTTTTTCCATGCAAATTTGTGATATTTGTCTTATTTTTACTCCTAAAATAGGTTGCGGGTGCTCGTACGAGTACCCATGAACTATGTCTTAGAACAGAAAAAAGCAAAATAACTTATACCCCTGTAAACCCCAGTTTTCTCTAAATAAAGTGGGGTTTAGAGGGTTTTAATTTCACGGACTTGTTAACATGAAGCAAGGTGTTAGAGATATTGTGTTGCCAAGATTATATTCTCAGGGATGATAACTAAAATACCATGACACCCGGAGTTATGGTTCTTGCTCATAACACGTACTTTTCCCTCATGTTTTCTTTGTTTGAATTAGTGTTTTACGTCCCCATCACCACTATTTAGGTTATTTTGGAGAAGTGGTTTCAGTTTTGTGGGACTTTTACCCAACATTGATATGAAATGACATCTCAAGCCCTGCCGCCTGAACAAGCCAGAAGGGTTTATATATAGGTGACGTTCCGATTTACAACACTTCGTGTAGTCAGGCTTAGATCCTCTTAGCGGTTTACCAGTAGTCCTGCGCGGTCGGTTTCAGCTATGCGTGCAAGCATGATGAACCCAATCTATTTCTCCAAGCCCCGATGGGCGGGGCGTAAATCTTCACCTCGTGTTGGTTGGTTGATTTGAGGTTTAACGTCCCCGTCAACACTGTAAAGGTCATTTTGGAGACGTTGCTTCCAATTTTGTTTGACTTTTACCCAACACTGAGATGAAATGACATCTCTAGCCATGTCGCCCAATGAAACCAAAAGGGTTTATTAGCATGGACGGTCCGCTTCGCATCGCGGTTCCTGGACAGGCTTAGATCCTCTAAGCGGTTTACCAGTACTAGTGTGCGGGCCGGATTCCGCTCTGCGTGGAAGCATCGTGACTAAAAAGTGAAGCACCCGATCAAACAACATATTTTGCGGCATCGGAACTGTTAGTCTATGGTCTAAATTTGATATGCCATGCTAATACGGGTTAATCGGCGTCTGATCTGGGTTTGCACTGTTTGCCAGTCCTGAAAGAAACGCTTAGCTTACGACGTTAAAGCGGCGTATGACCTGGGTCTGTGCCATTTGCCTTAGTCCTAAAGTAGAAGCGAAAGGCTAACGCTGGTTAAGCAATGCCTGATCTCGGTCTGCATTGTTTGTCTAAGCCTTGAAATGGTTATACTACTCGCCTCATTGACCAGGGTTAGTTGGTTCCATCTCGGGCTTCTCCAGACTTGCGGATATTAAACCGAGATGGCGTATCATTATGACCTTAGCTGTTGTTAGGACGTAATTCTCAAAGACATACACAACCCATATAAGCTTAGTGTCTCTTAGGACATAGGCAAACAGTGCAGACGTAGCTCAGTTGTTCCTCAACCCAATTAAGCGCAGCATATCTGTTTAATGACAAAGGCAAACAGTGCATACCAGATGATGCCCCGTATTTTTACATTGGCAATGTAAAAGAACTATGTCTATTATGCAACAAATCACGGTGCGGAAAAGCGGGCCGAGTGAAATCATTAAAAGCTGCAAATTAATGACGCCATACCTAGATTCGTGGATTCGTGGACGTTAGACGGTGTAACGTCACTGTCTAGCACCGACAACGTTTCAAAAGGACATAAATGCATGTGTTACAGTTGATTTCTTTTAACAAAGGTGAAAATGTTTGAGAATTTGAAGGAAACAACAACGTTATCTAAGAGTTTTAGCGTGCTAGAATCGAAATAACTCAGCTCTAGCCAGTGATTTGTTGGGTAATATATCACAGTTTGTCGGTCAGTTGTAAGTAGACAAATCACACGCGCTACGCGCTCGTGATACGGACCTCCAAACTGTGATTTATTACTCAACAAATCACAGTTAGAACTTATCTATCACTAGTCGCTTATACAGCCAATGGTTAAATCCGGTGATATATTGCGTGATAAATCACTAGGCGAAAAAGCGTGACGTGAAGCGCCACCGTTTTATGAAGTTTTGCGACGTTATCGATCCTTTCCTTGACGTTAGACCGTGTAACGTCTTTTTCAGTACGTTACACATGCGTTACAGTCAAACATGTCGGCGGGATTTCTTCAAACAGTGGCGGAATGTTGAGAGAATAAGAAGGAAACAACAGCATTTTAGTAGACTTCAGTGTGTTATCAGCTCTATTGTTACGTGCTCGTGATGTGATCTACCATACAACGGACCTCCAAACAGTGATAAATTACTCAACAAATCACCGCTAGAGCTGGTTTATTCAATTTTAAACCGAATTAGTACATCACCTCTATTTAGGCCAAATGGATACAGCGCAGATCCTCGCAGACCCGGCTCAGATGTCGGTTAACCTATTTAACCCAACATCTAAAATAAAGGACACTAGGAAACATTGCAGACCCAGATCAGATGCCATTTAATTCATATCATACCAAACTCACTATGTATGGACACTTCGAAAACAGTGCAGACCTAGATCAGACGCTTGCCCCCGCCCAAAGGGACTTGAAGAAATATATGGGCTGCATGATGCTTCCACGCAGAGCTGAATCCGGCCTGCAAACTAGTACTGGTAAACCGCTTAGAGGATCTAAGCCTGTCCAGGAACCGCGGTGCGAGGCGGACCGTCCATGCTAATAAACCCTATTGGTTTCATTGGGCGACAGGGCTTGAGATGTCATTTCATCTCAATGTCGGGTAAAAGTCCCACAAAATTGGAAGCAACGTCTCCAAAATGACCTTTACAGCGTTGACGGGGACGTTAAACCTCAAATCAAACAAACAAAATAGATCAGACGCTCCTTAGCCAATGTTCGCCAAGGCCACAGGGAAAAGGTGCTACACCACAGAGGCTTCTAGGCGTATATGGGTTAAACCGATGCACAGTTTACGTATCTCCTATAACAGAGACAGACTTTCGGATGAGTCTTTAAACCGAGGTCCCGTCTCCGTATGACCTTAGTTGTTGTCGGGACGTAAAACTCAAACACTCACCTCACCTATAACAGAGACAGAAGTCGTATATCAGTATATGAATACCTGATCGTGATGTGCACTAGCAAGCGTAGATTGCAGTGTGGGGTTACGAGACCTCCATCAAACGCGGGTCGTTAAGGGTAAGAAATCACGACTTTTGGATGCCAAAATGACAGTTGATAATTGTTTCTTTTCCACTATTAAAGGTCAAGAATACGTAAATAAATGGCACAATTATTTAAGTGCGTTGCGAAAGACGTTACCTCTGACACTGCAGCGCCACTTTCAAAATGGCGGCGTCAATCGCCGTCCGTCAATGTAAACTTAAATATAGGTATAACTGTGTTTGTTTGATTTGAGGTTTAACGTCCCCGCCAACACTGTATAGGTCACTTTGAAGACTTTGGTTCCAATTTTGTGGGACTTTTACCCGACATTGAAATGAAATGACATCTCAAGCCCTGTCGTTCAATGAAACCGACTCGCATCGCTTTGCCTGGGCAGGCTTAGAACCTCTAATCGGTTTACCAGTACTTGTGTGCGACCTGTTTCCGCTCTGCGTGGAAACATCATGAAGCTCATCTATTTCCTGAAGCACCGATGGGCGGGGGCCCTGGTCTTGAGATATAATGGTAATGAGAGCAGGATATCTTTGCAGTCTTCTCTAAGTTAACAGAAACCCCAAAACTGGTAACCTGGCAACCAGTGCAGGTCCAGATCAGAACGCGGCATCTGTTTGGGCCTACACTGTTTGCAAAAAGCTCAGCCATCTTCCAAATAAACGTTGAAGAAAACACAACCTGTCACCCCTAAATTTGGAATGGACTCCTGCTATATATACGGAGGAATATTCCATTTGTTACAAAAAGGGTTAAGGTTAAAGGAATGTTGTGAGTACTCATTTAGGCGAATCTGGTGATTACACGCAACATACCTTTAAAGACAAAATGAACTATTCTTTATATATGGACAACCTAACGGAAGCTATGGGATTAATTCTCTAGGGTCTAAGAACGAGTTCGAATTATCCGTGGTAAACCCGCCGTCCCTCTTCGAGACATTTCAGAATCAATGTATATAGCCTAAAATCAGCCTGTTGTCAAGGTTTCTTCACATATTGTTTGTACGAGCCACATATCGTTTACTGCGCTGTTATGTTCAATTCGTCTAAGGCCTTTTTTTTTTTTTTTTTTTTGGTTTTAGTTTTACGGCCCTTTCAAGATTATTTCACTCATATCGAGCCGATCGTTAATCAGAGTTGGGCGAAAACCGGAGTACCCGGAGAAAAACCACCTGACCTTCCGTTGCAGAACTTGGCGTCTCACGTCTAAGGCCTTATACGCTACGTATGAGTAAAACCAGGCGATTTTTTTCTGGTTTTAAGACCCATTGGTTTTCGAGCAGACCGTTAATTAACGGTGGGCGACAACTGGAGTACCTGAAAAAATATATGACCTTTACTTTGCGTCACACATGCAAGGTGATTAAGAGTCAAAGCTTTTACCCACTAGACCCTGAAGGCCCCAAAAAGGCAGTATACACTGTTTTATTATTGATAAAATGCAATGAGAATGCAGGATAACCAAATACCTGCTAGTAATTTTGTTCGTTCGTTTGTTTGTTTGTTTGATGTTTAACGTCCCCACCAACACTATATAGGTCATATTTGGGACGTTGCTACTTTTACCCGACATAGAGATATAATGTAATCTCAAGCCCTGCCGCCAAATGAGGCCAATAGGGTTAATATGCACGGATGGTTTGACTCGCACCACTTTGCCTGTGCAAGCTCAGACCATCTAAGCGCTTACCAGTGGTTTCAGCCTTGCATGGAAACATCATGCAGCCCAATCTATTCTGCCAACCCTGATGGGCGGGGTCCGGGTTTTTGTTCGGTAGTTTGTGTGAAGTTTAACGGCCTTGTCAACACCATTGAGACAACACCGAGCAGGCCATCTTACCTTGGGCAGACATGCACATCAGTGGTTGACCAGTACAGTGCACATTCAGTCGACAGAAACAGAGGGAAAAGCCGCAGAAAAATCAAAGCAAAACAACACAAAACAAAAAATCAAGAGGCCCATGAGGTCCTGATCGCTCCCCTGAGCCCTGTGCAAATTTGGTAGTACTCAATCACCTGATGCTATAAACCAAGTTTCAAGACAATCACTCAAGTGATTCCGGAGATGAAGATTTTTTAAGGTTTTCACCATAACAGGGCATGGCGGACTGGTACCTTTTCAACCCTTTTCACGCACATCTCCTCTTTTTCATTCCTTTTCTTTGTAGAAGCCTCCATGGTGCAGTGATTACGCCACTCGCCTTGTAAACCTGGGATCGCAGGATCGATCCAGGGCTTCTCAAGCCTTTCGGATGAGTCTTTAAACCGAGATCCCGTCTCCATATGACCTTAGCTGTTGGTGGGACGTAAAACTAAAACTCACTCCTTTTCTTTGTATTTCTTTATGTCTACTTTTTTCACGGTTGTCCACTTTTTGCATGGATTGTTGCCTTATCTATTTTTCTTTCACGTCAGTGTACATTTTTCTTCGTGATTATCCTTATCACGCGCACCTTCTTCTTTCTCGGACTGGTACCTTTTCAACCATTATCACGAACACCTTCCTTTTTCATTCCTTTATTTTGCATTTCTTTTTGTCCACTTTTTTCACGTATGTCCACATTTTTCACGGATTGTTGCCTTATCTATTTTTCTTTCACGTTAGTGTACATTTTTCTTCGTGATTATCCTTATTACGCACATCTTCTTCTTTCGCGGACAGGTACCTTTTCAACCCTTTTCACGCACATCTTCTTTTTTCATTCCTTTTCTTTGTATTTCTTTATGTCCACTGTTTTCACGGATGTCCACTTTTTTCACGGATTGGTGCCTTATCTATTTTTCTTTCACGTCAGTGTACATTTTTCTTCGGGACTATCCTTTTCACGCACATCTTCTGCTTTCACGGACTGGTACCTTTTCAACCCTTTTCACGCACATCCATCTTTTTTCATTCCTTTATTTTGCATTTCTTTATGTCCACTTTTTTCACGCATGTCCACTTTTTTCACGGAATGTTGCCTTATCTGTTTTTCTTTCACGTCAGTGTACATTTTTCATCGTGATTATCCTTTTCACGCACATCTTCTGCTTTCACGGACTGGTACCTTTTAAACTCTTTTCACGCACATCTTCCTTTTTCATTCCTTTTCTTTGTAGAAGCCTCCGTGGTGCAGTGGTTACGCTACTGGCCTTGTAATCCAGGGATCGCAGGATCGATCCCGGGCTTCTCTAGCCTTTCGGATGAGTCTTTAAACCGAGGTCCCGTCTCCGTATGACATTGGCAGCTGGTGGGACGTAAAACTAAAACTCACTCACTCCTTTTCTTTGTATTTCTTTATGTCCACTTTTTTCACGGGTGTCCACTTTTTTCACTGATTGATGCCTTTTTTTACGTCAGTGTACATTTTTCTTCGTGATTATCCTTATCACGCGCATCTTCTTCTTTCTCGGACTGGTACTTTTTCAACCCTTTTAACGCACATCTTTTTTTTTTCATTCCTTTATTATGCATTTCTTTATGTCCATTTTTTCACGGATGCCCACTTTTTTCACGGGTTGTTGCCTTATGTATTTTTCTTTCACGTCAGTGTACATTTTTCTTCGTGATTATCCTTATCACGCACATCTTCTTCTTTCACGGACTGGTACCTTTTCAACCCTTTTCACGCACATCTTCTTTTTTCATTCCTTTTCTTTGTATTTCTTTATGTCCACTTTTTTCACGGATGTCCACTTTTTTCACGGATTGTTGCCTTATCAATTTTTCTGTAACGTCAGTGTTCATTTTTTCTTCGTAATTATCCTTAACACGCGCATCTTCTTCTTTCACGGACTGGTACCTTTTCAACCCTTTTCACGCACATCTTCTTTTTTTCATTCCTTTATTTTGCATTTCTTTATGTCCACTTTTTTACGGATGTCCACTTTTTTCACGGATTGGTGCCTTATCTATTTTCTTTCACGACAGTGTACATTTTTCTTCGTGTTTATCCTTATCACGCACATCTTCGTCTTTCACGGACTTGTACCTTTTCAACCCTTTTCAAGCACATCTTCTTTTTTTCATATCTATTCTTCGATTTCTTTATGTCCACTTTTTTCACGGATGTCCACTTTTTTCACGGATTGTTGCCTTATCTATTTTTCTTTCACGTCAGTGTTCATTTTTCTACGTGATTATCCGTATCACGCACATCTTCTTCTTTCACGGACAGATGCCTTTTCGACCCTTTTCAGTACATCTACTTTTTTCAATCCTTTTCTTTGTATTTCTTCAGGTCCACGTTTTTCACGGATGTTCACTTTTTTCACGGATTGGTGCCTTATCTATTTTTCTTTCACTTCAGTGTTTTTTTTTTTCTTCGGGATAATCCTTTTCAAGCACATCTTCTGCTTTCACGGACTGGTACCTTTTCAACTCTTTTCACGCACATCTTTTTTTCATTCCTTTTCTTTGTAGAAGCCTCCGTGGTGCAGTGGTTACGCTACTCGCAGGTTAAACCAGGGATCGCAGGATCGATCCCGGGCTTCTCCAGCCTTAAGGATGAGTCTTTAAACCGAGGTCCCGTCTCCGTATGACCCTAGATGTTGGTGGGACTTAAGACTAAATCTCACTTACTCCTTTTCTTTGTATTTCTTTATGTCCACTTTTTTCACGGATGTCCACTTTTTCACGGATTGGTGCCTTATCTATTTTTCTTTCAAGTCAGTGTACATTTTTCTTCGGGATTATTCTTTTCACGCATATCTTCTTCTTTCGCGGACTGGTACCTTTTCAACCTATTTCACGCACATCTTCTTTTTTCATTCCTTTTCTTTGTATTTCTTTATGTCCACTTTTTTCACGCATGTCCACTTTTTTCACGGAGTGTTGCTTTTTCTGCTTTTCTTTCACGTCAGTGTACATTTTTCTTCGGGATTATTTTCAACCCTTTTCACGCACATCCATCTTTTTTCATTCCTTTATTTTGCATTTATTTATGTCCACTTTTTTCACGCATGTCCACTTTTTTCACGTATGCCCACTTTTTTCACGGATTGTTGCCTTATCTGTTTTTCTTTCAAGTCAATGTACATTTTTCTTCGTGATTATCCTTTTCACGCACAGCTTCTCCTTTCACGGACAGGTGCCTTTTCAATCCTTTTCACGCACCTTTTCTTTTTTTCATTCCTTTTCTTTGTATTTCTTTATGTCCACTTTTTTAACGGATGTCCACTTTTTTCACGGATTATTGCTTTATCTATTTTTTCTTTCACGTCAGTGTACATTTTTCTTCGTGATTATCCTTTTCACGCACATCTTCTTCTTTCACGGACAGGTACCTTTTCAACCCTTTTTTCGCACATCTTCTTTTTCATTCCTTTTCTTTGTATTTCTTTATGTCCACTTTTTTCACGGCTGTCGACTTTTTCACGGATTGGTGACTTTTCTATTTTTCTTTCACGTCAGTGTACATTTTTCTTCGGAATTATCCTTTTCACGCACAGCTTCTGCTTTCACGGACTGGTACCTTTTCAAGTCTTTTCACGCACATCTTCTTTTTTTCATTCCTTTTCTTTGTAGCAGCCTCCATGGTGCAGTGATTACGCTACCCGCCCTGTAAACCTGGGATCGCAGGATCGATCCCGGGCTTCTACAGCTTTTAGGATGAGTCTTTAAACCGAGGCCCCGTCTCCGTATGACCTTAGCTGTTGGTGGGACGTAAAACTAAATCTCACTCACTCCTTTTCTTTGTATTCTTTAGGTCCACTTTTTTCACGGATGTCCACTTTTTTCACGGATTGGTGCCTTATCTATTTTTCTTTCAAGTCAGTGTACATTTTTCTTTTGGATTATCCTTTTCACGCATATCTTCTGCTTTGACGGACTGTTTTTTTTTTGTGTTTTTTTTCCAACCCTTTTCACGCACATCCATCTTTTTTCATTCCTTTATTCTGCATTTCTTTATGTCCACTTTTTTCACGCATGTCCACTTTTTTCACGGATTGTTGCCTGATCTGTTTTTCTTTCACCTCAGTGTACATTTTTCTTCGTGATTATCCTTTTCACGCACACCTTCTGCTTTCACGGACTGGTACCTTTTAAATTCTTTTCACGCACATCTTCCTTTTTTCATTCCTTTTTTTTGTAGAAGCCTCCGTGGTGCAGTGGTTACGCTACTCGCCTTGTAAACCAGAGATCGCCGGATCGATCCCTGGCTTCTCCAGCCTTTCGGATGAGTCTTTAACCGAGGTCCCGTCTCCGTATGACCTTAGCTGTTGGTGGCACGCAAAACTAAAACTCACTCACTCCTTTTCTTTGTATTTCTTTATGTCCACTTTTTTCACGGATGTCCACTTTTTTCACGGAGTTTTGCCTTATCTATTTTTCTTTCACGTCAGTGTACATTTTTCTTCGTGATTATCCTTATCACGCGCATCTTCTTCTTTCTCGGGTTGGTACCGTTTCAACACTTTTAACGCACATCTTCTTTTTTATTCCTTTATTTTGCATTTCTTTATGTCCACTTTTTTCACGGATGTCCACTTTTTTCACGGATTGTTTCCTTCTCTATTTATCTTTCACGTCAGTGTACATTTTTCTTCGTGATTATCCTTATCAGGCACATTTTCTTCTTTCACGGAAAGGTACCTCTTCAACCCTTTTCACGCACATCTTCTTTTTTCATTCATTTTCTTTTTTTTTATGTCCACTTTTTTCACGGATGTCCACTTTTTTCACGGATTGGTGCCTTATCTATTTTTCTTTCACGTCAGTGTACATTTTTCTTTGGGATTATCCTTTTCACGCACATCTTCTGCTTTCACGGACTGGTACTTTTTCAACCCTTTTCACGCACATCCATCTTTTTTCATTCCTTTATTTTGCATTTCTTAATATCCACTTTTTTCACGGCTGTCCACTTTTTTTCACGGATTGTTGCCTTATCTGTTTTTCTTTCACGTCAGTGTACATTTTTCTTCGTGATTATCCTTTTCACGCACATCTTCTGCTTTCACGGTCAGGTACCTTTTCTTTTTTCATTCCTTTCCTTTGTATTTCTTTATGTCCACTTTTTTTACGGATGTCCACTTTTTTCACGGATTGTTGCCTTATCTAATTTTCTTTCACGTCGGTGTACAGTTTTCTTCGTGATTAATAACTGCTTATCCTAATCACGCACATCTTCTTCTTTCACGGACTGGTACCTTTTCAACCCTTTTCACGCACATCTTCTTTTTTCATTCCTTTTCATTGTATTTCTTTATGTCCACTTTTTTCACGGATGTCCACTTTTTTCACGGATTATTGCCTTATCTATTTTTCTTTCACGTCAGTGTAAATTTATCTTCGTGATTATCCTTTTCACGCACATCTTCTTCTTTTGCGGACTGGTACCTTTTCAACCCTTTTCACGCTCATCTTCTTTTTTTCATTCCTTTTCTTTGTATTTCTTTATGTCCACTTTTTTCACGCATGTCCTCTTTTTTCACGGTTTGTTGCCTTTAGTGCTTTTTTTTTACGTCAGTGTACATTTTTCTTCGGGATTGTCCTTTTCACGCGCCTCTCCTTCTTTCTCGGACTGGTACCTTTTCAACACTTTTCATGCACATCTTCTTTTTTCATTCCTATATTTTGCATTTCTTTCTGTCCACTTTTTTTCACGGCTGTCCACTTTTTTCACGGATTGGTGCCTTATCTGTTTTTCTTTCACGTCAGTCTACATTTTTCTTCGTGATTATCCTTATCACGCTCACCTTCTTCTTTCTCGGACTGGTACCTTTTCAACCCTTTTCACGCACATCTTCTTTTTTCATTCCTTTATTTTGCATCTCTTTATGTCCACTTTATTCACGCATGTCCTTTTTTTCACGGATTGTTGCCTTATCTATTTTTATTTCACGTCAGTGTACCTTTTTCTTAGTGATTATCCTTTTCACGCACATCTTCTTCTTTCACGGACAGGTACCTTTTCAACCCTTTTCACGCACATCTTCCTTTTTTCATTCCTTTTCTTTTTTATTTTCTTTATGTCCACTTTTTTCACGGATGTCCACTTTTTTCACGGATTATTGCCTTATCTATTTTTCTTTCACGTCAGTGTACATTTTTCTTCGTGATTATCCTTATCACGCACATCTTCTTCTTTCACGGACAGGTACCTTTTCAATCCTTTTCACGCACATCTTCTTTTTTCATTCCTTTTCTTTGTATTTCTTAATGTCCATTTTTTTCACGGTTGTCCACTTTTTTCACGGATTGGTGCCTTATCTCTTTTTCTTTCACGTCAGTGTACATTTTTCTTCGTGATTATCCTTTTCACGCACATCTTCTTCTTTCACGGACAGGTACCTTTTCAACCCTTTTTTCGCACATCTTCTTTTTCATTCCTTTTCTTTGTATTTCTTTATGTCCACTTTTTTCACGGCTGTCGACTTTTTCACGGATTGGTGACTTTTCTATTTTTCTTTCACGTCAGTGTACATTTTTCTTCGGAATTATCCTTTTCACGCACATCTTCTGCTTTCACGGACTGGTACCTTTTCAAGTCTTTTCACGCACATCTTCTTTTTTTCATTCCTTTTCTTTGTAGCAGCCTCCATGGTGCAGTGATTACGCTACTCGCCCTGTAAACCTGGGATCGCAGGATCGATCCCGGGCTTCTACAGCTTTTAGGATGAGTCTTTAAACCGAGGCCCCGTCTCCGTATGACCTTAGCTGTTGGTGGGACGTAAAACTAAATCTCACTCACTCCTTTTCTTTGTATTTCTTTAGGTCCACTTTTTTCACGGATGTCCACTTTTTTCACGGATTGGTGCCTTATCTATTTTTCTTTCAAGTCAGTGTACATTTTTCTTTTGGATTATCCTTTTCACGCATATCTTCTGCTTTGACGGACTGTTTTTTTTTTGGTTTTTTTTTTCCAACCCTTTTCACGCACATCCATCTTTTTTCATTCCTTTATTCTGCATTTCTTTATGTCCACTTTTTTCACGCATGTCCACTTTTTTTCACGGATTTTTGCCTGATCTGTTTTTCTTTCACCTCAGTGTACATTTTTCTTCGTGATTATCCTTTTCACGCACATCTTCTGCTTTCACGGACTGGTACCTTTTAAATTCTTTTCACGCACATCTTCCTTTTTTCATTCCTTTTTTTTGTAGAAGCCTCCGTGGTGCATTGGTTACGCTACTCGCCTTGTAAACCAGAGATCGCAGTATCGATCCCGGGCTTCTCCAGCCTTTCGGATGAGTCTTTAACCGAGGTCCCGTCTCCGTATGACCTTAGCTGTTGGTGGCACGTAAAACTAAAACTCACTCACTCCTTTTCTTTGTATTTCTTTATGTCCACTTTTTTCACGGATGTCCACTTTTTTCACGGAGTTTTGCCTTATCTATTTTTCTTTCACGTCAGTGTACATTTTTCTTCGTGATTATCCTTATCACGCGCATCTTCTTCTTTCTCGGGTTGGTACCGTTTCAACACTTTTAACGCACATCTTCTTTTTTATTCCTTTATTTTGCATTTCTTTATGTCCACTTTTTTCACGGATGTCCACTTTTTTCACGGATTGTTGCCTTCTCTATTTATCTTTCACGTCAGTGTACATTTTTCTTCGTGATTATCCTTATCAGGCACATTTTCTTCTTTCACGGAAAGGTACCTCTTCAACCCTTTTCACGCACATCTTCTTTTTTCATTCATTTTCTTTTTTTTTATGTCCACTTTTTTCACGGATGTCCACTTTTTTTCACGGATTGGTGCCTTATCTATTTTTCTTTCACGTCAGTGTACATTTTTCTTTGGGATTATCCTTTTCACGCACATCTTCTGCTTTCACGGACTGGTACTTTTTCAACCCTTTTCACGCACATCCATCTTTTTTCATTCCTTTATTTTGCATTTCTTAATGTCCACTTTTTTCACGGCTGTCCACTTTTTTTCACGGATTGTTGCCTTATCTGTTTTTCTTTCACGTCAGTGTACATTTTTCTTCGTGATTATCCTTTTCACGCACATCTTCTGCTTTCACGGTCAGGTACCTTTTCTTTTTTCATTCCTTTCCTTTGTATTTCTTTATGTCCACTTTTTTTACGGATGTCCACTTTTTTCACGGATTGTTGCCTTATCTAATTTTCTTTCACGTCGGTGTACAGTTTTCTTCGTGATTAATAACTGCTTATCCTAATCACGCAGATCTTCTTCTTTCACGGACTGGTACCTTATCAACCCTTTTCACGCACATCTTCTTTTTTCATTCCTTTTCATTGTATTTCTTTATGTCGACTTTTTTCACGGATGTCCACTTTTTTCACGGATTATTGCCTTATCTATTTTTCTTTCACGTCAGTGTAAATTTATCTTCGTGATTATCCTTTTCACGCACATCTTCTTCTTTCGCGGACTGGTACCTTTTCAACCCTTTTCACGCTCATCTTCTTTTTTTCATTCCAGTTCTTTGTATTTCTTTATGTCCACTTTTTCACGCATGTCCTCGTTTTTCACGGTTTGTTGCCTTTAGTGCTTTTTTTTTTACGTCAGTGTACATTTTTCTTCGGGATTGTCCTTTTTACGCGCCTCTCCTTCTTTCTCGGACTGGTACCTTTTCAACACTTTTCATGCACATCTTCTTTTTTCATTCCTATATTTTGCATTTCTTTATGTCCACTTTTTTCACGGCTGTCCACTTTTTTCACGGATTGGTGCCTTATCTGTTTTTCTTTCACGTCAGTCTACATTTTTCTTCGTGATTATCCTTATCACGCACATCTTCTTCTTTCACGGACAGGTACCTTTTCAATCCTTTTCTCGCACATCTTCTTTTTTCATTCCTTTTCTTTGTATTTCTTAATGTCCATTTTTTTCACGGTTGTCCACTTTTTTCACGGATTGGTGCCTTATCTCTTTTTCTTTCACGTCAGTGTACATTTTTCTTCGGGATTATCCTTTTCACGCATATCTTCTGCTTTCACGGACTGGTACCTTTTCAACCCTTTTCACGGACATCCATCTTTTTTCATTTCTTTATTTTGATTTTTTTCATGTCCACTTTTTTCACGGATTGATGCCTTATCTACTTTTTACACGTCTATCTCCTTTTCCACGCAGGCAGCAAATTTAGGGTTTCTCATGTGTACTGATCAATAGCTCGTCTACATAACTCAAGGTTAGGATGTTTCGTTATACTTCAGCATATGCAGGATCTTCTCGCTGTTACTTTTAAAATTCATCGATACTTTTTTTTGGGCACCTGTACACAATTTTCGAGGTAACAAAATCATAATTCTTCTCCCAGATGGATTAGAGAAATACTAAACTAAACAGAGAGAGAGAGAGGTAGAGGTTTGATAATAAAAAAAAAACAATTTTTTTTTCTTTGTTTGTAGTGGAGTTTAACGGCCCAGTCAACACCATTCAGGTCATTTTGAGCCGGTCAGTTTACCTATCCACACTTTTTCTTGACAGGCTTATACGTTAGCAGTTAACCAGCACACTGCACATTCTTACGCCAGAAATTGACAACTGCTGTTCAAGAGCAAAATGCCAGTAACAGTCACAGAGGTGAAACTTTCATTGCATGGTATATCGTATACTTCCCAGCTATTACGCAATAACCGGCCAATATGGGGCTGAGAGCGAAACGACGTTTATACGTCGTATCGCTGTTGACCCGACGTAGGTCCGATGTTTTTGGCAGGCTGGGCAATAGTTCATTCAAGGAGGATTGAAAATGTGACTATTGATTTGTTTATCGTGTAAGCCCCGCCTTAAACAATCGGCTAACGCCCACTTAGCAACGCGCATGCGCAGTGGCGGAAATGTCGCATTTTTTCACGGTCCACTTTTTTTACGTTACACCGCCTTATCTTGTTTACTTTAGAGTGCTACCTCGTCGATATAAACTGACCAAATGGTACACGGCCCTACACAGACTTGATTCGAGGTTTAACGTCCCTGTCAACACCCCCACGCCCATGTGCAGTGAGAACCATCCCTTGTGCAGGTAAAAGATCCCTACCGTAATTACATCTTTCATGCAAACCAGAGTGTGTGTAATGTACACCTGCTTGTAGTCCTCATGAGGGGGTTGTACAGTGTATATAGGCGCTTGAAGAAACAGATGAGTGGGTGTGTGTTTGAGTTTTACGTCCCAACAACAGCTAAGGTCATACGGGACCTCGGTTTAAAGAAAGTCTGGAGAAGCCCGGGATCGATCCTGCGACCCCTGGTTTACAAGGCGAGTAGCGTAACCACTGTACCACTGAGGCTTCTATTGAAGAAACAGATAAAAAGACAAGAGTTGCAACCGACCGCGTACATGAGTACTGGTACACCGCTTACAGGCTTACAGGCTCTAAGCCTGCCCAGGCAAACGCGGGTAAAAGGCCCACAGAATTGGAAGCAACGTCTCCAACATGTCCCAAATAGTATTGACGGGAACGTTAAACCAAATCAACAGTTTAAGGGGAATGGGAACACCTGGCAGATTTTCCCGCCATTTTTCAAAGGGAGAAAAACTTTCGGAACTTCCTGTTCGCTTTCTATAAGCACTGTCCCACTGATTTGTTTGTTTGTTTGTTTGATTTGAGGTTTAACGTCCCCGTCAACACTGTAAAGGTCATTTTGGAGACGTTGCTTCCAATTTTGTGGGACTTTTACCCGGCATTGAGATGAAATGACATCTCAAGCCCTGTCGCCCAATGAAACCAATAGGGTTTATTAGCATGGACGGTCCGCCTCGCACCGCGGCTCCTGGACAGGCTGAGATCCTCCAAGCGGTTTACCAGTACTAGTGTGCGGGACGGATTCAGCTCTGCGTGGAAGCATCATGCAGCCCATATATTTCTTCAAGCCCCTATGGGCGGGGGCGCCACTGTCCCACTGAAAAATGGGTCTACTCTTAAAGGAAAGAATTTGCTCCTCAGCAGCAAATTCTTTCCTTTAAGACTTGACCCCTAGAGACATTGGATACAACAATACTTTTCAAAGTTGCCTCCCCTGAAGGTATATCCATTCCCCTTAAGTCTCAGTTCAGGATATTTTTTCAGCCTTCGCCCAGAGACAATCTTTTCTTATTTGTTCATTAGTGTAGATCACGATGAGACTGCTAGAAACGCGCGCGCGTGTATGGATGTGACCAAGAGCTATATGATGAGCTACATGCACAAGCTTGACCGTGACCATGCAGTGACCTGTACGAGATAAAGATCACAGGTTCATGTCAGAGAATAAGGATATCAGATAAGATTTCTGGGGAATGTTTGGGTCGACTGTTTCAGATTAATCGACCCAAAGTAACTAATTACAGAAGCTTTCCACGTGACTATCGTCTGAGCAACGGTATTTTTTTTAGATCCGCTTTTCTTGTCCATTTGACGTCAGTGTCTTGTGTAATGGGGGCTATGATGTGTTTAGAACATTGACCAAGATGAAACGATTCATAACGAGTCGTCTCAACATGGTCTTCACCATATGCCATTATGTTTTATAACATATGTGAAACCATAGCAACATAAACGTTCAGTATTTATGATGTGGATATTCATTAGTGTGTTTGTTTGTTTTGGAGCTGAACTGCCCAGTCAACACTATTAAGGTAATTTTTTAGCCGGTCAGTTTACATATCCACATTTTCTTGGGCAGGCTTATACGTAAGTGATTAATCAAAATAGTGCACATTCTTGCGCCAGAAACTGACAACTGCCATTCTTGAATCAGCGGAAGGGAGAGAATGACCGACAAAATGTTGCCCACCCCGGCTGGCATCGAACCCTCGTCCTACTGATCACCAGTCAGCTGAGCTATCGAAGCTTGCTGATTATTCTTTAGAACCGCCTCGCCGAGGCAGTTCTAATGAGTATCAGAATCAGAATTGTTACTGGTGACACATCAAATGACATTCATACCCTCGCCATAGGTTTATAAAACTATCCCTCAATTATCACAAAATACTTACCTAATCCGTTGCTATGGAAACAGCTATCTGTAACCATGGATACAACCCAAAATTGAAGATGGAAAAGTCCACTTCAGAAACACAGGGTTGAAAGGCTTCCGCCATTTTTCAAAGGGAAATAACTTTCGGGACTTCCTGCTCGCTTTTTTCCTGAAAAAGGGGTCTCCTCTTAAAGGAAAGAATTTGCTCCTGGGGAGCAAATTCTTTCTTTTAAGAGTTGACGCCTAGAGACATGGGAGACGAAATACTTTTGAATGAGTTGTCTCCCCTGAAGGTGTAACCATTACCCTTAAAGGGCGAAGTATAGGAAAGTGCACGACGAAAATAATACCTATCATAACATATGCGTGGGTTTTCATAGTAAAAAAACCTGTCGCTGGCAGTTGTCAATATATCAGCAATAAAAGCCAGTTGTCTCATCTAATCAAAGCCCGACAGCACTGGTGGGTCAATTGTATCTGCATTTTGGCTGTGAAAATGTTTCTGAATGTGGACTTATACTGTTTCGTCCTGCACTATAAGCAAAATGTGTAGACCCTGATCAGATACTGCGTTCTGCGTCGTCTGACTCTTACATTCATGTACTGTAAGCGAACAAAGTAGACTATGACCAGACGCCGCCTTCAGGCGTGTCTGATCTTGGTCTACACTGTTTGCCAAGCCAAACCCATGATTCCAGACCAGATGCTAAAGATAACCCTCCTAACCATCGAAAAGATTAGAGCAGCTAGTTTCTGTAAATAACCATTGCCGGCTTCTACGAGGTTGCATGCCAATGCATGGTGCTTCCGCACATAGCCATCAACACTGGCAAACAACTAAGGTCTAAGCCTGCCTAGGAAAAAAAAGAAAGTTGTATTGTTTGTGGTATTAACCCTGTTAACCCTATTTTCCTCCTCATAAAAGCAGGAGTCTATTTCAAAATTTAGGGGTGTCAGGTTGTTGTTTTTTCTTCTTCAAATGGCTGAACTTTTTGCAAACAATGTAGGCCCTGATCTTTGTATCAATGGAAAGGTCTTGCCCGAAGGAAAATCCAAGCAACGTCATGACGCCGACCGTTAAAATCCTATGAATTCTTTTGAAATTATTTAGCAATGAAATCCGACTTAAAATCGTAATATGATAAACAGAATCGTACACTCGTGGTCATTTCATATTAAATTTATGAAAGTTACTAAAGGCTCGGTTCTTAAATTTCATATGAATTGAACACGAGTGTAAGATACTGTTTCTCATATACGGGCTGAGGGCTATCAGATCTTCTTTCGTATGTAAGTTACTTTGCTGGCTCCAGGCTTACCAGACTCCCCAGTTCGATCATCGACCGTACTATGGTAGCGGAAGTCAAACTGCGCATGTTCTTTCACCGGTGTGGAAGTAGTTCGATCACGAACCGTGGTTAACCATGGTTAACCAATGGTTAACCTAAGTGTGATCGAACTCTGGTTGCATGGCGGGAAAGTCGTGACGTCACTCTGGTCCAACCAGACTAAAGCGTTGGTTTCTCTGGTAAACAGTGTACAGATGGCGGAGAAAAGTAAGAAAATCTTTTGGCCCAAGGGAAAATGCACATTTTAAGTGTTATTAAAGCATGCTTATTTGTAAAAAAGATGTAAAATATGCACAATATGAAAGATAGAATTGGCACTGATATTTCTGCTGTGTTCAAAATGGTGATCTTCCTTGTCGTCCAAAAATTCAAATCGTGCCATGGGGGCTGCCATGTTTGTTTACCAAAGGTCTACCAGAGGTCGTTCGATCACACCGGTGAAAGAACATTAGCAGTTTCACTTCCGCTACCATAGTATGGTCGATGATCGAACTGGCCCCCAGATCGAACGACCTATGGTAGATCTTTGGTAAACAAACATGGCAGCCCCCATGGTAAGATTCGAATTTTTGCACGACGAGGAAGATCACCATTTTGAACACTTCAGAAAGAGCAGTGCCGAGCAGTGCCAATTCTATCTTTCATATTGTGTATATTTTGCACACTTAAAATGTGTATTTCCTTTTGGGCCGAAATATTTTCTTACTTTTCGCCGCCATCTTGTACAGTGTTTACCAGAACACCAACGCTTTAGTGAGGTTGGACCAGAGTGACGTCACCACTTTCCCGCCATGCAACCAGACTGATTCAAACTAGGAACCAGAAGCCTCTGTTGTGTAGTGGTTATGCCACTCGCCTTGTAAACCAGGGGTCGCAGGATCGACCCTGGGTTTCTCTAACTTTTGGATGAGTCTTTAAACCGAGTTCCAGTTTCCGATGACTTTGGTTGTTGGTGAGTCGTAAAACTCAAACACTCATTCTCACTCAATCAGACCAGGAACCAGCAGATAAATAAATCGTGGAGCCTGCGTAAAATGCCGGCGCCTCAGATTTCCAGTCACGTTCCACAGGTGGTTTTGGGGCCGAAGTGTCCTGTTACCTTTACATTAACAAGTCATTTGTAAAGCCCACAAATACATAGAAAAATGGGGTTTGCCTGGGGACGCTATTGTCTTACACATCACCATCACACACCCGTGTCACATTATGTTATCTATCATATCTGCAAAATACTTCCTTTTCTGATGAAAATTTGTAACATTTTTCTTATATTAATACGCCAAACATAGGTTGTAGGGACCCGTTAGAAACGCCTCATTGAGGCGGCTCCAACGAGTACCCACTACCTATTTCAAGGATTAGAAATAAGAAAAACAATTTTAACTTCTGGAACCAAAATTTTATCTATATAAAGTGGGTTTAGAGGGGAACTCATTACACGGACTTATTAACACGATGCTATATAGTGGCCACCCACCCAGCAAAGAACGACGTGGCAACGTCGTATCGGCTCGACGTTGGCCGGCTTTTGCGTTCTAGCTGAACACAGTCTATATGTACGTATGTTTGGATAAAAAGCAAACTACCACAAATTTTCAAATAAACCAGCGCAACTGGAACGATCCGGGAAAACTCAGATCAAACTGCTCAACAGCTTTGATCTAAGAGTAATGACTTGGTTGGTTGCATTGGTCGTATTGTAATTTTTGTCGTACAATAGCTCAAATGTCAGTTACACAATCCTGCAAGGACACGTTGATTCAACGTTTGGTGACTGCTGGAGCGACATAAGGTCAATTCCTTATGTAACGCTCAACATGCAAGACCAGACATAACTCATATATTCCTAGCGGTCATTTTTAGGACATTCGAAAACAGTGCAGACCCAGATCAGACGCCGCAAAAAGCGGCGTCTGATCAGGGCCTACACTGTTTGCTAAAATTACATGCATTTTTGCAGAAAGAGACTTGAAGAAATAGATGGGCTGCATGATGCTTCCACGCAGAGCTGTAACGTACCGCACACGAGCACTAGTAAACCGCTTGCTAACTTAGGATCTAAGCCTGTCCAGGCAGGCAAAGTGGTGCGAACCGGACCATCCATGCTTATAAGCCCTATTGGTTTCATTGGGCGACAGGGCTTGAATGTCATTTCATCTCAGTGTCGGGTAGAAGTCCCACAAAATTGGAAGCAACGTCTCCTAAATGACCTATACAGTGTTGACGGGGACGTTAAACCTCAAATCAAACAAACAAATGGGTTGATGTAAAAGTCTTACTTACGGAATTTAGATGTCGCCCTCACTCTTGCGTAAGCGATCGTTTTCTTTTCTGCCTTTGTCTGGTCTCTGCTTCGATAGTGTTGTCTATGTTCTTCTTTGTCGAAAACCGCCAGCCGATACAACAATCTTCCTTGCTTCAGCTAAAATGTTCTTTTTTTTTTTCCTTACATAAAATTCACTATAAAATTGTCAGAAAGCGGCGAGATGGGTATTACATAATAGTTTTTTTTTTTTTTTTTTTAAAGAAAATAAAAAAAATCCGTGCGGTCCCTGGCTGAAAAGGCAGGAAATTCCAGTGTCCAAATGCAATAAAAACAGCTGATGTAAACTGAAGCTTCAGTTAAACCATGATTCTCTCGAACACAATAACGCGGCTCCTCCATCCTCCCATGTTGATACAACGGGCGTGTTTTGCTTCTGTTGGCGGGTATTATTACAAATATGCTAACACGGCGTTAGCACTACTGACCAACGTGCGACCTTGTTGACCAGTCAATAGCCTGGCAAGCAGACGATACATTAATGCATTTTCCCGCTCATCCGCTGTGGAAATTTTATCTAATTAAGCTCGGAAGCTACACGCTTTGTTATAATTAGCCCTCTGGCTCAAGATTAAAGCAAAGTCTCATATTGTAATGCCGTTTCTATGATGAAAATAGAAATCAGATGGACATATGTATGAAATATGAAGGTGTATATCGCATAAACCTATCTTGACCTTCATTTGCCCTGGCAAAAATAGCCTTAGAAGACGCAGAGTTCATAAACTTTCGTTAGCGATCATTTGATAAAAGTGAGATTTCGTCGAGGCTTTATGCGTTTTACGTCAGAATATGAGCTTGCCTGATTAAGTTGCACAAATAAATGTAAAAGTATAAATTTTAAATGCATATTGAGGGACTTTCAATCAGGCGTGTTCCCGTAAGTTCGTGTTATCGGAACACGTCTGTGGGTCAAACTGTCCTGGGGCCATGCGTGGGTTTCATAAATTTTGGCGCAAATACAAAATTAGGGTTGTCATTGTTCGTTCGATCATTTCTTTCAACGATCTCGCATGCGTCTCGTAATAAACTAGATTTTCTTATACACACGGAGGAATTATTTCATTTTGCAAATCCATACTATGGAAGTAATTAAACAGCTGCGAAACAATGTACATGTATTTGTGATGTCGGCCTATTTTCCCTGCGCAAGGAGCCTCAACATTCATCGCCGGCTGAACTTTTGAACTCCTATTCATTTGTGTAGGCCTTCACTGACCGATTGCCAAGCGGTTTGGCCTTGAAATTGTTATATAATTTTTATCGTCGATCCGTATTCAAGTACCAACAAAACTGCAAGCGCAGCAAAACAATTAATTCTTAATGACATTGGCGGCAAACCGATCAAAATGGCGTTTTGGTTGCAAAGATTCCTGCCAACATATCCCTCATTGTAAAAATCTAATATAAACTGTTATGCGAAAACCGTCAAATTAAGACCCACATGTGAAGGTTTTTAGTCGGTTTTATTTAGTCTGGTCGGTCTGCGGTTTTTGAACGCCGTGTAGATTGTTTGTCCCAGGCGCGTGGTGCATGCTGGCTGGCTGGCAGACTGGTCCCACGTCATATTTCACTGAAATGCGCATTTCTTTCTTTCTTTTTTTTTCTTGAAACGCCACATTTTGGGTCGATTGTCAAACGATCCAAAGTTACTAAGCACAGTAGCCCTGCAGTGCTGATGTCCACATGACTATCACTGATTTGTAGGAAATCCAGGTAATGGCTATATATTGACAGAAAATAGTTGCGATATTCTTACATTATCGCTGTGAGTCAGAGAGTGTAAGTAGGTTAATTATCTATAGAATTAGGACTGGAATCACATTCGTACAACATAGTGGATTTGTTTGTTTGATTTGAAGTTTAACGTCCCCGTCAACACTGTAAAGGTCATTTTGGAGACGTTGCTTCCAATTTTGTGGGACTTTTACCCGACATTGAGATGAAATGACATCTCAAGCCCTGTCGCCCAATGAAACCCATAGGGTTTATTAGCATGGACGGTCCGCCTCGCACCGCGGTTCCTGGACAGGCTTAGATCCTCTAAGCGGTTTACCAGTAATAGTGTGCGGGCCGGATTCAGCTCTGCGTGGAAGCATCATGCAGCTCATATATTTCTTCAAGCCCCTATGGGCGGGGGCTTACAACATAGTGGAGTTTCACATCTCCAAAACGGCAACTTTTCCGATGAAAATCCGTGACATTTTTCTTATTTAAATTGAAAACATAGATTGTGGGTGCTCGTTAGAACCGCCTCGTTGAGGCGGTTCTAACGAGTACCCACAACCTATGTCTTGGAGCAGAAATAAGAAAAATAATGTAAACCCCCGTGAACCCCAGTTTTCTCTAGTGGGGTTTAGGGGGTGTTCATTTCACGGACTTGTTCACGTGATGATGTGATGGGTTTAGCAAACAGTGAAGATCCAGATCACACACCGCACGAGGTGTTTGCTTAATACTGGAATTTAAGGGTTACATAACATAATAACATAACATAACATAATATTCCTTTATTAAGAGAAACTCAGGTCATACAGATGACATATGAGTGTAAAGAAGAAAGAGAAAGAACATAAGCAAGCACTCAACATAGGATCAGCTCCCATTCAACGCTTGATCAACGCTTTCGACACTGAATCAGCTCTGAAACAACGCTGAAAACGTCGTTTCAACGTTGTGTGGGCGTTTTTGTTCCTGTCGGAAATACATAATTATGCTAAACGCAATACAGTGACAATGCAAGATTGTTTTGGAAAAGCATAAAATCATAATTTAACGATCACTGGACTAGTTTAATAAGTATTTTCGCGAAAATACAGATGCTACGTAGTTCGTTCTCATTTTCGCAGTTCAACAATTCTCTAAAGGGGGAGTTCCAGCCTATAGTAAATTTCCATAGGGATCTGCCCACGCACAGATTTTCATGATATTGTGCATAATAACTGCTTGGTAAATGACTATTCATTATTTAGCTATTTCACTCTTATATCTGTTTTCGTTATAAACCTACAATGTTTTGTTTATGTCCACAACTGAAAGTGGGGGTACCCCCAAACTAGTGTATATATACATTCCACCGTTTGCTGTTTTGGAGTTATTTTGTTCTCAGGCATCACTGTAGTCATCTGTGATTATGTTTGTATCACATTTAGCATTCTTTAAGCAAAGTTTGATACACCATGCTCAATTTCATATGGAGCAGACCCCAGAATCCACAACCATAAAATCTTTTGGAGTATGTTTGACGTTTGATTTCACACCGTTGCAGTTCTTGTCACCCCATCATTTTAATATGAAAATTGACCATATATATGTAGAACATTTTATCAAACTTTCTTGAAAATCTGAGACCGGTAACATACCGCATTTGAACATTGAATAGTAATGGTCAGAGTTTTGAATTATTTCAAACCATTTGTAGATATCATATGGTGCAACATTTTCAATCGAAAAATTGCTCGCCAACATATAATAAACATGAATGTATGTATGTTTATATGATGGTGTATAGTATGAGCTCATATATAATTAGCATTTGTATCAATAATTATGATGCCTGATGAACACCAAAAACACAATTCATTTCGAGCTTTCGTTAACAATTCAATCAGATCTTATTTTAAAAATAGTTCATTTTAGAACAAGCGTTTTTGCATTAATGTAATTCTAAATAGAAGTGTAGGCAATGCTGAAGCTTAGTATGACAAAGATTGTTGAAATGGTAAGTAAACTGGATGGTTCTGTAAACCAGACAATTTTACTTGACTCTAATAAGTATGTATTTAACTGATGCAGTGATCTTAAAAAGTTTGAAAAAGTCTCATTGTCATACTGGAATGACACAGGTTGCTTGAATGGCCAAGAATAATGATGTTTGTATTATGTTTCAGCCAGGTAGGTCATAATAACACAGACAATATTTTCGGATCTTTTGGCCCACTGTATACACAGATTACTGTAGACAAAATGGTACTGTTGTTTTTGGCTCACTCTGACAATGCCCCTTCAGTCTACTTCAATCGCACTAACTGTCACCTTGTAAGAAAGTTATATTCTTAAATATGATCATCTATGTTCTAAAATATGATCCAGAAAAAAGCAGTTATTTTTGGAAAGCATTAATATAATAGAGAAGACTTAATTCAACTTTCAAACACAATTTAAAATAGCAAACAGTACATGTACTAGCAGTTCTTTAGAAAAATGTGAAGCCAGCTGCACTGATTTTGATTCAGCCAATGTGCTAGTGGTACAGCAAACAAGTGATTCATGCCATTTGTAAATCTTCGCCCCCGTCCATTGGGGCTTGAAGAATTGATTTGGCTGCATGCTGCTTCCACACAGAGCTATAACTAAACACACACGAGTACTGGTAAACCGCTTAGAAGGACTAAGCTTGCCCAGGCAAAGTGGTGCGAGTCAGGCCGTCCAATGTATATAAGCCTTGTAGTTTCATAGGGTGGCAGGGCTTGAGATATCATTTCGTCTCAATGTCGGGAACAAGTCCCACAAAATTGGAAGCAGCATCTCTAAAATGACCTAAATAGTGTTAACGGGGATGTTAAACCTCAATACAAACAAACCACTTGTAAAACCGATAAATACAGAGCCAGAAAACTTAACATAGACGACAAGTGTTGCATACATAAGACTACATATGCAAATGGTATTTCAGCATCTAAATAGAATATCAGCTATCAAATAAATGTTTTACAGCAACTTGCCTTCCATCTATTTCATTTTGGGAAGTGTATGCAAGATGATAAATGTGCAAATAGTTTCAGTGTGACTAGTTATGCATTTATTTTGAAGACTAAAACATTGCAGCAAACATTGTTTGCCTATGTTATAATGAACCTAGAAAAATGCAAAAAATGCTTTTAATGGTCTCACAAAACCTTTGATGTGTGTGTGTGTGTGTTGGGGGGGGGGGGGGGGGACGTGCGAGTCTCTTTGACCAAGTGATGTAAGAAAAAATACTAATGCATGGACTGATCAATGATAAGAACAAATCAGAAAATCAGCCTGTCCTTTCACAGATGGCAAATTATTGACTGATGTTTTATTTTAAAGAGGGAAATGTCAACAATAAAAACAATTAAGGAAACAACAGGATTATGAAAGTAATTTATTAAGCAAACTCAATACACCATTGTGTATTACTGACATTAATATCTTTGTATAGCGGGTTTAAAAAAAGACCAAATGAAATAGGGTAAAAAATATCCACCTTGTTTTATTCCTATTGTGTCATAATACATTTTTTCGGCATAACCGCTTTTGCAATGCTGTAAACACTATGCTGTAAACACATACACTCATCGTGATCACTGCATGAGTGCATTATATGTTTCTCTCTGCTAATGTATGTTCTCATCTACTATTTAAAACCCAAACTCAAATCATTCTCTGTCGAACAGTGTATTTTTTTTATTTTTTGTTTGTGTGTGTGTGTGTGTGTGTGGGGGGGGGGGGGGTGGCAGGGGCGGAATTATGTAAATGCATATGCTAAGCTTTGATTGATAAGGTGACACAATATGGTCATAAAAATACAATAAAAATATACTTAAAGAAAATCTGGTCCCCTGATATTGCAAATGACTTCATCACAAAAATATACCTAAACAAATATCTGGCAATCAAAAACAATGTTACCGGTTTCTGATTTTTTTAAAATTTGTTTGCTATATAGAGGATATATGTGGCCAATTTTATGTGTAATATCTTGGGGTGACAAGATCAGTAACACATCTAACACTTGGGATAAACATTTTACTTTTTATAAATTTTTATGAAAAATTTAAAAATTTTGTAAATAAATTCATCAGAAAAATTAAAAGACCTAGACACATTTATATTTTTGATATTATATGAATCCTTATAGAGTTCTGTTGCCAATCAAAGCAACAAAATTTGAAAACAATCGAGCTTGTTGATTTAAGAATGAAAAGTTCACAGGTGTGTATGACCTCTACAGGGGATTACCTCAGGAAGCTCTCCTGCGAACTATAGTAATTAATCAAATAAAACAAAGTTATATATATAGTTGATAGACCTAAAGTAAACAACAACTGAAGTTTCAAGAAAATCTATGCATGGGCAGATTTGGAACTCCCCCTTTTAGCACGTTGGTTGACTTATAGTAATAGTTATCTATATATTTTTGTCTTTCAGTTTTGAAAAAAGGACAGATTAATATATAATGAAATTCATCTCCTACTTCTTGTAAGTTACATAAAGTGCACGTTCTGTCATTTAGTTCGAGTCCGAGCCAGCGACCGCGTTCGCAAGGAAATCTATGGTTACCGGTCCGGAGTTTAGCGAAATGTAGATAAAAGCTGGGTGGTACTTTCAGAAGATAGGGTTCTAGTTTTAATTTATCTTTAAAGAGTCTGTAGTTTAATCCTTGGAAGAATTATCTAATTTGGCGCTCCAAGTTTGCAAAAATTGTCCTTGTAAAATTTGTTTAATCAGTGAGCCACTATGAGGGCTTGCAGACTGGTTTATATGAAACAGTCTTCGTAATCATTATCAGTTCGCGAAAATATTCCAGCCTGCACTCAGAGACAATTGATCCACCAGTGCTGTCAGTCCTTTGATTCAAGGCAAATCTGCCTTCCAATACAATAAAATACCGGTTTGCCACAATGAGGACCTTACACGAGTGGTCATTTTATATGGAATGTATGTAACGAGCCTTCGGCGAGTTTCATAAATTTTATATGAAATGACCACGAGTGTAGGCTATAACTACATTAAAAGGTCCTTTATTAAGACCACCTTTGGGACTGTTCAAAAGTGGTCTTTAATACCACTTTTGAACAGTTCCAATGGTGGTCTCCCATTCCAGCACATTGGATGTTAGAAAGCACACAGAAAATGTACCTGAAACTTGCTAAATATGCTTTAAAAGCATAATTTGTCTTAATTTTAGGTGGTCTTAATAGCGGAATTCTACTGTATTTGAAATCGGGGTTTATTGCAAAAGAATTTCAATAGGAATTCTAACACCGGTTGCCTATATAGCGAATGGTTAAATCCGTTAATATATTGAGTAACAAATGACTAGTTCCGGCCCCCGCCCATCGGGGCTTGAAGAAAATAGATGGGATGCATGATGCTTCAACGCAGAGCTAAAACCGATCGCACACGAGTACTGGTAAACCGCTTAGAGGATCTAAGCCTGCCCAGGCAAAGCGATGCGAATCGGACCGTCCATGCTGATAAACCATGTTGGTTTCATTGGGCGACAGGACTTGAGATGTCTTTTCATCTCAATGTCGGATAAAAGTCCCACAAAATTGGAAGCAACGTCTCCAAAATGACCTATACAGTGTTGATGGGCACTTTGAACATCAAATCAAACAAAACAAATGACTAGGAGCGAAGTGCGGCGTTTTTTTGACGTCTTGCGACGTCATCGATCGTTTCCTTGGCGTTAGACGGAGTAACATCTTTTTCACGCACAAAGTACGTGACAAAAACAGGTAACTGCATGTGTTACAGTCAAATATGTTGGCGGGATTTCTTCAAACAATGGCGGAATGATGAGAGAATATGAAGGAAACAACAGCATTTAGTCGACTTTCAGTGTGTTAGAATCGATATAGATCAGCTCTTTTGCCTGATTTGTTGCGTTATATGTCACAGTTTGTCGGTCAGTTGTCAGTAGATATATCACTCGCGCTACGCGCTCGTGATTTGATCTACCTTACAACTGACCTCCAAGCAGTGATATATTACTCAACAAATCACTGCTACTTAAACACAGCGTTGTCAGGGATGGCGTTATGACGTCACGCGCCAGTGACCATGTGTTATTACACGTGTGGTCATGCGATTTTTATGACATAACTTTATCCACAAATTAACAGCAACGTTTTATCGTAAAATTGCGTGTTTCCTATCAGTAGGATTAGTCTTGATGTATAATTTCCTTATATCTGTACCAAGCGCAGATTCTGAGTGCTCGTCAGAACCATATCAACGAGGCGGTTCTAACGAGCACCCACAAACTATTTTTTGGACAAAATTTTATTTATTTATTTAATTAATCAGTTAGATATTCAAATTTCACGGCATGAATGCACACGTCTGTACAAAAAATATAGATACAAATATCAAAGGATGAAGGCTCAGTCTATACTTAACCTCTCCTTTATTGTTTTGTAAACATAAACATATATGGCCTATGTAGACTTATCTTTTCCAAGTCGTTAAAACATGTGCAATGACATGAAAGAAAAAGAAGATGATGATGATGATGATGATGATGATGATGATGATGATGATGATGATGATGATGATGATGATGATGATGATGAATATGATGATGATGATGATGATGATGACGATGATGATGATAATGATGATGATGATGATGATGATGACAGTTACATTTGGGAAAAAAAAGGAAAAAAAGTGTATACATGTACAAGTGTAATTCTCTTTTCCTACAGAAGCTGGGTTTGTAAGTGCCTTCTTTACACTGAATTGTTAGCATAAAACACTGTTAGCAAAGAAAAAAATCAAAACCATCACGAAAACTCGCCTATATAATTTTGACCCCCTTGAACCCCACTTTTATACAGTAAAACTGTGGTTCACAGGGGTAAACCCTCTTTCTTTTATCTGCTCTAAAATATTGATTGTGGGTACTCGTTATAACCGCCGCGATGAGTTATATTTTGAGTGGAAATAAGAAAAATGGCAAATATTTTCATCTTATAATTTACGGTTATTTCGGCAGTAAAAGTTTACAATAGGCGTGTTTCCGTAATGATTGACAACACTGGTAGGTCGACTGCCTCCAAGTGTAGGCTGCGAAAATGGTCCGGAACGGGGCGATTCATTTAACCTTTAATTTCTTGTACTTAAAGCAAACAGTGAAGACCCTGATCTGACGCCGCGTTGCGCGGCGTCTGATCTGGGTCTACATTGTTTGCCAAACCCAACACATGATTCTCGTATAGTTTCTCTTGATAACCATTTAACACCGGCCCCCACCCATCGGGTCTTGAAGAAATAGATTGGCTGCATGATGCTTACACGAGCGGTCATTTCATATGAAACGTGAAAGCTATAACTATTTGAAATCGGGTTTTATTGCAAAAGGATTTCGATAGAATTCTAACACCGGTTGCCTATATAGCCAATTGTTAAATCCGGTAATGCATTGAGTAACAAATGACGAGTTCCGGCCTCCGCCCATCGGGGCTTGAAGAAAATAGATGGGCTGCATGATGCTTCCAAGCAGAGCTGAAACCGACCGCACACGAGTACTGGTGAACTGCTTAGAGGATCTAAGCCTGCATAGGCAAAGCGGTGCGAGTTGGACCGTCCATGCTTATAAACCCTATTGGTTTCATTGGGCGACAGGGTTTGAGATGCCATTTCATCTCAATGTCGGGCAAAAGTCCCACAAAATTGGAAGCAACGTCTCCAAAATAACCTATACAGTGTTGACGGGGACGTTAAACCTCAAATCAAACAAACAAATAACCATTTAACGCAACACTCTGGTCTCAAATTGATAAGAATAGCGCCGCTATTTTCTATAAATACAGTAAAACTTCGATGGCTCGAACACCGATGGCTTGTTTACCATGGCTGAGTCAAACCCGTTTTTGAGTCCCTATAGAATTTCTGTACATAAGAAATAGGGAGGGTAAAATTAGGATATTTTCGTCTTTTATCTTGCAAATGTATGCTGTGTGTACTCATTAGAATCGCCTCGATGAGGCGATTCTAATGAGTACACACAGCATACATGTTTCATTATAGAACCCAGAAAAAGATGTCCTAGGGTATGTCGTTATGCCCCCTGGTATTAGCCCTCAGTGGCTCGAACTACCCCTGTCTCGAACAGATTTTCATGGTCCCAAAGGTGTTCGAGCCACTGAAGTTCGACCGTAATCATCACCTTTATTTCCTACAAATCAGTGAAGGTCACGTGGACATCAGCACTGAAGAGTTTCTGTGCTTATTAGCTTTGTCGATTGACAAAATCAAAGCACTGGCAGCACTGATGGATCGAGTGTCAGAGAGTGTAGACTGAAAAAAAAACACACACACACAAAAATGGTTCTAAACGAAAAACATAGACTGTTTCGTTGAAACCTACCTTCTTGCCATTTGACCTGATCAGACGCCTGTGGTTTGTAGATCCTTGCACATGTCCCAGTCCTTAAAACCGTCACTTTTTTTTTTAATTTTTAACTTCCTGCAAATCTAATTCATGTTCTTGTAGCCAGTACATATGCCTTGTGGGCGACAGATTTTTAGTATAAAACTGATTTTTTATCCGATAAATCCCCTGCTACCGCGTAATAGCGGGCCAACATCAGACCGACAGTATGGAAGCCGATAGGGGACATTTTGACTTGTGACTAACGACTTGTGACTACCGACTTGCGACTTATGACTTTTTACTTGTGACTTTTGACATACCTCAAGCAACGGCCGATTTCGGACAACGACGGCTAAGATTCCGGTGAGGCAAGCGATTTTTCTCCTTCTGTTTTATATTGTTTGAAAAATGCCACCGAAAAGATCATATGGTAGGTTATTTACTCTGATTTTGTGAATTTTTAAGACTTGTGACTTGTCACTTATGAATTTTGACTTATGAGTTTTGACTTGTCACTTATGACTTTTCACTTTCGAATTGTGACTTTCGACTTATGACTTGTCACTTATGACTTTTGAGTTTTGACTTGCAACTTAAGACAATTTCTTGGCGCGAATCTAAAGTAATAGGGCATAACAACACAGGCGGTAGTAAATTGTCACTAAAACAGAGTTGATAATACATGAAACAGGGTCTTCTAAGTGGCATTTCTAAACAATATACACCGGAATTGTCGGTGCCGTTGTCCGCTACCCGATATTTTTCGGGTTTGCACCAAAAGTCAACAAGTCATAAGTCGAAAGTGATAAGTCACAAGTCATAAATCACAAGTCAAAGTTATAAGTCGCAAGTCATAAGTCATACAAAGATCACAAAAACAGAGTAAAAAACATAAACAAGTCTTCTTAATGGCATTCATCAAACAATATAATACTGGAGCAGCAAAATCGCTGGATCGACATCGTCGTTGACCGCCGTCTTCCACTGCGTCAGATTTGTCGAAAGTCAAAAGTCATAAGTCGCAAAAATTAGGCATGCAACTCCGACGTCGCAAGTCATAAGTCACAAGTTCAAAAGTCACAAGTCAAAATGTCCCCTATCGGCTTCCATACGACATCGCTGCCGGCACGACGTTGACCCGTTATTCTTTGCTGACAGGGTCAGTGTTTCAGATTTCCGCCCCCGCCCATCGGGGCTTGGAGAAATAGATTGGGCTGCATCACGCAAAGCTGAAAAGGACCACACATGGGTTCTTGTAAACCACTTAGAAGGTCTAAGCCTGCCCAGGCAAAGTCGTGGGAGTCAGTCCGTCCAACACATATAAGCCTTTTGCTTTCACTGGGCGACAGGGCTTGAGATGTCATTGCATCTTACTGTTTTTAAAAAAAAAGATGGAAGCAGCTTCTCAAAATGACCTAAATAGTGTTGACGGTGACGTTAAACCTCAGTTCAAACAAAACATGAGCAGTGTGAGTCCAGTTCTGTAATCATCACTCTGACGTCACAATGCTAGGAATATGAACGATCTTGCACGAGTAATTAATTGAATTTATTAAACGAGCTGAAGAAAAGGAATAAAATGCGAGGCTTTGCCGAGCATTTTAAGCCTTTTCCTCAAAGAGTAATAAATAGAGGATCTTACACGAGTGTTCATATATAATTTAAACTCATTGAAGAAAAGGGATAAAATGCGAGGCTTTGTCGAGGTTAATAAATTCAGTAATACATGAGCACGAATGCAAGATTCTATTTATCATATGACATTTCAAACGCATTTTATTCACTATTGTTTAAGAAATAGATCAGCTCTAGTTGTGATTTGTTGTGTAATAAATCACAGTTTGGAGGTCAGTTGTAAAGTAGACAAATCACAAGCGCGTAGCGCGCGTGATTTGTCTACTTACAACTGACCGACAAACTGTGATTTATTACACAACAAATCACTGGCTAGAGCTGACCTATTTAGATTCTAACACGCTGAAAATCGGCAATAATGTTGTTGTTTCCTTCAAAATCTCACAACTCTTCGCCATTGATAGAAGAAATCCCGCTACAATTATCGACTGAAACACATGTATTTATATCCTTTTTTAACGTTTTCGATGTGAGAAAATGACGTTACACCGTCTAACGTCAAGGAAATCGACTAGTGACGTCATAAATTTGCACTTTTAATGACGTCACACGTCACGCTCTTCCGAGCTGTGATTTGTGGCAGAATAAAACACAGTTATTTTGCATTGCCTATATAGGCGCGCTGTGTTAGAATTTACAATAAATGTCAATATTTCGCCATTGATGAACGCGACGTCATTAAGGACGCCGTAAATGTTACGTTGCGGGGCGTATCTAACTAATTTGCATATCTAATCCACAACAAGGATCATCAAATTTATTACATGCCGTTATTTCATTCTCATACTTGACATATGACATACTTGATATATGATAAAAATGGATCTTACATGATTGTCCATGTATTATTGAATTTATTGAACGAGTTGAGGTAAAGGGATAAAATGTGATGTTTTGCCACTAGTGGAATATCGAATTTATTACATGACGTTATTACATTCTCAGACGCCACATGATAAGATAATGTAATATGTATCTATCAAGCTGTACCGTGATGCCCTGAGGAAGTGTTTTGAGTTTTACGTCCCACCAATAGCTAAGGTCATACGAAGACGGGACCTCGGTTTAAAAATTCATCCGAAAGTCTGGAGAAGCCCGGGATCGATCCTGCGACCCCTGGTTTATAAGGCGAGTAGTATAACCACAACACCACGGAGGCTTCTGTACCATGATGCCCTGAGAGAAATATGAAACAGAAGTTGTATATTTCACAATATATACAGATCGTTCTGGCTTCAGTAGAATTCTGTTTTCAAACTTGAAATAAACAACACACGCACACACGCCTCAACTTATGAACGCAAATGCACATACGCACACACATACATACGCGCACATACACAATGTACATACACGCACATACAATTAAGCGCGCGCGCACACACTCATATCGACTTGTCGACACCGATACTATATTGAAGTCATGTCTAGCCGGTTGGTACTCTAACTGTCTTTAGACCCTTTGAGTCGATTATTTAGCAATCGACCAAAACATACTAGTCCACTTGACCAATTAAACACGCGAACACAAGTGCGTTCGTGTGAAATCCAGGTTGTAGTGTTTTCCGTAATGATCCTAGAAATTCCGCTATTAAGACCACCTAAAATTAAGACCAAATCTTCTTGACTAAAAGATTCTTGAGAAGGTGGCAGTTATTCTTTGTGTTTTTTTTTCTTCAATCAGTATCTCTTAATAAGAGACCACCTTTGGGACTGTTCAAAAGTGGTCTTTAAGACCACCTTTGAACAGTTCCAAAGGTGGTCTTAATATAGGAATTTTACAGTATTGGGAAAGTTTGTCCGAAGCAAACAGTACAGACCCAGTTTAGACTGCTCCTACAACACTGTGGCAACTTTTGGACTCTTCGCTCGATCGTGAAACAAATTTGTTAAAATTTTAGTAGAATTACAGCAAGTCCTCAATGTGTTCGAATTTTTACGGTATTTACAGCAGCACCATTCTTGTCACTATAACGTCATAGCGCAAGGATGGGACATTGGCAAACAGCGTAGACCCATATCAGTCTGTGTAGTACGCGTTTTTGTTTGTTTGATTCGAGGTTTAAACTCATTTTGGAGCTGTTGCTTCCAGTTCTGTGGGACTTTTACCCGACACTGAGATGAAATTGTCGCCCAATGAAACCAATAGGGATTAGATGCATGGGCGGCCCAACTCGCACCATTTTCCTGGGCAGACTTAGAACTTCCAAGTGGTTTACCAGTACTTATATGCGGTCAGTTTCAGCTCTGTTTGGAAGCATCATGCAGCCCAATCTATTTCTTCAAGCCCCGTTGGGCGAGGTCCTTGGTCAGGGTCTACATTATGTGCATAAACGACAGGAATTTAAGAGGAAACAACGGCCTGATTTCCCCTTCATGACCATTTTCCCAGATCACTCTCTGGCTATCGACCCACTAGTGTCAGTGTTTTGATTTGAAGTGGATCACGTTATATCACAGAAATGGCTGATATTTGAGCTGAACTCCTGACCGCTGAAATGTACATAAGAATATGCAAATGCCTTCCAATATACGAGTAGTGCAAATTGTACGCGCTATATATCAATGTGCGTAAATCAAAATCAAAGCGCCAAAGACACTGAAATGACAGATTCTATGAGAAAATCATAACACTGTGAAACTTACAGAAAACCTTTCTAAAAAGATCTTAACATTTAGAAAGGTAGTTCTGCAAATTCCAATATATGATATGTTTGCAGATGCCTATAGGCATATTATGAAACGCCATTCGATGTTTTAAATTTTTGAAAGAAACTATTTACGTTTTCAAAACCAATCATTAAAATTTAAGTTTTAACAATGCTACTGTCCATAAGTAACAGTTTTTGTCTGGTCGGTTGTGGACACCTCTATTCTGAATATTTTAATGACACTACGCTGTGTTCGCTGACTACATGCAATAGTTCGCCACACAATAACGCTTATTTCACCCGATGTGTCATACTCTATCACGCACGCGTCTCCTCGGCATACCTTACACCTATACGTCGAAACACAAGGAAACGGCAATCGGCGTGATTTACGCCGAAGTGCGATTTGTCACTGAAACGCATATGTCAGTCGCTTAGACGCCAATTTACGTATTTCATCCACTAGCGTAAGTGTTCCGTACTGTCGACGCGTTAACTTTGATCACGACGGAGACGTCTAGCTCTCAAACGTGCGTCGCATTAGGGCGTCGATCAGTGTCAGTGCTTATTAGTCGGTAGTTGAGACCCCTTGTTCATCTACAGGTACAGTGTAGCAGCTGCCGGCGGAAATCTGTTTCGCATATGCGTCTGACGGTTGAATCGATCTTGACGTACTGACGTCGGTCTTCTGCTACGTCGACGTCCACCAGCGTCTTCTGTATATAGTAAGATGTCGCTCCAATAGACAATAGATCAGACACATGTGGCATCCAAAATCAGAGTCAACGTCATCCGCTTTCCGACCAGCTTCTAACTTCCCAGGGGCACGCTTACAATCCTTTAATGAAAAATGATGCAATACGCTCTCACTTAATGCTTTTTGAGGACAAATTTCAGTTTCTTCTCTTCTATGCACGACCTTACATTACACATCAAAAGTTTTATCCTGAACATGTGGTTTCTATCTGTACTGGTGTGAAGGTGGTGCACAGGATCGACGTGGCCGGACTGGTAACCAGACGTCACGGTTGATTGATTTAACCTTTTTTGCTTAAGGGCATTTGTAATCGTTTGGTTTCAGAACTAAAGCACTGAGAGTGCGGGATGTAGGTTGGAGTAATAGTCCTGGGCTGAGATTTAAACTGTTTCATTTAACTCTGAAATTCAAAACAAATAGTGAAGATTTTGATAAGAAGACGCCTTCTGCAGCGTCTGATCTTGGTCTACACTGTTTGCCAAGCTCATCCTATGATTCCAGGAAAACCCTCTTCCTTCTTATGGAATACCCTGATCTCACCGCGGCTATTTTCTACAAGACAAAAAGTTATTCTGACAAGTCATTGATAGTCACGTAGACATTAGCACTGAAGCGCTTTTCTTGTTAGCAACTTCTATATTCGGGTCGAATGCCAAACAATCAACCCAAACATAGCCGCGTCGTTTGTCAGTGTTGGGTACATGTAAGTGTTAACTGTAAAATCTCCACATGAATCAAATGTTGGATCTGACAAACAATGTAAACTCGGATCAAACGACAAAGAACACGGTGCTGATCTTGTTCTATACTTTGTTGCATTAGTTACTAACATCTTAAGTTGAAACGAATCAGTTCAAGTCCCCGTGCATGACCAGCCTGCATTTAGAGACCATCGGTATGAGTGTTGTCAGTGCTTTGATTTATTCACTGCCTTGAGTTTCTCGAGTTCACTCTTCCATCACTGAAGTTGGGCACGTTTATTCTGCTAAATATATGGCACGTAGAATTATATCACAGGACCTACACTCATTATCTGTACTATATTCCAGGGTTGAAAGGGACAGGCTTTCTTTCCAATTTCTCCACGCAAAGTCAATATACAACCAAGTTGTAACTGACCTAAACTTGACCTCGACAGTCTGAAAGAAAACCCATTTATATTCTTGTATGCAGCTGATCAGATCCAACGACAGGCTGATCTTTAAGGATTAAAAATTGACAGCACTGACAGAAAACAGTGTAAAGCCTGAGCAGACTGCTGAGAAGACGCCGCATTGATTTGGGAATAAAGTTTTCGACAAACCCGACGCATGATGCAGCTGATTCATATGAAATGCTCGTAAAATAAACTCGTCAAGTCGTCTGCTTCAAAAGTTTGTATTACGCTTACAGGATAACTAATATGCTCGTACAATTTTGATTACTGCGCCAAACCGGACTACATTTTGTGCGGACTCATATTTCTTTGGCGGTCAAAGCCGGAAGAAAGCCTGAATTACTTAAACGTGCAGCACAGTAAGAATAGACAGATGGAATCTGTCATTAATGAGAGTACAAAACAAAACAGTTCTCTTTCAGATAATAAGTTTGCTCTTTTCTTTATACAAGCGTTTTTGGGTCGATTGTGACGGTCACTGATTTGTACGAAATCCAGGTAAAGATTGATTATTGCCAATTTATACATCCCAGCAGGCACTCAACGTTGAACTAACGTTGAAACAACGTTGAAAACGTTGTTTCAACGTTAGTTCAACGTTGAGTCGACATTCATTGCCTGCAGGGATCCTCTCAGGGCATCACGGTACAGCTTGATAGATACATATTACATCATCCTAAATTCCACCCAACTGCCGAAATGCAGATGAAATAATTGTTCCTTAACACTCGTTCTGTTCAATAAATTAATTTTGCTCTGTTCATGCATCAATCATCACCAAACCAAATTATGTGATACAATGTATTCATTCAGTTCACAAAGTAAAGATCCCGATCAGATGGCTTCTTTTGATCTGGATCTACACTGTTTGTAAAGGTAGGGCAGATAAGGGGTTAATGTATATATTGTTGTTAGTCTGGGTCCAGACCCTTTCTTTACTTCTTCTCTCTTTCTTTTTCTTTTTTCTGGAAGGGACATAAAGCTTGCATAGCTTATAGAATTTTGTTTTACTTCAGTCCCTTGGCTAGAAAGAAGGTTTTTGTTCAGAGAAAGGTAACTTGAAATTGGATTAAAGAGGAACAAGATACAATCATGTAAAGAATGAGAGAGATGGATATAAAACAAAAAAACGACTGGAGCCAGTCTACAATTGTTGTATCTTTCTTTGAAAATTTTCTTCAACTACCAGTCCCCATCGGGGCTTGAAGAAATAGATGGGCTGCATGATGCTTCCACGCAGAGCTGAAACCGACCCACACACGAGTACTGGTAAACCGCTTAGAGTTTCTAAGCCTGCCCAGGCAATGCGGGTAAAAGTCTCACAAAATTAGAAGCAACATCTCCAAAATGGCCTTTACAGTGTTGACGGGGACGTTAAACTTTAAATCAAACAAACAAACAAATCAACTACCAGTCTTTATCCAACGACCTGCATTTTCATTGCCAATATACAGTAAAATTCCTATATTAAGACCACCCTTGAGTCTGAAAGACCACTTTTGAACAGTTCCAAAGGTGGTCCCTGACCAGAGGTCATTGTAGGCAGAAAATAGAAAGAAAAATTAAGTGTACCCTTCCAACTAAGCTTTTTAAAGCAGAATTAGTCATAATTTTAGGTGGTCTTAATAGCGGAATTTTACTGTACTTGCATTGGAAAGCTGTAAGGAATAGGACATGCTCTAGTCCATAATGTGTTGGGTCCATCTCCAAAAAGTTGTTTGTTAAAAAGTTTTCACGATGTAACAACATATTCCGGCCCGCTCACGGGCGGCCGGATATACGATAGGAATGTAGCAAAGAAATAGCGAAGAAACCAAAAACATTCCAATTAACAAAAGGAGTTGTTTCCTGGCTGAGTCTCTTTCATTTCTGTTGCTGCTGAAAACCTGTCACTTTTGAAACTCAGGATGCCATTGGCCAAACAATTATGCTCTTTCCAAGTAATTTAGGCTTATACCTCCAGCCACCTAGCGAGGTTCTGTAGACATCACGATGGTTAAAACTGCAGGCGTTACCATGGTGCAACTGCGTTACGCACATGGCACAATCACTGGTTCTCTTCGTGTGCCTCAGAATCGGTCGGTCATGTTTAACTAGTCTGACCCAGAAAAACATGTACACTTCACAATTTTCAGTTCAGTGGTGCTTTTCTTGTAGATTTACGTAAAACTCAAACACTCCCTCCTCCAAGGTGTGAGAAGCCTCAATTTTATGAGTTATCATCCTAATCGTCTGAAATGTATTGCATTTTAATGGGCTGAAATCCCATGCCCCATTTTAGTGCCCATCATCCTAGTCTGTCTATATCATTCTGAAGTTTCACTGAGTCCTCTGTATCTCTAATTTCCCGGTAGCAAACACAACCCCTTGTGGGACCCCAGGAAAATTGGTCCCCACTCCGAAGATTCACCATTAGCAACCACTCGCTGTTTTCTATAGCAAAGAAAGGAAAGTATACATTTGAGAGTCTCCCCCTAAAGTCGTAACCAAATAATTTGGGTTTCAGAAGCCCATGGGGGTTGTGGTGTCAAAAGCCTTCTCAAAGCTCAGAATGAATGTGTCCACCTGTGTGTTTATCGAGCAGGGGTTAGTATTACATCCAAAACAACTGGAACATTACAATTTCATAGGCTTAATTTGGCTTTTGTATCCAGGCAGACAAAGGATAAAGCATACGAATCACTGGTTCTCCCTCAGCTAAGGTATGTATCGGCGGTTTAGCATCCAACATTCAAAATGGTGAGAAGGTCAAGAATACAGCAATCAAGATCGTCAGCAATGATTTAAACCAGCTTTGCGTTTGCTGGTGAAGTGAGTAGTTTGAGAGCTGCTGTTACAACCTCGTTGGATATTTGGCCACATTGAACTTTATCTGCCAGCCTATCCAGGTTATCTTGTAGAATGAGAAAGTCATTAGAATATGCATGACGGAATCATCAGCAACAACGGATTGATAACTTGATAGAATCATGGAAATCATTAATGAACACCAAGTAGAGGACCGGTTCAAGTGCCGACCCTTGGCGTACACCAGACAGAACAGATAGCTTACGCTTGGCCATTTAACAAAAGTTACTTGTTGCGAGCGCCGAGAGAACGGCGAGCGCCGAGAGAACGATGCGCTAATCCAACTTTTAGTGGACCACCTTATCCTGTAGAAGTCTTATTGATCCAAATTTCCTTTCTCCTACTGGGAGGCAGCCACTTGGATACATCGTGCCGTTTTATCTCTGGGTAAAGTAGAAGTAAAACAAAGATCAGGAATTGATACAATTAACTTACTCCACCCATAAAAGACACCAAAGGGAAAGAAATACAAACATTAAGCGACCAGACCATAATGGAAACCTAAACAAAAGAAGGCCATAAGGACAGTTACTTTCCCACAAAATGGCCATATGGCCATCCAAAATTAAAAGACACAAGTGATACACACACTAAGTAACAAACAACAACATAAATAAATCGCCACAGAAGATCCGCCTTGGAACGGTCAGTGGAAGATTTCCACTGGGGGGCTTAAATCGATTTTACGTGGCCACAATCCTCGCCCTCACTTCCGTCGCGATTTAGACAAATAATTTGTTCAGTCCGCATGAAGGCCTCCTAACTCATCAGTGCAACATCTCCGTGAACACAAAAATCAAAGAACCACAGAGGTGAGACAACGGTGAGGACTCGACAGCAAGAAACCACTGAAATGCTGGAGCAAAAGAAAACCAACAGTTAGACTCCGATGGGCCCAACCAGAGACAGAGCATCAGGCACCTGCTATTGACTCGATGTTCGTGTTTGAAAGGTCAAGGGTAAGGATAGTGGGAAGAAATGATTCGATTGTATATCGAAAGGGAACATAATACATTCTTTCACAAACTTTGCCAGGAAATAAAATTAAAAAAAAAGCCCAGATGGCAGCTGTAAAGTGTACTTTGGGTAATTCGATGGACCGCTATAGCACAAGCATTAGCTTTTACAAAAAGCCCGAGTCTACGCTTAGCACATATTTATTTATTTAGTCATAGTATTGCAATATCAAATTACAAAGCTGTTCATGTGTTTGCTGTATTAGTGTACCAGTAAATATGGAAGCTTGTATGACAGCCAAAGATTCCAAAAGTTGATTCCAGTTTTATATATATAAACAAAACCACCAGTCTTATACAATGATAACCAGGAAACGAAAAATCAGTAGAACAGATACATCTGCTTTCACATTGAAAGTTAACCTTATTCCAAGCCAGCCAGCTAACATTTTTACAAAAGTGAAAACAAGCGTGATATGTCACTGATTAGTACACTTGCATATGATGCTATAAGCCCCAGGTTTGATTCCCGGCAGCGGTAATAAAATTGCGGTGTCCGAATATGCTCCACTGGCGTCTGCAGGGGGAACCATTCCGTGTGCAGGTTAAAGATTCCTACCGTAATTACTTGATTACCCTTGTGCGTCCCCAGCTGGAGTATGTGATATGTGATCCCCGTACAAAAAGGAACGCCCATAAGGTTGAAATGGTCCAAAGACGTGTAGCCCGTTGGACCATGAATGACTATGCCAGAACAACTAGCGTCCCTTCACCTCTTCATTGTTGCACAAGTTGGACTGGCAACCCCTTGAAGAAAGACATTCAGTGGCACGCCTTTGTTTTTTCTACAAGATAGTCAACGACCTTGTGGCTGTGCCCCTTCCTGATTATATCCAGCACCGTACTTATAGGATTTTTAAGTACTGCACTTCTATGCCATTTCGTCAAGGATACATACATGTATAAGTATTTCTTCTTTCCACTGGTCATTGTTCAGTGGAATGCAATGTCAGAGAAAGCTGTGAGTTGTCCAAGTCATGTCTTTACATATTCAAGGCAAAGACTAGACAGTCGCAGTTCCCCAAGCCTTGGACAAATATGTCTGTTTTTAAACTGTTTTTAGCCTTTTAAGCCCGACTGCTTATTTCAGTCCTTTTAAGCTGATCCGTCCAAGTCATTCATTCTTGTCGATCTATATCTAATCTATCATCTTCACATAGACTTTTACTCTTTTGTTTTCATAGCACGACGTGCAGACTCTGCTGGAAATGCCGGCGAGGGCGTAAGCAGTATAAAATCATTTCGAAAACACGCTATACAAATACAGTTGAACTTCAATGGCTCGAACACCTTTGGGACCTCGAAAATCTGTTCGAGACAGGGGTAGTTCGAGCCACTGAGGGTTACTGTAAGGAGGCATAACGATATACTTTTGGACATCTTTCGGTGTTCTATAATGAAATTGTATGCTGTGTGTATTCATTAGAATACCCCCACTATTTCTTATATAGAGGATTTCGCAATGGGCTCAAGAATGGGTTCGACACATCCATGGTAAACGAGCCATCGGTGTTCGAGCCATCGAAGTTCTACTGTACATTGTAAACTTTACCGCCGAATAAAACGAAACTTTTAAGATGAAAAATTGTGATATTTGTGTGCTCAAAATATCGATTGTCGGAACTCGTTATAGCCGCCTCATTAAGGCGGTTCAAACGAGTACCAACAATCTATAATTTAGAGCAGAAATAAGAAAATTAAGGTTTACTCCTGTAAACCCCAGTTTTACTGTATAAAAATGAGGTTCAAGGGGTTCAAAATTATATAGCCGTGTTTTCGTGATGAGAAGCTGGATAGATTACTGTGTAGGCTTACCATGCAAACATGGAGTTTTCGTAACGTACACCTGCGAGTAATAGCCAAATAGGATCGATGACAGTAATAGTAGAAAGAAAGAAAGAAAACAAAAATAGATGTACTGTATTATGGGAGGGAAGTCAACATCATGTGAACCCAGAAACGTGTTTACTTTGTAAGCGAAGAAGGTGTGATAAACTAACGGAAGAGTTCCGTTCAATTCCGGGTTTTAATAATAATGGCTAAAGATAACAGAACATAATTGAAAAGGTCCCGGACCTTTCAACAGTTTATGTGAAATTTGAAGCATTTTCGCTCCAGTGCAGACTTCTCGCTTCAATTTGCTAATTGCAATCATATTCGACGTGAAGATACAATGTAAACCTATGGTGGCATGTAGCTGCCATCGAGATGCGAGATATTAAGTATACTTATTATACAGATAAAACAACAAAAGTACCATTAAGTCTACATACTTTTCTTGTTCATTGAGATATTTTAAGTCTACATGAAATATGTTCTCTTATATTTAGTCGACATAAAATATGTCGTCTTATATTTCTGTCATTTTTATCAAACTTTTTGCTAAAAATGAGCGAGTTAGTGCTTTAATATGACATACACAAACTTGAAAAAATAACATAAATAAGGCGCCTTGTGGATCAGGCAAGTCGACTTATTTTAAAAACGACATTATATTTATATATCTTTTTAGTTCACTACAAAGTCGTCTCGGTGCTTTAAACTGACATGACAATAAACCATGTAGCATTTAAGGAGTATAAAAGCCGGTATTAGGTCGCCGTTAGATTAGAGAATGTAACAGAATAGAATAAATTATATATACCCAAAGTATGGGTTATAGGCAAATCTTCAGAATAACAGAATACGTTCAGAAATGGAGACCTTATGAGTTTATTATACTACGTCCTCGTTGCACCCAACGAAAGTATAAAGACTCTTAAGCCACAGCTCCACACTCACGTATTGAGCGTTAGCTTTTATTTAGGAAATAGATTCGTGCAGGTTGTGACTAGTTGCTTAATATATCACTGGCAGGAAGTCACTCGTAAAAGTGAAAGGAACACGACGCACGCGAGCGATCTATGCACTTACGACTGACCGACAGACAGCACGGTTTTTCTAAAAGTTTTTATTGTATGTAATACAAGTTCATATTATGGGTGTGACATTTTCGAAAGTTAAGAATATGAATGGGTCCCTTTTTTCAGTGTACAAGTATATGAATGGGGTATGTTTTCAAAATCCTGTCCGCTCACCATACCAAATGGCCCTTAGTTCCCCCACCCCCACACGAGGCTTCAACTCAGGGTTCGTATCTGGCATATCAAAACACGCTCGTTTTCCATAAGAAAACTAGACGTGTAGCGGTCATAGATATTCGGGATTTACCTCGTGGTAACTTTGCTAAACCCGGGGTTTGGTATCCAGTAATTTTATAGAGTTCGTTTTCCTGAGAAGACGATGTGCAGCAGCCAAAAAAGTATTTTCCGACTCCATTTATTGTTTTAGTGGGATAAAAAACCTAAGTCGACTTACCCTATCATGATGTCATTACAAAGCAATAATCACAAAAATTACAACGAATTTATGTCAACATAGTAAGTTACACTTTGTTGTAAAAATATCAATGGGCTGGGTGTCATTGTAAAGCAGTTTCTGGGCTAGTTAAGGAAAATCGAGATATTTTTTATCATAACGATAAACAAACCAAATATGTCGCCTTACACTAGTATGTCAACATAAAATACATCGACTTAGTAAGTAGGATCTCGCATCTCGATGGCAGCTACATGCCACCATATAAACCAGTCAAAATTATGCAGGGATAACTTCATTTTTCTATGTAGTGTGACTATTTGGCGAAATGACCATAAATAAAAGTTACACCATTTACAAGTATGAGGTTTCACAAAAGGCTTGCCCTACACTAACAAGCGGCACAACATATCTGTAGTTGAATGTATCCTTATTCCAGCTTCCGCAAATTGTTGAACCGTCTGGCAACGTCCTTTTCGTATACGTGACGCTGATTTGCAATATATTTGAACCTGGTGTATGAATGTCATTTGACAGTAACAATTCTGATTCTGAACTGAAAAAAGCGAAAATACTAATGAAGATGGCCAGAAAGGGCGACATCACAGAAAACATGTTACCAATGGCACCAACAGAAAGAGCAAACTAAATATTTGATATACAGTAAGAATGCAACGGAAAGGAAAGTAATCAGCTGCCTCTTCTCCAACGAGAAAAAGGCGTTTTATCAGCCTTAGCGAATCAACGAGGACGCCTAGGCATGGCATAGTGTGTTGCACATACGTGTACGAGTTAGGCCACAGTCACGCTTTCACGTATTGAGAGCTGGGTTTGAGCACATTAAAAAAACAAGACGCTCAATGAGCCTAAACCGCTCACCTGAGGAACTTAAGTTTTAACAATTCACAGACTTGACTACTAAATCTGCTAATAGAATCCAGCCCACTGACCCTTACAGGATATAAGTCATCATTATTGCATTGCATTCCAAGTTAGAGACTTCTAGCTTCTATAGTTCCTGAGAAATCTTTGACGAAAATTTAACATTGGTCAAAATGGAGAGAAAGAAGAATGAAAGAACAGATGAACAAATAAGCTGAGAAAGCCCAATGTCTCTTACACAAAATAAGTCATCATTATTCTATTGAATACCAAATTTGATGCTTCTAGCTTTTATAGTTCCTGAGAAATCTGTGATTAAAAATTTAGCATTGGTCTATTATCTCTATATGGAGAGAAAGAAGAATGAAGGAACAAATGAACCAGACTAGCTCCAAAACCTAATGCAGCCTTTCCCCTTGCCCAATGGTGCTACACATAAAATTTAAACAAGATTGGTCGACTGCCTTCTGAGATATGCTTCATTGAAAGTGTGGACGACGGATGGACGGACGACAGACGACGGACTCCGGAGCCTTGGTATACTATCAGCTCACTGGAGCCTTTGGCTCAGGTGAGCTAAAAATTCAAGTCGCTATTTCTGTCACAACATTTTCCCTACGTTAAGTCTATGGGCAAATTTTTTTGTCTCTCAAGGTCACGTAACTCCGAGGTCAATATTCCGATTCGGCCCAAAATCGAACTTAACCGAGATTTTATGCCTGTCCTCGTTACCTGCAAGTTTGAAGCTGATATGAATAAAAATAAAGTTGCTATCGTGGTCACAACGTATTTTTTATGCTCAAGGGCAGGTAACTCCAAGTCAAATATTCCGATTCGGCCCAAAATCGAACTTAACCGAAATTTTATGTCTGTCCTCGTTACCTGCAAGTTTGAAGCTGATCTGAAAAAAATTCAAGTCGCTATCGTAGTCGCAACATTTTCCCTAATTAAGTCTATGGGCAAATTTTTTGTCGCTCAAGGTCACGTAACTCCGAGGTCAATATTCCGATTCGGCCCAAAATTGAACTTAACCGAGATTTTATGCCTGTCCTCGTTACCTGCAAGTTTGTAGCTGATATGAATAAAAATAAAGTTGCTATCGTGGTCACAACGTATTTTTTATGCTCAAAGGCAGGTAACTCCAAGGCAAATAATCCGATTCGGCCCAAAATCGAACTTAACCGAGATTTTATGTCTGTCCTCGTTACCTGCAAGTTTGAAGCTGATCTGAAAAAAATTCAAGTCGCTATCGTAGTCGCAACATTTTCCCTATGTAAAGTCTATGGGCAAATTTTTTGTCGCTCAAGGTCATGTAACTCCGAGGTCAATATTCCGATTTGAACTTAACTGAGATTTTATGCCTGTCCACGTTACCTGCAAGTTTGAAGCTGATCTGAATAAAAATAAAGTTGCTATCGTGGTCACAACGTATTTTTTTATGCTCAAGGGCAGGTAACTCCAAGGCAAATAATCCGATTCGGCCCAAAATCTAACATTACCGAGATTTTATGTCTGTCCTCGTTACCTGCAAGTTTGAAGCTGATCTGAAAAAAATTCAAGTCGCTATCGTAGTCACAACATTTTCCCTATGTTAAGTCTATGGGCAAATTTTTTGTCGCTCAAGGTCACGTAACTCCGAGGTCAATATTCCGATTCGGCCCAAAATCGAACTTAACCGGGATTTTATGCCTGTCCTCGTTACCTACAAGTTTGAAGCTGATCTGAATAAAAATAAAGTTGCTATCGTGGTCACAAAGTATTTTTTCATGCTCAAGGGCAGGTAACTCCAAGGCAAATAATCCGATTCGGCCCAAAATCGAACTTAACCGTGATTTTATGTCTGTCCTCGTTACCTGCAAGTTTGAAACTGATCTGAAAAAAAAATTCAAGTCGCTATCGTAGTCACAACATTTTCCCGATGTAAAGTCTATGGGCAAATTTTTTGTCGCTCAAGGTCACGTAACTCCGAGGTCAATATTCCGATTCTGCCCAAAATCGAACTTAACCGAGATTTTATGCCTGTCCTTATTATCTGCAAGAATGAAGTCGATCAGAAAAAAATTGACGGAGCTAGAGTGATGACAACCTTTTTCCTATGTTAAGTCTATGGGAGCTATATGTTGCCATGGTAACCAGAGTTCCACTCAGATCTGCATGAAAACCTAATGCAGTCTTTCCACTTGCCCAATAATGTTACACATGAAATTTGATCAAAGTCGACCAAGTAGTCTTCAAGATATACATTTTTGAAATTCACATTAACCCTTAAAATGCACAAGGGCAGGTAACTCCTAAGTGTATGATCCGATTCTGCCAACTATCGAAGTTGACCGAGATTTCATGGCTGTGCTGGTTATCTGTAAGAATGAAGCCAATCCGAACAAAATTGAAGCAGCTACAGTGATGACAACATTTTCCCCATGTTAAGTCGATAGGCAATTTTTCGGGCGCTGAAGGGGACGTAACTCTTGAGTGAATTATCTGATTCGGCCCAAAATCGAACTTGACCGAGATTTTATGCCTGTACTGGTTATCTGCAAGAATGAAGTCGATCAGAAAAAAATTGACGGAGCTAGAGTGATGACAAGCTTTTTCCTATGTGAAGTCTATGGGAGCTAGATGTTTCCATGGCAACCAGAGTTCCACTCAGATCTGCCTGAAAACCTAATGAAGCCTTTCCACTTGCCCAATAATGCGACACATGAAATTTGATCAAAGTTGGCCAAGTAGTCTTTAAGATATACATTTTTGAAATTCCCATTAACCCTAATGCAAAAACACACAAGGGCAGGTAACTCCTAAGTGAATGATCCGATTCTGCCAGTTATCGAACTTGACCGAGATTTCATGGCTGTGCTGGTTATCTGCAAGAATAAAGCCAATCTGAAAATAATTGAAGCAGCTACGGTGATGACAACATTCTCCCCATGTTAAGTCAATAGGCAATTTTTTCAACGCTCAAGGGCACGTAACTCCTGAGTGAATAATCCGATTCAGCCCAAAATCGAACTTGATCGAGATTTCATGCCTGTCCTCGTTATCTGCAAGAATGAAGTCGATCAGAAAAAAAATTGACGGAGCTAGAGTGATGACAAGCTTTTTCCTATGTTAAGCCTATGGGAGCTCTTTGTTGCTGTGGCAACCAGAGTTCTCATCCGATCTGCACGAAAACCTAATACAGCCTTTCCCCCTACCTGATGATGGTTCATATGAAATTTGATCAAGGCCGGCCCACTGGTTCCAGAGATATACTTCGTTGAAAGTGTGGACGACGGACGACGGACGTTGGTTGGTTGGTTGATTTGAGGTTTAACGTCCCCGTCAACACTGTAAAGGTCATTTTGGAGACGTTGCTTCCAATTTTGTGGGACTTTTACCCGACATTAAGATGAAATGACATCTCAAGCCCTGTCGCCCAATGAAACCAATAGGGTTTATTAGCATGGACGGTCCGCCTCGCACCGCGGTTCCTGGACAGGCTTAGATCCTCTAAGCGGTTTACCAGTACTAGTGTGCGGGACGACGGACGACGGACGCCGGCTCGTGGTATACTAATACCTCACATGAGCCTTCGGCTCAGGTGAGCTAAAAAGGTAGCAGAACGGCAATAAGCGTAGTGATAATCTATTAAATGGCAACATAGGTCACAGTTTCACTGTTACGTATTGAGGGCTAGGTTTTACTACGTATTTTAAACGTAGCAGAACGGCAATTATCGTAGTACAAACGGATATGTATGGCTACAGCTGCATTTGCTTTGAAATTTAAAAAAAATATACATGGCATTGCAATATACGGAGCGTAAACCTTGCAAAAACACGTAGTAAAACGCTCTAAAACGTATACAAAGACTAATCAGCCTGCGCTTCAGTGCATTCTGATCAGAGCCTTTGCTGTACGCGCAAGGGATAGTTAGCCAGCCGCACTCACTTATCCCTGAACTCGGTGACATAATGCTAATAAACGAGACTTACCTGATCATCGCCTTCGCATCTATCTCGCATAAGTTCTTTCAAAAGAAACAAGCTTTGTGATATTGTAGCGTAAGGGGTCATTTGTGGTGAAACGTGGAATATGAAAAGTAGAAGTAAAACAAAGATCAGGAATCGATACAATTAACTTACTCCACCCATCAAAGACACCAAAGGGAAAGAAACACAAACATGAAGCGACCAGACCATAATGGAAACCTAAACAAAGGATGGCCATAAGGGCAGTTACTTTCCCACAAAATGGTCAAACGGCCATCCAAAATAAAAAGACACAAGTGATACACACAGTAAGTAGTAATAAACAACAACATAAATAAACCGCCACAGAAGAACCGTCTTGGAACGGTAAGTGGAAACAATTCCACTGGGGGGCTTAAATCGATTTTACATGGCTATAATCCTCGCCCTTACCTCTGTCGCGCTATACACTAATTTTGTTTAGTCCGCATTAAGGCTTCCTAACTCATCAGTGTAACATCTCCGAGAACATACAAATCAAAAAGCTACAGAGATGAGGCAAGGTTGAGGACTCGACGGCATACAACAACAGAATTGCTGGAGCAAAAGAAAACCAACAGTTATTGAAGTCGTATTGTGTATAACACCGTATTGAATTTAAATTGACTTAGCTTGTTTTGTTACGTGAAAATTTCTCTCCACATTCTGGGGTAACCCAACCCAGCACATAGTCTATTCTCTCCCCAACGGCTAAAAGTAAAGAAAAGCCCGGGGGAAAGAACAGTGTCATTAAATAATTCCAGATGGCGTAGCACTTCTGTGCTTCCTTGCAAACCAAGACTATGCTGAGCTGTTCGGCAGTGTCATCATTCTCTGCTCAGCTCTCAAAACAATCCAGGTCGTCTTCTCAGCATGTCTTCCCAAGAAAGATGCTTTATTTAAAAACAGTCAATAAATTTAAAAATTGTCTGTAAATTCTGTAACTTTATAGATTGACACAAATCAAACCATGAAAATGGCGTAAAACGTAAAATCCGCACTTTACTATTTGTTGTAATTTAGTCGTTATCGGTGGAATATTTTATCATGTGTAACTGCAAATCAAATAGTAAGCTTGATCTTTGTTTTACTTCTACTTTACTTAATAAAAATCCTTCAACCATAATTGCAGATTTCTCAGAAAAACAGGTTTAGTGTAAGATGCATATGTAAAATGAGCTAAAGCATAAAAGTGTATAATATCTACCTCATTTTGTCAACATACTGATCTGACCACTCAATTCGACGGCCAGTTTTTCTGACAACTAAAATTGATGAAAGTTTTAGACTGCCTACAACAGTAAAATGTTCGAAAACGAAATAACGTCAGTACAAAACTCATCTTATGTTCGGCCATTATCATATATTTCCTCGGAGTCCCTTTCTGTGGAGTTTCACCGCATTTGTGGTCTAAGGGAAGGAACTGAGTTGTTTTATTTCTTAATAAAACAATATTTACAGATAATAAAATACGTTTCTTTTAATGAGATGAAGACTGGGGCTGCGTATGAGAATGCGATTGTTTTCGTGTTTCATTATTTTTATGATTTTCCTTGTGTTAGTCTTTAAATTTACAGATAGTCTTTAGATTTATAGACAGTCTTTAAATAAAACAACTTTCTTAGACCTGATGAAAGATTACTGCTTTCAGAGCCACTTGTGGATTTGCTGCTTCCTTGAATGAATTCGGTAATCGATGGTGTAAGCGAGAGTATGTTGAGTATAAAGCCCTAAAGGACTGGAAACTTAGCATTTTAAGACTAGTGAATAAACGCATTTCTTTCTATTCTCAAAATACTAACTTATTACCTCCTAAGCCCAAGACGTCTTTACGTCATCTTAAACTAGGTATTCAAGAATTTCATAAGAAGTTTGTTTTGGCCCCTGCAGACAAGGCCGCTAACAACGTCGTCGTTGTGTGACGGCTCCACTATGTTAACACGCTTAAGCAGGAGCTTGGTGGTACTAAGGCCTATGAACTTCAGCCTTTGGCTGAAGAGAGAGCTATAGTAGATAAACATGTTTGTCTTTCAGCCACCAAGTTTGCTGTGTGTGTTAACGAAGGCCAAGACAAGCTTCCTACGCTATACTGGTTACCAAAACTTCATAAAAAACCTTACAAAGCACGGTTTATTGCAAATTCTAGTTCTTGCACTACCACTGAACTTTCTAAATTATTAACTTCCTGTCTTACTGCTATTAAAACGCATGTAATTAAATATTGTGATAAAGTCTTTGAAAGATCAGGAAGAAATCTGTTTTGGTCTATAAAAATTCGAATGAGGTTTTAAATAAATTGAAATCTAGACAGTTTCGTGCTTCTAGTCTGTCTACCTACGATTTTTCCACTCTTTACACTACACTTCCTCATAATCTTATAAAAGAAAAGCTTAATGATTTAATTGAATGGGCTTTTCACAGAGAAGATTCTCTCTATCTTGCATGTAATGTCAGAAATGCATTTTTCACTTCTAAAGAGCATAAGAATTATACACTTTGGTCATGTCAGAAAGTGTGTGATGCCCTCACCTTTCTACTTGACAATATTTATATTAGATTCGGTACTAAGTTATTTAGACAAGTTGTGGGTATTCCGATGGGTACTAATTGCGCACCTCTTGTGGCTGATCTGTTCTTGTATTGTTATGAAAGAGACTTTATTTTGTCGCTTTCAATTGATAACCAATCTGAAATTATTGAAGCTTTTAGCTCTACTTCTAGATATTTAGATGATTTATTAAATATTGATAATACCTATTTTGATGGTTTGATCAGTCAGATTTACCCCCTAGAACTTCAGTTAAATAAAGCAAATTCTTCTGATACCGAGGCCCCGTTTTTGGATTTACATCTATCTATTGTAGATGGATTTGTTTCGTGCAAAATTTATGATAAACGCGATGACTTTGATTTTGAGATTGTAAATTTTCCTTTTTTGGATGGTGATGTTCCTCGTGCGCCATCCTATGGCGTTTATATTTCGCAATTAATTCGATTTGCTAGAGTGTGTGGTCGTGTAACTGACTTCAACACTCGTAATAAATTATTAACGGCTAAACTTCTTAATCAGGGTTATCGGTACCATAAACTACGCAAAGCCTTTTCAAAATTTTATAGACGCCATTCTGATTTAATTTCAAAATTCAATATTGGACTTAAATCTCTTCTGCAACAAGGTCTATCGGAACCCGAATTTTATGGTGACTTAGTATATAAATTCAGAAAAATATATAACCGCAATGACTTCAGCACCCAATTTCGTAAAATCATTCTTCGATATAAAAAGATTGGGTACAACATGGATATTATACGACAGACTGCATGCATGGTAGTTAACCCAATCACGGTTGGCAACTTTGCTTCCCTCTTTAATTGCACGCCGGTGGGTCAGGCCTCAGATTCTATGACGGCTCCAACGTAAAGGCTTATTGAAAATTAAAGAGATAATGTTGGTTGGTGCCTGATGCTCTGTCTCTGGTCGGGCTCATCGGAGTCTAACTGTTGGTTTTCTTTTGCTCCAGCATTTCAGTGGTTTCTTGCTGTCGAGTCCTCACCGTTGTCTCACCTCTGTGGTTCTTTGATTTCTGTGTTCACGGAGATGTTGCACTGATGAGTTAGGAGGCCTTCATGCGGACTGAACAAATTATTTGTCTAAATCGCGACGGAAGTAAGGGCGAGGATTGTGGCCACGTAAAATCGATTTAAGCCCCCAAGTGGAAATCTTCCACTGACCGTTCCAAGGCGGCTCTTCTGTGGCGATTTATTTATGTTGTTGTTTGTTACTTACTGTGTATATCACTTGTGTCTTTTAATTTTGGATGGCCATATGGCCATTTTGTGGGAAAGTAACTGTCCATATGGCCTTCCTTTGTTTAGGTTTCCATTATGGTCTGGTCGCTTTTTGTTTGTATTTCTTTCCCTTCGGTGTCTTTTATGGATGGAGTAAGTTAATTGTATCAATTCCTGATCTTTGTTTTACTTCTACTTTTCATTAAGTCATGCCGACATCATGGGGGCCTGAAGTGACCACAGGCATTCAGCACCAGTGTTTCACTGTCACTCTTCGCTGCCATCTGAGCACTCCTGTTCCAGCAAGACAGTGAAGCAACAGCAGCCTTCTGCGATGGAGAGACCACTGCAAGAAGCAGCACCAAAGACGGTGACCATCGAGGATCTGTTACCTCCGACAATCACCAGACCATATCCGACAGCCAGCGCCGAACCTGCGCCCGCGCCGTCGCTGCAGCGACCTTCGCCTGCACCAGCGCCGTCCTCGCCAGAGCCAGAGCCTTCTCAACCTTCACCGCCGGAGCCACCAAAGAAGCAACGACGCAAGACATCGCCGCCTAAGCCAGCCTACCAACCGCTCGCGCCAGACATGGACTTCGTAACGATCAACCAGCATGTTCGGGTGCAAGACCACTACGACTGTCAAGCTGTCCACCACTACAGTGACCAAGACCTCCACCTGCTTAGCAAGAAGCCTACCTGCTTAGCAGGAGTGCTACGCTTTCCAACATTTGGAGAACAGCATTCTGTACGGGTCGAGGTCATCGGGTTCGTCCCAGGAGCTTGGCGGTTCTACAAGCAGTACTTCTGCATGGCCAAACCGGTAGGAGATGCTGAGGGCTTGTACCAGCATCTGGATCATTACGCACTCATCCTGCCTGCTGGTTGGGAATAAGACTTGCGACGAGTCTTCTTCCTGGACCACTTGCATAGGCATGCCTCATTTGCAGCCTAAGTCCGATGGCCAAAATCGCGCGGCTCCAAGAGAGAGCACTATTGACCTACTTTCTGCTCTCGAGCACAGTAGAGAAATCGCGAGCTGCAGCCGATTTGTCACCGATTACTCTACATTTTGGCTCAATTTAGACTGGCATGCAAATTTCTAAAACTGGCAGTGCTTCACTTTACTCGCTAGGGCACAGGCAGTTCATCGCGATTAACTCCTGTTGGACAAACTGCCGCGATTCGCAGCCATGAAGCACATAACTTACGTCTCACTGTAGAGCTATGGAATTCGACCCTGGCAGATGTAAAACGCCTTAGCTTGAACGAACGAACGAACGTAGCAGTGTCATTGTCATCATTATTCTCTGTTCAGCTCTTGAGCAATCCAGATCGATATCACAGCATGTCTGGATTTATGAAGGAGTACTTTCAGAGCCACTTGTGGCTTTCTTGAAGTCATGCCGACTTCATTGGATTCCTGAGGTGACCACAGGCCTTCAGCACCAGAGTGTCACTTTCGCTTGTCGTTAGGATCTGCCCAGTCCAGCCCCCAACCAGAAACAAGACTATGCCAAGCAGCACCACCAGCAGTCTAATGCCAGATTTCTGGCCTGGTCGAGGCAACATTTTTCAGAAACTGAATGCAGATAAATATTGACAAGACCTTACCAGTGAGATTGTCTTACGCTTGATTTCTTTATAAATAGCCTCACCGAGGCAATTTTTCACTAACTGGCACCGACGTATAAATTTCAAACCGTTGGAGATATTTTATACAATTTTTCGGCAAACAGATATATATGTGATAAGATCTAGTCAACAATGTTGTTTAATGCCTGATTTCTTTATATAAATGACATTGCCAAGCAAAATATTCACAAACTGATTGCAGGTATATAATTTTTATTTTGATAAATTTTGGCGAGCAGATGTATATTGACAAGACCGTCTAATATGTTCTGGAAAGGGTTATCCTTTGGAAGCAATGAATACACCACAGAACTCGAAAATATGGAGTGTACATGTTTTCTGGGCTAGACTATGTAGTTTTGGCCAATTAGGCCTCGACAGTGACCAATTAGTCCTCATCATAATGCCCGATTTCTTCACAAGAAGCCTGACCAAGGCAAAAGTGTTACCAACCGACTTTCAGACAACTAGGATTATGTTTTTAAGTTTTGGCATGCAGATAGATTGACAAGACCAAACGAATGAAATTGTCTAATACCTGATTTCTTTATAACTAGCCTCGCCGAGGCAAAAATTTCACTAACTGACATAGAATTTATAACTTTCAAACCGCAAGAAATATTTTGATAAGTTTTTGCAGGTAGATATTGACAATATCTAATTAATTATATTGTTTAATGCCAAATTTTTTGATATTGATAGCCTCTACGGGGTAAAATAATAACAGACTGATTTTAGATATATTATCCGCAAGGTATATTTCAATAATTTTGGCATGAAGATGTATATTGGCAAGACCTAACCAATTTGTATAATGCAATATTTTATTTATATAAATAGCCTCGCCGAAGCTGATGATGGCCATACAACTTTCAAACTGCTAAGAATATTTTGATAATTTCCCCCTGTATGAGGAGAATGTTGAGCGGTATGTAGTGTTCGTCGTGTGTCTGTTTTTCTTCCGCCTGTTTGTCCTTCTACGAAATGATAGCTAACTGGTTTCTGTAGGATTATTGCGACACAGTCACTTGCAGTTTTTTCCTTCATACATTATATCATTTTAAAAAGCATTTCATGAGAACAAATAGCTTTTTAAGCGGCTGTCACACAAAAAAGTGACACATAACAATCTGTCCTGCCTACGAAAAGTCGCATATTGACTGTGGACGTCCGTCAACACTTAACATCAAAGTTTTGCTTTAATTCTTATATCTTGCTAATCACTTGTCCAATACATTCTTATTTGGTATATCGTGTTTCTTTGGCATTGCCTTAAACAAGGATCAGTAACACTCCTGGGTCAAGTGCCCGGTTTTGGCTAGCGCCACTAATTAGGATGTAACCTTATTGGTAATTTCCACATTTATTTTTTGTCCTTTATCTTTGCTGTGTGAACTTATAATGCTTAACGTTTATTACTTTTAAATAGACAAGTATAGAGTATTGTTCCAGTTATATGGCTGCTGCTGCTGACAGAAGGTCATGGTCGCAGAATTTGCATGGTCATTGTATAGTTTTGGCATTCATCGTGTTGATTGCATTGTGGTTTTGTATGATATATTACAATTTACAGCAGATAATGTATAGTTACAGTCATGTAACTGCTGCTCCAGCTGGCACAGAAGGTAAAGGTGACAGTGACAGAACTTTGCGTGATATTCAAGTTACATGTTTATGTAAAACATTTGATCTCTATGTTTTATGTTATTGGAAGTTGATATGTCGTATTACTTGACAGCTGACAAATTACAGTAACACTGATTTGACTTCTGCTGCCAAGATCGCACACTTTGAACTTTGATTGAGATAGTCATGTTAAAGTTTTTGTATTGTTGTGGTTTTCAACCTATGATTAGGTTTGATATGTAGACACTTTTATGGGTGCAGAAAAGATACTGCTGTCAGCAGATCAAGGTCATAAACTTACTATTGTGCTCTGCAATACATGGTTGCATCTGCCGATGGTATCCATGACCCCTTGTTTTGAGATCTCAGCTAAAACGAAGTTTAAAGACTGGGAATGCGAATTACACAACTTTAGAATTTCTCATCTTAGTTTTAAGTATGACTGCTATTGAAAAAATAAAAGCGATTCACCAAATAACAGTAGTATTTGATCATTCTTGATTTCAGGGTTCTAAAGCGAATTGTAAAGGGTTGGTCATGTTTGCAAAATACAAACATTACGCACGCTTATTATCATTATTATTATTATTACTGTGATAATGCTCTGATCATTCTGCTGACTAGAAAGCAGCAGACCTTTCCTTTGGATTCTTTTTAAAGAAGCCAACTTGTTTTCAACCTATGTTTTATACCCCTCACATCGGCATGATGGCGGGCGCTTATGGTGTTCGGACTGGTCATAACTGCGTACATGTTGAATACGCACATACGTCCTGGGATATGTAACAAGTACATACAAAACTCTTCAGTTCAGCTGTGTATTTGGACATATAAATTTTCTAAGTTTTACCATTTTTGACACAAATGGTCACACTGATAACACAGGGTCGTAATATACCCACAGTGAATGCTAAGAATAAGGCATTTTGGTGTCTTTGGAAATGGAATTGCGAAATGGCATGGACACCCGTGCAATTTATGGTACTGGTTTGGAGAGTACATAAAACCGAGTCTCGTTTATTTAAGGGGACTGGGAACATCTGACACATTTTCCCCGCCATTTTTCAAAGGGAGACCACTTTGGGGATTTCCTGTTTGCTTTTCAATAAGCCCTGTCCAAATGAAAAATGGGGTCTACTCTTAAAGGAAAGAATTTGCTCCACAGGAGCAAATTCTTTCCTTTAAGAGTTGACCCCTATTGACATGGGAGACAAAAATACTTTTGCAAGAGTTGCTTCCCCTGAAGATGTTCCCATTCCCCTTAAATATAGCTCAACACAGCCGAAGGCTCCAGGGAGAAGCTTAAAGGATCGACTGTATCCCATCATCCGTCGTCGGCTTCTGTGGTCCACCACCCATCGTCGGCATATAAGACATAAAAACAAATAATAGCCGTGTTTCCGCTAACCCGACCGACCCTGCTTCAGCACCCCACCCCCCCCCCCCCGCCCCCACGACTCTACTATTTTTATCAATAACAGTAAAAATCAAATAACCGACCCTACCATTTTCAATTTCCGACCCTACCCAGTGTCGTCTTTGCATTTTCTCATAATAATTTCACGTTTTAAGTACATTTTTGTAGTGTTTGGCATTAAGTACCTTCAAAAATACAGAGCTGACTTTTTTGAGCATCTAAAATGAATTATGATATACAGTGCAAGTCTCAACAGGACAATTTTATTAACAAAACATGTGTCCAAAAACAAAAACACATACAAAAATACAGGCCCGACCCTGTTTGTTCCGGGAGAAAAAATAAAATAATAATAAAAAAGTTTCTTCTACCTGCCGACCAAAAAATGTTTCAGCATGTTAGCGGAAACACAGATATTTTTTACGCCAAAATATCTCCTCTAAGTCCTCTAGAATAGTTGAAACCAAATAAGATGTGGAACCTCGCGTGGGGACAAATGTTTCTTTGTAATGTCTGGTTCACATAAACAAGACGACCGCCGTCAGTGCTCATATTCGGTAAAAACTGTTGAGGAACTGAATGATCGATGACATTGCCATAAAAAAACATGTGATTAAATATTGCGACAAAGTCTTTGAAAGTTCAGGGAGAAATCTGTCTCGGTCTATAAAAATTCTAATGAAGACTGTTTTAAATAAATTGAAATCCAGTCGTTTTCGTGCTTCAAGTCTATCTACTTATGATTGTTCCACCCTTTACACTACGCTTCCTCACAATCTTATAAAAGAAAAAAAAATAATGATTTAATTGAATGGACATTTCATAGGGAAGACTCCCTCTATCTTGCGTTTAATGTATGAATTGCTTTTTTCTCTTCTGAAGAGCATAAAAATTATACTTTATGGTCATGTCAGAAAGTGTGTGAAGCTCACACCTTTCTACTTGACAATATTTACATAAGATTTGGTACTAGGTTATTCAGACAAGTTGTGGGTATTCCGATGGGAACAAATTGTGTACCCCTTGTGGCTGACGTGTTTTTGTTTTGTTATGAAAGATACTTTATGATGACCCTCGATGTGGGCGTGCGTCGTCATCTTGGAACTCAAAGTTCCCACCATTGTACCGGTCGAATGGGACAACCACTGGGCGTAAAATTTGGTTTACCTAACGCTGGCCATCAAGTTACCTTGAACGACCATAGACAAAATTCCAAGACGACAACGCACGCCCACATCGAGTCCGTGTTGCCTTCGAATTTCTGAGACAACAAGGTGTAAGAACACTGCCATGGCCAGCTAAATCCCCCGATATGCCGCCGATTGAGCACATTTGGGATGTCTTGTGCAACAGACCGCAGGCGTTGTAACAATCTGCAACAGCTTGGCCGAGTATTGCAAGAAGAATGGCGACGGATACCAAGGGAGTTAATCCGTCGCACAATCACTAGCATGCCCAAAAGGTGTCGTGCATGCATCAATGCTCGTGCTGCGTGGACCAGATACTGATCCCCTTTGCATAAAAACCTTCACTGTCACACTGAAGTTTCACTTCTTTCTATTTGAATTTGGGGGTTCCCTTATTTTCTGTCCCTAGTATATACAAGGAATGAATTATTTTTGTGGATTTTATCGATGTATAAACTCCGGCGAATCGCTCACAAACTACATGAAGCCCGACGGCGAATCATTCACAAACTGCATGAAGCCCGACGGCGAATCACTCACAAACTACATGAAGCCCGACGGCGAATCACTCACAAACTGCATGAAGCCCGACGGCGAATCACTCACGAACTGCATGAAGCCCGACGGCGAATCACTCACAAACTGCATGAAGCCCGACGGCGAATCACTCACAAACTGCATGAAGCCCGACGGCGAATCACTCACAAACTGCATGAAGCCCGACGGCGAATCACTCACAAACTGCATGAAGCCCGACGGCGAATCACTCACGAACTGCATGAAGCCCGACGGCGAATCACTCACAAACTTAGCATGAAGCCCGTCGGGCTTCATGCTAAGTTTGTGAGTGATTCGCCGGAGTTTACACATTGATAAAATCAACAAAAATGAAATTCATTTCTATAATGAAATACTGCTCAAATGTTCGTCGTAGATCGTATGCAGCCCTGCGACGTAAAGTGAGAGTCTTTATAAAATCTGTGTCTATTGGTTACCCAAAGTCACTTTTATAAAAATAATAATAATAATAATAATAAAATGCAGATTTAGTCTCACCTAAGTAATGTCATCCACCATTAATAAATGTGCTACGATTTTTTTTTTATTATTATTATTTTATTTATTTATTTATTTTATTTTTTTTTTTGCTATTCTACATTTAACGAACAACAAAATGTTCCATGAAAATGAAAATAAAGAAAAAATTGAAATATTCATTCACAACTGTTATGTTTAATCATAAAACATGAGAATCTAATGCTAGGCGGGCAGTAGTTGTCATTGTCTACGGCCTACTTTATCACCTACAGTGTAAAGTCTAATGTAAGCCTATAGAAAACAATGAAGTCCATACTTCGATGAACGCATCGTACCACATGATTTGCAGTGACGTCAGGTGACGTCAGTCTAAACCATGGTTCTCTACGAGCGTTAGTGACGCCAACGCTGTTCCGCTCTTTGTAGAAAAACAGCGTGTAAATATTTTTCAGCTTTAAAGGTTTGCCCTATAAGCATTTTTCGCCCAGTGATGAGGGGCAAAGAATGTAAATATAAAAAGAAATGAAATTTAATTTTTATGCTGTTTATGGAAGTATGAACGCAGTGGGTCGCGTGCAAAGTAAATGAACCCCATGTAAACTTTGCCATCGACCCGCTGTCGTTCATACTTTCATGAAAAGCAGAAAAAAATAAGTTTGTTTTTTATATTTACATAATTTGTCCCTAATCAGTGGGCGAAAACAATGCTGATTGAAAAAAATTTTAAAGCTGAGCAACATTTACACGCTGTTTTTCTACAAAGAGCGCAAAAGCGTTAGTGTCACCAACGCCCGTAGAGAACCATGGTTAAGAATGACGTCACTTGACGTCACTGAAAATCATGTGATTCGATGCGTTCTTTGAAGTATGAGCTACAATGTTTTCTATAGGTTTGCATCAGACTTTATATTTCTTAATTACCGTATTGACCGTATTGGCACAGACAGGCCTAAGCAAACAGTGCAGACCCAGATCAGACTGAAGGAGCAGTCTGATCAGGGTCTACACTGTTTGCCATTCTGTCTCCACTTTTTGGACTCCTTGCTGAATGGCGAAACAATTTTGCAAACATTTTAGGAGAATTCCAGCAGGTCCCTCAACGTGCTCCAATTTTTAGGATTTTTATGGTAATTTCGATGAATCGCCGTGGAAAGGACTCGACGTTCATGTTGCTAGGCTGCAGCTGCAAACGGAAATACATGTACAGTGATATTTCGGTGGCTCGAATACCAGGGGTTCGTACACCACGTCTGTTTCGAACTCATCCAATAGCTCCAGACATCCATGTATATTTAGGAAAATTTAGCGTGAGTGTTTGAGTTTTACGTCCCACCAACAGCTAAGGTCATACGGAGACGGGACCTCGGTTTAAAGACTCATCCGATAGTCTGGAGAAGCCCGGGATCGATCCTGCGATCCCTGGTTTACAAGGCGAGTAGCGTAACCACTGCACCACGGAGGCTTCTGGAATTTAGCGTATGTGTGTGGAGGGTCTTATTATGTCTTGAAAAGATACATTGTGCACGTGTACTCATTAGAATCGCCTCAACGAGAAGATTCTAATGAGCACGCACAGCATACATTTATTTTACGTATTATCCTGGACTGAAGCTAAAAGAAACCATCAGTGGCTCGAACTACCCAAATATCGAACAAATTTTGTTGATCCCAAATTTGTTTGAGCAATTTCCAAGGTAACAACACAACGCACTCCATGGCGAAACGCAATACAAAGCAGCGAAGTTCGTGACCTCGAATCAATAAATGGTCATTTCCAGATGACCTGAGCGTGGGATCATGGGTTGTTCATGATGCGACAAACGAGAACCTTTCTGATAAAAGGGAGCCCTATCTGGAGCTATGCATACTTCACTAAACACATATAACAACTAGAATTTGTTTTCTACAAAAACACAGATTTCTCCCCGTTTTTGACCTCTAAGTATGACCTTGACATTGGAGGTATTGACCTGGGTCTTGTGTGCAACACATTATCTAATGAAGATGAACATTTCTGCAAAGCAACTTGAAAAAGTTCATTGAGAAATAAGAAAGTTATTGACCGTACACAAAAAGCCCTTTTTTACCTTTGACCTCTAAGTATGGCCTTGGCCTTTGAGGTACAACGCATCGTCTCATTATGCTTAACTTTTCTGCCAAGTAATTTCATAATCCACCAAAGAATAAGAAAGTTATACACAAAAAGGGCCCCTTTTTTGACCTTTTACCTCCAGGTATGACCTTGACATTGTAGGTATGGACCTTGGTCTTGCACACGACTCATCGTCTAATGAAGGTGAACATTTCTGCATGGTTACTTTAAAAAGTCCATCCAGAAATAAAAAAAAAGATATTGACTGGACACAAAAAAGACTCCTTTTGACCATCGACCTCTTAGTATGTATGACCTTGACCTTGGAGGTACCGACCTGGGTCTAGCGCGCAATACATCGTCTCATGATGGTTAACATTCCTGCCACGTAATTTCACACTCTATCCAGGAATAAGAAATTTATTGAATGAACACTAAAAAAGGCCCCTTTTTGACCTTTGACCTCTTAATATGACCTTGACCTTTGAGGTACCAACATGGGTCATGCAAGAGACACATCGTCTCATTGTGGTTAATATTTCTGCCAAGTAATATCAAAATCCATCTACAAATAAGAAAGTTATTGACCGAACACAAAGAGGCCCTTTTTTACCTTTAACGTCTATGTATGACCCTGACCTTTGAGTTACCAAACTGGGTCCTGCGCGCAACACAACGTCTCATGGTGGTTAACATTTCTGCCAAGCAATTTCAAACTCCATCTAACAAAAAGAAAGTTATTGACCAAACACGAAAAAAGGCCCCATTTTTTACTTTGACCTCTGTGTATGACCTTGACCTTTGAGGTACAACACATCGTCTCATGATAGTTAACATTTCTGCCAAGAAATTTCGAATTCTATTGTAAAAATAAGAAAGTTATTGACCAAACACGAAAAAAGGTCCCTTTTTTGACCTTTGACCTCTAAGTATGACCTTCACCTTTGAGGTACCAACCTGGGTCATGCACGCAACACATCGTCTCATGGTGGTTAACATTTCCGCCAAGCAATTTCAAATTCTATCTATAAATAAAAACGTTATTGACAAAACTCGAAAAAAGGCCCCTTTTTACCTCTAAGTATGAACTTGACCTTTGAGGTACCGACCTGCCTCGTGCGCGCCACACATCGTCTCTGCCAAGTAATTTCAAAATCCGTCTGAAAATAAGAAAGTTGTTGACCGGACACGATTTGCCAATACACACATACATACCGACAATCTTCAAAGGGAGATAACTCAAAAAGTATAAATGCGAGGGTTATAGTTCTTGCGCGTTGCACGCCGTCTAATATTGATTAATATTTATATGAAGTTTCGTGAAGATAGCTTGAACGGTTTTCAAGTTATAGAGCGGACACGTATTTGTGACAGACGGACAAACAGACAGACGGACAGAAAGACAGACAGACAGACGCCCGGGGGAAAAACAATATGTCTCCCCGAGGGAGACATAATTTCCTGTAATTTAAGGTGCCCTGCGGCAGTTCCTTTCATTTCTCATCTTTTTTTTTTTTTTCAATATGAATCACACTTATGGCTCGAACACTTTGAGGACCATGAGAATTTGTTCCAAACAAAGATACACCTGTGGACACAAAAGCGTTCAAACTTTGATGAGCTTCATTTCATTTTGACTTAAAACATCAATCAATATATCCTAACATCCTATGGACAGAAATAGATTCAAAACACAAGGTGCTGTACATTTCATTGCTGACTCCTGCACTGTCCAATCAAAATACATCTAAAATGTCAATCAGAAAGTGTTTGCCAAAATGAGACCAATCAATTGCTGGATCTAGTTTTAGAATTATATGATGAATGACATTGGCTTGTCAAACTAACTTGATGCAAAGAGATTAGTTGAAAGTTATTTCATTGGAGTTTGAACGCTTTTGTGTCCACAGGTGTAGTTCGAGGTTCTGAGTGTTAACCATATCTCCAGGTTACACACTGGTCAATATATACGTACAGGCTGCGTAGCGGTCGCATAGGCGTCGTATTTTGGACGCATAGGCTTCGATGAAAAATGGCGGATGACAGTTCGTCAATGCAGGTAAGAAACTGTTTTTACGCTAATCTAACTGTTGTATTGCTTAGTCCGATACTGACATCTGCCTTACGGACCACTTTATTAATGTGCGGCTTCGTCTGTTGCAAGAAAAAGTTTGAAAAACGGAAAATAGAAAAATAGACCCCAAAAGAAATTTAGCATTCAACAGAGATTCACCTGTATTTTCACTTTGGTCCGGTCGCCCTATGTAACTACACGTTTTTGGCTGGTGTTCTGGCCGATAAATTGTGAATAACGATAATGAAATCGAAAAGTTAATATGCAACTATCGTCATATCTTTTGGGAAAAATAAAAATCTTGATATTTCGATACAACGCGCGTAGCTTCGTTACCTATTACAACGCAGAGGCTGCGAACTAAATTTGAAAGCCCTGTATTATGTAGAATAATAACGAATGATATTAAATTAATGTCGAGGAATCAGTCAATCAGCGTTAGTTGGTGATGCTAAAGACATTCTGTATCATTTATACCGAAAACATTTTCAGTCTCAGCTATGCAAATACATGTACAACATTTTGATTCAAATGCACAAAACCTGTCAATTTACAATTATTTACACCACCGTTCATAAACTCGGAAAATCCTCGTCAAATCTGTTAGGTATTGAGCCAAATAATATTTGCACTGCATGAACTTCTGTCGTGTCCATTTATTTATTTATTTATTTATTTATTTTTTACAAAGCACGAGGCTTCGCAGATTACAGAGCTGGGAAGACGCATTACGAAAACACGCCTATTAAAATAACACTAAAAAAGATAAAAAAAACTTTCAGATAAAACATTCTGATCGTTTTAATATTTCTGCTCAAGACATAGTATGTGGGAACTTGTTACAACCGCCCGGACCAGGCGGTTTTAACGCGTATCCACAATCTGTGTTCTGAGAAGAAATAAGGAAAACAATGTATATCCCTTTAAAGATATGTTTTGCTATATAAAAGTTGGATTTAAGGGGGTCAGAATTATATAGGCATATTTTCGTGATTCTCCGACTTCTATTTAAATACTTGAATCGAATACCTGCAGCTCCTACAAAACTTCAGCAAAGTTTCATTAATCGCGCCTGCACTGTCTGATCCGAGTTTTCGTTTCCGATAAGAGAAGTATTTGCTCATTAAACAGTAAACATACGAGCTAATTCTAGCCTTTGTAGGGTCAAAGAAGAAAAAAATACAAGTCCTTTCTTTATCTCAGATCTATTTTCAATCTCTGTCCTTTCATCATAATATTTTGCAAACCAGACTGTCTTCTGCAACATAGCCTATCAGAATCTGAATTCCATAGTGACTTAGAATATAAATTCAGAAAAATACTTGATTGCAATGACTTCAGTAACCCATTTCGTGAAATCATTCTTCGATATAATACGGTAATAGGGTATAAAAAATGTTTTTGCTTTACGGCCCTTTCAAAACTCTATGACGGCTCCGGCCTAAAGATTCAATTTCTAAGAAAGTTTTTCGGCTGGATGCATACTTATGGATTTAAACTGCTTCCTTTAACCCTTAAATTACAATTTAAAGCAAAAAGTGAAGACCCTGATATGAACCTGCGTTTTGGCCCTTCAATTCACGTAATGTGAGCAAACAGTGTAGACCCTGATTAGACGCCGCGTTCTGTGGCATTTGATCTTGACATACACTGTTTGAAAAGCCCAATCCATGATCTATGGATTACTGTATTACGCAACACGCTGACCTCTCTTCGATAAAAATAAACGCTGCTGTTTTCTGTATACAAGTTCCCCGTATTTCCGACAAATCAGTGATAATCACGTGGACTTAAGCACTTTAGAGCTACTTGCACTTTTTACTTTGTGTCGATTGATAAATAATCGACCCAAAAACTAGTTTTTGCCTTTTCAAAAAGTAAACGGGTCATTCATATTTAGCAATTGCAAGTATGCTTTAAATGCGGTAGGGTTTGAGATGTCATTTCGTCTCAGTGTCGGGTAAAAGTCCCATAAATTCGGAAACAATGTCTCAAAATGACCTGAATTATGTTGTCGGGGACGTTAACCTCAACACAAACAAAACGGTTCCACTGAGTCTTGCGCTGTGACATGAGAATTCTCTACCAATAATGAATTGACGTACAACCATTCGTTAGGGATACCAACCTAGGCGCCAACGGCTAGCTTTGGCTTCTTTGGTTGCTGCTTCATTTTCCTATATCACGCCTACGGCAAGGGCCAAAGTAAGGCAATTCCATAAACACCTAATCCAAAATGAAGACTGCTACCTCCATTTCAACAGTGCTCATGAGTGGGCATGCGTGGAAAACCGGACGAATCAACCGTAAGAAAACCTGAATTATAAAATGGCCCCTGTTTATACTGTCTGCTGCATCTACTTAAAGTTTTTGTTTTTAAATAATATTTTCTCTTATAGGCAAACAATGTGGACCAAGATCAGACGAGCAGTCTTAGGTTGGTCCAGGTGACATTTAAAGAAATCAGCAGATGACTAAGCAGACGACAATTGTTGTGATTGACATGTAAGCTAGCTATCTTCAGAGCTGCTGCTTCTCTCATTAATTTCCTGATCACAAGTTTCAGTGGACCCAAACACATAAGGCTGAATATCTAAATTGAAGTCTCCTCAGAGAATGGCCAATTCTTGCTTATTTTGCTCCATTTTAAGCTTCTGTTTTAAACTTCAACATTGCTACATCTGCCTATTCAGTACACACCAAGCTTCTAGATTTCTCATGGATGACGTCAGGGCATATCTGTGGTTAATTGGAATTTTTAAAGTCAGTTCAGTAGCAGAGTGAACGGCTGCAGATTACACACTGATAAAATCCTTATCAGACCACTGAGAAACCTGCAGTATTCAGTAGAAGAAAGGGTTCATTGATGTTTACCTATTTATTGTAACAGATTATCGCTTTGGTAAGTTCTACGGCCTAAACTACTTTCCTGTCTCCTTTAACATATTTGACGAAGACAGACTTACCAAGTTTATGAACGCTAGTGTACATAATTGTAACTTGACAGATTTTCTGCATTACTTATTTCCTCTCAGAAACACAGATTGTGGATACACGTTAGAACCGCCTGGCCCGGGCGATTGTAACAAGAACCCATACAATATGTTTCGAGCAGAAATATCAAAACAATCAGGATGTTTTATCTGAATGTTTTTATCTTTTTGGTGGTAATTTAATAGGCGTGTTTTCGTAATGCGTCTTCCCATCTCTTAAGCCTGCGCTTCGTAAATTCCGAAGCCACGTGCATTGTAATAAAAACACGACAGAAATTCATACAGTGCAAATATTATTTGGCTTAATACTTAACAGGTTTAACGAAGACTTACCAAGTTTATGAAGGGTAGTGTAAATAATTGTAACTTGACAGATTTTGGCATTCGAATCATAATGTTGTATTTGCATGGCTGAGAATGAAAATGTGTTCGGTATAAATGATACAGAATGTCTTCAGCATCACCAACTAACGCTGGTTGACTGATTTCTCGACATTTATTCAATATCATTCGCTATTATTCTACATAATTCAGGGCTTTCAAATTTAGTTCGCAGCCTCTGCGTTGTAAAAGGTAACGAAGCTACGTTCGTTGTGTCGAAATATCAGGATTTTTCTTTTTTTGCAAAAGATGTGACGAAAGTTGCATATTAGCTTTTCGATTTCATTATCAATATTCACAATTTATCGGCCAGAACACCAGCCAAAAACGTGTAGTTACATAGGGCGACCGGACCAAAGTGAAAATACAGTTGAATTTGTGTTGAATGCCAAATTTCTTTTGGGGTCTATTTTTCTATATTCCGTTTTTCAAACATTTTCTTGCAACAGACGAAACCGCACGTTAATAAAGTGGTCCGTAAGGCAGATGTCAGTATTGGGCAACGCTATACAACATTTAGATTAACTTAAAAACAGTTTCTTACCTGCATTGACGAACTGTCATCCGCTATTTTTCATCGAAGCCTATGCGTCCAAAATACGAAGCCTATGCGACCGCTACGCAGCCTGTAGGTATGTATTGACCAGTGTGGGTTAGGACGCACTATAGGGATTCTTTTCTTTTTGGTCGGATACAATCTACCCAAAGTTACTAATGACAGAATCTGAATTAATGTTGTTGTCCACGTGACTATGACTGATTTTGAGAAACCAAGGCTATGGTTATTAATAGAAAATAGGTAGGCTGTTTTAGCCATGTTACATGTATGTCAGCTAGCATTGTATACCTAAATCAGACGCCGCGAAATGTGGCGTCTGCTCAGCCGACTGCTCAGGGTCTACACTGTTTGCTTCAAAAAACTGATATTTAAGGTATAAGTCTCATCTGTCAATTTCTTTTCTATAATCGAAACGGTGCACGGTTTTGATGATTGTTTTGATTTCAGTTAGTACAGTCCAGATATAGCCCCGCCCATCGGGGCTTGAGGAAATAGATGGACTGCATGATGCTTCCGCGCAGAGCTGAAACCGACCCACACAAGATTATCTAAGCCTGCCCAGGCAATCAGTGCGAGTCCATGCTTATAAACCCTATTGGTTTTATGGGCGTCAGAGCTTGAGATGTCATTTCCTCTCATTATCGGGTAAAAATCCCACAAAATTGGAAGCAACGTCTCCAAAATGACCTTTACAGTGTTGACGGGGACGTTAAAGTTCAAATCAAACAAACAAAACAAAAACAGTCCTGATATCTCATTATGGAAATGTCCCAGAAATAAAATTCAGTGTTTGATGGCTATGTATATTTGAAATAGATGACAACATTCCTACAAAAAATGTTTTATCTATGGTTTCAAAATATCCCTTTCGATTCCAATGTATGTTATTGTGTAATATTTAAGCAGCAACAAAGGTTTCCCCTCACAACCCTAAAGCCCGGTACAGATGCTTATGCAAACAGTGTATAGCCCGTAAAGTAAGAAAATTACGACACAAACCCACTTTCTTTATTCTGAAATGACTTAGGATGTATCGGTGTATATTGAAATAACGTGAGTTGCTCGCCTAGGGCGTCCGAGATATGTTTATCCAAAGTTTGTGAGCGTTGTGTATTAACTCATTTTGTACCGAATCCCACAAAACGGGTTATAGCAAAAAGTGCAGGCCCAGATCAGACGCCACCGAGCTCGGCTTTTGTTCAGGAACTTCTTTTTGCAAAAAGTTCAGCCTTTTTTTATTTTTTAAATATATTTAGAAAACACTTCACACCATCAAATTTTGAAATGGACTTGTGCTATATACATGTATAAGGCTGACAAATTGAAAATGGCCCAGTTGTTTTAGAGAAAATGTATTCTTATATGTCAAAAGACCTGCACTACAAACCAAATGACCTTGACCCTAAGCATTCATAGACATCAGTTGTTACCTATTCTCATATCATAGATCACGATACTTTTGGAAAAATGCATTGATTTACCAACTTCCCATTTATAAGCACATGGAGCCAAATTTGACCTTGGTGTAAATTTAGGTCAAGGTCAATCTCAGGTCATCATTTTTGCAAACATAGTAGAACTCAGTCACCCGATGCTACATACCAAGTGTCAAGACAATTGGCCCAGTGGTTCTGGAGAAGACGGTTTTTAAAGTTTTTACCATATTTGGGCATGACAAACATCTTGATCATGTGACTGGGACCATCCGAATAAATTTTTGTTATCTTAGTGCCCTAAGGATGCTTATACAATTAAAATAAAATTGGCCAAGTGGTGTTAGAGAGAAAATGTATTCTACTATGTAAATGCACCTTCAGTGGGCTAAGGTCACCGAATGACCTTGACCTTAAGCATTCATAGACATACATTTTAACATTTTCTCATATCACAGACCAAAATATTTTTTTCGAAAATCTATCGATTCACCTATTCTCATTGAAAAGCCTTAGGAGCCGAATTTGACCTCGGCATAAAATAAGTCAAGGTCAACATATGGTCATCATTTTAGCAAACTTGGTAGTACTCGGTCTCCCAATAATGAATACCTAGTTTCAAGACAATCGGCCCAGTGGTTCTGGAGATAAAGATTTATTAAAGCTTTCAACATATTTGGGCATGGCGACCATCTTGGTCATGTGACCTTGACCAACCGAATAAAATTCTGCACTAAGTGTCCTGTCTAACAGTTTCACCCTGATAATGTTTGATTATGTAATAGTGTTACAGGAATTTTGTTCTTCTTTAAGTCTACTTTTTTCACGCCTGTCTACTTTTTTCACGGATTGGTGCCTTGTCTATTTTTCTTGCACGTCAGTGTACATTTTTCTTCGTGATTATCCTTTTCACGCACATCTTCTTCTTTCACGGACTGGTAACTTTACAACCCTTTTCACGCACATCTTCTTTTTCATTCCTTTTCTTTGTATTTCCTTATGTCTAGTTTTTTTCACGCCTGTCTACTTTTTTCACGGGTTGGTGCATTTTTCTTCGTGATTATCCTTTTCACGCACATCTTCTTCTTTCTCGGACAGGTACCTTTTCAACCCTTTTCACGCACAATTATCTTTTTTCATTCCTTTATTTTGTATTTCTTTATGTCCACGTTTTTCACGCATGTCTACTTTTTTCACGGATTGTTCCCTTATCTATTTTTCTTTCACGTCAGTGTACATTTTTCTTCGTGATTATCCTTTTCACGCACATCTTCTTCTTTCACGGACTGGTACCTTTTCAACCTTTTTCACGCACATCTTTTTTTCATTCCTTTTCTTTGTATTTCTTTATGTCCATTTTTTTCACGCATGTCCACTTTTTTCACGGATTGGTGCCTTATCTACTTTTTACACGTCTGTCTCCTTTTCCACCTAGGCTGGAAATTTAGGGTTTCTCATGTGTACTGATCAATAGCTCATCCGCGGTCAGACTTTATCGTGCTGTTATACTATAAGCACGGTTTTTGTATGTCTAGTTCCACGCCTGACTACTTTTTTCCATTAAGCACATTCGTACTTCTTCATCATAGACAGAAAAATTCGGATTCCCCATGTCTACTTCTCTCACTCCTGTCTAACAGATTCACGCAGATGGTGATTGATTATGTAATAGTGTATACACGAATTTTGTATTTCTTTATGTCTACTTTTTTCACGCCTGTCCACGTTTTTCACGGATTGGTGCCTGATATATTTTTCTTTCACGTCAGTCTATAGTTTTCTTCGTGATTATCCTTTTCACGCACATCTTCTGCTTTCTCGGACTGGTACCTTTTCAACCCTTTTCACGCACATCTTCTTTTTTTATTCCTTTATTTTGTATTTCATTATGTCCACTTTTTTCACGCATGTCTACTTTTTTCACGGATTATTCCCTAATCTATTTTTCTTTCACGACAGTGTACATTTTTCTTCGTGATAATCCTTATCACGCACATCTTCTTCTTTCTCCGACTGGTACCTTTTCAACCCTTTTCACACACATCTTCTTTTTTCATTCCTTTTCTTTGTATTTCTTTATGTCCACTTTTTTCACGGATGTCCACTTTTTTCACGGATTGGTGCCTTATCTATTTTTCTTTCACGTCAGTGTACATTTATCTTCGGGATTATCCTTTTCACGCACATCTTCTGCTTTCACGGACTGGTACCTTCTCAACCCTTTTCACGCACATCTTCTTTTTTCATTCCTATCCTTTGTATTTCTTTATGTCCACTTTTTTCACGGATGTCCAATTTTTTCACGGATTGTTGCCTTATCTACTTTTTTCCATTTAGCACATTCGTACTTCTTCATCATAGGCAGAATAATTCGGATTCCCCATGTCTACTTCTCTCACTCCCGTCTAACAGTTTCACGCTAATGATGATTGATTATGTAATAGTGTATACAGAAATTTTGTATTACTTTATGTCTATTTTTTCACTATTTTATTTTGCTATTTCCGGGATTGTGATTAATTCTCTCAGTAATGGAAGCAACTTTTCGTCTTTACAACCATAGTGGAGACACAATCAGGGATAAATAAATGGTGCTCTGACTGTGATTCGAACCCACGCACAGATGCGGCGACGGATTAGTGCCTGATCTATTTTTCTTTCAGGTCAGTCTATAGTTTCAAATCCATCTTTGTTCATTCCTTTATTTTGTATTTCTTTATGTCCACTTTTTTCACGGTTGTCCACTTCTTTCACGGATTGTTGCCTTATCTATTTTTCTTTCACGTCAGTGTACATTTATCTTCGGGATTTTCCTTTTCACGCACATCTTCTTCTTTCTCGGACTGGTACCTTTTCAGCCCTTTTCACGCATATCTATCTGTTTTCATTCCTTTAATTTGCATTTCTTTATGTTCACTTTTTCACGCATGCCCACTTTTTTCACGGTTTGTTGCCTTATCTGTTTTCTTTCACGTCAGTGTACATTTATCTTCGTGATTATCCTTTTCACGCACATCTTCTGCTTTCACGGACTGGTACCTTTTCAACCCTTTTCACGCACATCTTCTTTTTTCATTCCATTCCTTTGTATTTCTTTATGTTCACTTTTTTCACGGTTGTCCACTTTTTTCACGGATTGTTGCCTCATCTATTTTTCTTTCACGTCAGTCTACAGTTATCTTCGTGACTATCCTTTTCACGCACATCTTCTTCATTCACGGACCGGTACCTTTTCAACCCTTTTCACGCGCATCCATCTTTTTTCATTCCTTTTCCTTGCATTTCTGTATGTCTACTTTTTTCACGCCTGTCCACTTTTTTCACGGATTGGTCCCTTTTCTATTTTTCTTTTACGTCAGTCTACATTTTTCTTCGGGATTATCCTTATCACGCGCATCTTCTTCTTTCTCGGACAGGTGCCTTTTCAACCTTTTTCACGCACATCCATCATTTTTCATTCCTTTATTTTGCATTTCTTTATGTCCACATTTTTCATGGATGTCCACTTTTTTCACGGATTGTTGCCTTATCGATTTTTCTTTCACGTCAGTGTACATTTATCTTCGGAATTATCCTATCACGCACATCTTCTTTCTCGGACTGGTACCTTTTCAACCCTTTTCACGTACATCTATCTTTATTCATTCCTTTATTTTGTATTTCTTTATGTCCACTTTTTGCACGGATGTCCACTTTTTTTTCACGGACCGGTGCCTTATCGATTTTTCTTACACGTCAGTGTACATTTATCTTCGGGATTATCCTTTTCACGCACATCTTCTTCTTTCTCGGACTGGTAGCTTTTCAACCCCTTTCACGCACATCCATCTGTTTCATTTCTTTATTTTGCATTTCTTTATGTCCACTTTTTTCACGCATGTCCACTTTTTTCACACATTGTTGCCTTATCTGTTTTTCTTTCACGTCAGTGTACTTTTTTCAACGTGATTATCCTTTTCACGCACATCTTCTTCTTTCACGGACTGGTACCTTTTCAACCCTTTTCATGCACATCTTCTATTTTCATTCCTTTTCTTTGTATTTCTTTATGTCCACTTTTTTCACAGATGTCCACTTTTTTCATGGATTGGTGCCTTATCTATTTTTCTTTCACGTCAGTGTACATTTTTCTTCGGGGTTATCCTTTTCACGCACATCTTCTGCTTTCAAGGACTGGTACCTTTTCAACCCTTTTCACGCACATCCATCTTTTTTCATTCCTTTATTTTGCATTTCTTTATTTCCACTTTTTTCACGCATGTCCACTTTTTTCACGGATGGTTGCCTTAAGTGTTTTTCTTTCACCTCAGTGTACATTTATCTTCGTGATTATCCTTTTCACGCACATCTTCTGCTTTCACGGACTGGTACCTTTTCAACCCTTTTCACGCACGTCTTCTTTTTTTCACTCTTTTTCTTTGTAGAAGCCTCCGTGGTGCAGTCGTTACGCTACTCGCCTTGTAAACAAGGGATCGCAGGATCGATCCCGTGCTTCTCCAGATTTGCGGATGAGTTTTTAAACCGAGGTCCTGTCTCCGTATGACCTTAGCTGTTGGTGGGACGTAAAACTAAAACTCACTCACTCCTTTTCTTTGTATTTCTTTATATCCACTTTTTTCACGGATGTCCACTTTTTTCACTTTCACGGATTGTTGCCTTATCTATTTTTCTTTCACGTCAGTGTACGTTTTTCTTCGTGATTATCCTTATCACGCTCATCTTCTTCTTTCTCGGACTGGTACCTTTTCAACCATTTTCACGCACATCCATCTGTGTTCATTCCTTTATTTTGCATTTCTTTATGTCCACTTTTTTCACGGATGTCCACTTTTTTCTTGGAGTGTTGCCTTATCTATTTTTCTTTCACCTCAGTGTACATTTTTCTTCGTGATTATCATTATAACGCACATCTTTTTCTTTCACGGACAGGTACGTTTTCAACCCTTTTCACGCACATCTTCTTTTTTCATTCCTTTTCTTTGCATTTTTTATGTCCACTTTTTTCACGGATGTCCAATTTTTCACGGATTGTTGCCTTATCAATTTTTCTTCCACGTCTGTGTACATTTTTCTTCGTGATTATCCTTATCACGCACATCTTCTTCTTTCACGGACAGGTACCTTTTCAACCCCTTTCACGCACATCTTCTGTTTTCATTCCCTTTCTTTGTATTTCTTTATGTCCACTTGTTCACGGATGTCTACTTTTTCACGGATTGTTGCCTTATCTATTTTGCTTACACGTCAATGTACATTTTCCTTCGCGATTATCCTTATCACGCGCATCTTCTTCTTTCTCGGACTGGTACCTTTTCAATCTTTTCACGCACATGATCTTTTTTCATTCCTTTATTTTGCATTTCTTTGTGTCCACTTTTTTCCCGGATGTCCACTTTTCTCACGGATTGTTGCCTTATCTATTTTTCTTTCAGGTCAGTGTACATTTTCCTTCGTGATTATCCTTATCACGCATATCTTCTTCTTTTACGGACAGGTACCTTTTCAACCCTTTTCACGCACATCTTCCTGTTTCATTCCTTTTCTTTGTATTTCCTAATGTCCACTTTTTTCACGCATGTCCACTTTTTCACGGATTGTTGCCTTATCTGTTTTTCTTTCACGCCAGTGTACATTTTTCTTCGTGATTATCCTTTTCACGCACATCTTCTGCTTTCACGGACTGGTAACTTTTCAACCCTTTTCACGCAGATCTTCTTTTTTTTCATTCCTTTTCTTTGTAGAAGCCCCCGTGGCGCATTCGTTACGCTACACGCTTTATAAACCAGGGATCGAAGGATCGATCACGGGCTTCTCCAGACTTTCGGATGAGTCTTTAAATCGAGGTCCTGTCTCCGTATGACCTTAGCTGTTGGTGGGACGTAAAACTAAAACTCACTCACTCCTCTCTTTTTATTTCTTTATGTCCACTTTTTTAACGGATGTCCACTTTTTTCACGGATGTCCACTTTTTTCACGGATTGTTGCCTTATCTTTTTTTCTTTCACGTCAGTGTACGTTTTTCTTCGTGATTATCCTTATCACGCGCATCTTCTTCTTTCTCGGACTGGTCCCTTTTCAACCCTTCACGCACATCCATCTTTTTTCATTCCTTTATTTTGCATTTCTTTATGTCCACTTTTTTCACGGATGTCCACTTTTTTCACGGATTGTTGACTTATCTATTATTCTTTCACGTCAGTGTACATTTATCTTTGTGATTATCCTTATCTCGCACATCTTCTTTCACGGACAGGTACCTTTTCAACCCTTTTCATCACATCTTTTTTTTCATTCCTTTTCTTTGTATTTCTATATGTCCACTTTTTTCACGGATGTCCACTTTTTTCACGGATTGTTGCCTTATCTATTTTTCTTTCACGTCAGTGTACATTTTTCTTCGTGATTATCCTCATCACCCACGTCAACTTCTTTCACGGGCAGGTACCTTTTCAACCCTTTTCACGCACAGCTTCTTTTTTATTCCTTTATTTTGCATTTCTTAATGTTCACTTTTTTCACGGATGTCCACTTTTTTCAAGGATTGTTGCCTTATCAATTTTTCTTTCACGTCAGTGTGCATTTTTCTTCGTGATTATCATTATCACGCACATCTTTTTCTTTCATGGACAGGTACCTTTTCAAAGTAGAAGTAAAACAAAGATCAGGAATTGATACAATTAACTTACTCCACCCATAAAAGACACCAAAGGGAAAGAAATACAAACATTAAGCGACCAGACCATAATGGAAACCTAAACAAAGGAAGGCCATAAGGACAGTTACTTTCCCACAAAATGGCCATATGGCCATCCAAAACCAAAAGACACAAGTGATACACACGGTAAGTAACAAACAACAACATAAATAAATCGCCACAGAAGAGCCGCCTTGGAACGGTCAGTGGAAGGTTTCCATTGGGGGGCTTAAATCGATTTTACGTGGCCACAATCCTCGCCCTTACTTCCGTCGCGATTTAGACAAATAATTTGTTCAGTCCGCATGAAGGCCTCCTAACTCATCAGTGCAACATCTCCATGAACACAAAAATCAAAGAACCACAGAGGTGAGACAACGGTGAGGACTCGACAGCAAGAAACCACTGAAATGCTGGAGCAAAAGAAAACCAACAGTTAGACTCCGATGAGCCCGACCAGAGACAGAGCATCAGGCACCAACCAACATTATCTCTCTAATTTTCAATAAGCCTTTACGTTGGAGCCGTCATAGAATCTGAAGCCTGACCCACCGGCGTGCAATTAAAGAGGGAAGCAAAGTTGCCAACCGTGATTGGGTTAACTACCATGCATGCAGTCTGTCGTATAATATCCATGTTGTACCCAATCTTTTTATATCGAAGAATGATTTTACGAAATTGGGTGCTGAAGTCATTGCGGTTATATATTTTTCTGAATTTATATACTAAGTCACCATAAAATTCGGGTTCCGATAGACCTTGTTGCAGAAGAGATTTAAGTCCAATACTGAATTTTGAAATTAAATCAGAATGGCGTCTATAAAATTTTGAAAAGGCATTGCATAGTTTATGGTACCGATAACCCTGATTAAGGAGTTTAGCCGTTAATAATTTATTACGAGTGTTGAAGTCAGTTACATGACTACACACTCTAGCAAATCGAATTAATTGCGAAATATAAACGCCATAGGATGGCGCACGAGGAACATCACCATCCAAAAAAGGAAAATTTACAATCTCAAAATCAAAGTCATCGCGTTTATCATAAATTTTGCACGAAACAAATCCATCTACAATAGATAGATGTAAATCCAAAAACGGGGCCTCGGTATCAGAAGAATTTGCTTTATTTAACTGAAATTCTAGGGGGTAAATCTGACTGATCAAACCATCAAAATAGGTATTATCAATATTTAATAAATCATCTAAATATCTAGAAGTAGAGCTAAACGCTTCAATAATTTCAGATTGGTTATCAATGGAAAGCGACAAAATGAAGTCTCTTTCATAACAATACAAGAACAGATCAGCCACAAGAGGTGCGCAATCAGTACCCATCGGAATACCCACAATTTGTCTAAATAACTTAGTACCGAATCTAATATAAATATTGTCAAGTAGAAAGGTGAGGGCATCACACACTTTCTGACATGACCAATGTGTATAATTCTTATGCTCTTTAGAAGTGAAAAATGCATTTCTGACATTACATGCAAGATAGAGAGAATCTTCTCTGTGAAAAGCCCATTCAATTAAATCATTAAGCTTTTCTTTTATAAGATTATGAGGAAGTGTATTGTAAAGAGTGGAAAAATCGTAGGTAGACAGACTAGAAGCACGAAAATGTCTAGATTTCAATTTATATAAAACCTCATTCGAATTTTTTATAGACCGAAACAGATTTCTTCCTGATCTTTCAAAGACTTTATCACAATATTTAATTACATGCGTTTTAATAGCAGTAAGACAGGAAGTTAATAATTTAGAAAGTTCAGTGGTAGTGCAAGAGCTAGAATTTGCAATAAACCGTGCTTTGTAAGGTTTTTTATGAAGTTTTGGTAACCAGTAAAGCGTAGGAAGCTTGTCTTGGCCTTCGTTAACACACACAGCAAACTTGGTGGCTGAAAGACAAACATGTTTATCTACTATGGCTCTCTCTTCAGCTAAAGGCTGAAGTTCATAGGCCTTAGTACCACCAAGCTCCTGCTTAAGCGTGTTAACATAGTGGAGTCGTCACACAACGACGACGTTGTTAGCGGCCTTGTCTGCAGGGGCCAAAACAAACTTCTTATGAAATTCTTGAATACCTAGTTTAAGATGACGTAAAGACGTCTTGGGCTTAGGAGGTAATAAGTTAGTATTTTGAGAATAGAAAGAAATGCGTTTATTCACTAGTTTTAAAATGCTAAGTTTGCAGTCCTTAAGGGCTTTATGCTCAACATACTCTCGCTTACACCATCGATTACCGAATTCATTCAAGGAAGCAGCGATTTCATCTCTACATTTACTGAAATCAATTTTAGAAGGAAACCGATATTTCGGTCCTTTAGAAATTATATTCCTTATCCTAGAATCAGGAATAATTTTCAAATTGCCAGTAATTACATGACCAGCATCAGGATAGCAATACTTTGAGTTTTTACAATCACATGAATCAGGAGTATTAGTATCTATATCAAGATCTGAAACAAGTTTATTGAAATTAAAAATGATAGATCTAACAGGTTTGTTATATTTATAGCGAATTATAGGTGTTTCAGTATTTTGAAAATAAGCAGGAATGGAAGAAAGCACCGATCTCTCACGGAAGATACTGGGCAAATCTATAAAATCCATACCCTTATTAATGAAGGATATTTTGAAGAAATGGCGTTTATGATTAATTTCAGAATCAATGTAAGGACGGAGAGTATGCTGAGTATAGCCTCTAGTTAAGAGAGCCGCATCATATAACTGATGAGAACCCTTTTCACGCACATCTTCTTTTTTCCTTCTTTTTCTTTGTTTTTCTTTATGTCCACTTTTTTCACGGATGTCCACTTTTTCACGCATTGTTGCCTTATCTATTTTTCTTTCACGTCAGTGTACATTTTTCTTCGTGATTATCCTTATCACGCACATCTTCTTCTTTCACGGACAGGTACCTTTTAAACCCTATTCACGCACGTCTTCTTTTTTTCATCCCTTTTCTTTGTATTTCTTTATGTCCACTTGTTTCACGGATGTCCACTTTTTTCACGGATTGGTGCCTTATCTATTTTTCTTTCCCGTCAGTGTACATTTTTCTTCGGGATTATCCTTTTCACGCACATCTTCTGCTTTCACGGACTGAAACCTTTTCAACCCTTTTCACGCACATCATTCTTTTTCATTCCTTTATGTCCTTTTTTCACGGACTGTTGCCTTATCTGTTTTTCTTTCACGTCAGTGTACATTTTTCTTCGTGATTATCCTTTTCACGCACATCTTCTGCTTTCACGGACTGGTACCTTTTCAACCCTTTTCACGCACATCTTCTTTTTTCATTCCTTTTCTTTGTAGAAGCCTCCGTGGTGCAGTGGTTACGCTACTCGCCTTGTAAACCAGGGATTGCAGGATAGATTCCGGGCTTCTCCAGACTTTCGGATAAGTCTTTAAACCGAGGTCCCGTCTCCGTATGACCTTAGCTGTTGGTGGGGCGTAAAACTAAATCTCACTCCATTTCTTTGTATTTGTGTATGTCCACTTTTTTCACGGATTGGTGCATTATCTATTTTTCTTTCACGTCAGTGTACATATTTCTTCGTGATTATCCTTATCACGCGCATCTTCTTCTTTCTCGGACTGGTACCTTTTCAACCCTTTTCACGCACATCTTCTTTTTTTCATTCCTTTTCACTGTATTTCTTTGTGTCCACTTTTTTCACGGACGTCCACTTTTTTCACGGACGTCCACTTTTTTTCACGGATTGTTGCCTTATCTATTTTTCTTTCTCGTCAGTGTACATTTTTCTTTGTGATTATCCTTATCACGCACATCTTCTTTCACGGACAGGTACCTTTTCAACCCTATTCACGCACATCTTCTTTTTTCATTCCTTTCTTTTGCATTTCTTTATGTCCACTTTTTTCACGGATGTTCAGTTTTTTCACGGATTGTTGCCTTATCTATTTTCTTTCACGTCAATGTACATTTTTCTTCGTGATTATCCTTATCACGCACATCTTCTTCTTTCACGGTCAGGTACCTTTTCAACCCTTTTCATGCACATCTTCTTTTTTCATTCCTTTTCATTGTATTTCTTTGTGTCCACTTTTTTCACGGACGTCCACTTTTTTCACGGATTGTTGCCTTATCTATTTTTCTTTCTCGTCAGTGTACATTTTTCTTCGTGATTATCCTTATCACGCACATCTTCTTTCACGGACAGGTACCTTTTCAACCCTATTCACGCACATCTTCTTTTTTCATTCCTTTCCTTTGTATTTCTTTATGTCAACTTTTTTCACGGATGTCCACTTTTTTCACGGATTGTTGCCTTATCTATTTTTCTTTCACGTCAGTCTACAGTTATCTTCGTGACTATTCTTTTCACGCACATCTTCTTCTTTCACGGACTGGTACCTTTGCTACCCTTTTCACGCGTATCCATCTTTTTTCATTACTTATCCTTGCATTTCTTTATGTCTACTTTTTTCACGCCTGTCCACTTTTTTCACGGATTGGTCACTTATCTATTTTTCTTTCACGTCAGTCTACATTTTTCTTCGGGATTATCCTTTTCACGCGCATCTTCTTCTATCTCGGACAGGTACCTTTTCAACCCTTTTTCACGCACATCCATCATTTTTCATTCCTTTATTTTGCATTTCTTTATGTCCACATTTTTCATGGATGTCCACTTTTTTCACGGATTGTTGCCTTATCGATTTTTCTTTCACGTCAGTGTACATTTATCGTCGGAATGATCCTATCACGCACATCTTCTTTTTCGGACTGGTACCTTTTCAACCCTTTTCACGCACATCTATCTTTATTCATTCCTTTATTTTGTATTTCTTTATATCCGCTTTTTGCACGGATGTCCAGTTTTTTCACGGACCGGTGCCTAATCGATTTTTCTTACACGTCAGTGTACATTTATCTTCGGGATAATCCTTTTCACGCACATCTTCTTCTTTCTCTGACTGGTAGCTTTTCAACCCCTTTCACGCACATCCATCTTTTTTCATTCCTTTATTTTGCATTTCTTTATGTCCACTTTTTTCACGCATGTCCACTTTTTTCACTGGTTGTTGCCTAATCTGTTTTTCTTTCACGTCAGTGTACTTTTTTCAACGTGATTATCCTTTTTACGCACATCTTCTGCTTTCACGGACTGGTTCCTTTTCAACCCTTTTCACGCACATCTTCTTTTTTCATTCCTTTCCTTTGTATTTCTTTATGTCCACTTTTTTCACGGATGTCCACTTTTTTCACGGATTGTTGCCTTATATATTTTTCTTTCACGTCAGTGTACATTTCTCTTCGTGATTATCCCTTTCACGCACATCTTCTTCTTTCACGGACTGGTACCTTTTCAACCCTTTTCACGCACATCTTCTTTTTTCATTCCTTTTCTTTGTATTTCTTTATGTCCACTTTTTTTCACAGATGTCCACTTTCATAGATTGGTGCCTTATCTATTTTTCTTTCACGTCAGTGTACATTTTTCTTCGGGGTTATCCTTTTCACGCACATCTTCTGCTTTCATTCCTTTTCTTTGCAGACTTTCGGATGAGTTTTTAAACCGAGGTCCGGTCTCCGTATGACCTTAGCTGTTGGTGGGACGTAAAACTAAAACTCACTAACTCCTTTTCTTTGTATTTCTTTATGTCCACTTTTTTCACGGATGTCCACTTTTTTCACGGATTGTTGCATTATCTATTTTTCTTTCACGTCAGTGTACGTTTATCTTCGTGATTAGCCTTATCACGCGCATCTTCTTCTTTCTCGGACTGGTACCTTTTCAACCATTTTCACGCACATCCATCTGTGTTCTTTTCTTTATTTTCCATTTCTTTATGTCCACTTTTTTCACGGATGTCCACCTTTTTCTCGGATTGTTGCCTTATCTATTTTTCTTTCACGTCAGTGTACATTTTTCTTCGTGATTATCATTATCACTCAGATCTTTTTCTTTCACGGACAGGTACCTTTTCAAATAAAAATCAAAAATGAGTTCCTTTAAGAGCAATGAAAACATTCATAAGAAAGAAGATGGGTCATACTACGTAGTTTCGGCTAATAAAGCCTCATCAGTGACCCTGTAATGATCCGGCAAAGAAAGCCAGAGGAAACATACTGCAATTTTGCGCATTCCGAATAGGCAGTCGATTCAAAGACTGATATAAATCAAAATGGGGTCCAAATTATTAAAAACCTGTCTAGAATATGAGTCTAAACCAATCAATCATTTATTTCCGATTTCTCGACCAAAAGTAAAATATAAACTGCACTATGGTTGATGTACGGGGAGACGTTTTACGGCCGCCACACGGCACAACACCAGCTGCAGTGAAGGCAAATAAAAATCAAAAATGAGTTCCTTTAAGAGCAATGAAAACATTCATAAGAAAGAAGATGGGTCATACTACGTAGTTTCGGCTAATAAAGCCTCATCAGTGACCCTGTAATGATCCGGCAAAGAAAGCCAGAGGAAACATACTGCAATTTTGCGCATTCCGAATAGGCAGTCGATTCAAAGACTGATATAAATCAAAATGGGGTCCAAATTATTAAAAACTTGTCTAGAATATGAGTCTAAACCAATCAATCATTTATTTCCGATTTCTCAGAATATTCACGCTGATCTCAAAGGACCAAAAGTAAAATATAAACTGCACTATGGTTGATGTACGGGGAGACGTTTTACGGCCGCCACACGGCACAACACCAGCTGCAGTGAAGGCAAATAAAAATCAAAAATGAGTTCCTTTAAGAGCAATGAAAACATTCATAAGAAAGAAGATGGGTCATACTACGTAGTTTCGGCTAATAAAGCCTCATCAGTGACCCTGTAATGATCCGGCAAAGAAAGCCAGAGGAAACATACTGCAATTTTGTGCATTCCGAATAGGTAGTCGATTCAAAGACTGATATAAATCAAAATGGGGTCCAAATTATTAAAAACCTGTCTAGAATATGAGTCTAAACCAATCAACCCTTTTCACGCACATTTTCTTTTTTTTTTTTTTTTTATTCCTTTTCTTTGCATTTTTTATGTCCACTTTTTTCACGGATGTCCTCTTTTTCACGGATTGTTGCCTTATCAATTTTTCTTTAACGTGTGTGTACATTTTTCTTCGTGATTATCCATATCACGCACATCTTCTTCTTTCACGGACAGGTACCTTTTCAATCCCTTTCACGCACATCTTCTGTTTTCATTCCTTTTCTTTGTATTTCTTTATGTCCACTTTTTTCACGGATGTCCACTTTTTCATGGATTGTTGCCTTATCTATTTTGCTTTCACGTCAGTGTACATTTTTCTTCGGGATTATCCTTATCACGCAAATCTTCTTCTTTCACGGACAGGTACCTTTTCAACCCTTTTCATGCACATCTTCTTTTTTAATTCCTTTTCTTTGTATTTCTTCATGTCCACTTTTTTCACGGATGTCCACTTTTTTCACGGATTTCCACATTTTTAGCTCGTCTGTTTTTTGAAAAAAAAACTTCGAGCTATTGTCATCACTCCGGCGTCTGCGTTGTCGTTGTCGTCTGGCGTCGTCTGGCGTCGTCGTTCCAAAAAAACTTAACCTTGGCTATAACTTAAAAAGTATTAGACCTAGCCTCATGAAACTTCATACACACACCCATCATCACAAGAGCTACATTTTGACCAAGGACCATAACAACATTGTTGATTTTGGCTGAATTATCTCCCCTTTTCCATTTTTTTCTGAAACACATTTTTTGCTCTCATTTTAATACTATTCACAACAGAGCCTTCAAACTTCACATGAATGTTCCTTGGGACAAGACCTTTTCAGTGATACCACACTTTTTGATCTGTGACCTTGACCTTTGAAATTTAACCTATTTTTCGAAAATTTAACCGAAAACCTTAACCTTGACCATATTTCCAAAAGTATTTGGCCTACCTTCATGAAACTTCATACACATACTCACCATCACAAGAGCTACATTCCTTACAAGTTTTATAACTCCATCTTGCAATTTGATTGCTCTTGTTTGACTTAGAACTTTGGTTTTCTAAAAGAAACTGCAGACGAGCGTTGGCACCCGCATGCGGTGCTCTTGTTCACAGATTGTTGCCTTATCTATTTTTCTTTCACGTCAGTGTACATTTTTCTTCGCGATTATCCTTATCACGCGCATCTTCTTCTTTCTCGGACTGGTACCTTTTTAACCCTTTTCAAGCACATGTTCTTTTTTCATTCCTTTATTTTGCATTTCTTTGTGTCCACTTTTTTCCCGTATGTCCACTTTTCTCACGGATTGTTGCCTTATCTATTTTTCTTTCACGTCAGTGTACATTTTTCTTCGTGATTATCCTTATCACGCATATCTTCTTTTACGGACAGGTACCTTTTCAACCCTTTTCACGCACATCTTCTTGTTTCATTTCTTTTCTTTGTATTGCTTTATGTCCACTTTTTTCACGCATGTCCACTTTTTCACGGATTGTTGCCTTATCTGTTTTTCTTTCACGTCAGTGTACATTTTTCTTCGTGATTATCCTTTTCACGCACATCTTCTGCTTTCATGGACTGGTAACTTTTCAACCCTTTTCACGCAGATCTTCTTTTTTTTCATTCCGTTTCTTTGTAGTAGCCCCCGTGGTGCAGTCGTTACGCTACACGCCTTATAAACCAGGGATCGAAGGATCGATCACGGGCTTCTCCAGACTTGGATGAGTCTTTAAACCGAGGTCCCGTCTCCGTATGACTTTAGCTGTTGGTGGGACGTAAAACTAAAACTCATTCACTCCTTTTCTTTGTATTTCTTTATGTCCACTTTTTTCACGGATGTCCACTTTTTTCACGGATTGTTGCCTTATCTATTTTCCTTTCACGTCAGTGTACGTTTTTCTTCGTGATTATCCTTATCACGCGCATCTTCTTCTTTCTCGGACTGGTACCTTTTCAACCCTTTTCACGCACATCCATCTTTTTTCATTCCTTTATTTTGCATTTCTTTATGTCCACTTTTTTCACGGATGTCCACTTTTTTCACGGATTGTTGCCTTATCTATTTTTCTTTCACGTCAGTGTACATTTATCTTCATGATTATCCTTATCTCGCACATCTTCTTTCACGGACAGGTACCTTTTCAACCCTTTTCATCACATCTTCTTATTCATTACTTTTCTTTGTATTTCTTTATGTCCACTTTTTCACGGATGTCCACTTTTTCACGGATTGTTGCCTTATCTATTTTTCTTTCTCGTCAGTGTTCATTTTTCTTCGTGATTATCCTTATCACCCACGTCAACTTCTTTCACGGACAGGTACCTTTTCAACCCTTTACACGCACGTCTTCTTTTTTCATCCCTTTTCTTTGTATGTCTTTATGTCCACTTGTTTCACGGATATCCACTTTTTTCACGGATTGGTGCCTTGTCTATTTTTCTTTCACGTCAGTGTACATTTTTCTTCGTGATTATCCTTATCACGCACATCTTCTTCTTTCACGGACAGGTACCTTTTCAACCCTTTTCACGCACATCTTCTTTTTTCCTTCCTTTTCTTTGTTTTTCTTTATGTCCACTTTTTTCACGGATGTCCACTTTTTCACGGATTGTTGCCTTATCTATTTTTCTTTCACGTCAGTGTACATTTTTCTTCGTGATTATCCTTATCACGCACATCTTCTTTCACGGACAGGTACCTTTTCAACCCTATTCACGCACGTCTTCTTTTTTTTATCCCTTTTCTTTGTATTTCTTTATGTCCACTTGTTTCACGGATTTCCCTTTTTTTCACGGATTTGTGCATTATCTATTTTCTTTCACGTCAGTGTACATTTTTCTTCGGGATTATCCTTTTCACGCACATCTTCTGCTTTCACGGACTGATACCTTTTCAACCCTTTTCACGCACATCCATCTTTTTCATTCCATCTTTTAAATATTGGTTTCTTTGTAGGATGGAGGAATGAAGTAGCACGCCATAATAAATCGCCTTATTTGGAGTGCATAACTGACGGTCTGGCTGGCCCGAAACTTTTGCCCTGGTGTTTGACTCGATTGCTTTTTGACCCCAGGGTCGTGGGCTCAGTCCCCGGTCGGGGCACTTGGTGTTTTTCTTTACATTTTTTCTCCTCAGATTTCAGTTGTGCCGGGATGGTTACTGATGAAGCCCAGGAGAGGTGAAGATGCAGCGGAGTCAAAAGAAGCTGGAAATGTGATATGATTACACGAGTATCCCCTGAACATTTGACAATAATAATAATAATAATTGTCTCTTTGTAGGATGGAGTGCAACAATAAGTATGTATATAGAGTGCATGATTAATGATCTTATCTATATCTAAACCCTGTTGATTGCTGTTTATGTCTGACTTTCATCATGTTGGGTGAAAGAGGGAGGGGAAATACATGTATATAACATATTAATCCTCTATACTACGAGTTATTACGTAGACACTACTTGTGAAAGATTATACTTGTGAGTTATCTCGGCCAGTAGAAGGCTTTGAAATGAAATGAAATGAAAATCGATTGGTAAGTCGCTGGGCTTTCATATTTCACATGTGCATTCCTTGTCAAAAGGCCTTTCTAGTGGTACCATAATGTTTGACCTCGTGACCTTGACCTTGACATTTGACCTATTTTTTAAAAACTTTAACATTGGCTATAACTTTCGATTAGTAAGTGGTAGCTAGGGCTTTCATATTTCAGATGTGCATTCTTTTTCAAAAGACCTTTCCAGTGGTATCATAATTTTTGACCTCGTGACCTTGATCTTGACGTTTGATCTACTTTTTAAAAACTTTAACATTGGCCATAACTTTCGATTGGTAAGGGATATGGCTTTCATATTTCACATGTGCATTCTATGTCACAAGACCTTTCCAACGATCCCATAATTTTTGACCTTGAGACCTTATTTCACATGTGCATTCTATGTCACAAGACCCTTCCAACGATCCCATAATTTATTACCTTGTGACCTTGACCTACTTTTAAGACTGGAACATTGGCCATACCTTTCAATTGCTTAGTGATAGGCCTACTGCTTTGATATTTAACATGCGCTGTTCGGAGGCATCAATGTTTCACAAACACATCTTGTTCATCCTGCAAACCTGGAGTGTTGGCCATGTAGGTACAAATGTGACCGATCGCAGGTGTCCCAACACACGGCGCCCGATCAAGATCTACACTATTTGCTGTGACGTTAAACCTCAGATCAAACAAACAAAAACTATTTGCTTAAAACCCGGAATTTTAAAGTTAAATGAAATAGGCTAGTTTTAATCACAGTCCAAGCAGTGGCCTATCAGTAGCCTAGAAAGAGAGAAATAGAAAGGTGTACATAACATACACACCAGGTTTGCAGGATGAAAGCCTACACAGTAATCATGTAGGCCTAATTAGGTGACTTCTCTCTTTTTTTTTTTTTTTTTTAGCTAAATTCTAAATTTAGCTACGCACCGAACTGAGGTAAAGGCCAAATTTGACCGACTCAGTAGATAGATAGATAGATAGATAGATAGATAGATAAATAGACCTACGGTAGGGTCTTTAACCTGCACTGGGCATGACTCTCCCTGCACAGTGTGTGTGTGTGTGTGGTGGGGGGGGGGGGGGGGGGTTCAAGTTAACGTCCCGATCCGAAGAACGGTGCAAGCTGTTTCATGATATCCCGATCCGAAGAACGGTGCACTTTATGAATCAGAATTGTTACAAATGACATTCATCCCTGCAAATGGTGCCAATGGAGCGTGTTCGGACACCGATATTTAATCGCCGCTGCCGAGGATCGAACCCTGGACCTCTAGCATCAAAGGCAAGTGCACTTACCACATACCCGTATGAAGGGATTGTTGAAACATGACCTAGCCTTCAGGACGCTAGGTCATTTTTTTGGGGGGGGGGGGGGTTGGTTTTACGGCCCTTTCAAGATTATTTCACTCATATCGAGCCGATCGTTTATCAGAGGTTGGCGAAAACCCGGAGAAAAACCACCTGACCTTCCGTTGCAGAACTTGGCGTCTCACATGTGACCCGAGCGAGGCTCGAACCACAGCGGTGAGAGACCTAATGATCAAGAGTCAGCGCTCTAAACCTCTAGGCCACGGAGGTCTGTGGAAGCTAGGTCATATGTACTATGTAGGCCTATGAAACTTTGCGTTCATTTTTGTGCCGCTATAACTTGGAACAAATCGGGAATGCCCCAATTCCCTAATAGGAAAAAAATATTTCCATGACAACCATGACGTCATCGTCATCCCCGGGAATTTGGGAACGCCTCCGTCTAGGAATAAAAGAGAGACAACTCTATTGTTAAAATATTAAAAATATAGTTCTTGACAACACGACCATGTTTAATAAAGTCATTAAGAAACGGCTTATGATTAACTATATTTAATTGAATCTGCTCCTAGCTAATTATATGGCGCCCTTTGAGTATATTTTTTATTCATCTTTGGAATGTAGACTTTGCGGCAGGATAATTAATTGAGAGCTGTGATGTTCCCCATAAGCCGCCATCTTGCTAATGGTAGAAAGTGCCGTTTCGGGTTTACTCACCTGGAAATTTCAATAAATTAGATACCAAAATGTCCAGGGATGAGATTGTGCAGAGAGCCAAGCTCAGCGAACAGGCTGAACGATACGATGACATGGCAGATATCATGAAACAGCTTGTAAATTTTGGTATTGACCTGACAAACGAGGAACGGAACCTGCTTTCGGTTGCTTACAAAAATGTAGTCGGTGCCCGCAGGTCATCATGGAGAGTTATTTCTAGTATTGAGCAGAAAAGTCCTGAGCCCGAAAGTAGAAAACATCAAATGACAAAGGATTATAGAGAAAAAATTGAAAGTGAATTGAAGCAGATCTGCCAAGATGTATTGGTAAGGTTTCCCCACGACACCCCACCCACTTCTCAGTTTCTTGTCAACTCGTACCTTAGTCAACTCGTACATGTTTTTGGTCAACTGGTACCCTAGTCAACTCGTACTGGTCCGACATATAGTCAGCTTGCCATTAACGCATCATTACCAACAGCGGATCACTCGTATTTAGGAGATTTGTATAGTAGTCGCAGATAAGATTGACTAGGCCGCGTTGGCGGAGCTATTCAAGACGAATCAAGAGTTGTCAATATATGTCAAATTCGCTGAGTCCAACAGAAGATTCGGTAGAGTGCCTTTCGGATGCTTTCTGCAAGCAGACCAAATAGCCATATACGCCAGTGTTGCGGTTCAGAATCAGAATTGTTACTGGTGACACGTCAGATGACATTCATACACCAGGACCTGTGATATGGGAAGTTAGTCCCTAGCTCTAACCAAAGATGTAAACTTAGCTACACAATCCTCGGCACCTTCCGCCGTCGAAATAATAGAATCCGGAAGGGCATTCCAATCTCTAATGGTTCGGGGGAAGAATGATTCTTTATAAATATTCGGGCATAAGTTTAATTTGTAGGTCCAATGTGGTCTTCGTACCTTTATAGTGGTCCAAAGTAGATAAATTTGGTATCAAAATAAACATGGGCATCTTATCTCCACAATGAGACCTATAATCCTTTTCCAAACCATGTACTTTTTGCACCAGGGCAACTCAAATACCACTATGGTCAGTCACATTTTGATCTATCTGGATCGCGATATATTTTAGCAGTTTTTGACTTCGTTCACTGTGCCACAGGAGCTTTTTTCGTGACGTACTTCCGGTTCTAAAAATAGAACGGGAAAAGCCCTGGCCGTCATCCGTCGTATTGCTTCAAAGACAGTGGGACAGATAAAGTGTTAATTACGGCGTAAAACAGTGGAATTCTTTTAAACTTTTAGGAAAATCTAATGTAAGATGATGGGAGAAACACCGATATGCTGCCAGATGTGAAATTTCGCATTACGAAAATGGTATATAGTACATACGACCCAACAGGGTCCTCTCTCTCTCTCCCTCTCTCTCTCTCTCTCTCTCTCTCTCTCTCTCTCTCTCTCTCTCTCTTAGTGCAGGCAAATGTAAATAACAGTCTGTCGTTAAATGATGCCACGTCAACCGACATGTAGCGTGTCAACAACGTCGTGTCTACATCAAACCAACTTCAAAGCAATGCATTGAATTTGACCTTGCAACGTCGATTAAACGTCAGAACGTTGCGTTGGCGATAATACGGCGTTGCTTAATAAAATGTCATTTGCCCAGTGCTCGGGCCCATCAAGACTCAGTGGGATTGGAACATTAAATTCAAAACAAACGTAGAACACCCTTTCAGAGCATAAGAATGTTAAACACTCCTTCGCAAGTGCAAGATTTTACAGTAAAATCTGGTAGATTTTTAGATTGGTTCAACCTGCCCAGCCCTTAGGTCTATTTTAACCAATTTGGTACCGAAAACCCCAAAAGGGGTAAGTGACAAACAGTGCAGGCCCAGATCAGACGCCGTAGAACGTGGCGTCTGATCAGAGCCTACACTGTTTGCAAAAAGTTTGGCCATTTTCCAAATAAATTTTGAAGAAAACACAACCTGACACCACTAAATGTTGAAAATGACTCCTGCTATATATAAGGAGGAAGATTCCATTTGGTACAAAAGGGTTATGGGCTTCTTGGATACAGGATCAGTCAAAGCTCCCTCTCATCTCAACGGTCACGTGCCATTGAAGTGTGTTGGAGTGGTTGTCGACGACATGACGTCGAGCCAACGTTGACTCAACGCCCGTCTGTAAGTCCACTCATTGGTTTTTGTTTTTTCGACTGTCAGCATGTTTATTTGTCTGTCTAACAATTCGTCCGTTCGTCTGTTAGTCAGCAATTCAGTCAGTCAGTCTGTGTGTCGTCTGTCTGTCTACTGTCAGTTTGTCAGTCAAACCTCTCTCTCTCTCATGCCAACGGTCATGTGACAATGAAGTGAGTTGGAGTGGGTGTCGACGGCATGACGTCGAACCAACATTGACGCAACGTCCCTCCGTCCGTCCACTCGTTACAATTAGTTAATTTCGACTGTCAGTATGGAAATTTAAATTGCACATGTAGACAGATCGTTGGACAGATTTCTCAAGATAAATAGATGGATAGAGATAGATAGATATATATATATATACATATATATATAGATAGATAGATAGATAGATAGATAGATAGATAGATAGATAGATAGACTTGGCGAATTAAACGAAAGTTATGTAAAACTTATTTTGCGAATAACGGTATCTCAAGCCATTGACATGGGTCATTCACCAAAAGATTTTCGTCAATTAAAACGGGTTTAGGATAAATGAATTTCGGTAATGAAAGCAAAATATCATTCTTTCCTTCTCGAGACATTATTTCAATGAAAACGGGTACATTTTCTCTCAAAATGTCTGAATATTGTTAGCATTGTAAGTTCCGCCAATACATTTGAATAGCGATGGCCGTTTCAATTGACGGCCAGTACTTTGCGCATGCGCAAGAATGACGTCATGAACGGAATTCCTAAAACCTCCTATAGATACAGAGAGTGAAAACCCGGCTTCAATTATGAGGAGTAATCATTTGAATGTCATAAAATTGCTTTCTTACCAACATACATTACAAACTCATATCATAAAACTGTGATTTCCAGACTTCAGTACAACGACAGCCATTTTCACGCACTTGGTGACTTGTTTACATAAAGCGCCTCAATGACGTGGAATGACGTGCCAAATTAAAGCAACCTCTGATAATGGCGCGAAAATTAAGGGACTTAACTACGTAAAACGATGTTTTTTGTTCTTCATTCTATTCTAGAGAAGACTGTAAAATCTTCTGAATGCGCGAGATAAGAGCATCCAAATTATTTCCGTCACTTATTATAGTAAATTGTTATTAGCTTCAGATGAATACAGATTTTTTTACCTCAGCAGGATTGTCAGGATCGACTGGTTTTTGGTCGATTGTAAGAAGGACGGTGGTGTATCATTTTGAGAATGCTTACAGTAACTTGTTAACTCATTTGCATACCACATGCAAAAATTATATTCAGCCAAGAAATTCCACAAACGTTCATTTTTTATGCCCCCGCCATTCGAAGAATGGTGGAAAGGGCATATAGCGTTGCCCCTGTCCGTCCGTTCGTCCGTCCGTCCGTGCGTCCGTCCGTCCGTCCGAAACTTAAACGCAGTCAATAACTTCCTTATTTCTTGATGGATTTTAAAATTACTCGGCAGAAATGTTAACCATCTTGAGGCGACGTGTCACGTGCAAAACCCAGGTCCGTACCTCCAAGGTCAAGGTCATACTTAGAGGTCAAAGGTCAAAAAAAGGGTCCGAAACCTAAACGCAGTCAATAACTTTCTTATTTCTGGATGGATTTTGAAATTACTTTGGAGAAATGATAACCATCATGAGTCGATGTGTCACCTGCAAAACCCAGGTCCGTACCTCCAAGGTCAAGGTCATACTTGGAGGTCAAAGGTCCAAAAAAAGGGTCCGAAACTTAAACGCAGTCAATAACTTTATTATTTCTGGATGGATTTTGAAATTATTTTGTAGAAAATTTAACCATCATCAGTCAATGTGTCACATGCAAAATCCAGGTCCGTACCTCCAAGGTCAAGGTCATACTTGGAGGTCAAAGGTAAAAAAAAAGGTTCCGAAACTTAAACGCAGCCAATAACTTACTTATTTTTGGATGGATTTTGAAATTATTTTGAAGAAATGTTAACCATCATGAGACAATGTGTCATGTGCGAACCCAGATCCGTACCTCAAAGGTCATACTTGGAGGTCAAATGGCATAAAAAGGGTCCAAAACTTAAACAGTGTCAATAACTTTCTATGGATGAATACGAACATAGACATATTTTCGGGCGGGGGCATCCGTGTCCTATGGACGCATTTCTAGTCTGTTTAATATTTGGTATTTTAATTTTTCAAACATTAACTTAGGAGTTATTCTTTAGTTGCATCTTACATCTTTATTTTAATAAATAACCAATGGTAAATCACGAGGAAGACAACAACAAAAAAGAGGCTCCATTGGGGTTTTTTGGATAATGTTTGGAGTGTGTAAAAATATTACTACATGCGATTTATTCCGTTAATGCTCTCTAATGGACCTATGTCTATAAAGTGACAAATGCAAAAATATCCAATTTAGCCCAGGCTGAAAGAATGACAGAATAACAGCTTGCTGGAAGACTGGTCTCATCTCTGAATAGGGATGAAACCTCATTATTTAGGAAAATGATAAATTCATGGCAAATCTAAAAATTGTGGTCTCACTCCTATATAGAGAAGAAAATCTGGTCTCACCTCAAATAACATACTAAAAGTCTGGGCTGAAGGAATGTGGTCTCATCTCTATATAGAGATGAGACCACATTATTAAGGAAAATGATAAATTCATGGCAAATCTAAAAAATGTGGTCTCACTCCTATATAGAGAAGAAAATCTGGTCTCACCTCAAATAACATACTAAAAGTCTGGGCTGAAGGAATGTGGTCTCATCTCTATATAGGGATGAGACCACATTATTAAGGAAAATGATAAATTCATGGCAAATCTAAAAAATGTGGTCTCACTTCTATATAGAGAAGAAAACGTGGTCTCACCTTAAATCACATACTAAAATCCTGGGCTGAAGGAATGTTGTCTCATCTCTTTATAGAGATGAGACCACATTATTTAGGAAAATGATAAATTCATGGCAAATCTAAAAAATGTGGTCTCACTCCCTATATAGAACAGAAAATGTGGTCTCACCCTAAATAACATACAAAAAGCCTGGGCTGGGATGAGACCACGATATTTAGGAAAATGATAAATTCATGGAGAAGAAAAAAGCCTGTGCTGAAGGACTGTGGTATTAATAATTTGGTCACCCATTAAAAAAACTTAAGTTGATCCCTATTATTATTACACACGCTACAAACACGGAATGAATCTAATTTTGATAATGATTAGGGCCCAATTATTCTGTATGTTAATTAGGATATAATTGCCATCCCTCTAAAATGAATCCAGAAATCCCATTGGTGGAAGCTAAAAATCTTGTGCTTTAGAATGCTTACAGCACCCTTCAAAAGTATTTATGAATGAATGGTCACGTTGTCTCTTTGATCCAAGTTAGTGGACGCTTGCATGTTCGTAACGCCCAGAGAGCTAAATTTTGCATTAGATTGTAAAATGTAGACATTTTAAAGAATTTACCGTCATCATCAGATGAACAGTATCTCTAGTTAAGTATTTGGTTAATGATAAATTGGAAATCACAATGAAATATAGTTGCCAAGTCATGCAAATAAGAGAAAAACAGTTGCTACCCCCTTGCAATAGAAAGCAAAATGGCGGAGCAGAAGCGGAAAAATTTCCATACCCTACCTCAGTTCATCCGATCCTAGCCAACCATCCTTCTGCCTAGGCTATCATTTTTCTTTGTGATATTAGAGATGAGATATTGAAGTTTGTTTTAAGACCTTATTTGGTGTGATTCACCTTCTTATAAGGCAGGGGACCACATTGGACGTACAAATTAAACTTTTACCAATATCCGTTCTTGCAGTGAGGGTCTGAAAAGTCATTGAATGGTGCTTTCTACAGTGCCTAGCCGGGGGAACAAGGTCATCTCAGAGGTGTAAAATTTCCTTATCACCTGTTTGTCGCCCAGAGCGACAAATTGTTTCACTAAATATCAGTAAGGGACATGATTGTAATTGACCCTGATGCAAATGACTGTTGTACTCAAAGCCTTGTCCGGGCACTGTGAAAGTTATTATTATCATTATTATGTCAATGCCATAATTTCTTTTTTAGCTCGCCTTACGAAAGTAAGGGGGAGCTATTGCCATACCCCCGGGCGTCCGGCGTCGGCGTCCGCATTTGGTTAAAGTTTACCTGCAAGCTCTTATATGTGATGTTTTACAAGTTTATTTTGAATATATAATTAACAGTTGGTAAAAAACAATATTTAACATTATCATTTTACTTCATTTTACAGGTTTTTTGGCTTAAATTGGTCTTTTTGAGAAGTTAATATTTTCCTCTGTATTACCTCCCTTGAAATCCTGTGTTAAAGTTGACCTGCAAGCTGCGTGAGTTCAAATCCCGGGGGAGGCATGTTTTTTTTTTTTTTTCCTTTTCTTTTTTTAGCTCACCGTCACGTAGTGACGAGGTGAGCTTTTGGGATCACTTTTTGTCCATCGTGCGTCCGTGCGTGCGTCCGTGCGTAAACAATTTCTTTAAACGACATCTCCTCCTAAACCACTGATGGGATTTTGACCAAACTTCACAGGAATGATCCTTAGGTGGTCCCCTTTCAAAGTTGTTCAAATGGTTCCGGTCCGTTGCACATCTAGGTCACAGGAGCCAAAAATAGATTTTTTTCACCAAAAACTTAAAAATCTTCTTCTCTGAAACCACAAGGCCCAGGTCTTTGATATTTGGTATGAAGCTTCATCTAGTGGACCCCTACCAAGATTGTTCAAATTATAGTGCTGTGGCCAAACATGCCCCCGCCCCGGGGCCCTTTGGTTTTACAAAGGCTTATATAGGGAAAATCTTTAAAAATCTTCTTCTCTGAAACCACAAGGCCCAGGACTTTGATATTTGGTATGAAGCTTCATCTAGTGGACCCCTACCAAGATTGTTCAAATTATAGTGCTGGGACAAAAAATGCCCCCGCCACGGGGCCCTTTGGTTTTACATAGGCTTATATAGGGAAAATCTTTAAAAATCTTCTTCTCTAAAACCACAAGGCCCAGGTCTTTGATATTTGGTATGAAGCTTCATCTAGTGGACCCCTACCAAGATTGTTCAAATTATAGTGCTGGGGCCAAAAATGCCCCTGCCCCGGGGCCCTTTGGTTTTACATAGGCTTATATAGGGAAAATCTTTAAAAATCTTCTTCTCTGAAACCACAAGGCCCAGGACTTTGATATTTGGTATGAAGCTTCATCTAGTGGACCCCTACCAAGATTGTTCAAATTATAGTGCTGGGACAAAAAATGCCCCCGCCACGGGGCCCTTTGGTTTTACATTGGCTTATATAGGGAAATTCTTTAAAAATCTTCTTCTCAGAAACTGCAAGGCCCAGGTCTTTGATATTTGGTATGTAGCTTCATCTAGTGGACCCCTACCAAGATTGTTCAAATTATAGTGCTGGGGCCAAAAATGCCCCCGCCCCGGGGCCCTTTGGTTTTACATAGGCTTATATAGGGAAAATCTTTAAAAATCTTCTTCTCTGAAACCACAAGGCCCAGGACTTAGATATTTGATATGAAGCTTCATCTAGTGGACCCCTACCAAGATTGTTCAAATTATAGTGCTGGGACAAAAAATGCCCCCGCCACGGGGCCCTTTGGTTTTACATAGGCTTATATAGGGAAAATCTTTAAAAATCTTCTTCTCTGAAACCACAAGGCACAGGACTTTGATATTTGGTATGAAGCTTCATCTAGTGGACCCCTACCAAGATTGTTCAAATTATAGTGCTGGGACAAAAAATGCCCCCGCCACGGGGCCCTTTGGTTTTACATAGGCTTATATAGGGAAAATCTTTAAAAATCTTCTTCTCTGAAACCACAAGGCCCAGGTCTTTGATATTTGGTATGAAGCTTCATCTAGTGGACCCCTACCAAGATTGTTCAAATTATAGTGCTGGGGCCAAAAATGCCCCTGCCCCGGGGCCCTTTGGTTTTACATAGGCTTATATAGGAAAATCTTTAAAAATCTTCTTCTCTGAAACCACAAGGCCCAGGATTTGATATTTGGTATGAAGCTTCATCCTGTGGACCCCTACCAAGATTGTTCAAATTATAGTGCTGGGACAAAAAATACCCCCCGCCACGGGGCCCTTTGGTTTTACATTGGCTTATATAGGGAAAATCCTTAAAAATCTTCTTCTCTGAAACCACAAGGCCCAGGTCTTTGATATTTGGTATGAAGCTTCATCTAGTGGACCCCTACCAAGATTGTTCAAATTATAGTGCTTGGGCCAAAAATGCCCCCGCCCCGGGGCCCTTTGGTTTTACATAGGCTTATATAGGGAAAATCTTTAAAAATCTTCTTCTCTGAAACCACAAGGCCCAGGTCTTTGATATTTGGTATGAAGCTTCATCTAGTGGACCCCTACCAAGATTGTTCAAATTATAGTGCTGGGGCCAAAAGTGGCCCCGCCCCGGGGCCCTTTGATTTTACATAGGCTTATATAGGGATAATCTTTAAAAATCTTCTTCTCTGAAACCACAAGGCCCAGGACTTTGATATTTGTTATGAAGCTTCATCTAGTGGACCCCTACCAAGATTGTTCAAATTATAGTGCTGGGGCCAAAAGTGGCCCCGTCCCGGGGCCCTTTGGTTTTACATAGGCTTATATAGGCAAAATCTTTAAAAATCTTCTTCTCTGAAACCGCAAGGCCCAGGACTTTGATATTTAGAATGAAGCTTCATCTAGTGGACCTCTACCAAGATTGTTCAAATTATAGCCCTTGGGCCAAAAATGCCCTCGCCTGGGGCCCTTTGGTTTTACGTAGACTTATATAGGGAAAATCTTTAAAAATCTTTTTCTCTGAAACCACAAGGCCTAGGTCTTTTATATTTGGTATGAAGCTTCATCTAAAGGACCCCGAACAAGATTATTCAAATTATAGTGCTGAGGCCAAAATTGTCCCCGCCCTGGGCCCTTTGGTTTTACATAGGCTTATATAGGGAAAATCTTTAAAAATCTTCTTCTCTGAAACCGCAAGGCCCAGGACTTTGATATTTGGTATGAAGCTTCATCTTGTTGACCCCTACCAAGATTGTTCAAATAATAGTGCTGAGGCAAAAAATGCCCCCGCCCCCGGGGCCCTTTGGTTTTACATAGGCTTATATAGGGAAAATCTTTAAAAATTTTCTTCTCTGAAACTGCAAGGCCCAGGACTTTGATATTTGGTATGAAGCTTCATCTAGTGGACCCCTACCAAGATTGTTCAAATTATCAAATTATAGCCCTTGGGCCAAAAATGCCCCTGCTCCGGGGCCTTTTAGTTTTACATAGACTTATATAGGGAAAATCTTTAAAAATCTTCTTCTCTGAAACCACAAGTCCTAGGTCTTTTATATTTGGTATGAAGCTTCTTCTAAAGGACCCCTACCAAGATGATTCAAATTATAGTGCTGGGACCAAAAGTGGCCCCGCCCCGGGGCCCTTTGGTTTTACATAGGCTTATATAGGGATAATCTTTAAAAATCTTCTTCTCTAAAACCACAAGGCCCAGGACTTTGAAATTTGGTATGAAGCTTCATCTAATGGACCTCTACCAAGATTGTTCAAATTATAGCCCTGGGGCCACAAATGCCCCCCGACCCGGGGCCCTTTGGTTTTACATAGATTTATATAGCCCCGGGGCCATTTGGTTTTGCATAGGCTTATGTAGGGAATATCTTTAAAAAAATCTTCTTCTCTGAAACCGCAAGGCCCAGGTCTTTGATATTTGATGTGTAGCTTCATCTAGTGGACCTTTGCCAAGATTGTTCAAATTATAGCCTTTGTTGATGTTTGGTATGAAGCTTCACCTTTAAGACCTCCCTCAACATTATGCACATTAAAGCCCTGGGGCCAATAATGGCCCTCTCTGGGGCCCACTTGTTACACTATGGATCAGGTGAGCGATCCAGGGCCATCATGGCCCTCTTGTTTTTTTTTCTTTTTAAAAACATATCGGGTCTGGGGCTCAAGGTGAAGGTCACTGGCTATTTTTAGAAAAACATTGTAATCACTCTAGCGCCTTCATTTATTGATGGATTTTAATATAACTTGGGTATAATGATATCTCGAGTGACTTTGACTTTCAGGGTCTGGCGCTTAAGGTCAAGGTCACTACTTTCAGGGTCACTGGGTCAAGGTCACTGTGTCTGTTTTTAGAAAAACATTGTCATCGGGTTTGCACCTTAATTTATTGATGGATTTTAATATAACTTCACACAAATGTTGGGTATGATGATATCTCTAGCAAGTTCAACTTTCAGGGTCTGGGGCTGAAGGTCAAGGTCACTGTGGCTATTTTTCGAAAAAACTTTGTGATCGCTCTAGTGCCTACATTTATAAATGGATTTTAATATAACTTTACACAAACGTTGGGTTTGATGATATCTCGAGCTTGTTCGACTTTCAGGGTCTGGGGCAGAAGGTCAAGGTCTCTGATGGCTATTTTTAGCTCACCGTCACGTAGTGACGAGGTGAGCTTTTGGGATCACTTTTCGTCCGTCGTCCGTCGTCCGTGCGTCCGTCCGTCCGTCCGTAAACAATTTCTTTAAACGACATCTCCTCCTAAACCACTGATCGGATTTTGACCAAACTTCACAGGAATGATCCTTAGGTGGTCCCCTTTCAAAGTTGTTCAAATGGTTCCGGTCCGTTGCACATCTAGGTCATAGGAGCCAAAAATAGATTTTTTTCACCAAAAACTTAAAAAATCTTCTTGTCTGAAACCACAAGGCCCAGGTCTTTGATATTTGGTATGAAGCTTCATCTAGTGGACCCCTACCAAGATTGTTCAAATTATAGTGCTGGGACCAAAAAAGCCCCCGCTCCGGGGCCCTTTGGTTTTACATGGGCTTATATAGGGAAAATCTTTAAAAATCTTCTTCTCTGAAACCATAAGGCCCAGGTCTTTGATATTTGGTATGAAGCTTCATCTAGTGGACCCCTACCAAGATTGTTCAAATTATAGTGCTTGGGCTAAAAATGTCACCGCCCCGGGGCCTTATGGTTTTACATGGGCTTATATGGGGAAAATCTTTAAAAATCTTCTTTTCGGAAACCCCAAGGGCCAGGTTTTTGCTATTTGGTATGAAGCTTCATCTAGTGGACCCCTACCAAGATTGTTCAAATTATAGTGCTAGGGCCAAAACTGCCCCCGACCTGGGGCCCTTTGGTTTTACATAGACTTATATAGAGATATTCCTTAAAAATCTTCTTCTGAAACAGCAAGGCCATGGTCTTTGATATTTGGTGTGAAGCTTCCTCTAGTGGACCTCTATCAAGATGGTTTAAATTATAGCCCTGAGGCCAAAAATGCCCCCGCCCTGGAGCCATTTGGTTTTATATAGGCTTATGTAGGGAATATCTTTAATAAAAATCTTCTTCTCTGAAACCGCAAGGCCCAGGTCTTTGATATTTGGTATGTAGCATATCTAGTGGACCTTTGCCAAGATTGTTCAAATTATAGCCTTTGTTGATATTTGGTATGAAGCTTCACCTTTTTAGACGTCTCTGAACATTATGCACATTATAGCCCTGGGGTTAATAACGGCCCTCCCCGGGTCCCACTTGTTACTCTATGGATCAGGTGAGCGATCCAGGGCCATCATGGCCCTCTTGTTAGAAAATCTTTTTCATCGCTCTTGCGCCTTTATTTATGGATGGATTTTAATATAATTTCACACAAATATTGGGTATGATGATATCTCGAGTGACTTTGACTTTCAGGTTCCGGGGCTGAAGGTCAAGGTAACTGTGGCTATTTTTAGAAAAACTTTGTGATCGCTTTAGTGCCTACATTTATGAATGGATTTTAATATAACTTTACACAAATGTTGGGTATGATGATATCTCGAGCGAGTTCGACTTTCAGGGTCTGGGGCTGAAGGTCTAAGTCACTGTGGCTCTTTTTTGATAACTTGCCCTCATCCATCTTAGGCCCCCAAAGGCGAGCTATATTGTCTTCTGACAACTCTTGTTTTATATTATTATTGTTATTATTAAAATCTACAAATGTTTGTCCGATGTTGAGCTTGATATTAATCAAGATAGATTAACTTTAAATTTGGGAAGCATATATCAGTTCAACATGGTAGGTACAAAGAAATATCAATTAGGGGTAATTGTCTTGTTAGCAGGGCACACATAAAAGCAACGATCCGAAACTCCATGAGTAGAGCAATTGTCGTATGAGAAGATAGATAGATAGATAGATTGGAACAGATAGACTTCGGCAAATAATGCAGTCCCAGATCAGACTGCTACTGAAACAGGGTCTACACTGTTTGTAATTGCATCTGCACCTTTTGGACTCTTTGCTCGATTGTGAAACAAATTTGTTAAAAAAAAATAGGAGAATAAATGCAAGTCACCAAGATCCTTATTTCTTAGGATTTACGGTACTGCCTGTTTTTCGCGACGATTGGATCAAAAGTTTTACGCATAAATTACATAAAGAAAGGAAAAGTAAAATATATAAACTTATAAAAAAAAATATTAAGTTTTATTACAGATTGGTAGTTACTTATAAATATAATTATTGGTAGTAATAATATTAGAATTAAGTAAACATGACTACAGCTTTTATTATCACATGCATAATTGTTACGACAATCATGCATTACTGATGCGGCTGTGTTTATTTGCCTTACTTTTAAAATGATCTCAATGACATTTGCATGGTAACAAAGCAGAAAGTATTTAGCACCCAGTACTCCAGAAAATGTTAAAAGTGCTATTCAGCATTCGTACACTATATGAAATAAGACACTAAAATTTACTACCGGACGGCTAGCCATTCCTACGTGGGTTGGCTAGCCGTCCGGTACCGGACGAGCAGACTCGTTGGCTGGTCGTCCGGTACCGGACGGGCAGACTCGTAGGCTGGTCGTCCGGTACCGGACGGCTAGCCACTGCCTTCACACAATCGGGTGTCTTGTTATAGACACATCCAAAGTCTACGTCACACAAGGTCAAAGGTCATTAGCCTCGTTTTATCTGGTGGGCAAAAAAAAACTTCTGGTTCCATACTCTACCGATGATGTAGCACAAATTATTTTCTGCAATAACTGTTGTTAAATCTTCTTTATATCAAAACTGTTTTTCACAAACCATTTTTGACATTAAACTGCTTTTTCGTATAAAATTGGATAGAAAATATACATGCTTTAATCTAATTTCCATTCGTTAAATGAAGCGCATCGACTACTTTTTTGGCATGATGGTTGGTAGTTTTATAACGCTTTTAAGGCAACAAAATGTGCGATAAAATGTCAGAAGAGACTGGTTCTATATCATTTATTACTTCAAAAACACAAACTGACAAGGATCAGTTAATTTCGTGGAGAGGAAATGAGTTTAATCACATGATAAGTATTCGAAATTCTCATTGACACTGTACGGCAACAGTCATGTTTTGCCAAACAGATAAGAGTACCTCTACAGGGGAGGTAATTGGTGCATGCGCAGGGTTCGTGCTAGGATTTTTTTTTTCTTTCGCCATCACTTTCGCCAATCTAATTATTTTTGTGCCAAAATCCTAAAACCTGAGCCAGTTGTAGAAACTACTTCGCAAAATGCTGAACATAGATAAAAAAAAAAATCGTCATCTGCTCTGCAATTTTCCTTGGCACTTAAAGGTATATGAGACTGTATTACTGAACGAGCCGTACGGAATTTAGGTCCCGGAATTTAGTAATTGCCCCTTTTTCGTCTTAGAAATTTTGTTTAACTAAAAGAAACTGCAGCCGTGCATTAGCACCCGCATGCGGTGCTCTTGTTAAGACTTGAACATTGGCCATACCTTTCGATTGCTTAGTGATACTGCTTTCATATATAACATGCGATGTCCGGGGGCATCAGTGTTTCACAAACACATCTTGTCATCTTTAAAATGATTTCAATTTTAAGTATTATCAATAATAGTAACAGTTTGTTAAGTGGTTCATACTTTGCACTCTTTTCCACTGATGTTTTATCAAACCAGTGACCTGGTGACCAGTAAGATGCGCATCCGATGGATATATTTGACATTTTTTTTTATATATAATATTTATACATTCATTACATTGTTGTATATATAAAATTCTTAAGCCATATCCAGGGCTCAAGCTAGAGGGCGACTCGGGCGAAGAAGTCGCCCTGTTGGGGCTCACTTCGCCGACTTTGGCGATGAAAGCGAAAAAAACTTCGCCCTGAAATTTCGCCCGTTTTTTGTGTCTTCCTTGTGAACAGTAACGGCAAACTGACAAGGTGACGATAATCCTTCGATCCACTAGTGTCAGTAATCTCAGTAATTGCATTGAACAAAGCTAACTGTTTATTCTGCACTTCGTCCCAGTTGCAGTTTGGTACTGTTATGTAATTTAATTCTAACCGTTAGCTCATGCAGCTCGAGCCACTTGCAACACCTTAGTAGTCTTGTACTGTCATAAATCTATCTCTGTTGATTGCACAAAGTTTTTATTGCATTAAGAGCCAATTAAGATTACACAAGATTATGTAACTTATACAGGTATATTTGTACCGTTAGCTCGTGCCGAAGTCCGAGTGCGGACGTACTTTATTAAGTACTGTTGTATGCAGTAATAAGATTAAACTGACCGGCAACATTGACACTGCACTAGGATTTAATAAATTTTAAATATAGATGGTTTATTTGCCATTGATTTGTTTGTACATTACTTCTGCATCCATCAATCGTTTTCATTTTTTTATGGACAACAACAAAAGTAGGTAGCAATTTTTTATTTTGTAAGTGTAAATAATTATTACTTGCCGGTAAATATTCAGTTACTCAGTAATTATCCAAATTCATAAAAAATAACAACTGATTTTCATCTAGCGAGGTTGTTCCCCCTTGTTTCAAAATACAATTGTGACTGGTACTTAGTGAACTGATCTATTACATAGAAACCTCTTTACTTTATAACACCTTTCATGGTTGGATATAACAAAAGTTACAGCTTGCCCAAATACAGTAATATTACTATATTAAGACCACCTTTGGGACAGTTCAAAAGTGGTCTTTAAGACCACTTTTGAACAGTCCCAAAAGTGGTCTCTGATCAGGGGTCACTGTATGCAGAGAACAGAAAGAATAACTGCAGCCAACCAAATAAGCTTTTTAAAGCAGAATTAGTCTTCATTTCAGGTGGTCTCAATAGTGGAATTGATTGATACCCCTATAAAACACACCCTCCAAATAGGGGTTTACAGGAGAACTCATTACATTGTTGTTGTTCGGCGTTAAGCCGCACCCACTTCTCCCTAGACCCAGCAAACTTCTCCCTATTTTCCCAGGAGGGAGAAGTCACTTCTCCCAATTTTTTTGGGCTAGCTTGGGCCCTGCCATATCCTTTCAAATAAATTAGTTTAGTCACCTCCATTTCTGACAGTACAAGCTGTAATGTATTCATTTAAATAAAGAAAACAACATGACAAGCAGTAAGTACAAGCAGGGTAGATCCTGAAATTACTGACTTGACAGAGGCCCCCGCCCATCCGGGCTTGGAGAACTAGATTGGGCTGCATGGTGCTTCCACGCAGAGCTGAATCTGACCACACATGAGTACTGGTAAACCGCTTAGAAGGACTAAGCCTGCCTGTGTCAGATCGTCCAATGCATATAAGCTTCCTGTTTCATTGGGCGGCAGGGCTTGAGATGTCATTTCATCTCAATGTCGGGTAAAAGTCCCACAAAATTGGAAGCAAAAGAGGTTATATTCTGACTGGTTACCTGGACTCATTACCGTAAAAATCCTAAAAAAGTCGGACACCTTGAGGACTTGCAGTAATTCTCCTAAAACTTTCGCTAATTTGTTTTACGATCCTACAGGGAGTCCAAAAAGTGCAAACAAAATGGAAAACAGTGTAGACCCTGCTCAGACTGTTCATTCAGGAGCAATCTGATCTGGGTCTTCACTGTTTACTTAGGTCTGTTTGTCCCAATACTTTGGGTCATTAGGGTATATGACTTGGTACGTATACAATATCCCACTGAAGACTTGATCAGCTTCCAGTGAGCTTTACCCCATTTTGGGTACAAGTTAGAACTGCCTCAAGTTATATCAAGTACCCACAATACATTTTTAACAAGAGGTAAGAAAATTTGAAACATTGAGAGTCACGCTAACAAGTCCGTGAAATGAACACCCCAATTTATATAGAGAAAACTGGGGTTTAGGGGGTATACATTATTTGCCTTATTTCTGCTCATAGACATAGGTTGTGGATAATTGTTAGAACCGCCATTGAGGCGGTTTTAACGAGCACCCACAACCTATGTTTGAAGTAAAAATAACAAAAATATCACAGATTTTCATCAGAAAAGTAGCCATTTTGGCAATGTGAAAAATGCATTATGTTGCACGTGTATGTTATCGTAATTTTTTTTTTTTTTTTTTTTTTCAGGGATTATTAGACAACACATTGATAAAAAAGGCCATGGATAACCCAAGTGCAGGCAAAGAGAGTGTTGTGTTTTACCTTAAGATGAAAGGCGACTATTACAGATATTTAGCAGAAGTTAGTCAAGGGAAAGAGAAAAATGGTAGGATTTTTTTTTCTGTCTCTGCACAAGGTTGCTAAAGTGTACACAGTTATGAGGGCCTGAAAAATCAGAATTTCAACCATTTGCCTAGAGGATCACATTCAGTGATCCACTCAAGAATGGTTCAAAATCACAATTCGCCCTATGTATTAACCCTTTATATACCATGCCACACGATAGTGGCGGGGTATGGGGTATTATGCTATACCCTCCGGTGTCCGTCCGTCCGTATGTCTGTCCGTCCGTCCGCACTTCGTTTCCGATCTATAACTTGAGTATTTTTTCACGGATTTTGTTCAAATTTTGCATACATATTGGTATCGGGGATGAGTGGTTTGGGATTGTTAATGGGCAAAATCCGTTAATTTTTAGCAGAGTTATTGTCCTTTTCAGTATCTGAAAAATGGTTTTTGGCCTCTAATTCCCTTACTATATGGAATATCTGGATGAAACTTCACAGATATATAGAGGACTAAACGGTTCATATTGTGGCCAAGGACTGCTACTCTGGCTGTTCCAGTTCTTGAGTTATCTGCCCTTGACGTATTTAAAAAAATGCATTTTAGACTGTAGTTTGTTTATCATTTACAATATCTTGCTGAAACTTCACATATATGTAGTATATGAATTGTTATATACTGTGGCAAAGGAACATGACTCTGGCTTTCCCAGCGATTGAGTTATCTGCCTTTGAAATATCTGAAAAATGTTTTTTGGCCTCTAGTTTCCTTACTATATGGAATATCTCGATGAAACTTATATAGAGGACTTAAAGGACACGGGAAATCATTCTCAAATAAATAACATCTTAAAATCGCCAGTTAACACTCCATGATGCTGAAATTCCGAGATTTATACACAGCGTAATAAATAAACAGTAGCCAGGTAAACATGTGCATTTGTCTGCTAGTGTAGTGTGCGTGAGAAAATTCCGATAATTAATCAGCTGCCGAATCACGTGGTGTAGTGACGTCAATATTCCCACTTTGCTATAGTAAACCAACGGAGATGTACATAAATTCGGCCAGAAAACAAAGATTTAAAAAATAAATAAATAAATAACAAAATGCAAGCGAGCTTGAAGCGTATACCAGAAATACAGCCATATATAATCGCAGGCCCCTTACGCGCACATAGATAAAAAATCTATAGAATGTGTGATAATTTCCAAATAAGTACGGGGGATGCTTTGCACCCTCGCAACGCCCTCCCAGCGCACGGGTCTGGTTTGAGCCCGCTGAGTTGCAGCAGGACGAAGCCGAAGACTCCTCTTGACGGCCTTAGTGGAACACAGAGGATGCAAGATACAAATTGGTCAGTATGGCACTGCCTTCTTTGTACAGAATTGTTGATTTGATTAATGCAGCGTATTGAAAAAAATATTTTCGAACGGCATGTTAGGACATATGTTCTATTCAGTATTTTTTACATTCATCCAACATCGATATATTTTAATAAAAGCAAATATAAAACAAAATAATATTACACGGATATTTTGTCACGTTGTCGCATCAACGTTGACACGAAGTCATTTCAAATATATATACCCGCTTGGAAGTTTCCTCTGCAAAGCGCCCACTGTAGGCGCCGTTTTTTTTTTTTTTTTTTTTTGTTGTTGTTGTTTGTTTTGTTTTGTTTTTGGCATTTGTCTTATTATAAACATTATTGGTCTCCACTTGATTTGAAAACTAGCATCACGAGCTCAAATAACTGACGTAGATAAAGTGTTATCAGTGCCATTTATAAGACGCTGACTGTCATTATGTGCCGATCTCGGTAGCTCAGTCGGATGCGCGTTAATCAGGAAGGCGCGGGTTCGATACCTGCCGGGGTCGGCAATATTCTTTCGTGGAGATTGATCATGAAATCTTTTCTACGGTCATTCTGTCCCTTCCGATGATTCGAGAAGGGCAGTTGTCAGTTTCTGGCGAAAGAATGCGCACTGTACTCGTTAACCGCTTACGTATAAGCCTGCACAGGAAGTGTGTTAGGTAAACTGACCGGCTCAAAAATGACCTAAAATAGTGTTGACTGGGCCGTTAAACTCCAAAACAAACAAACAAAGACTGTCATTATGCCGCCTTTCCACTTCAGGCTGTACTTCAGCAAGCAGTGAACCAACAACCGAAGATACCAACACATGAGCTATAATTTGTTTGTTTGATTTGAGGTTTAACGTACCCGTCAACACTGTAAAGTTCATTTTGGAGACGTTGCTTCCAATTTTGTGGGACTTTTACCCGACATTGAGATGACATGACATCTCAAGCCCTGTCGCCCAATAAAACCAATAGGGTTTATTAGCATGGACGGTCCACCTCGCACCGCGGTTCCTGGACAGGCTTACGTAGATCCTCTAAGCGGTTTACCAGTACTAGTGTGCGGGCCGGATTTAGCTCTGCGTGGAAGCATCATGTCGCCCATATATTTCTTCAAGCCCCTATGGGCGGGGGCCGCACATGAGCTATAATAATAACAATAATAACTACAAATTAGTGAGTTATGATGTGTGTGTGTGTGTGTGTGTGTGTGTGTGTGTGTGTGTGTGTTCGTGTTTAAGGCCCAACCATCAGCTAAGGACATACGGGGACAGGACTTCGGTTTTAAAAATCCGAACTCTACAGAAGCCAGGGATCGAACCCGCGACCCTTGGTTTCTGAGGCGAGAAGCATAGCCACTACACCACGGGAGCTTCAGTGAGTTGTGCTAAAAAGAACTAGAGCTGCCGCCTAACGGGCGTCAATTATACCCCCGCATGCGTTGTCAGACAAATTTTTACAAGTATTTGACCTTGAGGAAGGTCAACGTAAAGGTCAAGGTCAGGTTTGTGTACATCAATCTTAAGTACTAGTGGCAAGGTGTGTGGTGTGTGAATATTAAAGAAATCGGTCAGAGAATAAGGAAGTTATGAGCAGTGTTAAAGTTTTTTGTAACGGACCGACGACGACAGACGACAAGCTGACTCCTATATACCCCCCCCCCCCCTACAAACTTCGTTTGCGGGGGTATAATGATAGAATTCAGATTAAAACATCACGATACACCTCAGCGGACACATGATCATTAACCCATTTTGTTCATGATCATTAACCAATTTTGTTCCAAAAAACGGGTAACTGGCAAACAGTGTAGGCCCATATCAGATGCCACGGCCATAAAATAAGTGAATATTCTGCGCTGCATTGAAAGTATTCAGTTGTCGGCTAATCTTCTAAGCATATCCGAAAACAAAGAAACGTGCAGGAAAAACACTCGGGGTGAGACTATCCGGGTCTACATCGCTAACTTGGCGTGCGAGTAGCCTGAGACAAAGTGGGGCCTCTTCTACGGTCAGAAACCTACACACACCCACTTAAAACATCGGCCTTGCATTTGGGTATCCAAATTCAGCCATTTTCTGTGGGTCTCTTTCGTTACATTCACTTGAAAAATACACCCCCGCCCACCGGGGCTTGAAGAAATATATGGGCTGCATGATTCTTCCACACAGAGCTGAATCCGACCCGCACACGAGTACTGGTAACCCGCTTAGAGGATCTAAGCCTGCCCAGGCAAAGCGGTGCGCACGAGTCGGACCGCCCATGCTTATAAACCCTATTGGTATCATTGGGCGACAGGGCTTGAGATGTCATTTCATCTCAATGTCGGGTAAAAGTCCCACAAAATTGGAAGCAACGTCTCCAAATGACCTTTACAGTGTTGACGGGGAAGTTAAACCTCAAATCAAATCACTTGAAAAATGTAGTCTTCGGTCGTGCTTCTTTTACAATAAAACACCCATTGTTGTCGTAGTTTAGGATCACTTGGGAATGCAAAGAAATGAATCCCACATCCTTTTGAATGTTTACTTGTGCACCCAAATGCTACACAATACGCCATATTAATGTATTTGTTTCCAGAAAATAAAAGCGTAATGCAAAGAAATAAATATTAATCTTTACACGTTCTTCAATGGAATGGGAACTGTGACGTCACTCACCGATAAGCAGCGTAGAGTGGCGGAATACATGCATATTGGAGGTATTTTTATCTCTAAGCGGTTTACACAGGTAGCTGTAAGGTTAACAGACTAAGCTCTGCGGGGATGCGCAGGATTCTTATGACTGAACAATATTTGATTAAAAGTAAAATTGTTTCCGTAGTCCTTTAATGGTTCATATCGTGGCCAAGGACCGCTACTCTGGCTAAACCAGTTCTTGAGTTATCTGCCCTTGAAGTATTTAAAAATGCATTTTAGACTGTAGTTCCTTTATTATCCCCTCGCAACAAAGTTGCGAATGGGGATATAGCATCGGTGCCGTGCGTCCGTGTGTGTGTGTGTCTGTGTGTCCGTGTGTCCGTGTTTCTGTGTGTGTGTCTGTCCGGAACCTTGTGAGCAGGATAGAAGACACAGTATTCATCGTAGAAGCATCAAACCTTCCACAAATGTTCACCATGTACAGAGGATGAACCCTATTGAATTTCAAGGTCAAAGGTCAAGGTCACAATGGACTTGACCTTGAAAACCTTGTGAGCAGGATAGAAGACACAGTATTTATCGTAGAAGCATCAAACCTTCCACAAATGTTCACCATGTACAGAGGATGAACCCTATTGAATTTCAAGGTCAGGGATCAAAGGTCAAGGTCACAATGGACTTGACCTTGAAAACCTTGTGAGCAGGATAGACGACACAGTATTCATCGTAGAAGCATCAAACCTTCCACAAATGTTCACCATGTACAGAGGATGAACCCTATTGAATTTCAAGGTCATTGGTCAAAGGTCAAGGTCACAATGGACTTGACCTTGAAAACCTTGTGAGCAGGATAGACGACACAGTATTCATCGTAGAAGCATCAAACCTTCCACAAATGTTCACCAAGTACAGAGGATGAACCCTATTGAATTTCAAGGTCAGGGGTCAAAGGTCAAGGTCACAATGGACTTGACCATGAAAACCTTGTGAGCAGGATAGACGACACAGTATTCATAGTAGAAGCATCACACCTTCCACAAATGTTCACCATGTACAGAGGATGAACCCTATTGAATTTCAAGGTCAGGGGTCAAAGGTCAAGGTCACAATGGACTTGACCTTGAAAACCTTGTGAGCAGGATAGACGACACAGTATTCATCGTAGAAGCATCAAACCTTCCACAAATGTTCACCATGTACAGAGGATGAACCCTATTGAATTTCAAGGTCAGGGGTCAAAGGTCAAGGTCACAATGGACTTGACCTTGAAAACCTTGTGAGCAGGATAGAAGACACAGTATTCATCGTAGAAGCATCAAACCTTCCACAAATGTTCACCATGTACAGAGGATGAACCCTATTGAATTTCAAGGTCAGGGGTCAAAGGTCAAGGTCACAATGGATTTTCATGTTAATGAATGGTATGCAGTTACAGTATTCATCGTAGAAGCATCAAACCTTCCACAAATGTTCACCATGTACAGAGGATGAACCCTATTGAATTTCAAGGTCAGGGGTCAAAGGTCAAGGTCACAATGGATTTTCATGTTAATGAATGGTATGCAGTTGCGAGGGGATGCTACGCTTGCGTTGCCTTGTTATTTACAATATCTTGCTGAAACTTCATAGATATGTACAGTACAGTCTTAGAAATCTTATTATCCCTCACGATCGTGCGTGATGAATTCCGAATGTCACGTGACTTTTTAGCGTGGGTTTTCCGTGGAGTAATCGTGGAACTAGCGCGGGTTTTGCGTGGAGCGTGGAGAACCAACGTGAGCTCGCGCAACGCGAGCGTGGAAAAGATTAACGGTAAACGCGAAGAGGATTATCTATCTTTCGTTTTGCGAGAAATACCTGTATTGAACCTGTTTTTTGCCGCAAATTGTACATTTATTTTATTAAATGGGGCTGAAAGTAATTATCGCAAAAACACAAATAACTTTAGAGAGTTATACCTTTGGTCATAATCCCGATGAAGTTTATCAGCATGACCCGGGATGCATGTTTTTTTTTTTTTTTTTGCACACATGCATATACAAAATTTGCAGCCCGACGTTGGGTCTAGAATGACATGACGTGTTAACATTGTCGCATCACTGTCGGACCGACGTTGGCCTGCTGTAGTGTGCTCGCTCGGAATGACCATACGTATTGTTATTGAGATATATGTATCTTACTTACTGTACTTACTATTTGCTGGAAAGAGGTATGATCTTGAGGAAAAAAAATTTCTTCATGAAGAATTCATACAATAAACACAAACCTAGTGTTGTTCCGATTGTCGCTGAACATCGAAAACTAATCGTTCTGAGCAGCGTCGGCGACAATCGATAGCACTTTTGTCACTATCGATTGTAAATAAAGCCTGCCGGGCACACTCTTTTTATCGCAGAAAAACAAAACAAAAAAAATAATGCCATCTTGATTATATTTCTTTCCTTTGAAGTCTATTTATCGGCATTATTTTCATCCTCTTCAAATTAACCCGGCATGTGTTTTAGCACCTGACACCTGTGACTTTCCACCCTTCAGCGACCATAATTAGAGCCTTTGGCACTGATTATAAATACGGTTATGTAAACACGTTTTTAGCATGTGACACCTGTTGACTGTCCACACTTCAGCGACCATAATTAGTGCCATTGGCGTTGATTATAAATACCGTTGTGTAAAAGTACGATCTTATCGCTTTTGACGGTAAAAGAGACGTGGTCAAATCTGAGCTCGGTATTCATTTCAATATAAACATAAATAAATAACGTTCGAGAAGTCAATCACGAAACTCAATCAACAAGTGTGAAAATCCTCCTAAGGCGATTAGCAACATCTAAAGCCTTGCAGGGCTTCCGTTAGGCGGACGTACGGCGTATATTACGTCATGAAATCGCTTCCGGACGCCCAAATTAAACATCATGAGCTTCCCGCGGAGGCTCGGACTCCCGAGAATTTCTCTGTATGGCCAAAAATCTTTACCGAGACGTAAAAGCCCGCCCACTTTAAGCGGTTTGTAAAAAGTTTGCTCCACCTTCTTAGCTGAAACCGCTTTTTGTGTTTATTGAGTACTAAGAACGTCCAATTTTCTGCCTGCGCGGTATTATATTGACAGTCAGAATCACGTGCGTCGGCACACCTTTGATCGTCATCCGTGTGTGAAAAACGTGTCAAGGTGATTGCTCGGTGTTTGCATATAATTAAACGGATTAGTCGTTGAGGATAAACTAATTGACGATAAGTGTTTTTTTTTTTTAATCCTGTAGACTTGTTACTGTTTAAATTAAAGCGGGTTGTAATTTAGGTGTTTGGTAGTGAGATTATCATTAGCGAATAGCGATGCAAAGTGTGACAATAGTTTCAAAGATAGATATGCATTTTTTCTTGAGTAAATATGTGTCCACTAGGTGAAATGAGGAAAATAATCCCAAAACTGTCGCCGCGATCGCTGTTTTATTTCGGCGCCCCGAAAATATATAAAACCGGCGAATGTGACCAGGCCGTTTCGTAAGGGTCCGAGCTGCAGTCTGATCTGTCTGTTAACCAAAAAGCAAAAAAAAAAAAAAAACTACCGCTGACACGTCTTAAGTCTGCTCCAATTGACCAAAGTAGCACGTATTTCTGCCTGTTTGTCTGAAGCAATTCCGAGTACTCGAAACGTATGTTTTGCAAAGTTCGACAAAAATCTTTTACAAAAGTTTGAACGCTTTTGTGTCCACAGGTGTACAACCGATGACGTCATTTACCGATCGCCAACAGAAAAAAAACGATAGACAATTGATTCTTCAATGATGTTGGTTGCAAAAAACTTTTATGTTCGCATTGGTCTTGCCCATAAAGGCGGGTATGAAAGTTTGGGCTCATTTTATAGCCTGAATATTAAATTGTTAATTGAACTGTTTTCTTTTACGGTGATCTCTTTCTCGCTACTGACATTTTTGAGTTGATTGCATATCATGTTTTATCACGCGTGTCAAAGTAATTAAGTTTGTATTTATATAACTGTATGGATCTTTAATTAGGTGTTATGAATCTCAAACCGTGTGTGATTGTCACACCAAGGTATTTAATGGAATAACAGTTCCCTTAATTCCATTGGGTCTCTTCCTAGTTATCTGCATAATACTGCATTAACGGGCTGAAACTTCATGCCCCATTTTCGTGCCCAACATCCTTATCATCATGTGTCTATGTCATTCTGAAGTTTCACTGAGTCCTCTATATTTCTTGTTTCCCTGTAGCAAACACAATCGTCTGCAAACAGACTTATTTCTGAATCAATGTCAGAGGAAATACCATTAATGTACAGGGAGAATAACAGGAGACCAAGAACAGTCCCTTGTGGGACACCAGGCAAAACTAAAGACCACTACCTCATTCACTATGAGCTGTTTTCTGGAACAAAATACGCTCTGTAATTGGGTGGGAATGTATAAATGGAGGCTCTGAAAAGCGTTTGCTATCGTTATATATTGTTGAAGCAAATGATGGGATATCCGATTGTACAATCGATAATCAATCGGTTTTACTTTACCGATAATCGATTGTAATTTTTCTGTCCGATTCACAACACTACACAAACCCCGCATGGATATTAACGAATTTTTAAAACCCTCGCATATACAATTCAAAAGGCATATCGTCACTTATATATGTTATTATGTATCAAAAAGAGTATCTAACGGATGCATGGGCTCACGCACATACCCACAGCCGATCCTGAAGCACGTGCCCATTGTGGGCATTAGACTGAATACAGCAGTGGCTGACATTTAAGGCCGAAAGAGCACGGGAACGGACTGCATCGAACCGGGGTCGTTCATCATACATACCTGTGTAAAGTTCAGTTTTAGAATACTGACTTTTATCAGCTCACACAAAGTATGTTGCCCTATGACTTATGACTCAAGTTCATGTTCTACAACAATAAAAAAGTTCTTTATGACGCACGACGCCATTGATTGACACATCACGTTAACAAGTCCGTGAAATGAACACCTCCTAAACCCCACATTATATAGAGAAAATGGGGTTTACGGGGGTATAAATTATTTTTCTCATATTTGTTCTCAGACATAGATTGTGGCTACTCGTTAGAGGCAGTTCTAACGAGCACCCACAACATATGTTTGCCGTACAAATAAATGAAAATCAGGGATTTTCATCAGAAAAGTAGCCGTTTTGGATACGTAAAATATACTTTGTCGCACGGATGCGATACAGACCAAGAACCGAGTCTTGATTAATTTCTTTAAGGAAACCTCTGCTCTGACCTCTCAAATGCGTCCATTATTAGGATTAACCAATATACATGTACACTGTTTAAGCCTTGCGTCCAGGAAAGCGGTGCAGATCCAGCATTATGCGGCATCTTAACTGGTTCTGCATTGTTTGCTACATTAATTTTATGGTAAAATAATAAAGCCAAAACAAGCTTAGTTTATCCATTGGACTAACCCAAATGGTACGAGTAGAAGAATCCATTCGGCTTTTACGGGTTGAAAGCAAATGATTCTAATATAAGAAAAGAAAAGTCAAGTTTACTGGTTATCTTTAATAAAAATCCTTAAAACATTTAAAACTACAAGTCATTTTGAACAACAGCCCCGCCCATTGGGGCTTGAAGAAATACATGGGCTGCATGATGCTTCCACGCAGAGATGAAACCGACCGCATACTAGTACTGGTAATTCACTTATAGGATCTAAGCCTGCTCAGGAAACGCCGTGCGAGTCGGGCCGTCCATGCTTAAAAACCCTTTTGGTTTGACTTGGTGGTAGGGCTTGAGAAGTCATTTCATCTCAATGTCGGGTAAAAGTCAAACTTAATTGGAAGCAAACTCTCCAAAAAGACATACACTGTGTTGACGGGGACGTTAACCTCAATGCAAACAAACAAAGTCATTTTGAACAACAGCTTAAATGAGCGTCCAGTGTCTGGTAAAAGACCCACAAATTTTGAAGCAACGTCCCCAAAATGAGCTAAATAGTGTTAATGGGGACATTAAACCCAAATTCAAACAAAAGACTGAAGAAGCCATCCGATCAGCATCACGAAATAACGTATATGTCGTCTGCTGATTATTTTGCAAACTTCCTTTTGCACACAGGCAAACAGTGTGGGCCCACATGAGACTGCACCTTTTCTGATCAGGGTCCACACTGTTTGCCAAAATTACACTTATGGTAACCAGCAGATGACAAAGCAGTCGACATTTGTTGTGTTTGGGATTTTATGATAGAACACAATCCTTATCAGCTGATCAGCATTTTGAGTGACATCTCTAATGTTAAAAAAAGCATGCTTTTGCAACATTCACAAACAAGGATTGACGTTCTACAACTGCGGCTGATAATAAAACACTCCATTTCCATTGCCGTTTTAACTGATCAGTTTACCAGTCAGCACTATTCCTGGGCAGTCTTTTACGATAAGGGTTAACCAGCACAGTGCGTATTCTTTCGCCAGAGAATGACAACTGCCCTTCTTGATTACAGCGGAAGGGAGCGAAAGGCCAGAACAAATTTCATGATCAATTTCCACAACAGAACGTTGCCGTCCCCGGCAGGTATCGGACCCGCGTTCTCCTGATCCCAAGTCAGGCGCGCATCTGAATGAGATACCGAGGCTGGCAATGGGCATGCTGTACTAGAATAAATTGATTATAGAAGAAATATTGTTTGTTGGTTTTGAACATTCCAGGAGAGCAACCTAGCCATAAAAAATGTATGACCGGAAAGCCATACGGCGTAGTAACTAGTAACCTTTATATGTGACCTTGACCTGGTGTCAGCAAGATTCATTTATGAACTCTGCACATGAGCTCACTGAGGGGGATGATTGATCAAAGCAATGAAAATCCTTTGAGGGGTATAGGAGATATGGAACGGACACAAAATTCAAAGTTTTAAACTCGTGACCTTCAAATGTGACCTTGACCTGGAGTCGGCATGGTTTATTTATGGGTTCTGCACATAAGCTCACTGAGGGGGATAATTGACCAAAGTTTAATAAGAATCCTTGTATGGGATAAAAGAGATATGGAACGGACACAAAAATCAAAGTTTCAAACCTTTGACCTTCAGCTGTGACCTTGACCTTGAGTCGGCATGGTTCATTTATGTGTTCTGCACATGAGCTCACTCAAAAGAATATTTGACCAAAGTTTAATGAAAATCCTTCCAAGGGTAAAGGAGATATAGAACGGACAAAAATATCAAGTTTCAAACTCGTGCCCTTCAACTGTGACCTTGACCTTGAGTCGGCATGGTTCATTTATGGGTTCTGAACATCAGCTCACTGAGACTAACACTTGACCAAAGTTTAATGAAAATCTATCAAAGGGTCAAGGAGATATGGGGCGGACAAGGAAGTGTTACGGACAGACAGACGGACGGACATTCCTATAATCCCCGCCGCGAAGGACGGATAGACGAAAGACATTCCTATAATCCCCGCTCCGCTTCGCGGCGGGGGATTAAAAATTGATGATGTCACAAATCCTGGTATTGATAGCCGCGCTATTCTAATCGCTGTGAGGTCAGAGTGTTGCGCAAATGTGTTGATTATCTCCAGAATCTGGACTGGAATCCTGTTGTCGGGTTTGAAGACCCAGATCAGACGCCGCATGAAATAGGTGTAAAGAAATTTAAAATAATAATGATTTGCCACTATTACATACCTTTACCGGCCCCGATAGCTCAGTTGGTAGAGTGTCCGCTCCGGGGAACGGGAGGTCTCGGGTTCGATCCCGGGCCGCGACATACCAAAGTCGTTAAAAAATGGTACTAGCTGCTCCTCGTTTGGCACTCAGATTTACGGGGTAGAGCTAGGACTGGTCGATCCAGTGTCAGGATAATGTGACTGGGTGTGGTATCATGTAATGTGTCTGGGACATGATACTGCAGTGAGGCAGCACTATAAACGTGAGCATTGAGCTCCCTGTCGCAACCAGACACCGTCATGATATGACTGAAAAATTGTTGAAAGCGACGTTAAACCCGAATTCATACACACACACACACACACATTACATACCTTTATCTGTAGTCAGTTAACGGACTCCTTAACATGAAATCTGTCATTGAGGAATAAATTATAATAGCCGGTGTATAGTTGTTACGTTACTCGCCTCATAAACCAGGGATTGTCGGATCAATCCCGGGCCTCTCCAGACTTTCGGATGAGTCTTTTAACCGAGGACCCGGCTCTGTATGACATTAGCTAGCTGTTGGTGGGACGAAAAACTAAAACAGACACATATGTAGACCGCATTCTTATACATTTTCCTTGTACATGAGCCGGCGCCCGACAAAGACTTTTTTCTATTACAGAAGTATCAGATCAGCATGCGCATTTAGACAACATGTCCAGTCTTTGCTTGTTGCTCTTTGAATAGTCCACATAGTAGGCTTATTCGAACAGCAAAGGCTCTGATCAGACTGCACGGATGCGCAGGCTGATCTGAGTCTTCAATGGTTACACGTCTTATCGAATTACCTGTTCCCCAGTCTATGCATCCACTTTGGTCAGTCTTCACTTGTTGCTCTTTGAATAGCCCAGAGATCAGAATGCTCACAGGAACAGCAAATGCTCTGATCAGACAGCACAGATCAATTCTCAAACGAGCGATTATGTTCTTGTAAGTGCCTTTTCACACGCAATAACTGTGTGCGTGCTCACTATTATGACGTAGTGTGGTAAAACTGCACGTGCTTACATGACGAACTGCGGTAAATCATGGGAATCATGTGCTCAGTCGGAGACAGCGCATGGAAAAAAGCAATCTGTCACACTGGTTGTTCACGAGAAGCGAGGTTTGTACCAAATGGAGTGAGTGAGTTTTAGTTTTACGTCCCGCCAACAGCTAAGGTCATACGGAGACGGGACCTCGGTTTAAAGACTTGTACCAAATGGAATCTTTCAGCTTATATATGGCAGGAGTCCATTTAAAAATTTAGGGATGTCAGGTTGTGTTTTCTTCAAAATTGATTAGGAAAAGGGCTGAACTTTTTGCAAACAGTGTAGGCCCTGATCAGACGCCGCGTTCTGTGGCGTCTGATCTGGGCCTGCACTGTTTGCCAGGGTACCCGTTTAGGGTTTCCAGTCTGAAATGGGTTAATGGAGAAATAATGACACCGGCCTCGGTAGCTCAGTCGGATGCGCATCTGACTGGTGATCAGGAGGACGCGGGTTCGATTCCTGCCGGGGTCGGCAACATTCTTTCGTGGAGATTGATCATGGAATCTTTTCTACGGTCATTCTCTCCCTTCCGCTGATTCAAGAAGGGCAGCTGTCAGTTTCTGGCGAAATAATGTGTACTGTACTGGTTAACCGCTTACACGTATAAGCCTGTCCAGGAAAGTGTGGATAGGTCAACTGACCGGCTCAAAAATGACCTAAAATAGTGTTGACTGGGCCGTTAAACTCCAATTCAAACAAATGGAGAAATAATGAAAACAGCATTACAATAAGATGGTTTAATCCAGGCATTAATGATTGTCTGAGTGTAGGCTGGGAAAATGGCCCTGGATGGGAGCTCAGACATTTGTTCGTTAATCCCTTAAATGCCTTAACTCTAAACAATGCAGACTCTAATCAGAGGCCCTTTATTTGGCGTCTGACTGGGATCTACCCTGTTTGCCATTTCCAGACCAGATCGATTCTGCGGGTAAACCTTTACACACTACTCTGGCCTCACTGATACGAACAGCGCGGCTTTAATAAACCGTTACCTGGATTTCATTTTTTTTTTTTTTTGGTTTGGGTTTTACGGCCCTTTCAAGATTATTTCACTCATATCGAGCCGATCGTTAATCATAGGTGGGCGAAAACCGGAGTACACGGAGAAAAACCACCTGACCTTCCGTTGCAGAACTTGGCGTCTCAAACCTGGATTTCATACAAATTAGTGACAATCATTTAGAATTAGTATCGTAAAGCTTCTGCACTTCGTAACTTTTGGTCGATTGTCAATCTACCTAAAACTTCTGTGGTGCTGTGTAATAATAAAAACCTTTTCCGAGATGGGATGCTACTCTTGACGGAAAGAATTTGCTCCCGAAAGGCAAGTATTTTTTTTACTTTACGCACATGCGTAATATGTCTATGAGCCTTTCGCCTATGAATACACTGGAAGTCGCTGAAATAACACACGCACCCACCTTTCGTGGACGGTTTTCCAGGTTGGCGTGCGCATCCATGCAGTCTGGTCAATATTCAGGCATCACAAGTGGCCGCAGTTCTACCCATGGTGAATTGATACACTTACCTTTGACAATGCATGTTATTCTGGGTCTTCGTTTTGTTTGTTAGTTTGATAAAGGTTTTACGTCTCCTTGAACAATGTAAAGGTCATTTTGGAGACGTCGCTTCCAATTTTGTGGGACTTTGTCTTTTACCCGACAATGAGATGAAATGACATCTCAAGCCCTGTTGCCCAATGAAACCAATAGGGTTTATATGCATGGACGGGCCGGCTCGCACCGCTTTGCATGAGCGGTTTACCAGTACTCGTGTGCGGGTCGGTTTCAGCTCTGTGTGGAAGCATCATGCAGCCCATATATTTCTTCAAGCCCCGATGGGCGGGGGCCGTCTGGGTCTTTGTAGTAGCACGGGTTTTATGTCGAGCGCTAACTTATGTACGATCTCAGTGGTTTGTTTTAAAATATGCTGAACATGAGGCCGGTTGCGACATTTATTTTCAGTAAAAAAGGTATACGATTCATTGGTCGAGTCTACTGATTAAAATAGGGGTATGCTGTTGATTTTAATATACCCGTTTTTTTTTTTGTTTTTTTTTTTTTGAAGAAAAAAACATGGGTATATTATTTTCGTCATTGTTGTTCGTCCGTCCGTCACAAGTGGCCGCATTTCTATCTTTGGTGAAATTAGCGAAAACACTTACTTTTGACAGTGCATGTTATTCTGGGTCTTTGTTCATGTCGAGCGCTAGCTAATGTACGATCTCAATGGTTTGTTTTAAAACATGCTGAACATGAGACCGACGGCCAAAACCAGTCAGCTCCGGCTACGACATTTTATTTTTCAGCTAAAGGGTATACGATTTATTGGGTGGTGTCACTGGTTATTGTTTTTTGGGGGTATATTATTTTCGTCACTGGTGTTCGTCCGTCCGTTCGTCCGTCCTTCAAACTGTCACAAACCTTGTGAATGCAACTACTTTTTTATTCATCACGCAAAAATGCATGCCTATATAGTTATGACCCCCTTCAATCCCACTTTTATATAGCGAAGCTGGGGTTTACAGGGGTTAATCTTTATGTTCTTATATAGATGCATTAGATAGTGGGTACCCGTTACAACCGCCTCGCCGAGGTTGTGCTAACGAGTACCCACAATCTATGTTTTGAGCAGAAATAAGAAAATTATCAGGATTTTTATCTGAAAAATTCCGTTTTGGGTGGTAAAATTTTACCGATGTATTTCAATAGGCGTGTTTTCGTAATGTCTTAGCCTATGGTGACCGAACTTGGACGGTAAAACTTAGGAAAAAGGCTGAACTTTTTGCAAAACGCCTCGGTGAGGTGATAAAGATAGCTGTGTAGCGAGAAAGTTCTGACTGATCAGTCGACGAAAACCTCGTCTGATACTCGGATAAGGAACTGAACTGTTTACGCAAATAACAAAAATTATGTATGTTTTGTTTGTTTGTTTGATTTGAGGGTTAACGTCCCCGTCAACACTGTATAGGTCATTTATGAGACGTTGCATCCAATTTTGTGGGACTCTTATCCGACATTGAGATGAAATGACATCTCAAGCCCTGGCGCCCAATGAAACCATTAGGGTTTATAATCATGGACGGTCCTTCTCGCACCGCTTTGCCTGGGCAGGCTTAGATCCTCTAAGTGGTTTACCAGTTTCCGTGTGCGGTCGGATACAGCTCTGCGTGGAAGCATCATGCAGCCCATTTATTTCTTTAGCCCCGATGGGCGGGGGCCAAGAGGTTGTGGTGTATATAGATATCTAGAGCTTTGGGAACAATTGGCTATGTGCTCAAGAACGATTTCGATTTGGCCATTATAAACAAGCAAGTACTCGTTTGCGGTCGGTTTCAGCTCTGCGTAGCCCATCTATTTCTTCAAGCCCCGATGGGCGGGGCGTAATTATGTATGCTAAAGTCATGGCTGATCATTCTTGTGAACGTCACTTTAACCCATCAGACCCAGTGCTTGCACGACCTGCAAAAACTCAAGATTAACCTGCAAATCCTGCCTAACCAGCGTAGATCAGCCTTTCCGTATGCGCAGTTTGATTAGCATTTCCGTTTTGTAGGCATCTGATCATGATCTACACGGTTTCAAAAAAAAAACAAAAAAAACACGCACACACGAAAACAGGAGTTATTCAAGTTATGCTACATATATAAATGTCATGATTGTTATTATAAATAATGGAATCGCCTCGTTAAACACGAAGCAAAGTTCGAGCGAGCGCCAGCCAAATACAATAAGATTCGCATGACCGGTAAAGACTCAGATTGGAGCCTGACAAGAGTTGATCAGCCTGCACAACCGCGAGGTCTGATCAGAGACGATCATCGGGCATTCAGATTGGGATCTGAACTGTTTACGCAAATAACGCTGGTCACGTCACAGATACGTTTACATGTATCGCAGCGACGAACAAACACTACAAAAAATGGAATCGCCCCGCTAACTGTAGTTTGAGCCAGCGCATGGCAGTAAGTCCTGAACGAGCAGTAAAGTGAGTCTTTGAGCTTTACGTCTCACCAACAACTCGATGAGGCGGTTCTAACGAGTGCCCACAATCTATATTTTCAGCAGAAATAAGAAAAATATTACAAGTTTTCACCTTAAAATTTTCATTTTTTTTCGGCGATAAAGGTGGCATTGTATTTTATAGGCATGTTTTCGTAATGAAGCCGATTTTTAATCAGAGTAGGGCCAAAAACCGGAGTACCCGGAGAAAAAAATTAGGTTCAATTACACAATATTTCTTCAAAATTCCAAAAAAAAAGTTAAGTGATTAATTTCTTTGGGCCTCATCGCGATCTTCTTCATCGTCTCGGACCATTTAAAACCTAATTCTGTAATTATTTCATGCTTTGTTTCACCGGGTCAGTTGGTGTTAAATTTCTTTGGGCGATATTTTGTTTGACCAGGCCAATCAATCATACATGTAATTATCTGCAGCTTAAGCATACTTGTTTGTTACGTAAGTGGAGAGTAAATAATACTACGGATAGCTACATGTATGTTTGATTGCCAATTTAATTGCCAATTTAAGGAAACCGAACACTATCTCTTTCTTCATAGTCACAGAAGCACTATAATCATTTCATGCTTTGTTTCACCGGGTCATTTAGTCGTAATTTACGGTACTTAACCATTCATAATGTTTTTTTTTTTTTTATTCCAATGGGTTGTAATTTAATGAACAAAAACCTGTACATGTATTTCGATAAAAATTGATGCGCGAGAGTAGCGTGGGCCAACGTGAACCTAAGCGTGTAGCGTGAAGGCTTTCCGTGGATCGCGATGGTTGCGAGATACGAGCGTGGACAAACGTGAAATAAGCGTGGATCAAGCGTGGAACTAGCGTGGGTTTTGCGAGGGTTGTGCGCGAAGCGTAATCCTTTTCTCGTTCATGCACAATCGTGAGGGATAATAAGATTTCTAAGACTGTACTGTAGTAGATTAAATGTTACATACTGTGGCAAAGAAACATGACTCTGGCTTTCCCAGCAATTGAGTTATCTGCCCTTGAAATATATAAAAAAAGGGATTTTGGCCTATAGTTCATTTATTATTTGAAATATATGGATAAAACTTCTTCACCCTCTGCTGTCTGTCTGTCCATCCATTTGTATGTCTGTCCATCTGTCTGTCCGTCCCTTTTCAGTATCTGAAAAATAGTTTTTGGCCTCTAGTTCCCTTACTATGTATATAGAGGACTAAAGGGTACATATTGTGACCAAGGACCATATAGAGGAGTAAAGGGTACATATTGTGGCCAAGGACCACTTCTCTGGCTGTTCCAGTTCTTTAGTTATTTGCCCTTGATGTATTAAAAATCGATTTTAGACTCTAGTTCCTTTATTCATGATCAGTCTTCACGAAAGAATATAGTCAGACAGGCAGTACATTGAAAAACATGAAATTCTTACATGTACCACATAAAGATACATGTTCCACAGCCATTTAAGGTAAATACTTGCCTCCATAATTTTCTAATAATGTCAACTTATTGAGTTGCCTTCCCATCAGATGTCTGAAAAATGGATTTTTACATATGCTTCCTACATCTTCTAGCAACTTCATCCACTCACATTAAGACATTACACTTGCGGATCATATCTCTGCTATCCCCTTTCTAGTTATTTAGCCTTGATATATTTTCAAATAAGTTACATTGCTTAGCAGTGGCGGGGTATTATGCAGTGTCTGCGGTGCTTTTATGTACCAAATGGAATCTTCCTCCTTATATATAGCAGGAGTCCATTTCAAAATTTAGGGGTGTCAGGTTGTGTTTTCTTCAAAGTCTATTTGGAAACTGGCTGAATGTTAAAATGCAAACAGTGTAGGCCATGATCAGATGCCACATTCTGCGGCATCTGATCTGGACCTGCACTGTTTGCCAACTACCCGTTTTGGGGTTCAGTTACAAAATGGGTTAATCAATGCTTTTTTCTGGGCAAAAAAATGAATATTCCCTTGCCCAGGCCATCTATAAAAATTTCTGTTTGCTGTCGCCCTACTTACCCGGTAATAAAGCCCCTACCCAAAAAATGAAGCCATCTGATCTGGATCTACAACGTTTGCAAAGGTATTTGTTGTTGTAAACAGCAGGATGAGGGTTAATTGTATTAATTTTCTTTCAAAGAGTCTCCATTTTAATTTGGGACGTTAAACTAGTATGTGGGCAGAGAACTACTGAAAGAAAAACAAATAAAGCTAAATAGATTTATAGAAGATCAAAAAAATAAATTTATAAGAAAAAATGTTTTACGTATCTACCCATATTGAAAACTATGGGTTTGGTGACAGCAAACAGATAATTTTTTAACCCATTTGGTACCGGACACCCAAAAACAGGTACCAGGGCAAACAGTGCAGGTCCAGACCAGACGCCGCAGAACGCGGCGTCTGATCAGGGCCTACACTGTTTGCGAAAAGTAAAGCCATTTTCCAAATAGAATAAATTTTGAAGAAAACACAACCTGGCACCCCTAAAGTTTGAAATGGACTCCTGCTACATATAAGGAGGTAGATTCCATTTGGTACAAAAAGGGTTAGGCTGCATGATGCTTCCACGCAGAGCTGAATCTGGCCCACACACTAGTACTGGAAAACCACTTAGAGGATCTAAGCCTGTCCAGGAGCCGTGGTGCGAGGCGGACCGTCCATGCTAATAAACCCCATTGGTTTCATTGGGCGACAGGACTTAAGATGTCATTTCATCTCAATGTTGGGTAAAAGTCCCACAAAATTGGAAGTAATGTCTCCAAAATGACCTTTACAGTGTTGAAGGGGACGCTAAACCTCAAATCAAACAAACAAACAAAGAAACAAACAAAAAGGGTTTAGGATGGCTTCATCTGAAGTTTTACATTTGTCCTGGACAGCTGGTTTTGTTTGTTTTGTTTGATTTGAGGTTTAACGTCCCCGTCAACACTGTAAAGGTCATTTTGGAGACGTTGCTTCCAATTTTGTGAGACTTTTACCCGACATTGAGATGAAATGACATCTCAAGCCCTGTCGTCCAATAAAACCAATAGGGTTTATTAGCATGGACGGTCCGCCTCGCACCGCGGTTCCTGGACAGGCTTAGATCCTCTAAGCGGTTTACCAGTACTAGTGTGCGGGCCAGATTCAGCTCTGCGTGGAAGCATCATGCAGCCCATATATTTCTTCAAGCCCCTATGGGCGGGGGCGGACCTGGACAGCTGGACAATGGATTTGTCAGGCCCTGCAGTTATACACATATAATATATGTGTGAGGTGGTGGAAAAATTGTGATTTTTGCCAACACGATCGTGAAAAAATGCATGGAAAAATCTCACTCCTAATGGGTGAAAGTTGTCAGGTATGCAATTGTCAGCAGCTCAGTGGTTGGTCTGGATGTAAACTTACGTTTGTTTGTTTATTTGGGGTTTAACGTCCCAGTCAACACTGTAAAGGTCATTTTGGAGATGTTGCTTCCAATTTTGTGGGACTTTTACCAGACATTGAGATGAAATGACATCTCAAGCCCTGTCGCCCAATGAAACCAATAGCGTTTATAAGCATGGATGGTCCGACTCGCACCGCTTTGCCTGGGCAGGCTTAGATCCTGTAAGTGGTTTACCAGTACTCGTGTGTGGTCGGATTCCCCCCTCACATCCGAAAAATTTTGGGAGCATGACCCAACTGGCCGCTTAAATTTATATCTGAGGGTGTCTGGGGTCAAAAATGCCTCAAAATTGATGCTGATAAAACATGCTGCAAACATTGAAAATGGCCAGTGCCAAACCCCTTAATTGTTGCCTTGACAGCGGTGTGAAGATTAAGATTTGGTCAAAAATTCATGTGAATTCACACTTTTTGCCAACATTGAGATGCCCCCTCATTACCATGACAACATTGATCAAGTCATGAAAGGTTGCATTTGAAAGGCTACTGTCCAATGAACATTCATACCGAGTTTGGTGTAAAACAGACGATCCATTATGAAACAATGGCTAGTTGAAGTTGCTGTCAGGTGCAACCTGTGAAAATCAGCGAAATTCACAAAATCCCTGAGTGAGAAAGGGTTAATCTAAGAGCCAAGTCAGGAGGCATAATATCGACATCTTTTCGATTTTCTTTAAAACAATGGATGTTGTGTGTGCTCATTAGAATTGCATATCAATGTACAGTGTATGTTGTGTGTGCACATTAGAATCGCCTCATAGAGGCGATTCTAATGGGTACACACAACATACATTTTCAAGATACAATTTAAGACAATTATTCCAGAGACATGTATATCATTATCTGTAGTCAAGGAAAAGATTCCGCCCCCGCCCATCAGGGCTTGGAGAATTGGAGTGGGCTACATGATGCTTCCACGCAGAGCTGATAACAACCACACATGGGTACTGATAATCCGCTTAGAACGTCTAAGCCTGCCCAGGAAAATTGCTGCGAGTCGGCCTGTCCATGCTTATATACCCTATTGGTTTCATTGGGCGGCAGGGATTGAGATATCATTTCATCTCAATGTCTGGTAAACGTCCCTAAAATGGGAAGCAACATCTCCAAAATGACCTAAATAGTGTTGACAGGTACGTTAAACCTCAAATCAAACAAACAGACAAAGCACACACAACATACATTTTCAAGATATAATTTAAGACAATTATTCCAGAGACATGTATATAATTATCTGAAGACAAGGAAAATATTCTGACATCACGAAAACAAGCCTATATAAGTCTGTCCCCCTTGAACCCGACTTTTATATATAGTAAAACTGGGTTTACAGGGTTAAACTTTATTTTTCTTATTTCTGCACTAAAACGTAGCTTGTGGGTACTCGTTAGAACCACCACCTCGATGAGGCGGTTCTAACGTGTACACACAATCTATATTTTAAGCAGAAATGTGGAAAATATCATAATTTTCTATCCAAAAATTTTGTTTTTTTTCAGTCGAAAGAAATTCAAGATATTTCTATAGGCGTGTTTTCGTAATTCCTAGGAACTAAAGAACAGGTTCGAAACAGCTGTGGTAAAGGAGCCAGTGGTGTTCGATCCGTCGAGGTTCGCTGTACATGTAAACCTGAGGCTGACTATCCTAAATTTTGAAATGGTCTCCTGCTGTTTATAAGGCGGGAGATACCATGAGTACAAAAATGGGTAAATAGTGGTTTCACTGTGTTTTTCAGAAGTGGAAGATAAATCAAAAACAGCCTACGAGGAGGCGATGAACAGTGCGAAAAATGATATGCCACCTACTCACCCAATACGTCTCGGTCTAGCTTTAAACTTCTCTGTATTTCACTATGAAATAAAAAATGATCCAAGTAGTGCATGTTCACTTGCAAAAACGGTAGGTACACAGTCAACTTTTATACATCTCAGTCTAGTTTTCAGGGGAATGGGAACACCTTCAGTGGAGACAGCTCCTGCAAAAGTATTTTTGTCTCCCATTTCAATAGGGGTCAACTCTTGAAGGAAAGAATTTGCTCCGGAGGAGCAAATTCTTTCCTTTAAGAGTAGACCCTTTTTTCAGTGGGACAGGGCTTATAGAAAAGTGAAGAGGAAGTCCTGAAAGTTGTCTCCCTTAGTAAAATGGCAGAAAAATCTGCCAGCTCTTCCCATTCCCCTTAAACGTCATATTTGTTTAAGGAATAAAGAACAATGTTCACTTGCGAAAACAGTACATACACCATTGCCATTTATATGTCTGGGTCTACTTTTAAAACTTCTGTATTTCACTATGAAATAAAAAATGATCCAAGTAGTGCATGTTCACTTGCAAAAACGGTAGGTACACAATCTCCTTTTATACATTTCACAGGCCTCATATTTTTCAGGCATTTGCAGGATTTCAGGCTTTTAGAGCTTGATATTTTTCTTGATTTCAGGCTTTTAGATTCTGATTTTTGCTTATATAGTCTGTTTAAAAAACTATTTAACCCTTATTTCTGACCAAATTACTTTATATTTTCACAAACTCAATTACAAACAGTGTAGATCCTGCATCTGATCAGGATCTACACTGTTTGCAAAGGTAATGTAGTGGTGTCTTGTTCAGCAGGATAAGGGTTGAAGTTGCAAAAATTGGGCCTTTCAGGCATGGAAAAGCCTGGTCAGTATGAGTCCTGATTTCATCATGTCTAGATTTAAACTTCTCTGTGTTTCACTATGAAATAAAAAATGATCCAAGTAGTGCATGTTCACTCGCAAAAACGGTAGGTACACATAAGGCTGACACAATTAATCATATAATCCATTAATCGATCGATAAATTCCACGAAATGATTATCATTTCTGATTTGCTTTTAATCGATTACTTGATAGAGTACAATTTACTACCCAAAGTTAGGCCTAAAATAGCTGGATGAGTGGCAAACAGTGCAGACCCTGATGAGACGGCGCATTCTGCGACGTCTCATCTGGGTCTACACTGTTTGCTCAGGTCTGTCTGTTCAAATCTACATATGGTAAAGTGCAACATATGGTAAGAGTCATGCTCAGACAGAAAGCCAGATAGGTAAAATTATGACAAAAACCTCAGCGATTACTAATCGATTATCGATCGCAATGACAGGACTGATAATTGATTATTTTTCAGCTCCGATTAGGCAGCCCTAGGTACACAGTCACCTTTTATACATCTCATCATGTCTAGCTTTAAACTTCGTATTTCACTACGGAATAACGAAAAATGTTCCATCACGAAAACATGCCTATATAAATTTGACCCCGCTTGAAACCCACTTTTATATAGTAAAACTGGGGTTTACAGGGGTAAACCTTATTTTTCTTATTTCTGCTCTGAAATATAGAATGTGGGTACTCGTTAGGACCGCCTCGACGAAGCGGTTCTAATGAGTACCCACAGTCTATATTTTGAGGAGAAATAAGAAAAATATCACAATTTTTCGGCTTAATATTTTCATTTTGTTTCGGTGGTAAAGTTTACAATGTATTTGTATAGGCATGTTTTCGTAATGACTTGCAGAAATGGTGTGTATGGTACACTATTGCCATTTATGTGTCTTGGTCTACCTTCAAAACTTAACCGTATTTCACTATGAAATTAAAAATGATCCAAGTACGGCAAGTACTGCATGGACTCTTGCACAAACGTAAGGTACATAATCACCTTTTATGCATCTCAGCCTAGTTTTCAGGGGAATGGGAACACCTTCAGTGGAGACAGCTCCTGCAAAAAATTTTTTTGTCTCCCATTGATGATGATTTTGTGGGTCATAAGCGTCAAGTGGTTAATGGTTAAATTGTCTCCCATTTCAAAGGGGTCAACTCTTAAAGGAAAGAATTTGCTCCCGAAAGTTGTTAAGGAATAAAGAACAAAGTTCACTTGCGAAAATAGTACATACACCATTACCATTTATATGTCTGGGTCTACCTTTAAAACATCTGTATTTCACTATTGAAATAAAATATGATCCCAGCAGCGCATGTTCACTTGCAGAAACGGAAGGTACACAATAACCTTTTATACTATTTGCAGTAATAAAGGCACATTTTGCTTAGACATATCATGATAACCATAAGAACACTCCCTAGAAAGTCCTTTTAACCTTATTTTCCTGCTGAATAATTCAATTGGCCACACCCATGTCAGTTAGATTCCATGATGTAGTTCAAATTCACAAACTGAATGACAAACAGTCTAGATCCTGATCAGTTGGCTTCTTTAGAAGCCACCTGATCTGGATCTACACTGCTTGCAAAGGTAGGACTTGTCATAAACAGCAGGATATGTGTTAACTGTTAAGGGGAATGAGAACACATTCAGGGGAGGCAACTCCTGCAAAAGTATTTTTGTCTCCCATGTCAGTAAGGGTCAACTCTTAAAGGAAAGAATTTGCTCCTGAGGAGCAAATTCTTTCCTTTTAGAGTAGACCCCTTGTTTAGTGGGACATGGCTTATAGAAAAGCGAACAGGAAGTCCCGAAAGTTGTCTCCCTTGGAAAAATGACGGAAATATCAGGCGCTTTAACCCTTTACCACTCAGATACATGTTTTTACGTGTCTGCACCCCCCCCCCCCCCCCCATTTTAAGCCGCAGAAGCACCTAAAATCTGCATTTCTACCCCTGGATAGTTATGTTTGCTTTAGAATTTGTTGGGCAAAAAAGTGACCTGTTTTTTCGCGTGCCTCCCCACTAAAAATATTCTGGGGGGGATTGAAGGGGGGGCAACGCCCCCCTCACATCCCGAAAAATTTTGGGTGTATGGCCCAACAGGCCGCTTAAATTTATATCTGTGGGTGTCTGGGGTCAAATATGCCTGAAAATCGATGCTGATAAAACATGCTGCAAACAGTGAAAATGGCCAGTGCCAAACACCTTAATTGTTGCCTTGACAGCTGTGTGAAGATTAAAATGTGGTCAAAAATCCATGTGAAAACACACTTTTTGCCAACTTTGAGATGCCCCCTCTTTACCATGACAACAATGATCAAGTCATGAAAGGTTGCATTTGAAAGGCTACTGCCCAATGAACACTCATACCGAGTTTGGTGTAAAACAGACCACCCATTATGAAACAATGGCTAGATGAAGTTGCTGTCAGGTGCAACACTGTGAAAATCAGCGAAATTCACAAAATCCCTGAGTGGTAAAGGGTTAATGAAGAAAATCCCAACTGACCAAAATAATGTTTTTTCATCATTTTATTGCAAGAAACAATATTTCAGATATAATTAATGCATTTTAGGCTAAAATTCAGTATGTTCCAAGATTTCAGTTAACCCTTTACCACTCAGATACGTGTTTTTACGTGTCTGCACCCCCCCCCCCTCCCATTTTAAGCCCCAGAAGCACCTAAAATCTGCATTTCTACCCCTGGATAGTTATGTTTGCTTTAGAATTTGTTGGGCAAAAAAGTGACCTGTTTTTTCGCGCGCCTCCCCACTAAAAATATTCTGGGGGGATTGAAGGGCGGGCAACGCCCCCCTCACATCCCGAAAAATTTTGGGTGTATGGCCCAACAGGCCGCTTAAATTTATATCTGAGGGTGTCTGGGGTCAAATATGCCTGAAAATCGATGCTGATAAAACATGCTGCAAACAGTGAAAATGGCCAGTGCCAAACACCTTAATTGTTGCCTTGACAGCTGTGTGAAGATTAAAATGTGGTCAAAAATCCATGTGAAAACACACTTTTTGCCAACTTTGAGATGCCCCCTCTTTACCATGACAACAATGATCAAGTCATGAAAGGTTGCATTTGAAAGGCTACTGCCCAATGAACATTCATACCGAGTTTGGTGTAAAACAGACCACCCATTATGAAACAATGGCTAGATGAAGTTGCTGTCAGGTGCAACACTGTGAAAATCAGCGAAATTCACAAAATCCCTGAGTGGTAAAGGGTTAAATGGTTAGTTGCAAACACGCTGCTTTATGCTGACTTAAGACATACATACCTGGTTGAACCAAGCAACCAAACATGTTCAAAGTTTGACCAAGGATCATGTATATTAACCCTTGTCCTGCTGAATATTTAAATATTCCACACCCACATCTGATTATCAACCAATCAGATTACTCGATGCAAATTATTGTGACAAATTTATAAACTGAATGACAAACAATGAAGATCCTGATCAGATGGCTTCTTAAGAAGCCATCTGATCTGGATCTTCATTGTTTCAAAGTTAAGACATATCCGGGCTCAGCAGCACAAGGGTTAACGCACGATATGTTCTTAATTATCACCATAAAAAGCCCAAAAAAGTGGACACCTTGAGCACTTCCTGTACTTCTCGTAAAATTTTGAGAAAATCCAGCACGGAATCCAAAAGGTACGGATGGAATGTCAAACAGTGTATACCCTGATCACACTCATGCATGCATGCATGTATGCATGCACACACTCAAATGTAAGGTATATAGAGATTAACATATGGCATTTTTCATATCATACCCCATATCAGCCCGAGACTCCCATATCAGCCCGAGGGCCGAAGGCCCGAGGGCTGATATGGGTCGAGGGCAGATATGGGGTATGATATGAAAAATGCCATATCATAATCTATTTATCATACATTTCACTTTTAAAATAAATTGTATTAATTGCATCTGCCTAATACCAAAGTAACAATAAGAATCTCAGTATCTTCGGTCTAGCTATGTAATTTAAGAGATCCAAAAGTCTGTCAGCAATCCACTGCATCGTTCTTTCGCCCATTTTCCTCTCGCATTCGCTGCGCCGTGCCATGTTTTTTTTTTTTGTTTGCCAAACAGTTGGAACAGACGAAAATGTTGCAAATTGCAAATGGCGTCCTGAACAACAAATGCGAAATGCCGCATAAGGAAGAACGCCGCGTGTTCCGAATAGAGTGACGTCAGAGGTATGATAAAGACTTAGGGGTGCGATAAAGGGTTGTGATATGGATTTTTGGGGTATGATAAAGGCGTGCATTGGTGTCACGTTCTAACGCCTATTCAAAAAATAAGTATTTTATACTAAATGTATGATAAAACAAATTATTATCTCTTGAAAGCAATATTGACTTTGAGGGTCCTGGGCTTCAGGTCAAGGACACTGTCTATTTTTAGAAAACCTTTGTCAGCTCAGTAGTGCCTATATTTATATATGGATTTAAAAATACTGGTTATGAATGGCTGCAGTCTGTTGAGCTCTTTTACAAAACAAAATGTCATTTTCGTGGAAAAAAAACCTGCAAAATTTAAATTTTACTTGGTTAACTTGTTCAACTTACATGTAGGCCCCCATAGGCGAGCTATGTTGCCTTCTGCCAACTCTTGCTACATATGCAGGTTGCAGCTTTCTTGTTTAGATGTGATGTGGTCAGAAACTTTTCACTATAGATACAGAGAGAGTAGATAAACGTATTTCAAAACAGCTCTGTGAATTCAATTAACTAACATTTTTTGATGTACTGAAAGGAGTGTATGTCCGCATCAACCAGGACATTGAAGAAAAGTTTTTTTTATTCATAATGACAGTTTTTTTTGTGGAGGACAGGGAGGAGTGTGTAGTTAGCGAGCCAAGAATTTTTATGGTCAGCATGATCACATAGCTGTATATGGCTGAAATGTTTGTTTTTTCTTGCAGGCTTTTGATGATGCCATAGCAGAACTAGATACACTAAGTGAAGAATCTTACAAAGATAGCACATTGATCATGCAGCTACTAAGAGATAACCTAACAGTAAGTAGTGGTATTCATCTTCTACATCCCCATTCATGTGTTTGTGGATTTGCCATATGATACCAAACCATTACGCAAAACGCCTATACAAATACATTGCCACCTTTATCGCCGAAAAAATGAAAATTTTATGATGAAAAATTGTGATATTTTTCTTATTTCTGCTCAAAATATAGATTTTAGGCACTCGTTAGAACAGCCTCATCGAGGCGGTTTTAACGAGTACCCACAATCTATATTTTAGAGCAGAAATAAGAAAAATAAGGTTTACCCCCGGAAACCCCAGTTTTACTATATAAAAGTGGGGTTCAAAGGGGTCAAATTTATATAGGCGTGTTTTCGTGATGTTTAACGGTTCAAACACTTCTGGGACCATGAAAGTTTGTTCAACGTAAGGGGATAATTGTATTCTAAATTGTCATTTGGGAAGGTTTTGTTTGTTTGTTTGATTTGAGGGTTAATGTCCCCGTCAACACTGTATAGGTCATTTTGGAGACGTTGCTTCCAATTTTGTGGGACTTTTACCCAACATTGGGATGAAATGATCTCTCAAGTCCTGTTAACCAATAAAGCGAATAGGGTTTATAAGTATGGATAGTCCGACTTGCACCGCTTTGCCTGGGCAGGCTTAGATCCTCCAAGCATTTTACCAGTACTCATGTAAATCAGCCGTGTTACGTTCAGAAATTAGGTTTTACAGCGAAGCCTAAGTGGAGTTGTAAAACAGATTTTGCGGCCGTAAAACCGCTGATTAACCTCCTCAAATGACAATTTTCAATACACTTACCACATTCTAATGCATTTATTCATTCCTTTGTTATCCCCACGCTTTTCGAAGAAAAAGTGGGGATATTGTAATTGTCTCCGTTGTCCGTACGTACATCCGTCCGTCCGTCCTCCCGGACAACTTCTCCCACACTTTTACAGCTAGAAACTTTAAACATTGGGAACTAATAGGTCTTTGGTCTGAGGAGTGCATGACACTTTCGGAATTTTGATCCTACCCCTAGGGGCCAGGCCAGGGTATGGGTGCCCCGGGGGTAAAAAATTAAGTTTTCAGAACCTGGTCGTGTGACATATCAAATCGAACGGCATAATGAGTAGAATACATAACAATCAAAATTTGTCCCCTAGGGTCAGGTTTGAGGTCACCAGAGGTAAAAAACTTGGATTTTCACCCCCATAACCCCCTTTTTAACGATTACCGGATAACTCCTCCTACGCCGTTTCAGATAGAAACATGAAACTTTGGGAACTGATAGGTTTTTTGTCTGAGGAGTGCATGACACTTTCGGAATTTTGATCCAACCTTTAGGGGCCAGGCCAGGGGGTGGGGTGGGGTGCCCCGGGGGTAAAAAAACAAAGTTTTCAGAACCTGGTTGTGTGACATATCATATCGAACGGCATAATGAGTAGAATACATAACAATCAAAATTTGACCCCTAGGGTCAGGGTTGAGGTCACCAGAGGTCAAAAACTTGGATTTTCACCCCCATAACCCCCTTTTTAACGATTACCAAATAAGTCCTCCTACCCAGTTTCAGATAGAAACATGAAACTTTGGGAACTGATAGGTCTTTGGTCTGAGGAGTGCATGACACTTTCGGAATTTTGGGTGGGAGTTGCAATTGAGAACTTATATAGTGGCGTATCTTTAAAATAGCGTGGGGATATGAGATATGCCATCGGCAGCGCGATTCTAGTTTTGTTTTTTTTTTTAAATAAAAAATCCGCCAAAATATAAAGCCGCCAAAAGGTCTTATCATAAAAAAACGCCAAAATTTGCTGCTGCCAAATTTAAGTGTTTTACTGTTATTCTGGTATGTTTATTTTCAGCTTTGGACGTCAGATAACCAAGGCGATGAACAAGAACAAGAGAATAACTGATGACGCAGAAGTCATAATATTTTACATATATCTAGATACCATTGTTTACTAATTGTACTACTGCCGCACATATATATATATATGTGTGTGAGTGTGTGTGTCCATGCTAAAAATCTCAAGTCTTTAAACCTTTTGAGTGATGTCAAACGCTAATGTGTCTTCAGAAGTGTGTGTCCACCATAGTTTCAGATGAGATTGTTTTTTTTATTTTCATCCGAAAAGTACTGATATTTTTCTTATTTCTGCACGAAAGCAAATGTTGTGGGTACTCATTAGAAGCGCCGAGGCGCTTCTAATGAGTACCCACAACATTTCCTTTCATGCAGAAATAAGAAAAATAAAATGTGGACACCCCCTGTTATCTGGGGCTATTAGAGTGTGTCCACAGTTTCAGATAAATGGAGGAATGGAGAAATGAGGAGAGTGTCTGGATAATTTTTTATTACCCCTGCTTCAAGCATGACAGGATGTAGGAGTTTGGTTTGCCATCCGTTAATTTGTTCGTTTGTCGATCCGTCAACCCTAGCATCAGTTGAAATAAAGTCCGCACAGGCCTGACAAAGCCTTCGGCGGAATTCTTGTTTTTATTTCGTGCAAAAATCTGTGCTGTGTGTACTTATTAGAATCGCCTCTCTACACTTTCTTATTTGAAGCTTTTAGTGTCTAATTTAGATTCATACTGACCCGCGTTACGTGTATCCACTACACCCGTATAAAGACTTAACCTGTCCACTTGGGTCCAGTTGTTCCAAACAAACAATGCCGTTAAACAACTAATCTTTAAAACTTGATCATTTTATATGGCAGATTTGATTTGAATTTTTTTTTTTTTTTGAAAAAATTTGAGTAGCATTTATTCAAAAAAAAAAAAAGTGAAAAAATATAATATAACACTTGCTGGACATTTTAAAATTGTGGCCATTAACAACTTTGTTAGTCTAATATACTTCAGACACCTGGGCCCTGAAGACGCCTGTGATGGTTGAAGATAGGCAGATGAGCTCCTCAAAATCTATAAGAATATTATATGGGCGTGACGGGTGGATAGAAAAATCAGTCCAGAGGGTCACTGTCCGGCATCACCAGGCTTGCCTCTGATGCCAGACAGTGATCCCAAGAGACCGATTTTTTCTATCCACCCCTCATACCCATATAGGATTCTTTTTCTTGCATACCTTCCATTTCTTAGCATGGATGTTTTAATGCTACTCCACTTCGGTAACCGATGTCCGCCATATTGTGATGAGAGTACAGGAATGTGTAATGACGTCACGTAACATGCTCTGATGTCATCCTTAATGACGGCATATATGAGGTTGTATTCAACCAGTGCATTTATCAAACACGCAAGAATATTCGATTTTGGGTAAGAACACCAGGTTTAGAACAGAATTTCTATCCCAAGCTAAAACCATGGGTTTCCTTATCTGGTGTGCAAGAAAGAGTTTTCTTCACACGTACATGCATGCTGATCTGGGCCTTAGCTTGGCACACACCGTTGTAAAGCATATTTCTGCAAGACCCATAAGGCATGACAAGAGTGTTTGATACATGTAAGCTGTTTATTCAATGTCTTTTACTATTTTCTTTTTAAAAAATAAACTTTGCGGTTTCTTGTTGATGTTTAGATGTATTCTCACATTCTTCCAAGTGAAAGAGACTTTATTGTCATACCACATTGTTATTTTGTGATTGACAATCTTTCTTTTTGAAATTTTAGAGTTTAAATTCCATTCGAGGAATGAAATATCCTTAAGAATGGCAGTTTTTGTTTGTTAAGGCATGTTAAGGCATTGGAATATTTATTATTAAACTGAATTTTACAAAATTTGAGGTAATTTTCTCTTATCCCCACCTCTAGCATCTGCCCACCACCCAAATGGAACCAAAATTTTATCTCCAAATGAGAGTAACAAACGATTTTGGTATAGCATTCAAACTAAAATCCTTAGAATTAGGACAACTTGCCGTGGTTCTAAAATTGTAACAAACGTGTTTCACAATCCAGCAAGGAGCCCAAAAAGTGGAGACAGAATGGCAAAAGGTGTAGACCCTGATCAGACTGCTCCTTCAGGAGCAGTCTGATCTGGGTCTGCACTGTTTGTTTAGGCCTGTCTGTCCCAATAGTTAGGATAATTACAGTATATCTTCATTTAACCATTATTTGTGGGTACTTGTAAGTATCGACTCAGTGAGCTTCTTATCCGTTTTTAGCATAAATACATTAGTATTTAAATGTCGTACTTTCTAGAACAGGTTTTTGTTTGTTTGATTTTGAGGTTTAACGTCCCCGTCAACACTGTAAAGGTCATTTTGGAGACATTGCTTCCAATTTTGTGGGACTTTTACCCGACATTGAGATGAAATGACATCTCAAGCCCTGTCGCCCAATGAAACCAAAATAGGTTTATTAGCATGGACGGTCTGCCTCGCACCGCGATTCCTGGACAGGCTTAGATCCTCTAAGCGGTTTACCAGTTCTAGTGTGCGGACCAGATTCAGCTCTGCGTGGAAGCATCATGCAGCCCATATATTTCTTCAAGCCCCTATGGGCGGGGGCCGATTTCTAGAACAGGTAACATTTTGATTCTTTTCCCTAACTCTGCTGAATACGACAGCCCCTACCTTTGCGAACAATGTAGATCCAGATCAGATTCTCCCAAGGAAGCTATCTGATTGGGAACTACACTACCGGGTATTTGTAATGCGGTTTGAGAATGGAAGAAATATATATATCAAGCAATTTGGTTGGTGGATAGCCAGAAATGGGCGTGGCAAAATTTATTTATTAAGTCTGATCTGGCTCCACAACACTGTTTGCAAAATATGACTTTTAAAGTAACCTGTACTGGCAGACGACAAAGCAGACGTCAATTGTCGTGATTGGCATTTTATGGGTTAACGCAAATGGTCAGTCCATTTCTCAAGAACTACAATCAAAGACGCGATCATATAGCCTTCAGCTGACATCTGAAAATGTCGTCTGCTTGTGTCGTCTGCTGAATCTTCTTGCAAACTTTTTAGAAATATTATTTCACACATGCAAACAGTGTGGACCCAGATCAGACTGCAGACTGCTCCTAGAGGAGCAGTCTGATCTGGTCCACACTGTTTGCAACCATGACTTTTAAAGTAACCTGTACCGGCAGACGACAAAGCAGACGTCATTTGTAGTGATTGGCATTTTATGGGTTAACCCAAATGTTTAGTCCATTTCTCAAGAACTACAAACACAGACGCGATCATATAGCCTTCAGCTAAATTTTCCTTAATTATACCCCCACAAATGAAATTTGGGGGGGTATATAGGAGTGAGCTTGTCGGTCGGTCGGTCGGTCTGTCGGTCGGTCGGTCGGTCGGTCTGTTGACTTGGTTTCCAGACGATAACTAAAAAAGCGCTTCACCGATTTTTATAATTTTTGGTACACTGATGTAACATCATAAAATACAGGTCAAGTTCGATTTCCACTACAATTCGTCAATTTTCGACATAGTTATGGCCCCTTTCAAGTGAAAAAAATTGAAAAATGCCGCTGTTGTACTATCAAGGCAGTTTTTGTGGGGGTATTCATCACCTTTAGTGATAGCTCTAGTTTTTTTTTTTAAGTGCATGGTATGTTTTGTTCCTGTTTTAGTAGTACTTCACAGGGAAACAGTTGTGTATTTGTGATAATTGAAGGATCATTTATGTCAATTCTCCTTAAAACCTGTTGTGGGTATTCATAAGAACACGTTGGTGGAGGCGTTTCTAATGAATACCCACAACATAGGTTTAGATGGAGAACCATAAACCCTGTTATGGGTATTCATAAGAACCCCTTGGCGGCGGCAGTTCTAATGAATACCCACAACATAACCATAAAACCTGTTGTGGATATTCTTAAGAATACCTTGGCCGAGGCGGTTCTTATGAACACACACAACAAGGGTTTATATAAACAACCATTAACTTGTGTTGTGGGTATTCATAAGAACACATTGGGTAAGGCAGTTCTAATGACACACACAACATAGGTTTATATAAACAACCATTAACTTATGTTGTGGGTATTCTTAACCCTTCACCTGCTGAATATTTAAACCTGCCACATTCACTACTGATTATCAACCAATCAGATTACTTGATGCAAATTATTGCAACAAATTCATAAACTGAATGGCAAACAATGAAGATCCTGATCAGATGGCTTCTTCAGAAGCCATCTGATCTGAATCTACATTGTTTGAAGACATATCCGGGCTCAGCAGGACAAGGGTTAAGAACAGATTGTCGGAGGTGGTTCAAATGAATATATGGAGAACTGAGGAAAATTCTCCTTCAGCTGTCACCAGATACCCTCTTTATCTGTTGGTATGCTTTATGATATGTAGTTTGAGGTTTTTATGTGGATAAATATGTTCTATAGAAGGGTTATCCTTTGGAAGCAAGAAATACACCACAGAAGTGAAAAATATGGAGTGTACATGTTTTCTGGGCCAGTATAGCTAGTTTCGGCCAATTAGACCTCATCATTGACCCTCAGATATTTTCAAAATTCCACAATGGAATCAATGATCTCAAAGGACAAGAAAATATAATCTACACTATGATGTAGGGCAGGGAGACGTTTTACCGCCGCCAGAAAGACTGATCTGTTGGAATGAGAAGCTATAGTTATAGAATTTTATTGCGGTGACAATATCATAGCAACAGATAAGGTGCGTATTTTGTGATAATTGAAAGATAGTTTTCCATATTTATGCATATAAACCTATGCTGTGGGTATTCATTAGAACCGCCTCATTGAGGCGGTTCTAATGAATACCCACAACATCATTTTTTATGTAGAATTGACAAAAGCTATCCTTCAGATAAGGTGCACACTGATAATTGAAGGATAGTTTTCCTTTTTTATGCATATAAACCTATGTTGTGGGTATTCATTAAAACTGCCTCGTCGAGGAGGTTCTAATGAATACCCACAACATAGGTTTTTGTGAAGAATTGACAAAAACTATCCTTCAGTTAAGATGTACATTTTGTGATAATTGAAGGATAGTTTTCCATATTTATGCATATACACCTATGTTGTGGGTATTCATTAGAACCGCCTGGAACGCCTCGTCAAGGCGGTTCTAATGAATACCCACAACATAGGTTTTTATGAAGAATTGACAAAAACTATCCTTCATTTATAACAAAATACATACCTTATCTGTTGCAATGGACATATGAAACATTTTTCTCCATTAAACCATATGTTGTTGGTACTAGTTAGAATCACCTCAAGTACTCACAAAATATGTTTTTAACAAGAAATAAAGAAAATGATCCCTTAAGGGGAATGGGAACACCTTCAGGGGAGGCAACTCCTGCAGAAGTATTTTTGTGTCCCATGTCAATAGGGGTCAACTCTTAAAGGAAAGAATTTGCTCCTGAGGAGCAAATTCTTTCCTTTAAGAGTAGACCCATTTTTCAGGGGGACAGGGCTTATAGAAAAGTGGACAGGAAGTCCCAAAAGTTGTCTCCCTTTGAAAAATGGCGGAAAAATTTCCCGGCTGTTCCCATTCCCCTTAATTATTGTCATTACTCTTCCTTATCAGGGGCTATGCTGAAAACATAAAAACCAGGAAATTATATTCTTGCTTACAGATGGTTATAAATACATCGGAAAACTTTTTAGATTTTTATACAGTAGAATTTCAATGGCTCGAACACCTTCGGGACCTTGAAAATCTGTTCGAGACAGGGGTAGTTCGAGCCACTGAGGGATACTGCCAGGAGGTATACGATATACTTTTAGACATCTATTCGGTGTTCTATAAAGAAAATGTATGCTGTGTGTACTCATTAGAATCGCCTCATCGAGGCGATTCTAATGAGTACACACAGCATACATTTGCAAGATAAAAGATTAAAATCTCCTTAATTATCCCCCACTATTTCTTATGTAGAGGATTTGCTAGGGACTCAAGAACGGGTTCGACTCATCCATGGTAAACGAGCCATCGATGTTCGAGCCAACGAAGTTCAGCTGTATATGGATCATTACAGTGGAGATACTTCTGTTATCAACCAAGTTGATAGCAGTTTAGCCGCAGTACAGTACATGTGTGGTCAGTATGGTTGAAAGAGCTAGCTGTGTTGCCAACACAGTTGATAGCAGTTGAACTTCCTGTTTTGTCAGTGTGGTTGATAGCAGTTTAGCTACCTGTGTTTTCATTACAGTGGAGATATCTCTGTTATCAACAAAGTTGATTTTAGTTTAGCTGCAGTACCTGTGTTGTCAGTACAGTTGATAGAGCTAGCTGTGTTGCCAACACAGTTGATGGCGGTTGAGCTAGCTGTGTTTCCAACCCAGTTGATAGCAGTTTAGCTACCTGTTTCCAACCCAGTTAATAGCATTTGAGATACCTATGTTGTCAACCCAGTTGATAGCAGTTTAGCTGCCTGTGTAGTCAACCTAGTTGATAGCAGTTTTAACTGTTTAGCTACCGAAGTTGTCAACCCATTTTATAGCAGTCATGTCATGTCAACCAAGTTGATAGCAGTTTATCTACATGTGTTGTCAACAGAGTAGATAAACCCAGTTGATAGCAGTTTATCTACAGTTGTTGTCAACAGAGTAGATAAACCCAGTTGATAGCAGTTTATCTACATGTGTTGTCAACAGAGTAGATATTTGAAGGGGCTTATGTTGTAAAGCTAGTAGATATCTTGAGTTAACTGTTACTTGTATTTTCAACCCAGGTGATAACTTGAGTTTCTTGTGTTGTCAACCAAGTTGATAGCACTTTAGTTACCATCTGGTTCTTGACAGACACACAGATCCTACCAGTGCACAGTGGCAAATACATGTATTGATGGTTTTGCAAACACAATTCAGGTTGTAACATTAAATACAAGCCTGAGGGAAATGGGACAAATTCAAGGGGCTGCAACCATCGTCAAAAATGTTGCTTTCCTCGTCAGAATGTTTCCAGTGGTCAAACACTTTACTCGTGATCAAAGGGTTTTGGGTTCAAGTCTCTTGCCAGGCTCCAGAAGTGCAAAACTTTTACATTTTAAGGGAAGACCCTTTTTTCAGAAGGGGCTTTGTGTGTTTAGAGTTACAAAAGTTATGTCCCTTTCAAAAATGGCTGAAATGGTTTGCTTTCTGTTTCCATTTACCTAGAAGCATAGATGGAGTGTGTGAGATTTTTGTCCTTGTTTTATTTTACAATTTACATTATGCTTTATAGAAGTTGTATAAGGAAGGATATGGCTTACCTTTATAACCCTGTTCATTATACGGTTTTGGATCAGGATATAACACAGTTCTAAGATGGATCCAGGATCCCAAAAGTATGTTGATAGCAAATGTATGGATATCAAAAAAAATAGTCCCCTGTCCATCGGGGCTTGGAGAAATAGAAAGGGCTGCATGGTGCTTCTGTGCAGAGCTGAAACCGACCAAACTTGTGTAATGTTAACCCATTTTGTCCCAGAAACCACAAAACGGGTAGTTGGCAATCAGTGCAGACCCAGATCAAACGCCCCAGAACGAGGCATCTGATCAGGGCCTACACTGTTTGTGAAAAGTTAAGCCATTTTCCAAATCCAATTTGAAGAAATCACAACCTTACACCCCAAAATTTTGGAATGGACTCCTGGTATATATAAGGAGGAAGATTCCATTCAGTACAAAATGGGTTAAACTGCTTGGGTCTAAGCCTGCACAAGAAAAGTTTTATTTCCCTTATCAAATTTCCATAGAGGTCCACACATAAAGGAAAGAATTTGCTCCTGGGATCTACTATGGGATCTAACTCTTTTAGGAAAGAATTTGCTCCTGGAGTATACACTTACAGGAAAGAATTTACACCTGTGTCTACTCTTAAAGGAAAGAATTTGTTCCCGGGGTATAGCCTTGAAGGTATGAATTTTGCTCCTGGGTCTAATCTTGAAGGAAAGACTTCGTTGCTGCGGTTTAATCTTAAAGGAAAGAACTCGCTCCTGTGGTCTACTCTACTCTTCAAGGAAAACAATTTTCTCCAGGGTTTATTCTACTTTTAAATTTGCTCCTGGGGTTCTACTGTACTCTTAAAGGAAAAATAAATGCTCCTTGGGTCTATTCTTTTCTGTAAGGAAAGTATTTCATTAGGTAAACATGCCTATACAAATACATTGTAAACATTACTGTGGAAAAAAAAAAAAAAATGTTAAGATGAAAAATTGTGATATATTTCTTATTTCTGCTCAAAATATAGATAGATGGTACCAACAATCTATATTTTAGAGCATAAATAAAAAAATAAGGTTTACCCCTGTAAACCCCAGTTTTACTATAAAAGTGGGGTTCAAGGGGGTCAAAATTTTATAGGTGTGTTTTCATGATGTGGTCTGGGGGCTTTACTGTCCAGAGAAGCAAATTCTTTTCATTAAGAGTAGACCCCTTTTTCAGAGTGGCTTGTTTTTGTAGAAAGCAAAATTGTATCCCTTGTAAAAATATTGGAAAATGTCGCCCTTCAGGTTGGTACCGAATTTGAAGTTGTTTTGAAGAGTAACCTCTAACCATGTAGTTTACCTTTAGTACATGTAATGTGCTTGTTTAGTTAGAAGATAGATAGAGTGCTCATATTTACATGTTTGTTTGTAAACTAGTCTCTGTATTTATATTTTATACCTCTGTTACTACAGACATAAGCTAGAGATGATCTTGCATTATAATATTCGGAGAGACTTGAGTTGAGCCTTATTGTGAGAAATTTTTGTTTTGTATCATTACGCAAACACGCCTATACAAATACATTGCCACTTTTATCGCCAAAAAAATGAAAATTTTAAGATGAAAAGTTGTGATATTTTTCTTATTTCTGCTCAAAATATAGATTGTGGGCACTCGTTAGAACCACCTCATCGAGGCGGTTCTAACGAGTACCCACAATCTATATTTTAGAGCAGAAATAAGAAAAATAAGGTATACCCCTGGAAACCCCAGTTATACTATATAAAAGTGGGGTTCAAGGGGGTCAAAATTATATAGGCGTGTTTTCGTGATGAAAAAAGGACTCGATCAGAACGCAATGGCTCCAGTCAGCCTTCACTGTCTTCACGGACCTTCAAGCTGAATAGAGTGGCTCCATAGCCCCAGATAAGAGGGGTTATTTACATTTGCTGAGGCGCTTCTAATGGTTACCCACAACATATGTTTTTGTCCAGAAATAAGAAAAAATATCTACTTTACTGAAGAAAAAAAAGCACCTTATCTGGAGCTATGCAGTCCACTGGCAATCTTAATGGAGTCGACTGGTAATCTTAATAGAGTCGACTGGTAATCTTAATGGAGTCCACTGGTAATCTTAATAGAGTCGACTGGTAATTTTAATGGAGTCCACTGGTAATCTTAATAGAGGTGTTTGGTAATCTTAATGGAGTTTGCTGGTAATCTAAATGGAGTCCACTGGTAATCTTAATGGAGTCCACTGGTAATCTAAATGGAGTCCACTGGTAATCTTAATGGAGTCCACTGGTAATCTTAATGGAGTCCACTGGTAATTTTAATTGAGTCCACTGGTAATCTAAATGGAGTCCACTTGTAATCTTAATGGAGTCCTCTGGTAATCTTAATGGAGTCCACTGGTAATCTAAATGGAGTCCACTTGTAATATTAATGTCATTCTCTGGTAAGCTGAATGTAGACCCCTGGTAAGCTGAATGGAGTCCTCTGGTAAGCTGAATTGTGTCCACTGGTAAGCTGAATGTAGTCCACTGGTAAGCTGAATGGAGTCCTCACTGATAAGCTGAATGGAGTCCTCACCAGTCCGCTCAATTCAGTCCACACAGTTTTGCTTTTATCCTCAAATCCTCCCTAACAGCAACTGTATCTTGCTGAATATTCATTTAAGCCATGCCCATTTCTGTCTATCAACCAATCAAATTACTTGATGTAATTTATTGCTACAAATTCATAAACTGAATGCCAAACAGTGTAGCTCCCGATCAGATGGCTTCTTCAGAAGCCATCTGATCTGGATCTACACTGTTTCCAAAGATAGGGGTTGTCGTGAACAGCAAGATAAGGCTTCTTCAGAAGCCATCTGATCTGGATCTACACTGTTTCCAAAGATAGGGGTTGTCGTGAACAGCAAGATAAGGCTTCTTCAGAAGCCATCTGATCTGGATCTACACTGTTTCCAAAGATAGGGATTGTCGTGAACAGCAAGATAAGGGTTCTTCAGAAGCCATCTGATCTGGATCTACACTGTTTCCAAAGATAGGGGTTGTCGTGAACAGCAAGATAAGGGTTCTTCAGAAGCCATCTGATCTGGATCTACACTGTTTCCAAAGATAGGGGTTGTCGTGAACAGCAAGATAAGGGTTCTTCAGAAGCCATCTGATCTGGATCTACACTGTTTCCAAAGATAGGGGTTGTCGTGAACAGCAAGATAAGGGTTCTTCAGAAGCCATCTGATCTGGATCTACACTGTTTCCAAAGATAGGGGTTGTCGTGAACAGCAAGATAAGGGTTCTTCAGAAGCCATCTGATCTGGATCTACACTGTTTCCAAAGATAGGGGTTGTCGTGAACAGCAAGATAAGGGTTCTTCAGAAGCCATCTGATCTGGATCTACACTGTTTCCAAAGATAGGGGTTGTCGTGAACAGCAAGATAAGGGTTCTTCAGAAGCCATCTGATCTGGATCTACACTGTTTCCAAAGATAGGGGTTGTCGTGAACAGCAAGATAAGGGTTCTTCAGAAGCCATCTGATCTGGATCTACACTGTTTCCAAAGATAGGGGTTGTCGTGAACAGCAAGATAAGGGTTCTTCAGAAGCCATCTGATCTGGATCTACACTGTTTCCAAAGATAGGGGTTGTCGTGAACAGCAAGATAAGGGTTAAAATTAAACAGATGTCAGAAGCTGAGAAGACATATTTTGTTAGGATTAGATGTTTCGCCATGTTAAGTTTTCCATTACTTATGCCTTAATATTAAATTTTATGTTTCACAGTATGATTAAATCTGTTTGGATGTAAAGAAAATTTCAAAATGATTTGAATCTCAGTATCCTATGGAGAGAAGAAAGAAAATGTTAAGTAAAATATAGATGTGGTATAATGGACTTGTTAAAGGTGCATTATTGAGCTACCGGGTCTCGAATTTTTTTTTCTGGTTTTTATCTTCAATGCATACTCCTTTGCTCTGAACATGTGTTCGGAATTTCTGTTCTAAAAATAAATCACTTTACACATACATGGCGACAGTATCGTCTCTGAGTGTCGTTACTTATGGCATGGTATTCAGCGTCATATTTTTTTCCGATTCAGGCATGGCCTAAGCAAACAAGGCCAAAAATGAACGTCGCATAACGTCATATATGGGGATTCTATTTTTGTCACAACCTAAAAATAGATCTAACTAGTGTTCAAACCTAGTTAGGGATAATTGTTCGCATTTTTGCATAAAATGCATTCATTTGTATTGTTATAAAGAAAAATATCGGCTATATGTATTTTATTTTTGGAAGCATTTTTTCCAGATAGCTCAATAATGCACCTTTAAATTTCAAGGTAAACTTTGTATGCAGCAGTCTATTGTGTTATCAACCCTTCAAGTTCAAATTGTAGAAAATTCTAGAATGAATGACAATCTGTTTTATTTATTTATTTTTCTTTTGTGTGTTTTTTTTTTCAGAGAAAAAGGCAGACAATTCTCATATAATGTGAAGATGTCAAGCCTTTTTTCTCTTACAAAATAATAATAATAAAAAATGGTATTATTTGAAAGTGGCAGCTGAGAGTCGTAAATAGTGCTTGAACATCCCGTGAACTAGTCCCTGAAATAAAGACCCCCCAAACCCCCCTTTATAGAGAAAACTGGGGTTTATGGGGGTAAACATTACTTTCCTTATTTCTGCTCCAAGACATAGGTTGTGGGTACTCGTTAGAACCGCCTCAATGAGGCGGTTCTAACTAGCACCCAAAACCTATGTTCTGAGTATAAAGAAGACAAATATCACAAATTTTCAGCGGAAAAAATACCTTATTGAGGTATGGAAATATGCACTTTATCACACGGATGTGTTATTGTAATGTTTCCTCATAGCTCAAAGATACGGAGATACTTTCCTTATTTCTGCTCCAAGACATAGGTTGTGGGTACTCGTTAGAACCGCATTGATGAGGCGGTTCTAACGAGCACCCAAAACCTATGTTCTGAGTATAAATAAGACAACTATCGCAAATTTTCAGCGGAAAAAATACCTTATTGAGGTATGGAAAAATGCACTATATCACACGGATGTGTTATTGTAATGATTCCTCATAGCTCGAAGATACGGAGGCATAAGAAAGATAATTAGGGGATTTTGGTTGGTTGATTTGTGGTTTAACGTCCCCGTCAACACTGTAAAGGTCATTTTGGAGACGTTGCTTTCAATTTTGTGGGACTTTTACCCGACATTGAGCTGAAATGACATCTTAAGCCCTGCTGCCCAATGAAACCAATAGGGTTTATTAGCATGGGCGGTCCGCCATGCACCGCGGTTCCTGGACAGGCTTAGATCCTCTAGTGTGCGGGCCGGATTCAGCTCTGCATGGAAGCATCATGCAGCCCATATATTGTTTCAAGCCCCTATGGGCGGGGGCCGGATAATTAGGGGATAATTTTCCTTATTTCTGTTCCGTGTCTCAAAACAAAAGTTATTTTCCATGTAACATCAGGTATAGTTTTTTTGATATTTCAAATGAGAAGAAAGTGAACGGGTTTTAATAGAAGACTTTTACTTAGTTTAGAACCACTGTTGCTTGATAATATAGGGCCTTAGAAAATTTCTGTTGCACAAAAGCATATATGCTTCGCTATTTGTTAAGTTGCTATATACTTGCACTCACCAGTATACCTATACAGTGTCGGTAATGGCTGTACACATCACGAAAACACGCCTATATAATTGCGACCCCCTTGTACCCCACTTTTATATAGTAAAACTGGGCTTTACAGGGGTAAACCTTATTTTTCTTATTTCTTCTCTTAAACATAGATTGAGGCGGTTCTAACGAGTACCCACAATCTATGTTTTGAGCAGAAACAAGAAAAATATCGCAATTTTCATCTCAAATTTTTTTTTTTTTTTTCCGCGGTAAAATTTGCACTGTATTTGTATAGGCGTGTTTTTCGTAATGAGCTTTTTCTCAGTAGACACAATTGAATGTGAAATTTGTATTCATCACGAAAACATGCCTGTATGATTCTGACCCCTTTGAACTCCACTTTTATTCAGTAAAACTATGGTTTACAAGGAGGATAAGCCTTATTTTTCTTATTTATGCTCAAAATATAGATTGAGGGTACAAGTTAGAACCGCTGCCTCATCAAGGCTGTTCTTACGCAAACCCTCAATCAATAATTGGAGCAGAAATAAGAAAAATGTCACACTTTTGCATATGAAAATTTTCGTTTTTCAGTGGTAAAATTTACAATCAGTTTGAATAGGCGTGTTTTCGTAATGGCTTGCCGATATTAAGTGAAATGGATACACCATCATGGGAGGCAACTCCTTAAATAGAATTTTCTGTCTCCTTTATTAACCCTTCACTTGCTGAATATTCAGTCTAGCCACACCCATTTCTGACTTAGAACCAATCAGATTACTTGATGTAATTTATTCCTAAGAATTAATAAAATGAATGTCAAACAGTGTAGATCCTGATCAGATGGCTTCTTCAGAAGCCATCTGACCTGGATCTACACTGTTTCCAAAGATAGGGGTTGTTGTGAACAGCAGGATAAGAGTTAATAGGGCTCATCTCTTAGAGAAAAGAATTTGCTCCTCAGTAGCAAATTCTTTCCTTTAACCCTTCTCTTGCTGAATATTCATTTTAGCCACACCCATTTCTGACTTAGAACCAATCAGATTACTTGATGTAATTTATTCCTACAAATTCATAAACTGAATGTCAAACAGTGTAGAACCTGATCAGATGGCTTCTTCAGAAGCCATCTGATCTGGATCTACACTGTTTCCAAAGATAGAGGTTGTCGTGAACAGCAGGATAAGAGTTAAAAGGGCTCATCTCTTAGAGGAAAGAATTTGCTCCTCAGGAGCCATCACGTGAACAAGTCTGTTAAATGAACACCCCACTAAACCCCACTTTATATAGAAAAAACTGGGTTTTACGGGAGTAAACATTATTTTCTTATTTCTGCTCCAAGACATAGGTTGTGGGTACTCGTTAGAACCGCCTCAACGAGGCGGTTCTAACGAGCACCCTCAACCTATGTTTGCATTAAAAATAAGTATAATATCACAGATTTTCATAGAAAAATAGCCATTTTGGAGATGAGAAAATGCACTATGTCACACGGGCATGTTAGCGTGATGCAAATTCTTTCCTTGAAGATTAGAACACCTAAGAGTTTCAGATCATCTCGGTACCTCTTTTGTCATATCCCACTTAAGTTTTATTGTTTGTTTTTTCTTTCATTGTTGTTTTCATTTGCTGCGATGTTTTCACATCATAAAAGACTGTTTTTTCTGGCACTGTCAGGCAAGTTACAAGAGTATAGCAACTTGAGTCTTGGCAGTTATTTAACTTACCCTTCATTGATTGTAGTTTGTTTAGAAGTTAGGGATTTTCCATAGCGTTTTATATATTAACTGAGTCACATCATGTATTAAGGATGTTTAGTGCGTTGGCAAACAGAAAAGCTGCAGACACACACGTCCGGGAACCAGGCCCCGTGAAATTCATATCACTTCCATTTGCCATTTTTTCTGGGACAAGTAAAAAGTTTGGCTGGGCAAGTGATTTTTTTAATTCACTTGTCCAGAAAATAATTAGAGTATTCGGAGTCATTTTCAAGATGCTGTGGACTGCTGGGCAAATGGTTGGAACATGGAGTTGTGACTGTTGTCAAGCTGTGGTTGGAACCTTCATAATCCGTCTGGAATACGACATGCACGACAAAAACACGCCTATACAAATACGTTGTAAACGTTACCACCGAAAAAACAAAAATTTTAAGATGATAAATTGTGATATTTTTCTCATTTCTGCTCAAAATACAGATTGTGGGTATTCCTTAGAACTGCCTCATTCAGGCAGTTCTAACGAGTATCCACAATCTATACTTTAGAGCAGAAATAGGAAAATTAAGGTTTATCCCTGTAAGCCCCAGTTTTACTATATAAAAGCCAGTTCAAGGGGGTCAACATTATATGTGTTTTCGTGATGTGTGTTCCGACTTGGACCTTTGGAATGTAACATTTCACATAGCTCCAAATAAGGTGCTTTTTTTGGTTCGAAAAGTACTGATATTTTTCTTATTTCTGCACAGAAACATAGGTTGTGGGTACTCATTGAAGCGCCTCACCCTCGGTACTTGTGATGAGTACTCATAGCATATGTTTTTGTGCAGAAATAAGAAAAATAATTTGTGGATACCCCTTGTGGAAAAATAATTCTGGGGCTATGATTACAAGGGATGCATATATGCTGAAGGTGTGTGAGAATATGTGGCCTTCATGCGGCTTGAAAGGGGAATACAGAGGTCACATGTGCCGGCTGAACAGTGCATTTCCGGGACCTGTTTCTGTATGATTCCGATCATATATTGTGCTGTGCGAGGCTGTAGGCTCCCGTAGCTGTCTGCATAATATTGAATGGATACACCTTTAGAGGAGGCAGTTCCTTAACCCTTATCTTGCTGTTCACGACAACCCTTATCTTTGGAAACAGTGTAGATCCAGATCAGATGGCTTCTGAAGAAGCCATCTGATCAGGATCTACACTGTTTGGCATTCAATTTATGAATTTGTAGCAATAAATTACATCAAGTAATTTGATTGGTTCAAAGTCAGAAATGTGTGTGGCTTAACTGAATATTCAGCAAGAGAAGGGTTAAAACATTGTGAGCCTTGCTGGGGCCATATGCAGCAAGACATCAAGTTTTGTAACGGAAGGTCAGATGTTTTTGCTCTGGGCACTCCTGTTTTTGCCAACTTCTTAATTACGATCTGCTCAAAGTAAGTGAAAATCTTGAAAGGGCCGTAAAAACAAAGAAAAAAACAAAACAAAAAAAAATTACTGGTTTTCCTCCAAAAAAAAAAAAAAAATGGCAGAAATCTTAAATGTATATTTGGTGTATCCATCCTTCTAATGCATCCTTCATACATATAATGGCTTATCCTTACCATGGGCTTTGACAATCGAAAAAGGGTCCTTTTGAGCTTGTCGGCCCAGTTAACCCTTATCTTGCTGAATATTCATTTAAGCCACACCCATTTCTGTCTATCAACCAATCAAATTATTTGATGTAATTTATTGCTACAAATTCATAAACTAAATGCCAAATAGTGTAGATCCTGATTAGATGGCTTCTTCAGAAGCCATCTGACCTGGATCTACACTGTTTCCAAAGATAGGGGTTGTCGTGAACAGCAAGATAAGGGTTAAGTCTCCGATCAGACCCTTTTTGCTTGTGATAGCCCCTAATATTTTGTCGGTATGTATTACATGTATCGTGCTTCATACTACTGTTAGTGTTGTTTTTGGTCGCAGTTGATAAAAATTCTGCCTCAATTTAGTACCCCGGTAGTTGAACAAGCTGCATCAAGATAATGGGATTGTCCACCTAGAGCAGGAGTCCATTTTGACCCGTTTTGGGGTTTCCTGTATTGAATAAGTGTACCGTATTTAACCTATGTACTCGGTCAAACAGTGTAGACCCAGATGAGATGCCGCATCCTGCGGCATCTCATCAGGGTCTACACTGTTTGCCATTCATCCAGCTATTTTTAGACTCAACATGGGGTAGTTAATTGTATGTATTCAGATTTTAGAGCAAGTATGGTATTAAGAGTTAAGGTGTCCGAATATTTAGGGTAAATACGGTACGTTGGTTACACAAAATAAGGCAACAATTCTCTTGATGCAGCTTGAGAAAAAGTTTATTCAGTTTCATAATTGTATGGAAATGCAATAAAACATTTTCTCCAGTGACTAGTTGGCTTGTTTTCATTTCTAAATTTGTTGTACTGTAGTTTAATGGCCCAGTCAACACTCTTTAGGTCATATTTAGGTCATATGAAGTGGGTTAATTTACCTAACCACACTTTTAGTGGGCAGGCTTATTCATCACCGGTTAACCAGTATTGTGCACATTCTTTTAGCAGAAACTGGCAACTTCCCTTCTTGAATCGGCGAAAAGGTGAGAATGACCGTAGAAAAGATTTCATGATCAATCTCGGCCCCCACCCATCAGGGCTTGAAGAAATAGATGGGCTGCATGATGCTTCCACGCAGAGCTGAAACCGATCGCATACGAGTTCTGGTAAACCGCTTAGAGGAGCTAAGCCTGCTCAGGCTAAGCGGTGTGAGTCGGACCATCCATGCTTTAATATAAACCCTATTAGTTACATTTGGCAACAGGGCTTGAGATGTCATTTCATCTCAATGTCGGGTAAAGGTCCCACAAAATTGGAAGCAATGTCTCCAAAATGACCTATACAGTGTTGACGGGGACGTCAAACCTCAAATCAATAGTTATTTTCTGGCGAAAGATAATGCACTATACTGGTTAACTAACACAAAAAGCCTGCCCAGGAAAAGCTAGGTCCCAAGGTTATGAAAACTCCTCAACTTATTGGGCATGAATTTTGTCCTACTCCTAAATATTAAAATGCCAACAACGTTGGCATTTTAATATTTATGAGCAGGACAAACAGCATTCTTTTTCTTTGCTGATTTGAACAGGAAAATTGCCGGATTGTGCATTGCAAATTTCATGCTCAGTTGAAATAAGCAATGTTCCTGTGAAGATTGAATTTTGCTCTCCAAAAGAGCTTTTTTTTCTTATATTTATACCCCCGCAAACGAAGTTTGAAGGGGGTATATAGGAGTCAGCTTGTCGTCTGTCGTCGTCGGTCCGTTACAAAAAACTTTAACATTGCTCATAACTTCCTTATTCTTTGACCGATTTCTTTAATATTCACACACCACACACCTTGCCACTAGTACTTAAGATTGATATACACAAACCTGACCTTGACCTTTACGTTGACCTTCCTCAAGGTCAAATACTTGTAAAAATTTGTCGTCGGTCCGTTACAAAAAACTTTAACATTGCTCATAACTTCCTTATTCTTTGACCGATTTCTTTAATATTCACACACCACACACCTTGCCACTAGTACTTAAGATTGATATACACAAACCTGACCTTGACCTTTACGTTGACCTTCCTCAAGGTCAAATACTTGTAAAAATTTGTCTGACAACGCATGTGGGGGTATAATTGGCGCCCGTTAGGCGGCAGCTCTAGTCTCTCTTAGTTTCTTTTCTGACTCATAGCAGACAAGCTCAAACCAGCAACATATTATTGCTGGTTACCGCCATAACTGTACTATTGATAAAGAAGCTTTATTTAACGTTGCATATCAGAAACAAATAACATAAGCTCTTTAGAGCTTTTATTGAGACAAAATATCATTTAACAAATACCTACCTTAGGGCTACATCTGATAATCGTCAGCCAAGGGAGCATTTTTCACACCTTTGGTGTGGCACGGCTGGGGAGTGAACCCGTGACCTCCCGATTCCGAAGCGGACGCTCTACCACTGAGCTTCTGTATGTTTGATTTGATGTTTCACGTCCCCGTCAACACTGTTTAGGTCATTTTGGAGACGTTGCTTCCAATTTTGTGGGACTTTTACCCGACATTGAGATGAAATGACATCTCAATCCCTGCCGCCCAATGAAACCAAATGGGTTTATATGCATGGACAGGCCGACTCACACCACTTCGCCTGGGCATGCTTAGACCCTCTAAGCAGTTTACCAGTACACGTGTGTGGTCAGTTTCAGCTCTGCCTGGAAGCACCATGCAGCTCAATCTTTTTGTCCAAGCCACGATGGGCGGGGGCAAACTACCACTGAGCTATCGGGTGCCGGTATATAGTGGGTGGGGTAAACGCAAATTCTCTGAGCAGGTCTTGAAATTATTAGGAAGCTTGCCACATTAATTCTTCTGAAGAGCACATTTGGATGTGCCGAGCTATAGATAATTTGACCAGTGTACTGATAAGCCCTTTGTCAGTGCACTGGCTGTGAAAAAAACTCGGAATCAGAGTTATTGCTTGGCACTCACAGGAGGCTTGCCGCACTCATTCTTCTGAAGAACCTCTGTGTTGTCAGCGGGTCAGCGAGTTTGGACTGTCAGTACAGCTGACAGACCGCTGGAAACCAAATGCTGTCAGATATTTGAATGTGCTGAGCTATATTTTGATTTGACCATGATTTTCCCGGAAGTTAAATTGCAAAAACATGGACCATTATCATAAGCGTAAAATCTCATTCATTGGCCTTTTGGAAACTGGCTAATTTGCACAGATGATAGCAACAGGAGTACAAGATATCCAGACAGGATAATTGTGACAGAGTAAGGGAACGACCATTTGGTTTTCATGGGGGAGTGGGGCGGCGGGAAGAGTTCGTGAAGAAAACAAAATAGCCAGGACACGGTCAAGCAAGAAAAAACTAGGATGTTCATGCATCAGAAAAAATAGCCAGGATCAGACTGACCAAAACATAGTTTATTCGTAGTGGGGAATAAAATTGTGGATTGGATAAAACTGTAATGCACCAATGTTTAGGCATGCTAGATCTCCACTGTTTATCAAGGTGAATGCTTTGTGTTTGGCAGAAACTAGTGTTCAGCTTTAATATTGAAGCTCTGTCGGACATATTTAGTGGTGATTTTTAGCTCACCTGTCACGTGACAAGGTGAGCTTTTGTGTTCACATTTTGTCCGTCGTCCGACGTGCCTGCGTCCATGCGTGCGTCCGTAAACAATTTCAAATAAGTATATCTCTAATACCCCATGGCCAATCTTGATCAAATTTCATGAGACGCATCATCAGGTAGGGGGAAAGGCTCCATATGATATGGCTTTTGGGCTGATCAGATTGGAATTCTGGTTGACATGAATACAAAAAGGTTCAATAGACTTATAATGGAGAAAACGTCTCCCTTTTTCTCGGCCATTTCTGATCCGATCTTCATCAAACTTGCAGATAACCAGGAGGGGCTTACAGTCTACGTCAAGTTCGAATTTGTGCTGCACGGGACAAACAGCTTTGGAGTTACCTGTCCTTGAGCATAAATCTAAGTGAAAAATTGACGAGTTCGAATTTGGTTTTAATCTGACCAGCGGTTTTCCAGTTACACTTACATCCCCTTGAGGGTGAAATTTTCCCATAGGCTTATAATGGGGAAAACGACGTCTCCACTTTTTCTCAGCCATTTCAGATCCGATCTTCATCAAACTCTCAGATAACCAGGAGGGGCCTACAGTCTACGTCGAGTTCATATTTGGGATGCATGGAACAAACAGCTTTAGAGTTACCTGCCCTTGAGAATAAATATAAGTGAAAAATGGTGTATCCAGCTTTTCTCAGCCGTTTATGATCTGATCTTTTTGTAACTTTTCATAAACGAGAACAAGCATAAAATCTTGGACGAGTTCGAATTTGGCTTAAATCTGACGAGCGTTTTTTTTTTTTTTTTTTTTCAGTTACCTCCCCTTTAGCGTGAACAATTTTTCCCATAGACTTATAATGGGGGAAAACGACGTCTCCACTTTTTCTCCGCCATTTCTGATTCGATCTTCATCAAACTTGCAGATAACCAGGAGGGGCCTACAGTCTACGTCGTGTTCAAATTTGGGCTGCACGGGACAAACAGCTTCTGAGTTACCTGCTCTTGAGCATAAATGTAAGTGAAAAATGGTGTATCTAGCTTTTCTCAGCCGTTTTTGATTGGATCATTTTGTAACTTTTGGTAAAGAGGACAACCATAAAATCTCGAGCGAGTTCGAAGTTGACTTGAATCTGACCAGTGGTTTTCCAGTTACATCTCCTTGAGTGTGAAAGATTTTCCCATAGACTTACAATGGGAAAACGACGTCTCCAGCTTTTCTCGCCCATTTCAAATCAGATCTTCATCAAACGTGCAGATAACCAGGAGGGGCATACAGTCTATGTTGAGTTTGAATTTGGGCCACGCAGGTCAAATGACTTCTGAGTTACCTGCCCTTGAGCATAAATATTGGCGAAAAATGGTGTATCCAGCTTTCCGCAACCGTTTTTGATCTGATCTTTTTGTTACTTTGGGTCAACGAGGATACGCATAAAATATCTAATGAGTTCGATTTTGGCTTGAATCTGACCATCGGATTTCCAGTTACATCCCCTTGAGGGTGAAACATTTCTTATAGACTTACTATGGGAAAACGATGTCTCCAACTTTGCTTGGCTATTTCTAACCTGACCTTCATCACACTTCCAAATAACCAGGAGCTTACAGTCTATGTTTAGTTCTATATTAGGTCGTATTTTGGCCGCATGAGACATAAGGCTTTCGAATTACCTGCCATTGAGCATAAATATTAGTGAAAAATAGTGTCTCCACCTTTTCTCAGCCGTTTCTAATCTGATCTTTTTTAAACTTTCAGTAAACGAGAACAAGCATAAAACCTCAGATGAGTTTGAATTTGGCTTGAATCTGACATTCGGTTTTGCAGTTACAGCCCTTAGAGCTTTAAAAATCTTCTTGTCTGAAACCTGAAGGTCCAGGTCTTTGATGCTTCGCGTGAAGCTTCATCTAGTGGACCTCTACTGAGATTGTTCAAATTATAGCCCTGGCGCAAAAATGCCCCCACGCCAGAGCCCACTGGTTTAACATGGGCTTATATAGGGAAAACCTTTAAAAATCATTTTGTCTGAAACCAGAAGGCCCAGGTCTTTGATATTTGGTATGAAGCTTCATCTAGTGGACCGCTACCAAGTTTGTTCAAATTATAGCCCTTGGGCCAAGAATGTACTAGAGACACTGATTCTCAGGTGAGCGATTCAGGGCCCTCTGGGCTCTCTTGTTTTTTTTTTTTTTTTGGTTGTTTTTTTTTTAATTGTTGATAAGCTTTTCGATATTTCCTTGTTTGGCAAAGTGGGGGCATTTGAAAAACTAACATAAAACAGTTTATATTGTTTAAGTTTTGAATTGTTTGTGGTGTTTGTTTGTTTGTATTGGAGTTAAGCGGCCCAGTCAACACTATTTAGGTCATTTTTGAGCCGGTCAGTTTACCTATTCACACGTTCCTGGGCAGGCTTATACGTAAGCGGTTAACCAGTATAGTGCACATTCTTTCGCCAGAAACTGACAGCTGCCCTTCTTGAATCAGCGGAAGGGTGAGAATGACCGTAGAAAAGATTTCATGATCAATCTTCACGAAAGAATGTTGCCGGCCCCGGCAGGCATCGAACCCGCGTCCTCCTGGTCACCAGTCAGACGCGCATCCGACTGAGCTACCGAGGCCGGCTTGTTTGTGGTGTAAAGATCTGAAAACTTGTAATTGCCTGTTTGTAAAGGCAAAACATTACTAACATTTATGTCTTTGAAACGTTGATACATAATAATTTAATTAACAAAACACATGTACAAAAACAAAACACATACAAATTCAGCCCGGACCCTGTTTTTTTCGGGAGAAAAAATAAAATTATAAAAAAAGTTTCTCCTACCCACCGACCCAACTTCTTTTCAGCATGTTAGTAGAAACACAGCTATTTTTACGCCTTATTTATTTTAAAGATTGCACAGAATGCATTACATTTCAAGCGTTATAAAGTGTCTGTAAAATGCTTGCGTAAAAAGTACATCGATGCCCGCCCCATAAAATCAAATGGTCACTCCCTAACACAGTACGTGGCTGTCACCAGGAAGACTGGCATGAAAAGAAGCCCTGAGGGCGCCCTCAAGTGGAACAAATTTGGCAATTTTGATAATCCTGGCCAGAGACATTGGAGATAATCTCGACCCAAGGTTTCGTTGTGTGTTTTGTTAAAAATACTGTAAATCTTCAGAGAAATGGGTCGAATGCGAGGACTGTGAGCAACGTTTTCACTCGTCGATAACAAACAGTATTATGAGCTTGGGTCTGGGATTGGAACTTGCCATTGCACAGATTGCAAAGCTGACTGTGCTGTCCTTCACGGCCACAAGGCAGTTCAATGTGATCAGTGTGAAATGTGGATACACATTGAATGTTCTTTCATCTCAGATGCTGAGTATAACACTTTGATAAACTCGAACTTCTCCTGGATTCGCTCAAAACGTAAGGTATGCAACTTTTCAGACTCTTCAGTGAGTGTATATCAAGGGGGGGCAACGTATTGTAGTTTTTATGGTCAATAGGTAAAATATATCGTTTTTGGTCAAAAATGGCCACGATTTCGCGTTCGATGATAGAAAATGTGAACTGGTTTTAAGAAAATCTTGGGAGTCACAGTTGATAACAAATTGAATTTTCACGAGCATATACAACGGAAAACCAAAGCTGGATTCAACGCCTTGAAAGGCTTGGACAGTTTTGTTCAAGGACATAGAGGATGCCGCCAGACAGTGTATATGAGACTCTATAAATCCTTGGTGCTACCAGTAATGGAATATGGAGCAGCAGTAACAGTAGAATCCCTGGCAGAAAGCAGTTATGAATTTGGAAAGATTCAGAGGTCAGCAATGCTAAAGGCACCAGGCTGTTTGAACAGTTGGAAGTCTTGACAAACACTATGCCTATAGACCTACACCGTAAGATTAGACAAGCATACGAAGTCATCATAGTCGGTGCTAAATATGCAGATGATCCTCTCAGGGAAGAATTTGATTCATGGATAGAAGGTCACAAGACTGTTGGTAGGAGAGCAACTATTTTTCATTTATTGATGTCCAGATTTAGGGAAGTGAAGGGTATGGTAGAGTTTGAAAACATTGAGAAGGAATTCGGGTACAGCAAGGAATTGATGGGGCTCATTAAAGAGAAAGTTAGTGTAGAGAAAGAAGAATTCCAGTTTTTTTTAAAGAAGAACAGAAGAAAATATAATAGAGCTTTTAAGTCAATGTGGTACAAATGATGTACTTTTGTTCACGGATGGATCAGCGCTAGGAAATCCAGGCCCAACAGGAGCTGGTACCGCAGTCTATTTAGAGGGTTATTCCTGTACACCAGTGTTGATGAACAAGGGAGTTAGTCCTATAGGTAACAATTATACTGGAGAACTGGTGGGTATACAGATAGGGTTGGACTTCTTGGCTGACCTAGATTTCAAAGGCAGAATGGTTCATTTTCTGACTGACTGTCAACCAGCAATTAAAACTGCATTCAGTGGTGAAATGCCTACAAACAAGATTTTAACAGTCCTTAGTATCAAGGAGAGCTTAGCAAAGGTAAGGAATAAGGAGAACACTATCAAAGTTCATTGGGTGCCCGGGCACAAAGATATTGAGGGTAATGAGTTGACAGATCAATAAGCAAAGGCAGCAGCATCAGAATTGATAAAAAAACAATGAGCTAAAACCAATCTTAAACAAGAAAGAAGCAGTACGGGGTGTAAAATACAGGGTTAGGAAAAATGGGAAAGAAGGTACAAGTGCTCAGACAAAGATAATGTATTGCAGGAAATAGTTGAGGAAGTTGGAAAAAGGAACTGTCATGGTGATAGGGACAGAAGGACATTCTCTGTAGTTAATCAGCTCAGTGGGCACTCAATATTAAACTAGAATTTGTTTTTCTACAAAAACACAGATGTCTCCCCCGTTTTTGTCCTCTAAGTATAACCTTGACATTGGCGGTATTGAGCTGGGTCTTGTGGGCAACACATCATCTAATGAAGATGAACATTTCTGCAAAGAAACTTTAAAACTGTTCATATGAAAATAAAAAAAGTTATTGGCCGTACACAAAAAAGCCATTTTTTACCTTTGACCTCTAAGTATGGCCTTGACCTTTGAGGTACAACACATCGTCTCATGATGGTTAACATTTCTGCCAAGTAATCCCATAATCCATCAAACAATAAGGAAGTTATTGACTGTCCCTTTTTTCACCTTTGACCTCTAGCTATGACCTTGATATTGGAGGTATGGACCTTGGTCTTGCACATGACTCATGATCTAATGACGGTGAACATTTCTGCATGGTTACTTTATAAAGTCCATCCAGAAATAAGAAAGTTATTGACTGGACACACACAAAAAAAAAAAAATAACCTCTGACCTCTTAGTATGACCTTGATCTTGGATGTACCGACCTGGGTCTACCGTGCACCTTATCGTCTCATGATGGTTAACATTTCTGCCGAGTAATTTCACAATCTATCCAGGAATAAGAAAGTTATTGACTGAACACTAAAAAAGGCCCCTTTTTGTCCTTTAACCTCTAAGTACGACCTTGACATTTGAGGTACCAACTTGGATCATGCACGCAACGCGTCGTCTCAGGGTGTTAACATTTCTGCCAAGTAATTTCAAAATCCATCTAAAAATAAGAAAGTTATTGACCGAACACAGAAAAAGGCCCCTTTTTTACCTTTAACCTCTATGTATGACCTTGACCTTTCAGGTACCAAACTGGGTCATGCGTGCAACACATCATCTCATGGTGGTTAACATTTCTGCCAAGCAGTTTCAAAATCCATCTAAAAATAAGAAAGTCATTGACCAAACACGTAAAAGGCCCCTTTTTGACCTTTGACCTCTATGTATGACCATGACATTTTAGGTACCAAACTCAATCATGCATGCAACACATCGTCTCATGATAGTTAACATTTTTGCCAAGTAACTTCAAATTCTATCTAAAAATAAGCAAGTTATTGACAAAACCCGAAAAAAGACCCCTTTTTTACCTTTGACCTCTAAGTATGACCTTGACCTTTGAGGTACCAACCTGGGTCATGTACGCAACACATCCTCTTATATTGGTTAACATTTCTGCCAAGTGATTTTAAAATCCATCTCAAAATAAGAAAGTTATTTACCAAACACGAAAAAAGCCCCTTTTTGACCTCTAAGTATGACCTTAACCTTTGAGGTACCGACCTGCCTCATGCGCACCACACATCGTCTTATGGTTGTTAATATTTAAAAATCCATCTGAAAATAAGAAAGTTATTGACCGGACACGATTCGCCCATACATATTTACATACCGACAAACTTCCAAGGGAGATAATTCAAAAGTATATATGCGAGAGTTATAGTTCTTGCGCACTGCACGTCGTCTAATGCTGATTAATATTTATATGAAGTTTCGTGAAGATAGCTCGAACGATTTTCAAGTTATAGAGCGGACACGAATGTGTGACAGACGGACACACAGACAGACAGACGCCCGGGGGAAAAACAATATGTCTCTCCGAAAAATAAAAATTCAGGGGAGACATAATGATCACCAGGCCAAAATTAAGAAAGATTTGTCAAGTTTATGTGAGGTGTGCAATATGAAAGAGAATGTAGATCATTACCCGTTCGGCTGTCAGAGATTTACTGCAGAAAGGATTATTTAAGAGCACACAGTTGAAGAATTTCTGAGTATTGAAGATATGAGGAGCGCTTTTGGGTCGGATATGAAACACCCTTCCCGATCCCGTTCCGAAAATCCCCGATCCAAAATTTTCTATTTGCCCTAATTCATTAATAAGAACATATTTTAAACACTTTTTGTGTTTATTTTATTACTTTTAAGTATTTTAATCATTATTTATGTATATTTTGTTTAAATGTGTCCAATTTGTGATTTATCCTAAATTATTCCTCTCTCAGGGGTATGAAAGACCCTGCCAATTTTCCGTAAAAATATTGTATTCTTCTGCCTCTTATTCAGAAAATAAACAATAACTAACTGATAAAATCAACATAACGGAATTGTTATATACTTTTATGGCTCTTCTGGAATAAAAGAGAACTTAAAAAAGGTTTCGGAGGTGTTTTTTGCATTTTTTAATCCAAAACGATTACCGATCTTTATTGCTATTTAGAGTTACGAACATTGAACCGAATGTGAAAGAAATGACCGGAAACGGACCGATCCTTAGTTTCACATTGTCTCAAAAATAAAAATAGATAGATATGACATCGTGAAACTTCCATCACTCGCACAATGGACATTATATGTCACATATACGATTTTTGAGACATTTGAAAACTCAAAATCGGTCCGTTTCCAGTCATTTATTTCACATTCGGTTCAATTTTCGTAACTATAATGATCGGTAATCGTTTACGATAAAAATATTCAAAAAAACACATCTGAAACTCTTTTAAGTTCTCTTTTATTCTAGAAAAGCCATAAAAGTATAAAACAATTCCGTTATGTTGATTTTATCATTTAGTTATTGCTTACTTTTTTAATTAGAGGCGGAGGAATGCAATATTTTTACGAAAAATCGGCAGGGTCTTTCATACCCCTGAGATAGGAATAATTTAGGATAAGATCACAAAAAGGACACATTTAAACAAAATATACATAAATAATAATTAAAAACCCTAAAAACAATAAAAAAAATTAACACAAAGGTGTTTAAAATATATTCTTATGAATGAATTAGGGCAAATAGAAAGTTTTGGATCGGGCATTTTCGGATCGGGAAGGGTGTTTCATACCCGACCGCGCTTTGGTAGCGCATCGGATTTATGATCAAAATCCTCGCGCTGACCAAATTGTTAGTTTATAGACACATCCAAACACTACGTCATCGCTCAATAATACTATATGCCGGGACGTACCGGTGGTGGGCAAAAAACGTATTTGGCCGTTTATCGCCATTGTAAATGCGATGTTATTTTCTGTAAGCTTGTATTTTGTTTGGACTCGAATTGACAAATTTGAGCTTTAAACTTTTATAATAGACATTTCTTAGCTAGTAATTATTGGTTTCTAGAAGATTTGAGGATGTTTTTGATGATAATTACCTGTTCAACTTATGCAGGTAACGAGGCGGGACGGTCTTAATTATTTGTAATAAAAATGCGCAAAACGAATGACTAAATGCGGAAGATGCATGAATGAATCCTAATATATATATATCTACCCATTTAAAGTTGAATTCGATCGATTTTCTGTGACAGTCAACTTAAATATGCCCGTAATATCAAACCAATTTACAATGTGTTTATATGGAACCAGGGGCTTTTTGCCAACCACGAAAGATCGTTATCGGAAGGAAAAGTAATTTTGCGCATGCGCAATGACAGGTAAACAATGTCACGTGTCAAAACATTGGATCCGTCTATACTTATTTATTTTAGTTCGATTGCGATGGAAGCTTCAAGCTTATTTAATCACTCTCGAACACTCATTCCGAATGTTTCCACGCGCGCGCGAGAGAGGCAGTGACTATTACAACACTGCTACCCATTTACACCTGGGTGGAGTGAAGCAGTGTTATTATGTGTATATATTTGCAAAATTAATCTGTCAGATAACAACTATGCATTGATAGGTTGCATCTATAGAAGCCCTAGTTGCTCACGTGAATCAACACTTCAACTTGTTGAATTATTACAACATGTAAGCAGTCTAAAACCATCACATGTTCTTATCATGGGGGAAAAAATTGTTATTCAGAGAGCACATATCAAAAAAGTCGGCACTTGCAAACAGGAACTTGTGGTTGATATTCAAGAGGTTCACCTACATAGACAAAGAAATGTTCTTGGCCCTTTACAAATCCATAGTTAGGCCTCACTTAGAATATTTAACAACAGTGTGGTCACCTATGTACAAGAAAGATGCAATTATTTTGGAAAATACACAGAGAAGAGCCACAAAAATGGTAAACCCATTACGTCACCTTACATGTGAGGAAAGGCTAAAAAATTATCGCTCCCTACTTTGGAATATCGCAGACAGAGAGCGGATGTTATAGAAGTGTATAAGATCCTGAACCAATACGATCGTGTGGACAAAAACAAATTCTTTACACTTCAGGAAAATACATCAACCAGAGGTAACAGCAAAAAGCTTAAAAAAACGCTCCAGGCTAAATATAAGGGCGAATGTTTTCTCCAACCGTGTAGTGAATGTACGGAATTCTCTCCCCAATGAAGTAGTTCTGGCACATTCCGTGAACGCGTTTAAGTCAAGACTAAATAAGCACTGGCGCGGACATGTACAGAAATTCTCACCTGCGTGCTTCATCCCGGGTGAACCCCAACAACAAAACCTAAGAAGATATCGAAATGGGCCAATAGAAGTGGTGTAACCGCTTAAAGAGGTCTCTAGGATGGTAAGGACCCAAGGACACACCTCGATACCGGGTGCCGGATTCGAACGCACAACCTCTCGATCATGAGTCGAATGTGTTACCACCTAGGAAGTCCTGCTCATAATGCTCAGAAATGAGCGAGTAGCAGTTATAGGAGAAAAAATATAGGATTGATAACAGAAGTTAACTTGAAAGCGTTAACAAGCATGGTGAATGACAAAAGTAATCAGTGACAGAAGGATAATTATGACTGCACTGATGGAGTTCATCAGGAACACAAAAAGATTTTGAATTGTAACATATTTATGCATGTGCTAAAATAGCAGCATGAGATTAGTACCGTGTGTAATGCACAAGAGGTTATTATAGCACATTGAGTTTATAAGCAGCGAAAAATTGCTTTATAGATAAACAACAACAACAACAACAATCAGATAAAAACAATTGTTGTGGATTACGGCATATAGTGGGATAAACTGTAGCACATATTGTAAAAAAGTGTGTGTGTGTGTGTGTGTGTGTGTGTGTGTGTGTGTGTGTTGTTCGCTGGTGCTGTTTGAAGTATTAAGTTTTGGACGTGTCACCAGGAGCAATCTGCACGAGGGTCGGTCTGAAAGCCCCAAGACACCACAAGACACCCCAAGACACCCCAAGACACCTTTTGTATTACACATTTATTATTATTATACCCTAAAACACCTTTATTATTACTCATTTATTATTTTTATACATATATTATGATATAATAAAAGCAATTTTCACGAAAAGATTTGCTCTAAGCGGTTTATCATTACTCATGTGCTGTCAGTGTCAGCTCTGCGTGGAAGCACTGTGCAGCCCATCTATTTCTTCACGCCCCGATGTGCGGGGGCAGAATATGTCGCACTAGCTGTGGATTTCCTTTTTAACGCTATAACGGATTAATTGATTTGTTTTTTTTTTTTCGAATATGTATATGTAACTCATTAGGGGAAAATTTCGCATCAACATCAAAATACATCTTCAGTCATTGATAATAGTGTAATTCAAACATCGCGAAAACATAACTATATAATTTGGACCTCTTTATCCCACACTTTCATATAATGAAACTGGGGTTCACAATGTTGGGTAATTGTACCGATTCCTGATCATAGCCCTTACTTCTATTTTACAGGGTTATACATTATTTTTATAGAAGTGAAGGCAATGATTTGTTCAGTCTACATGAAGGCCCCCTCTCACACATAAGTTGTGATTACTCGTTAGAACCTGTTGCGAGATGGAATAGGAAACCTCTCTGGTGCTTATGCACATCTAAATTATTTTAGTAGATATATGGTAGGGCGGTGCGAGTGAAATATTTTAGGTGAAATATGGTACGCAAACTGTGCTGCTCCATGAACAAGTCATGCACATATCATACGATGTATGCATGAGTGGTTTATAGAGATCTCTTTTTACAATACAGGGGGTCGCTATAAGGCTGAGTTCTATAAAATTTGCCTAAAAATCGCCAACCGCCAAATTGTGCCATATATGATTTTCATTCCCGTCACGTGTTGTGTGGGTGTTCGTTTTGACAGGAGTCATGGCATTGATTTATAGGGTCGTTTCATCAATTTTTCCTATGGGAAATATACTATTTGAACGCAAATCCATTATCTACTCGATTTTTGCTATCTAGCTTTATTTGTGGACGGTATCTCCACCTTGCCTAGATTTAAGCAAGGTAATATGAGTAGGCATGATTTTCTGGTAGTATTCATAGATATATAAACCCTGAGAAAAACGAACACTTTAGCAGCAGGTCAAGTTGTAACATGTACCTACAACATTGTGTCGGGAAATAGAAAGTATATTGAAAGGTATGTTAAATCTATGTTAGTATTATTTTTGTATGAACATGCTTGTAGGTTTTGGAGGGGTTTACTTGTAGTATACCCCAACTTTCTGAAGCCTATTCTGAATTCACTGTTGAGGCCTGTAGTGATTAGGCTACTAGCTTTGCCAGCTGGACGTCGCAGGATTAATCCCAGGCTTCTCCAGTAGTAGAATGAGTCTTTCTAAGTGAGGTCCTGTCTCATTCTGACCCTAGATGTTGGTGAGACGTAAAGTTTGGACACCCGCCCATTCTAGATTCATTTAGGCTTTTAGACCCCTTTTGTAGAAGGTAATTAATAAACGCCGGGTCACTTGTTTGACCCATGACTTTTGACTAGCTGTGGTTGGAAAACCGTGGTTCTGTCCCAATATGATATTAGGTGTAGAGGGGACGTAAACTTAAGACGGATTTAGCCATATCTTCATCATCAGGGCGAACTCTTACAAGAGCCTGTCGGGTTATCCGTGATGATGAACCGTAATGAATTTTATTTTACAAGCATGTTCACGTTGATTAGAAATAATTTTGTTCAAGAAGAATTACGAGTTCATTTTGTAATGATGCCGTTTTTGTCTTATAACTCAGTTTGTGCATGTATGTACATATAAAGAACGTGATGATGATAAGTGGGAGTATTTGGTCGCCACTCGTCATAACGGCCTGAGCGGCGGGGATGACGTCAGCTGCGTCATCGGCGTCGCGAGGACGGTTGTGACGGGGTGCCTACCAAATACAGAGAGAATTTACGGCAAACAGTGTTGGCCCTTATGAGACACTAACAAATGTTGTGGTATATAGATGAAAATCTTCTGTTGTAGTTTCTATCTGTTATTAATGTAATGAATTTGTAAATAGCTATATTTGTGAGCCGTGTCGCGGAGAAGGATATGAAATAGAGATTGTTATGTTTCCTGTAATTGGCGGCTGACCAGGTAGCGCAAAGGCGTGGTCTGTTCAATTGCCTCTTACTTGTGATAATGTAGTGAGCACAAATTTGATGAGTATTATGCTCAGTAGTAGTGAGCATTAATTGATTTCTGCAGTGCTCAGTAGGGAAACATGAACTTTGAGTATTATTGTGTCAAGCGCTGGGTGCTGATAATTTGATGCACAGTCAAGTTGAGTTCTGCTGTACGGTTATTTGTCGCATGCACTAATCAGCCTGTATGTCTGGTCGGCGCATGCGCAATAACGGTATATGCATGAACATATTCTTACTTCTCCGGGAGGGGGATCATGATATAGCATGTATGTTTTGTGACTCGTGTCTTAGTCCAGTTATCGTAATTTGCAGGCACAACAATGTGTGGTGACCTGCTGCTCCCTGCGATATAGCAGCAGGTACTGGTACGACGCTGGGGGTTAGGGTCAAGCACGGGCGGACAGACCACCATAATCTGCGTATACCAATGTCCATTTGGACAAATGTGAGACCATGGAAGAGGTCAACTAAATAACCGGCAGGTGATTCGGACGATCGCTAAACCTGTGATCGGCAAACCTGTGATCGCTAAACCTGTGATCGGCAAACCTGTGATCGCTAAACCTGTGATCGGCAACTATGTCGATAGACTAGTTTGCACTAGTTCGCGAGAGGAAAATTCACGCGAGAGGGGGATTCACCCTAAATTATAAACTGGCCAGTGGCGTCTTGTGTTGTTTCTTTTTTTGTTTTTGTTGTTTTTTGTTGTTTGCTTCTGTAGGTATTCACGGCACCCGTTCCGAGCACAGAACATTGTTTTGCCTTCGGAGCGGACGTCGTGAGTTGGCTACAGAAGCAACAAATTGTGATGTTTTGTGTTAGTAAGTGTTGTATATAGATACTGTAAATAATTCATGTCATTCATCTAATATCTTTCTTGTGCCTTACCCCACAGCTGCCCGTACACCTGTCAGAGATCACGCTCGGTTGTCTTGTCAGCATGGGGGTTTGCGGGACGCCGTAAACCCACATGTAACATTTGGTGTCAGTGAAGTGAGGATTTGATCTCTGGCTGGTGTTCCCGGCTGTGGAACAGCACATTGATACTCTGAATCATCAATTTAAAAAAAAAAAAAATGTGTTGACAGCCACATTTAAAAATTAACTTGAATCTTCCTTCCTGCGTTGATGAAGTGCGAAACCCATGTATTCAACTAAATGAATACTGACAAGTCGATAATTTCTGAGCAGGAAGGCAAGGCAAACCCCACTTTTTCTTGGTAACGAAAAATTTAAGTAGACCCCACTTAACTGTGTTACCTGACATTCTACTAAGTTAAACTGGAGTTACTAATTTACCCACACATGGTTCTGACGTAGTGACGTTAACAATTTACTGACGTTGACATAACGGTAGCGTTAATATTTACGCTGTGGCTTGAGGTTAGGTATGACGTAATAGAAACATTAATAGTGACTTGTTATGATCGGAGTTTTGTAATGTGATGAAACTTCGGATTGTAGCATTTTTTTGTAAACGTCGTTAGTTTATGACGTCATATTAGACTATCAGTGCGTAACGTCATACTTTGCTGAAAGCATTTGACATTTCAAATCGCGTGTGCTTTAATAACTAACGTTTTAGTTAGATTAACGCGTATAACACATATCTTAACGTTTTAGTTAAGCCCATTCAATCATCACTGATCATAACTGATCAGTTTATAGTGGTTTTGATAGTAACGTGAGATTTACGTTATCAATAATGGAGCGTTTAATGCAAATGGGAAAGGACTTAGGTTATGAGGGGAAGGAGTTACAAGGTTTTGTTAAGGAGCAGCAAGATATTGAGCGGGCAGAAAGGCAAGAGCAAAGGGATTTAGAAAGGTTAAGGTCTGAGGAAAAGGAAAGGGTACATGAACTAGCTAAGTTAGAAGAAAAGGAAAAGGAAAGGGCACATGAACTAGCTAAGTTAGAAGAAAAGGAAAAGGAAAGGGCACATGAACTAGCTATGTTGAATGTTAATAAGGAACTTGAAATGGCACGCATTAAGACTGAAAGGGAGGCAAAAGAAATTAGTGAGGCCCATTTAGAACAAATAAAACATGGGTTTGAGCTACAGCACCAAGAATTAAGGATCCAATTAGAAATGCAGAGAACGAAGCTCGAGCTAGAATTGGAAAAGCAAAAAGCTGAGAAGGTGGCTCATGCCCGGGATCCTAAGTTACCTTATTTTGAAGAGGGTAAAGATAAAATGGATAGTTATTTATCTAGGTTTGAGAAATATGCTACGGCTAATAAATGGGATAAGAGTGTTTGGGCCGCGTATTTAAGTGCATTGCTCAAAGGGCGCGCACTCGATGGATATGACCGGTTGTCAAATGAGGATGCGGCAGATTATGAAAAGTTAAAGGATGCTTTATTAAAGAATTTTGACATGACAGAGCGCGGATTTAGGAAGCAGTTTCGTTATAGTAGGCCCGAGAAATCAGAAACGTTCATACAGTTCAGTGGTAGACTGAGAAGTTATTTTGAAAAATGGCTTAATATGGCAAAGATAGAAAAATCTTTTCCGGCTGTCTGTGATTTCATGGCAAGGGATCAGTTCCTGGAGTCATGTAATAGAGAACTCTATGTACATCTGAAGCCAAAACAGTTTGGTAATTTAGATGAAATGGCTAGGGAGGCAGATTTGTTTGCAGAAGCGCGCGGGGGCGTATATAGTTGCATTAATAAGGGGCAACGCGATAATAGAGGCGCAGCGCAGGGTAAACAGGACAAAGTTGACTCGAACAAACCGAGTGGTAGACCGGATATCAAGTGTAGCATATGCGGTAAGGGGCATTTAACAATTAAATGTTTTAAGAACCCCGACAGGAAACAATTGTATAGCGCAGAGGTAGGAGCAACTGGAGTTGGGGACAGCGGTGTTAAGGAAAATTTTAACACGCGCGTAGAGACTCAAGGTTCTCAGGTTAAGAATGAGAATACGCAGAATGTAGGTCGTGGTTATACACGTGGTCGTGGTAATTTTAGAGGGTCTTTTCGCGGACGCGGTAAAAATAATAGCACACCACGTGGCGCAGCACACCAAGTTAGTTTTTGTCAAACGGAAGTAACTAGGAAAGGTGATGAGATTGGAAGTATTTTTGAAAATAAGGTTGGTGATCCTTTGATTTCGGATAGGGAGGAGTGTAGTAAGGAAACTAGGGAAGGTGTCTGTTACTTCTTAAAGGCAAGGTTACCGACGGCACAAGGATTGGTTAATAATAAAAAGGTGGTTGTATTAAGAGATACAGGGTGTACAGGCTGTGTCGTTCGGAGAAGTTTGGTTTCGGATAGTCAGTTAATAGGGAAGGAATCAAATGTTACGTTGATTGATGAATCCACACAAAGGTATCCTTTGGCAATGATTGACATTGATTGTCCTTTTTTCACTGGGAAAACTGAAGCTTTGTGTATGGATGATACGTTGTACGATTTGGTTATCGGTAACATTGATGGATCAAAACTTCCTGATATGTCTCATTTCTCAGCTGCGGCTGTAACTAGGTCTCAAACTAGGCAGGATGAGAAGCCTTACAGAAAACTTAAGGTTCCCGATCAGATCATTAACGATGACAAGGAGGCTTTCAAGCAAGCTCAGGTTGATGATCCAACTTTGGAAAACATTAGGAAAAGGGTTGTATCTGGGAACAAGACTGTGAGTCGTGGTCTAAACCGAGGTGAAACTAGGTTTATTGAGAAAAAGGGTTTGGCATATAGGGAGTACACAAAGGGTAACAAAGTATCTTTCCAACTTGTGGTCCCTCAAAGTTTCCGAGGAAAGGTGTTGAAACTGGCTCATGAAACGCTTATGTCTGGACATATGGGTATTAGGAAGACATTGGATAGAGTTGTAACTGAGTTTTACTGGCCCGGTATTTGCGGTAATGTCGCTAGATTTTGTAAATCTTGTGATATTTGTCAGAGAACTATTCAGAAAGGTCGGGTCACTAAAGTACCTCTAGGAAAAATGCCATTGATTGATACGCCATTTAAGAGGGTGGCAGTGGACATAGTTGGTCCAATTGAGCCTCGATCTGATAGGAGATCTCGGTATATTTTAACCATGATAGATTATGCGACAAGGTATCCAGAGGCGATAGCTTTACCGAGTACTGAGACGGAACGTGTCGCGGAAGCGCTTATTGAAATGTTTAGTAGGGTTGGCATTCCTGATGAAATGTTGACTGATTGTGGATCACAGTTTACTGCTGAGGTAATGAAAGAAGTCAGCAGACTTCTTTCTCTTCAACAGTTAACGTGTAGTCCGAGACACCCAATTTGCAACGGCTTGATAGAGCGTTTCCACGCTACGTTAAAGCAGATGTTACGTCGCATGTGTGCTGAACGTCCAAAAGATTGGGATAAATATCTTCCAGCTTTATTATTTGCGGTAAGGGAAGTCCCACAAGAGTCTTTAGGATACTCCCCTTTTGAGTTGTTATATGGACGTAACGTCAGAGGTCCAATGGCAATATTAAGAGAATTATGGGCTGAAGAGGTACGCGATGAGCAAGTTCTTTCGACGTATCAATACGTTATTGAGCTTAGGGAACGGTTAGAGCAGACATGCAAATTAGCGCGTGATAATTTAAAGAAGGTTCAGATTAAGCAGAAAGCTTATTATGATAAAGGCGCGAGGTCGCGTAAATTTGACGTCGGCGATAAAGTGCTGTTGTTACTACGGACAGACAGTAATAAATTATTGCTTCAATGGAAAGGTCCTTATGAAGTGGTTGAGGTAGTGAACAGAATGGATTATAAGATTGACGTCAATGGAAATGTTAACACATATCACGCTAACATACTGAAGCAATATGTGGAACGTCAAAATGTGATGTCACATTGCTTGCTTTCTGTAGAGTCCATTCCGTCAACTGAAAATGATGACGTTGACGAATTCTCATTGGAAGATTGCGCTTTTCCTACTGCAAAGCAACCAGAGACGTTTAAGGACGTCAATATTTCAGAAATGTTAACGCAGGATCAGCGTAAAGAAAAAGAGACGTTGATAAAAGAATACCCGGACGTACTGTCCAGTGTACCAGGACGAACTGACCAAATAGAACACGACATAAAGTTGCTGACGTCGGAACCAGTGAGGTCAAAAGGTTATGCAATACCATATAAAGTACGGGATGTAATGGAAAAAGAAATTCAAGATATGTTAGATTTAGGAGTTATTGAGCCATCGATATCTCCATACTCATCCCCTGTAGTACTTGTCCCTAAAAAAGATGGTTCGGTGCGGTTCTGCATTGACTTCCGTAAACTTGATAAAGTGACTGAGTTCGATGCAGAACAAATGCCAAATATGGAGGAGGTTATAAATAGAATGTCGGGGCACAAATACTTTAGCAAATTAGATTTGTCAAAAGGTTATTGGCAGGTAAAAATGACGTCTAAGGCAAAACCCTTAACTGCGTTCGAAACCCCCAAAGGCTTGTTTCAATTCAAAACTATGCCCTTCGGTTTGGTAAACTCAGGAGCAACATTTTGCAGGTTGGTGAGAATGATTCTGTCCGAACTTTCTAACGTTGATAGCTTCGTCGATGATATGTGGATCTTTACCGAAACTTGGAAAGACCACTTGACGTCATTACGTGAAGTTTTGGATAGACTCAGGACAGCCAAGTTGACGGCAAAACCTTCCAAGTGTATGATTGGGTATAGCAGTATCGAATGTCTTGGTCACAGTGTAGCTGCTCAGTCAGTTAGACCGCAAGAAGACAAGATACAAGCTATAAAGGATGCTCCTCGACCTTCTACTAAGAGACAAATAAAGTCATTTCTTGGGTTGGCTGGTTTCTACCGCCGTTTCATTCCAAATTTCTCATCTATTGCTTCCCCTTTGACAGATTTAACTAAGAAAAGTAGACCAAACAAGATCACAGACTGGCAGGACCACCATGAAAAGGCTTTCCAGACCCTGAAGAATAGACTCACGTCTAGTCCTATTCTTCGTCTTCCTATCTTTCATGATGGGAATCCGTTCATACTCCGGACGGACGCTTCTGATGTTGGTATAGGAGCCGTTTTGCTCCAAGAATTTGAAGGGGAAGGACGACTTCCCATTGCTTATGCCAGCAAGAAACTTTTGCCTCGTGAGAAAAACTATTCTGTGATAGAGAAGGAATGTTTGGCTATTATCTGGGGTGTTGAGAAATTTCGCAAGTATCTTTACGGAGTAGAATTATTGCTTGAGATAGACCACAAGCCCTTGTCTTATATGCAAACAGCAAAAGTTCTCAATCCTCGAATTATGCGCTGGGCAATGAAACTACAGCCGTATAGATTTCGAATTGTTGCAATTCGGGGCCAGGAAAATTTGGGGGCAGACTACCTTAGTAGGTAATTCTTCGCACGGTTGTTGTGTAAATAGCTGTCTTGTTTAGATAGGTTCATCCTATTCCATCTCTGTACACAAAGAAAAAACATTTCTGATTGTTTTTTCTCCAAAAGGGGAAACCTTTGTTGCGAGATGGAATAGGAAACCTCTCTGGTGCTTATGCACATCTAAATTATTTTAGTAGATATATGGTAGGGCGGTGCGAGTGAAATATTTTAGGTGAAATATGGTACGCAAACTGTGCTGCTCCATGAACAAGTCATGCACATATCATACGATGTATGCATGAGTGGTTTATAGAGATTTCTTTATAGGGGGCCGCTATAAGGCTGAGTTCTATAAAATTTGCCTAAAAATCGCCAACCGCCAAATTGTGCCATATATGATTTTCATTCCCGTCACGTGTTGTGTGGGTGTTCGTTTTGACAGGAGTCATGGCATTGATTTATAGGGTCGTTTCATCAATTTTTTCTATGGGAAATATACTATTTGAACGCAAATCCATTATCTACTCGATTTTTGCTATCTAGCTTTATTTGTGGACGGTATCTCCACCTCGCCACGATTTAAGCAAGGTAATATGAGTAGGCATGATTTTCTGGTAGTATTCATAGATATATAAACCCTGAGAAAAACGAACACTTTAGCAGCAGGTCAAGTTGTAACATGTACCTACAACATTGTGTCGGGAAATAGAAAGTATATTGAAAGGTATGTTAAATCTATGTTTAGTATTATTTTTGTATGAACATGCTTGTAGGTTTTGGAGGGGTTTACTTGTAGTATACCCCAACTTTCTGAAGCCTATTCTGAATTCACTGTTGAGGCCTGTAGTGATTAGGCTACTAGCTTTGCCAGCTGGACGTCGCAGGATTAATCCCAGGCTTCTCCAGTAGTAGAATGAGTCTTTCTAAGTGAGGTCCTGTCTCATTCTGACCCTAGATGTTTGTGAGACGTAAAATTTTGGACACCCGCTCATTCTAGATTCATTTAGGCTTTTAGACCCCTCTTGTAGAAGGTAATTAATAAACGCCGGGTCACTTGTTTGACCCATGACTTTTGACTAGCTGTGGTTGGAAAACCGTGGTTCCGTCCCAATATGATATTAGGTGTAGAGGGGACGTAAACTTAAGACGGATTTAGCCATATCTTCATCATCAGGGCGAACTCTTACAAGAGCCTGTCGGGTTATCCGTGATGATGAACCGTAATGAATTTTATTTTACAAGCATGTTCACGTTGATTAGAAATAATTTTGTTCAAGAAGAATTACGAGTTCATTTTGTAATGATGCCGTTTTTGTCTTATAACTCAGTTTGTGCATGTATGTACATATAAAGAACGTGATGATGATAAGTGGGAGTATTTGGTCGCCACTCGTCATAACGGCCTGAGCGGCGGGGATGACGTCAGCTGCGTCATCGGCGTCGCGAGGACGGTTGTGACGGGGTGCCTACCAAATACAGAGAGAATTTACGGCAAACAGTGTTGGCCCTTATGAGACACTAACAAATGTTGTGGTATATAGATGAAAATCTTCTGTTGTAGTTTCTATCTGTTATTAATGTAATGAATTTGTGAATAGCTATATTTGTGAGCCGTGTCGCGGAGAAGGATATGAAATAGAGATTGTTATGTTTCCTGTAATTAGCGGCTGACCAGGTAGCGCAAAGGCGTGGTCTGTTCAATTGCCTCTTACTTGTGATAATGTAGTGAGCACAAATTTGATGAGTATTATGCTCAGTAGTAGTGAGCATTAATTGATTTCTGTAGTGCTCAGTAGGGAAACATGAACTTTGAGTATTATTGTGTCAAGCGCTGGGTGCTGATAATTTGATGCACAGTCAAGTTGAGTTCTGCTGTACGGTTATTTGTCGCATGCACTAATCAGCCTGTATGTCTGGTCGGCGCATGCGCAATAACGGTATATGCATGAACATATTCTTACTTCTCCGGGAGGGGGATCATGATATAGCATGTATGTTTTGTGACTCGTGTCTTAGTCCAGTTATCGTAATTTGCAGGCACAACAATGTGTGGTGACCTGCTGCTCCCTGCAATATAGCAGCAGGTACTGGTACGACGCTGGGGGTTAGGGTCAAGCAAGGGCGGACAGACCACCATAATCTGCGTATACCAATGTCCATTTGAACAAATGTGAGACCATGGAAGAGGTCAACTAAATAACCGGCAGGTGATTCGGACGATCGCTAAACCTGTGATCGGCAAACCTGTGATCGCTAAACCTGTGATCGGCAAACCTGTGATCGCTAAACCTGTGATCGGCAACTATGTCGATAGATTAGTTTGCACTAGTTCGCGAGAGGAAAATTCACGCGAGAGGGGGATTCACCCTAAATTATAAACTGGCCAGTGGCGTCTTGTGTTGTTTCTTTTTTTGTTTTTGTTGTTTTTGTTGTTTGCTTCTGTAGGTATTCACGTCACCCGTTCCGAGCACAGAACATTGTTTTGCCTTCGGAGCGGACGTCGTGAGTTGGCTACAGAAGCAACAAATTGTGATGTTTTGTGTTAGTAAGTGTTGTATATAGATACTGTAAATAATTCATGTCATTCATCTAATATCTTTCTTGTGCCTTACCCCACAGCTGCCCGTACACCTGTCAGAGATCACGCTCGGTTGTCTTGTCAGCATGGGGGTTTGCGGGACGCCGTAAACCCACATGTAACATTTGGTGTCAGTGAAGTGAGGATTTGATCTCTGGCTGGTGTTCCCGGCTGTGGAACAGCACATTGATACTCTGAATCATCAATATAAAAAATTAATTTTTTGACAGCCACATTTAAAAATTAACTTGAATCTTCCTTCCTGCGTTGATGAAGTGCGAAACCCATGTATTCAACTAAATGAATACTGACAAGTCGATAATTTCTGAGCAGGAAGGTAAGGCAAACCCCACTTTTTCTTGGTAACGAAAAATTTAAGTAGACCCCACTTAACTGTGTTACCTGACATTCTACTAAGTTAAACTGGAGTTACTAATTTACCCACACATGGTTCTGACGTAGTGACGTTAACAATTTACTGACGTTGACATAACGGTAGCGTTAATATTTACGCTGTGGCTTGAGGTTAGGTATGACGTAATAGAAACATTAATGGTGACTTGTTATGATCGGAGTTTTGTAATGTGATGAAACTTCGGATTGTAGCATTTTTCTGTAAACGTCGTTAGTTTATGACGTCATATTAGACTATCAGTGCGTAACGTCATACTTTGCTGAAAGCATTTGACATTTCAAATCGCGTGTGCTTTAATAACTAACGTTTTAGTTAGATTAACGCGTATAACACATATCTTAACGTTTTAGTTAAGCCCATTCAATCATCACTGATCATAACTGATCAGTTCATAGTGGTTTTGATAGTAACGTGAGATTTACGTTATCAATAATGGAGCGTTTAATGCAAATGGGAAAGGACTTAGGTTATGAGGGGAAGGAGTTACAAGGTTTTGTTAAGGAGCAGCAAGATATTGAGCGGGCAGAAAGGCAAGAGCAAAGGGATTTAGAAAGGTTAAGGTCTGAGGAAAAGGAAAAGGAAAGGGTACATGAACTAGCTAAGTTAGAAGAAAAGGAAAAGGAAAGGGCACATGAACTAGCTAAGTTAGAAGAAAAGGAAAAGGAAAGGGCACATGAACTAGCTATGTTGAATGTTAATAAGGAACTTGAAATGGCACGCATTAAGACTGAAAGGGAGGCAAAAGAAATTAGTGAGGCCCATTTAGAACAAATAAAACATGGGTTTGAGCTACAGCACCAAGAATTAAGGATCCAATTAGAAATGCAGAGAACGAAGCTCGAGCTAGAATTGGAAAAGCAAAAAGCTGAGAAGGTGGCTCATGCCCTGGATCCTAAGTTACCTTATTTTGAAGAGGGTAAAGATAAAATGGATAGTTATTTATCTAGGTTTGAGAAATATGCTACGGCTAATAAATGGGATAAGAGTGTTTGGGCCGCGTATTTAAGTGCATTGCTCAAAGGGCGCGCACTCGATGGATATGACCGGTTGTCAAATGAGGATGCGGCAGATTATGAAAAGTTAAAGGATGCTTTATTAAAGAATTTTGACATGACAGAGCGCGATTTAGGAAGCAGTTTCGTTATAGTAGGCCCGAGAAATCAGAAACGTTCATACAGTTCAGTGGTAGACTGAGAAGTTATTTTGAAAAATGGCTTAATATGGCAAAGATAGAAAAATCTTTTCCGGCTGTCTGTGATTTCATGGCAAGGGATCAGTTCCTGGAGTCATGTAATAGAGAACTGTATGTACATCTGAAGCCAAAACAGTTTGGTAATTTAGATGAAATGGCTAGGGAGGCAGATTTGTTTGCAGAAGCGCGCGAGGGCGTATATAGTTGCATTAATAAGGGGCAACGCGATAATAGAGGCGCAGCGCAGGGTAAACAGGACAAAGTTGACTCGAACAAACCGAGTGGTAGACCGGATATCAAGTGTAGCACATGCGGTAAGGGGCATTTAACAATTAAATGTTTTAAGAACCCCGACAGGAAACAATTGTATAGCGCAGAGGTAGGAGCAACTGGAGTTGGGGACAGCGGTGTTAAGGAAAATTTTAACACGCGCGTAGAGACTCAAGGTTCTCAGGTTAAGAATGAGAATACGCAGAATGTAGGTCGTGGTTATACACGTGGTCGTGGTAATTTTAGAGGGTCTTTTCGCGGACGCGGTAAAAATAATAGCACACCACGTGGCGCAGCACACCAAGTTAGTTTTTGTCAAACGGAAGTAACTAGGAAAGGTGATGAGATTGGAAGTATTTTTGAAAATAAGGTTGGTGATCCTTTGATTTCGGATAGGGAGGAGTGTAGTAAGGAAACTAGGGAAGGTGTCTGTTACTTCTTAAAGGCAAGGTTACCGACGGCACAAGGATTGGTTAATAATAAAAAGGTGGTTGTATTAAGAGATACAGGGTGTACAGGCTGTGTCGTTCGGAGAAGTTTGGTTTCGGATAGTCAGTTAATAGGGAAGGAATCAAATGTTACGTTGATTGATGAATCCACACAAAGGTATCCTTTGGCAAAGATTGACATTGATTGTCCTTTTTTCACTGGGAAAACTGAAGCTTTGTGTATGGATGATACGTTGTACGATTTGGTTATCGGTAACATTGATGGATCAAAACTTCCTGATATGTCTCATTTCTCAGCTGCGGCTGTAACTAGGTCTCATGCTCTGTCTCTGGTCGGGCTCATCGGAGTCTAACTGTTGGTTTTCTTTTGCTCCAGCATTTCAGTGGTTTCTTGCTGTCGAGTCCTCACCGTTGTCTCACCTCTGTGGTTCTTTGATTTTTGTGTTCACGGAGATGTTGCACTGATGAGTTAGGAGGCCTTCATGCGGACTGAACAAATTATTTGTCTAAATCGCGACGGAAGTAAGGGCGAGGATTGTGGCCACGTAAAATCGATTTAAGCCCCCCAGTGGAAATCTTCCACTGACCGTTCCAAGGCGGCTCTTCTGTGGCGATTTATTTATGTTGTTGTTTGTTACTTACTGTGTGTATCACTTGTGTCTTTTGGTTTTGGATGGCCATATGGCCATTTTGTGGGAAAGTAACTGTCCTTATGGCCTTCCTTTGTTTAGGTTTCCATTATGGTCTGGTCGCTTAATGTTTGTATTTCTTTCCCTTTGGTGTCTTTTATGGGTGGAGTAAGTTAATTGTATCAATTCCTGATCTTTGTTTTACTTCTACTTCTCAAACTAGGCAGGATGAGAAGCCTTACAGAAAACTTAAGGTTCCCGATCAGATCATTAACGATGACAAGGAGGCTTTCAAGCAAGCTCAGGTTGATGATCCAACTTTGGAAAACATTAGGAAAAGGGTTGTATCTGGGAACAAGACTGTGAGTCGTGGTCTAAACCGAGGTGAAACTAGGTTTATTGAGAAAAAGGGTTTGGCATATAGGGAGTACACAAAGGGTAACAAAGTATCTTTCCAACTTGTGGTCCCTCAAAGTTTCCGAGGAAAGGTGTTGAAACTGGCTCATGAAACGCTTATGTCTGGACATATGGGTATTAGGAAGACATTGGATAGAGTTGTAACTGAGTTTTACTGGCCCGGTATTTGCGGTGATGTCGCTAGATTTTGTAAATCTTGTGATATTTGTCAGAGAACTATTCAGAAAGGTCGGGTCACTAAAGTACCTCTAGGAAAAATGCCATTGATTGATACGCCATTTAAGAGGGTGGCAGTGGACATAGTTGGTCCAATTGAGCCTCGATCTGATAGGAGATCTCGGTATATTTTAACCATGATAGATTATGCGACAAGGTATCCAGAGGCGATAGCTTTACCGAGTACTGAGACGGAACGTGTCGCGGAAGCGCTTATTGAAATGTTTAGTAGGGTTGGCATTCCTGATGAAATGTTGACTGATTGTGGATCACAGTTTACTGCTGAGGTAATGAAAGAAGTCAGCAGACTTCTTTCTCTTCAACAGTTAACGTGTAGTCCGAGACACCCAATTTGCAACGGCTTGATAGAGCGTTTCCACGCTACGTTAAAGCAGATGTTACGTCGCATGTGTGCTGAACGTCCAAAAGATTGGGATAAATATCTTCCAGCTTTATTATTTGCGGTAAGGGAAGTCCCACAAGAGTCTTTAGGATACTCCCCTTTTGAGTTTTTATATGGACGTAACGTCAGAGGTCCAATGGCAATATTAAGAGAATTATGGGCTGAAGAGGTACGCGATGAGCAAGTTCTTTCGACGTATCAATACGTTATTGAGCTTAGGGAACGGTTAGAGCAGACATGCAAATTAGCGCGTGATAATTTAAAGAAGGTTCAGATTAAGCAGAAAGCTTATTATGATAAAGGCGCGAGGTCGCGTAAATTTGACGTCGGCGATAAAGTGCTGTTGTTACTACCGACAGACAGTAATAAATTATTGCTTCAATGGAAAGGTCCTTATGAAGTGGTTGAGGTAGTGAACAGAATGGATTATAAGATTGACGTCAATGGAAATGTTAACACATATCACGCTAACATACTGAAGCAATATGTGGAACGTCAAAATGTGATGTCACATTGCTTGCTTTCTGTAGAGTCCATTCCGTCAACTGAAAATGATGACGTTGACGAATTCTCATTGGAAGATTGCGCTTTTCCTACTGCAAAGCAACCAGAGACGTTTAAGGACGTCAATATTTCAGAAATGTTAACGCAGGATCAGCGTAAAGAAATAGAGACGTTGATAAAAGAATACCCGGACGTACTGTCCAGTGTACCAGGACGAACTGACCAAATAGAACACGACATAAAGTTGCTGACGTCGGAACCAGTGAGGTCAAAAGGTTATGCAATACCATATAAAGTACGGGATGTAATGGAAAAAGAAATTCAAGATATGTTAGATTTAGGAGTTATTGAGCCATCGATATCTCCATACTCATCCCCTGTAGTACTTGTCCCTAAAAAAGATGGTTCGGTGCGGTTCTGCATTGACTTCCGTAAACTTAATAAAGTGACGGAGTTCGATGCAGAACAAATGCCAAATATGGAGGAGGTTATAAATAGAATGTCGGGGCACAAATACTTTAGCAAATTAGATTTGTCAAAAGGTTATTGGCAGGTAAAAATGACGTCTAAGGCAAAACCCTTAACTGCGTTCGAAACCCCGAAAGGCTTGTTTCAATTCAAAACTATGCCCTTCGGTTTGGTAAACTCAGGAGCAACATTTTGCAGGTTGGTGAGAATGATTCTGTCCGAACTTTCTAACGTTGATAGCTTCGTCGATGATATGTGGATCTTTACCGAAACTTGGAAAGACCACTTGACGTCATTACGTGAAGTTTTGGATAGACTCAGGACAGCCAAGTTGACGGCAAAACCTTCCAAGTGTATGATTGGGTATAGCAGTATCGAAAGTCTTGGTCACAGTGTAGCTGCTCAGTCAGTTAGACCGCAAGAAGACAAGATACAAGCTATAAAGGATGCTCCTCGACCTTCTACTAAGAGACAAATAAAGTCATTTCTTGGGTTGGCTGGTTTCTACCGCCGTTTCATTCCAAATTTCTCATCTATTGCTTCCCCTTTGACAGATTTAACTAAGAAAAGTAGACCAAACAAGATCACAGACTGGCAGGACCATCATGAAAAGGCTTTCCAGACCCTGAAGAATAGACTCACGTCTAGTCCTATTCTTCGTCTTCCTATCTTTCATGATGGGAATCCGTTCATACTCCGGACGGACGCTTCTGATGTTGGTATAGGAGCCGTTTTGCTCCAAGAATTTGAAGGGGAAGGACGACTTCCCATTGCTTATGCCAGCAAGAAACTTTTGCCTCGTGAGAAAAACTATTCTGTGATAGAGAAGGAATGTTTGGCTATTATCTGGGGTGTTGAGAAATTTCGCAAGTATCTTTACGGAGTAGAATTATTGCTTGAGACAGACCACAAGCCCTTGTCTTATATGCAAACAGCAAAAGTTCTCAATCCTCGAATTATGCGCTGGGCAATGAAACTACAGCCGTATAGATTTCGGATTGTTGCAATTCGGGGCCAGGAAAATTTGGGGGCAGACTACCTTAGTAGGTAATTCTTCGCACGGTTGTTGTGTAAATAGCTGTCTTGTTTAGATAGGTTCATCCTATTCCATCTCTGTACACAAAGAAAAAACATTTCTGATTGTTTTTTCTCCAAAAGGGGAAACCTTTGTTGCGAGATGGAATAGGAAACCTCTCTGGTGCTTATGCACATCTAAATTATTTTAGTAGATATATGGTAGGGCGGTGCGAGTGAAATATTTTAGGTGAAATATGGTACGCAAACTGTGCTGCTCCATGAACAAGTCATGCACATATCATACGATGTATGCATGAGTGGTTTATAGAGATCTCTTTTTACAATACAGGGGGCCGCTATAAGGCTGAGTTCTATAAAATTTGCCTAAAAATCGCCAACCGCCAAATTGTGCCATATATGATTTTCATTCCCGTCACGTGTTGTGTGGGTGTTCGTTTTGACAGGAGTCATGGCATTGATTTATAGGGTCGTTTCATCAATTTTTTCTATGGGAAATATACTATTTGAACGCAAATCCATTATCTACTCGATTTTTGCTATCTAGCTTTATTTGTGGACGGTATCTCCACCTCGCCACGATTTAAGCAAGGTAATATGAGTAGGCATGATTTTCTGGTAGTATTCATAGATATATAAACCCTGAGAAAAACGAACACTTTAGCAGCAGGTCAAGTTGTAACATGTACCTACAACATTGTGTCGGGAAATAGAAAGTATATTGAAAGGTATGTTAAATCTATGTTTAGTATTATTTTTGTATGAACATGCTTGTAGGTTTTGGAGGGGTTTACTTGTAGTATACCCCAACTTTCTGAAGCCTATTCTGAATTCACTGTTGAGGCCTGTAGTGATTAGGCTACTAGCTTTGCCAGCTGGACGTCGCAGGATTAATCCCAGGCTTCTCCAGTAGTAGAATGAGTCTTTCTAAGTGAGGTCCTGTCTCATTCTGACCCTAGATGTTTGTGAGACGTAAAATTTTGGACACCCGCTCATTCTAGATTCATTTAGGCTTTTAGACCCCTCTTGTAGAAGGTAATTAATAAACGCGGGGTCACTTGTTTGACCCATGACTTTTGACTAGCTGTGGTTGGAAAACCGTGGTTCCGTCCCAATATGATATTAGGTGTAGAGGGGACGTAAACTTAAGACGGATTTAGCCATATCTTCATCATCAGGGCGAACTCTTACAAGAGCCTGTCGGGTTATCCGTGATGATGAACCGTAATGAATTTTATTTTACAAGCATGTTCACGTTGATTAGAAATAATTTTGTTCAAGAAGAATTACGAGTTCATTTTGTAATGATGCCGTTTTTGTCTTATAACTCAGTTTGTGCATGTATGTACATATAAAGAACGTGATGATGATAAGTGGGAGTATTTGGTCGCCACTCGTCATAACGGCCTGAGCGGCGGGGATGACGTCAGCTGCGTCATCGGCGTCGCGAGGACGGTTGTGACGGGGTGCCTACCAAATACAGAGAGAATTTACGGCAAACAGTGTTGGCCCTTATGAGACACTAACAAATGTTGTGGTATATAGATGAAAATCTTCTGTTGTAGTTTCTATCTGTTATTAATGTAATGAATTTGTGAATAGCTATATTTGTGAGCCGTGTCGCGGAGAAGGATATGAAATAGAGATTGTTATGTTTCCTGTAATTAGCGGCTGACCAGGTAGCGCAAAGGCGTGGTCTGTTCAATTGCCTCTTACTTGTGATAATGTAGTGAGCACAAATTTGATGAGTATTATGCTCAGTAGTAGTGAGCATTAATTGATTTCTGTAGTGCTCAGTAGGGAAACATGAACTTTGAGTATTATTGTGTCAAGCGCTGGGTGCTGATAATTTGATGCACAGTCAAGTTGAGTTCTGCTGTACGGTTATTTGTCGCATGCACTAATCAGCCTGTATGTCTGGTCGGCGCATGCGCAATAACGGTATATGCATGAACATATTCTTACTTCTCCGGGAGGGGGATCATGATATAGCATGTATGTTTTGTGACTCGTGTCTTAGTCCAGTTATCGTAATTTGCAGGCACAACAATGTGTGGTGACCTGCTGCTCCCTGCAATATAGCAGCAGGTACTGGTACGACGCTGGGGGTTAGGGTCAAGCAAGGGCGGACAGACCACCATAATCTGCGTATACCAATGTCCATTTGAACAAATGTGAGACCATGGAAGAGGTCAACTAAATAACCGGCAGGTGATTCGGACGATCGCTAAACCTGTGATCGGCAAATCTGTGATCGCTAAACCTGTGATCGGCAAACCTGTGATCGCTAAACCTGTGATCGGCAACTATGTCGATAGATTAGTTTGCACTAGTTCGCGAGAGGAAAATTCACGCGAGAGGGGGATTCACCCTAAATTATAAACTGGCCAGTGGCGTCTTGTGTTGTTTCTTTTTTTGTTTTTGTTGTTTTTGTTGTTTGCTTCTGTAGGTATTCACGTCACCCGTTCCGAGCACAGAACATTGTTTTGCCTTCGGAGCGGACGTCGTGAGTTGGCTACAGAAGCAACAAATTGTGATGTTTTGTGTTAGTAAGTGTTGTATATAGATACTGTAAATAATTCATGTCATTCATCTAATATCTTTCTTGTGCCTTACCCCACAGCTGCCCGTACACCTGTCAGAGATCACGCTCGGTTGTCTTGTCAGCATGGGGGTTTGCGGGACGCCGTAAACCCACATGTAACATTTGGTGTCAGTGAAGTGAGGATTTGATCTCTGGCTGGTGTTCCCGGCTGTGGAACAGCACATTGATACTCTGAATCATCAATATAAAAAATAAATTTTTTGACAGCCACATTTAAAAATTAACTTGAATCTTCCTTCCTGCGTTGATGAAGTGCGAAACCCATGTATTCAACTAAATGAATACTGACAAGTCGATAATTTCTGAGCAGGAAGGTAAGGCAAACCCCACTTTTTCTTGGTAACGAAAAATTTAAGTAGACCCCACTTAACTGTGTTACCTGACATTCTACTAAGTTAAACTGGAGTTACTAATTTACCCACACATGGTTCTGACGTAGTGACGTTAACAATTTACTGACGTTGACATAACGGTAGCGTTAATATTTACGCTGTGGCTTGAGGTTAGGTATGACGTAATAGAAACATTAATGGTGACTTGTTATGATCGGAGTTTTGTAATGCGATGAAACTTCGGATTGTAGCATTTTTCTGTAAACGTCGTTAGTTTATGACGTCATATTAGACTATCAGTGCGTAACGTCATACTTTGCTGAAAGCATTTGACATTTCAAATCGCGTGTGCTTTAATAACTAACGTTTTAGTTAGATTAACGCGTATAACACATATCTTAACGTTTTAGTTAAGCCCATTCAATCATCACTGATCATAACTGATCAGTTTATAGTGGTTTTGATAGTAACGTGAGATTTACGTTATCAATAATGGAGCGTTTAATGCAAATGGGAAAGGACTTAGGTTATGAGGGGAAGGAGTTACAAGGTTTTGTTAAGGAGCAGCAAGATATTGAGCGGGCAGAAAGGCAAGAGCAAAGGGATTTAGAAAGGTTAAGGTCTGAGGAAAAGGAAAAGGAAAGGGTACATGAACTAGCTAAGTTAGAAGAAAAGGAAAAGGAAAGGGCACATGAACTAGCTAAGTTAGAAGAAAAGGAAAAGGAAAGGGCACATGAACTAGCTATGTTGAATGTTAATAAGGAACTTGAAATGGCACGCATTAAGACTGAAAGGGAGGCAAAAGAAATTAGTGAGGCCCATTTAGAACAAATAAAACATGGGTTTGAGCTACAGCACCAAGAATTAAGGATCCAATTAGAAATGCAGAGAACGAAGCTCGAGCTAGAATTGGAAAAGCAAAAAGCTGAGAAGGTGGCTCATGCCCGGGATCCTAAGTTACCTTATTTTGAAGAGGGTAAAGATAAAATGGATAGTTATTTATCTAGGTTTGAGAAATATGCTACGGCTAATAAATGGGATAAGAGTGTTTGGGCCGCGTATTTAAGTGCATTGCTCAAAGGGCGCGCACTCGATGGATATGACCGGTTGTCAAATGAGGATGCGGCAGATTATGAAAAGTTAAAGGATGCTTTATTAAAGAATTTTGACATGACAGAGCGCGGATTTAGGAAGCAGTTTCGTTATAGTAGGCCCGAGAAATCAGAAACGTTCATACAGTTCAGTGGTAGACTGAGAAGTTATTTTGAAAAATGGCTTAATATGGCAAAGATAGAAAAATCTTTTCCGGCTGTCTGTGATTTCATGGCAAGGGATCAGTTCCTGGAGTCATGTAATAGAGAACTGTATGTACATCTGAAGCCAAAACAGTTTGGTAATTTAGATGAAATGGCTAGGGAGGCAGATTTGTTTGCAGAAGCGCGCGGGGGCGTATATAGTTGCATTATTAAGGGGCAACGCGATAATAGAGGCGCAGCGCAGGGTAAACAGGACAAAGTTGACTCGAACAAACCGAGTGGTAGACCGGATATCAAGTGTAGCATATGCGGTAAGGGGCATTTAACAATTAAATGTTTTAAGAACCCCGACAGGAAACAATTGTATAGCGCAGAGGTAGGAGCAACTGGAGTTGGGGACAGCGGTGTTAAGGAAAATTTTAACACGCGCGTAGAGACTCAAGGTTCTCAGGTTAAGAATGAGAATACGCAGAATGTAGGTCGTGGTTATACACGTGGTCGTGGTAATTTTAGAGGGTCTTTTCGCGGACGCGGTAAAAATAATAGCACACCACGTGGCGCAGCACACCAAGTTAGTTTTTGTCAAAAGGAAGTAACTAGGAAAGGTGATGAGATTGGAAGTATTTTTGAAAATAAGGTTGGTGATCCTTTGATTTCGGATAGGGAGGAGTGTAGTAAGGAAACTAGGGAAGGTGTCTGTTACTTCTTAAAGGCAAGGTTACCGACGGCACAAGGATTGGTTAATAATAAAAAGGTGGTTGTATTAAGAGATACAGGGTGTACAGGCTGTGTCGTTCGGAGAAGTTTGGTTTCGGATAGTCAGTTAATAGGGAAGGAATCAAATGTTACGTTGATTGATGAATCCGCACAAAGGTATCCTTTGGCAATGATTGACATTGATTGTCCTTTTTTCACTGGGAAAACTGAAGCTTTGTGTATGGATGATACGTTGTACGATTTGGTTATCGGTAACATTGATGGATCAAAACTTCCTGATATGTCTCATTTCTCAGCTGCGGCTGTAACTAGGTCTCAAACTAGGCAGGATGAGAAGCCTTACAGAAAACTTAAGGTTCCCGATCAGATCATTAACGATGACAAGGAGGCTTTCAAGCAAGCTCAGGTTGATGATCCAACTTTGGAAAACATTAGGAAAAGGGTTGTATCTCGGAACAAGACTGTGAGTCGTGGTCTAAACCTAGGTGAAACTAGGTTTATTGAGAAAAAGGGTTTGGCATATAGGGAGTACACAAAGGGTAACAAAGTATCTTTCCAACTTGTGGTCCCTCAAAGTTTCCGAGGAAAGGTGTTGAAACTGGCTCATGAAACGCTTATGTCTGGACATATGGGTATTAGGAAGACATTGGATAGAGTTGTAACTGAGTTTTACTGGCCCGGTATTTGCGGTGATGTCGCTAGATTTTGTAAATCTTGTGATATTTGTCAGAGAACTATTCAGAAAGGTCGGGTCACTAAAGTACCTCTAGGAAAAATGCCATTGATTGATACGCCATTTAAGAGGGTGGCAGTGGACATAGTTGGTGCAATTGAGCCTCGATCTGATAGGAGATCTCGGTATATTTTAACCATGATAGATTATGCGACAAGGTATCCAGAGGCGATAGCTTTACCGAGTATTGAGACGGAACGTGTCGCGGAAGCGCTTATTGAAATGTTTAGTAGGGTTGGCATTCCTGATGAAATGTTGACTGATTGTGGATCACAGTTTACTGCTGAGGTAATGAAAGAAGTCAGCAGACTTCTTTCTCTTCAACAGTTAACGTGTAGTCCGAGACACCCAATTTGCAACGGCTTGATAGAGCGTTTCCACGCTACGTTAAAGCAGATGTTACGTCGCATGTGTGCTGAACGTCCAAAAGATTGGGATAAATATCTTCCAGCTTTATTATTTGCGGTAAGGGAAGTCCCACAAGAGTCTTTAGGATACTCCCCTTTTGAGTTGTTATATGGACGTAACGTCAGAGGTCCAATGGCAATATTAAGAGAATTATGGGCTGAAGAGGTACGCGATGAGCAAGTTCTTTCGACGTAACAATACGTTATTGAGCTTAGGGAACGGTTAGAGCAGACATGCAAATTAGCGCGTGATAATTTAAAGAAGGTTCAGATTAAGCAGAAAGCTTATTATGATAAAGGCGCGAGGTCGCGTAAATTTGACGTCGGCGATAAAGTGCTGTTGTTACTACGGACAGACAGTAATAAATTATTGCTTCAATGGAAAGGTCCTTATGAAGTGGTTGAGGTAGTGAACAGAATGGATTATAAGATTGACGTCAATGGAAATGTTAACACATATCACGCTAACATACTGAAGCAATATGTGGAACGTCAAAATGTGATGTCACATTGCTTGCTTTCTGTAGAGTCCATTCCGTCAACTGAAAATGATGACGTTGACGATTTCTCATTGGAAGATTGCGCTTTTCCTACTGCAAAGCAACCAGAGACGTTTAAGGACGTCAATATTTCAGAAATGTTAACGCAGGATCAGCGTAAAGAAATAGAGACGTTGATAAAAGAATACCCGGACGTACTGTCCAGTGTACCAGGACGAACTGACCAAATAGAACACGACATAAAGTTGCTGACGTCGGAACCAGTGAGGTCAAAAGGTTATGCAATACCATATAAAGTACGGGATGTAATGGAAAAAGAAATTCAAGATATGTTAGATTTAGGAGTTATTGAGCCATCGATATCTCCATACTCATCCCCTGTAGTACTTGTCCCTAAAAAAGATGGTTCGGTGCGGTTCTGCATTGACTTCCGTAAACTTAATAAAGTGACGGAGTTCGATGCAGAACCAATGCCAAATATGGAGGAGGTTATAAATAGAATGTCGGGGCACAAATACTTTAGCAAATTAGATTTGTCAAAAGGTTATTGGCAGGTAAAAATGACGTCTAAGGCAAAACCCTTAACTGCGTTCGAAACCCCCAAAGGCTTGTTTCAATTCAAAACTATGCCCTTCGGTTTGGTAAACTCAGGAGCAACATTTTGCAGGTTGATGAGAATGATTCTGTCCGAACTTTCTAACGTTGATAGCTTCGTCGATGATATGTGGATCTTTACCGAAACTTGGAAAGACCACTTGACGTCATTACGTGAAGTTTTGGATAGACTCAGGACAGCCAAGTTGACGGCAAAACCTTCCAAGTGTATGATTGGGTATAGCAGTATCGAATGTCTTGGTCACAGTGTAGCTGCTCAGTCAGTTAGACCGCAAGAAGACAAGATACAAGCTATAAAGGATGCTCCTCGACCTTCTACTAAGAGACAAATAAAGTCATTTCTTGGGTTGGCTGGTTTCTACCGCCGTTTCATTCCAAATGTCTCATCTATTGCTTCCCCTTTGACAGATTTAACTAAGAAAAGTAGACCAAACAAGATCACAGACTGGCAGGACCATCATGAAAAGGCTTTCCAGACCCTGAAGAATAGACTCACGTCTAGTCCTATTCTTCGTCTTCCTATATTTCATGATGGGAATCCGTTCATACTCCGGACGGACGCTTCTGATGTTGGTATAGGAGCCGTTTTGCTCCAAGAATTTGAAGGGGAAGGACGACTTCCCATTGCTTATGCCAGCAAGAAACTTTTGCCTCGTGAGAAAAACTATTCTGTGATAGAGAAGGAATGTTTGGCTATTATCTGGGGTGTTGAGAAATTTCGCAAGTATCTTTACGGAGTAGAATTCTTGCTTGAGACAGACCACAAGCCCTTGTCTTATATGCAAACAGCAAAAGTTCTCAATCCTCGAATTATGCGTTGGGCAATGAAACTACAGCCGTATAGATTTCGGATTGTTGCAAGTTCTATAAAATTTGCCTAAAAATCGCCAACCGCCAAATTGTGCCATATATGATTTTCATTCCCGTCACGTGTTGTGTGGGTGTTCGTTTTGACAGGAGTCATGGCATTGATTTATAGGGTCGTTTCATCAATTTTTCCTATGGGAAATATACTATTTGAACGCAAATCCATTATCTACTCGATTTTTGCTATCCAGCTTTATTTGTGGACGGTATCTCCACCTCGCCACGATTTAAGCAAGGTAATATGAGTAGGCATGATTTTCTGGTAGTATTCATAGATATATAAACCCTGAGAAAAACGAACACTTTAGCAGCAGGTCAAGTTGTAACATGTACCTACAACATTGTGTCGGGAAATAGAAAGTATATTGAAAGGTATGTTAAATCTATGTTTAGTATTATTTTTGTATGAACATGCTTGTAGGTTTTGGAGGGGTTTACTTGTAGTATACCCCAACTTTCTGAAGCCTATTCTGAATTCACTGTTGAGGCCTGTAGTGATTAGGCTACTAGCTTTGCCAGCTGGACGTCGCAGGATTAATCCCAGGCTTCTCCAGTAGTAGAATGAGTCTTTCTAAGTGAGGTCCTGTCTCATTCTGACCCTAGATGTTGGTGAGACGTAAAGTTTGGACACCCGCTCATTCTAGATTCATTTAGGCTTTTAGACCCCTTTTGTAGAAGGTAATTAATAAACGCCGGGTCACTTGTTTGACCCATGACTTTTGACTAGCTGTGGTTGGAAAACCGTGGTTCCGTCCCAATATGATATTAGGTGTAGAGGGGACGTAAACTTAAGACGGATTTAGCCATATCTTCATCATCAGGGCGAACTCTTACAAGAGCCTGTCGGGTTATCCGTGATGATGAACCGTAATGAATTTTATTTTACAAGCATGTTCACGTTGATTAGAAATAATTTTGTTCAAGAAGAATTACGAGTTCATTTTGTAATGATGCCGTTTTTGTCTGATAACTCAGTTTGTGCATGTATGTACATATAAAGAACGTGATGATGATAAGTGGGAGTATTTGGTCGCCACTCGTCATAACGGCCTGAGCGGCGGGGATGACGTCAGCTGCGTCATCGGCGTCGCGAGGACGGTTGTGACGGGGTGCCTACCAAATACAGAGAGAATTTACGGCAAACAGTGTTGGCCCTTATGAGACACTAACAAATGTTGTGGTATATAGATGAAAATCTTCTGTTGTAGTTTCTATCTGTTATTAATGTAATGAATTTGTGAATAGCTATATTTGTGAGCCGTGTCGCGGAGAAGGATATGAAATAGAGATTGTTATGTTTCCTGTAATTAGCGGCTGACCAGGTAGCGCAAAGGCGTGGTCTGTTCAATTGCCTCTTACTTGTGATAATGTAGTGAGCACAAATTTGATGAGTATTTTGCTCAGTAGTAGTGAGCATTAATTGATTTCTGTAGTGCTCAGTAGGGAAACATGAACTTTGAGTATTATTGTGTCAAGCGCTGGGTGCTGATAATTTGATGCACAGTCAAGTTGAGTTCTGCTGTACGGTTATTTGTCGCATGCACTAATCAGCCTGTATGTCTGGTCGGCGCATGCGCAATAACGGTATATGCATGAACATATTCTTACTTCTCCGGGAGGGGGATCATGATATAGCATGTATGTTTTGTGACTCGTGTCTTAGTCCAGTTATCGTAATTTGCAGGCACAACAATGTGTGGTGACCTGCTGCTCCCTGCGATATAGCAGCAGGTACTGGTACGACGCTGGGGGTTAGGGTCCAGCACGGGCGGACAGACCACCATAATCAGCGTATACCAATGTCCATTTGAACAAATGTGAGACCATGGAAGAGGTCAACTAAATAACCGGCAGGTGATTCGGACGATCGCTAAACCTGTGATCGGCAAACCTGTGATCGCTAAACCTGTGATTGGCAAACCTGTGATCACTAAACCTGTGATCGGCAACTATGTCGATAGACTAGTTTGCACTAGTTCGCGAGAGGAAAATTCACGCGAGAGGGGGATTCACCCTAAATTATAAACTGGCCAGTGGCGTCTTGTATTGTTTCTTTTTTTGTTTTTGTTGTTTTTGTTGATTGCTTCTGTAGGTATTCACGTCACCCGTTCCGAGCACAGAACATTGTTTTGCCTTCGGAGCGGACGTCGTGAGTTGGCTACAGAAGCAACAAATTGTGATGTTTTGTGTTAGTAAGTGTTGTATATAGATACTGTAAATAATTCATGTCATTCATCTTATATCTTTCTTGTGCCTTACCCCACAGCTGCCCGTACACCTGTCAGAGATCACGCTCGGTTGTCTTGTCAGCATGGGGGTTTGCGGGACGCCGTAAACCCACATGTAACAGAACCATCTTGGTGTCCTAATGAGTGCCCACAATCGATGTTTGGAACAGAAATATACAAAAATATCGCATTTTTCTTCAAAAAATTGATATTCTATTTATATTTACGAATTTATTTTTTTAGGTAAAGTTTTCAATAATTCTGTAAAAATAGATAAAACATTAGAAATAACATCAAATATTAATTATTCTATCAGTCGCCGACACTTTGCCGTATCATCTTTACAGAGACACGCTTGAGACTATTCATTAGGTGTGAAAAGTATTATCAGACGAAAAGGATTAAGCGAACAATAATATAATCAGTAAACAAGTGGCCGTTTGCATGCATAGATATCAGCTATTAGTAACTGACGGGCAATAATGAGATAATTAAACTATATACTTGTATTCGGTACCTTTCATCCTAAGATCGGAAAAAATGGATGGACAGGTTACTTGACATTATTTTTTTTACTAATTACGAATAAAAAAAAAAAAAAAATGATATAATGTACCCTAAGATACAAGGTTTTGGTTTTTAACTTTGAAGCAAAACAACTATTTGATAAATCACAAACTCAAAACTATAGAACAAATAATACCATTTTATCTCTATAACTTCATCTTTTCAGGTTATAAATGTCGTAGATGGTATGACAATTAACAATAAAAGACAATAGATAAGTAAGTGTCTTGGGGTGTTTATTACATTGCCGAATTGCATTCGATGACAGCTACCAGAGTATATACAGTTCTTTATGTGTCTGTTTTAGGACTTAAACAGCGTCTCAATAATTTTAAATACTTTTAGGTATTGAAAAGCCTTCTAAAACTCTTTAGGAAATAAATAAACAATAAATTTTGGTGTCTTGTGGTGTCTTGGGGCTTTCAGACTGACCGTCTGCACGACATTTGTGTTGATAGACAACTATTGCAAAACACGTGTTTCCGGTCAGAAAGTGTCAACAAAAAATCAAGAAAATGCCAAAATCAAAGCGGGACAAGAAAAGTGCGTGATCTTTAAGTTTTACCAGTTGAACGTTTCTTGAACTTATTAATATAAGTTTCTTACTTTTAGTTAGTTTACTGCTGACCGTTACAGAAATGTTGGAACAGGTGCTGGGAAGGGGACACTGGCGACTGACCACCAGTGGATGCATATGCCTATAATCGGTTCCGGGTCATTTCGGCCCATAACAAAATCGGCCCATGTCAAAATCGGCCCATGACAAAATCGGCCCATAGCAATTTCGGCCCATAAATGATTTGAAGGCTGTTATGAGGGTCAATTATCAGCCAAAATTAAAAAGAAAAAGGAAAGATATAGTTAATTATGATGAAATACATGTATATACAATTTATTTTTACCCATTTTCACCGCTCTACTAGGCATTTGTATCATTATTTTCAATAATTACCTCCCTCATATGCGAGTCTTCTCATGCAAACTTTGATATGGAATATAAGAAATACAAAAAATATAAAAGAGGGTGTGTTTCGGTGCATACATTTACCGGAAAGCACCAAAATACCGGAAAGCAAACCGAAATACCGGAAAGCACATATAAATACCAAAAAGCACTTATATATACTGGAAAACGTTAGAAAATTGTATTTAGATGCAATATATAACATATCTGGAACAAATATGGTTGCTCTCTGGACTTATAACTTGCGATTTTATTGCAATGGTAAGCATGCCCCACCCGTCCAGGAATAAGAAAAAAAATATCACAATTTTTAATCTTATTATTATTTTTTTTTTATGTATTTGTACAGACGTGTTTTCATAATGATTTGCGCAGTCTGATCTGAAGTCAAATCAAGTGACAGAAATCATCCATTGCAACGGGTCTGATCAGACGCACAGGTAATTAAAGAGAAGAAATTGTCGTGCTCCGGCTCATAAACCCTTGATTGTTGATTAACGAATGAATACCTGTTGAAGTTTCACCACATTTAGATAATTGGATCAATTGTTGGCAAGTGCCTTATGTCATTTATCCCTTTAACATGCCAATCACAACAATTGTCGTCTGCTGTTTACTTTCAAAGTTGCAAACAGTGCGGTTCCAGATCAGACGGCTCCTTTAAGGATAATAGTGATTTTTGTGTGCAAAAATATGAGTGAAGATGAAAATATATATGTTTAACATTGACCCAAATATGATTGAAATAAGATCAAGCCAGTCATAAAAGAAAATATTATCTTTCCTTTCTTCGTCCTAAAAAATCTTGTGGGTACTCGTTATAACCGTCTCAATGAGACTTTCTTACCAATAGACATTAAGATAACACACACGTGCGACAAAGTGCATTTTTCACATCTCCAAAATAGCTACCTTTCTTATGAAACTCGGAATGAAATTTTTCCTATTAAAACGTCATGGTGCTCGTTAGAACCGCCCCTATGAGACGGTTATAACGAGTACCCACAACCTTTGCCTAAGAACGGAAATAATTATAGTATTGTTTAACCAAATTTTCTCTATATAAGTGGGGTTTAGTGGGTGTTCATTTCACGGACCTGATCACGTGATGCGACACATGAGGATAGGGAAACTCGAAAACACACGGCATCACGAAAACACGCCTATATAATTTTGACCCCCTTGAACCCCTGTTTTATATAGAAAAACTTGGGTTTGCAGGGGTAAACATTGTATTTCTTAATTTTGCTCTAAAATATAGAGTGTTCTAACGTGTACTTTCCAGTATAATAAAGATGAATACTGCTTCTATAATGCATGTAGCATCACTTTAACATGTCATTGCATTGTACCTATACATTGTTTTCAACAAGTCCGGCGGCCTAGTGGTTAGGAGCGCTGACCCTTTCTCAATAGGTCGCTCATCGCTGTGGTTCTCCATCTCGCTCAGTTCACTTGTGGCAAGAGACAAGTTCTGTTTGGTTATTCTCTGAGTTACACTCGCTTAATTGGTGGTTCACATCCCGCTCAAAAAACATGTCTGAAATACAAGTTTTGCCTGATTTTCTCCTGGTTCTCCCATTTTTGCCAACCCAAACGATCGGCTCGATATATGTGAAAACCTTGAAAGGGCTATATAGCCCGCACCACCTGCTAAACAGCTAAATCTTCATGTGGATTGTTGAACAGACGTGTTATACACCGTATTTAGTCAGAGACACTACATCCGCTCTAGCAATGGAAACACTGGTAAACCTTACATGGTCACTTGGTGGTGATCTCCGAATAGACACCCTTTGTTGAACTAACGTCAAGACGAAATTATTTAACCAATGTATTCCGAACGGTCAGGTTCAAGTTCTTTAAACTGCACATAACACTCTCAAACGGTTGCTGCAGTGTATGAAGATACATCTATATAGATAGCAGCGTGTAATTCTTGAAACTTGCATGTCATTCTGACAATACCCTAGGGGATTGGGGATAAATATTTAAGTTTTTTGGGTAAAATTATCAATATAAATCTAATACATAGGCCTAAATTTCATTTTTATCATGTTCCTCCGCTGAAAAAAAGAGTACGAAGTGCTTTTTGGTATTTATATGTGCTTTCCGGTATTTTGGTTTGCTTTCCGGTATTTTGGTGCTTTCCGGTGAATATATGCACCCGGTGTGTTTATTTAGAAAAAGATTGTATATTTATGTACTTGGAAATTGTAGTTTGTTTATTTGTTTATATTGTTGGCACGTGTCGGTATGCAAAATGATCAATAATCACTTTATGTTATTACCTTTATCGACACGCGCCTACAGTAACAACAGAACGATTATCATATTACTCATATTTCAGTCATTATTGGGGCACGTGCCAATCAGCACCGTATGTCTCCTAATGCGTGTCTTTAATTCTTACTTTGTTTCTTGCTTTCGGTTTCGTTAAATATGAGTGTTATTGGGCAGGGGCGCATCGATGGCTATATATGGACTTAGCGTCAGGGCCATATGAAGAATCACATCAGCCTGTGCATCCGCGCCGTCTGATTTGTGTGTAACTATGAATCATAAAGTAGCAGATGCTCCCTCCATGACCATACTGTGCGGCTGAGCAAGTCGAGCAGGGTATGCTGGGCTCGTGAAGTAGCAAAAGCTTCCTCACGCCTCCATCAATCATGACCATACTATGCGGCTGAGCAAGCTTGTCTGTGTATGCTGGGCGAATTGTAGAAATTGCTGGGCATTTGCTTACTTATTTTCTATGTGTTTCAAACGGCTTCCTCGGGACCCCGCAAATGTTAATGCGCGAAAACCTATGGGTGATTCCTATAATCATTTTGAAGATTTTCTTCAGAAAACTAATCAATGTGCCTCTTATTCATAACGTATTCCATTACGTAAATGGAAGTGTTGAAAAGCAGAAATAAGAAAAACAATGCCTCTTACAAAACAGGAACTTGAATTTAAATTATTTTAAAAAATATTTAAAATTTGAATTTAAGGTTTTCATTTGAAAATATGAGAAAACTGGTTTAGCATATCAGTTGAAATCATTTTATATAATTCAAATAGGCGATTATACAGTTCCTAAGGACTATAAAACACAAGGTATTTCATATTTAAAAAGTTTAAAAATTTTAATGTGCATCTTTGACATCATAGAATACCTCATGAATATTAATTAGGCAGTCTGTAGCTGCTCTGTTTCCATGAAATATTTCACACTTCTAAGTGTAATATCTTGGAAACTAATAAAGGTAATTTGATGCGGTTTTCTCTCCTCGATTTCTTTAATCAATATCTTTTAAAATTTAATGGATTTCTATACCTTTGTATATGACCTTTAATTAGTAAGTTTGAGATTTGGCCGTACAAGCATACCAATTATACACAAACATAGTAATTATACCATCATTATGTTCTTATGGGCCGATTTTGTAGGGGCCGATTTGGTTATGGGCCGATTTTGTCATGGGCCGATTTTGTTATGGGCCGAAATGTCCAGGGACCCCTATAATCTTATTAATAAGATTATAGGCATATGCATCCACTGGTGGTCAGTCGCCAGTGGAAGGGGATTCTATCGTTTTTTTTTCTCCTATTGCTGCTACATGTGCTACTCGCACACATCTGCATTACGGGCAGGACTTCCTGGGTGGTAACCAGTTTTTTTTTTTTTCATGTCATAACTATTGACCGGTCTGAGAGTTTAACTATTTCTAAAGACTGTCCATTCGCCCCGCCCTGCCCATTGGGATCGGTTATAAGGACGATCGGCGTGATGTCACTTCTGCTGAGGTCCGCCATTTTCTGTATTCTGCTATAGTTGAGTTTAGGATGTAACCGTTCGCTAAGGAAATGCTATCCCACGATTCCGTATTTTTTGCGCATGCACAGTTTTGTGTGGCAAAAAGACTGATCCGATAGCAGTTATTAATTTCTTTGAATTTGACAATTTTAAATAGAGCGTAAGGTAAAGGTGATGTGTGTCTTGCGTCACTGTGGCGTCCAACTAATATTGGCTGACTCCGTCCTTTACTTTAACCTACGAACTCTTCTATATTTTTTTTTCCCTTTCTCTGGGAGACTGGTTGGTTGAATTGTGGTTTCATGTCATTGTCAACACTATTTAGGTTATATTGGAGACGTTGCTTCCAGTTTTTTGGGACTTTTACCTGACATTGAGCTGAAATGACATTTCAAGCTCTGCCGCCTTATGGAACCAAAAGGCTTATATGCATTTGACGGTCTGACTCACATCACTTTGCCTGGGCAATCTTAGTCCATCTAAGCGGTTAACCAATACTCATGTGTGGTCAGTTTCAGCTCTGCGTGGAAGCACCATGCAGCCCAATCTATTTCTCTAAGCCCCGAGTGGCGGGGGGCGAGACAGTAAAGATGACTCGAAGGATTACCACCCGGACGGATTCAGCATGTTGGTGATAAAGATCAATCGTTTACAACCAGTAACAGGATTGTTTGAATATTGAAATTCACCGTCCCCACGACCCCCGCCCATCCAGGCTTGAAGAAATAGATGGGCTGCATGATGCTTCCAGGCTGAGCTGAAACCAACGCACACGAGTCCTGGTAAACCAATTAGAGGATCTAAGCCAGCCCAGGCAAAATGGTGCAAATCAGACTGTCCATGCTTATAAACCCTATTGGTTTCATTGGGCCACAGGGCTTGAGATGTCATTGCATCTCAATATCGGTTAAAAGTCCCACAGAATTGGTAGCAATGTCTCCAAAATGATCTATACATTGTTGACGTGGACGTTTAATATCAAAACAAACAAACAAGCAAATCACCGTCCCCATTAACACCATTTGGGTCTTTTTTGAGACGTTGCTTCCTATACCCACATTGAGATTAAATAACATCTCAAGCCCTGATGCCAAATAAAAAAGATGTGGTTTATAGTGATTTACCAGTACTCATGTGCGGTCAGTTTAATCTCTGCGAACCCACGGCCTCTCGTTTACAGTACAAACACTCTACCGACTGAGATACCGAGCCACACCTTCGACCCCAGCCTAATGAAATTTGTGCCGAATCTCTAAGTGCTATCCAGTCTGGCTATGGTACTTCAGGTTTTTCAAAGCCCGGAATCGCTTCTGAAACTCTGCCACTAATGTTTTTGCTTAACTGCTCATTTTTTCTTGCAAGTCAAGTCAGGTCAAAGATTTATTCAGTGCTCCCAATTTTAAACAAGCATTCATTTAAAACATACAGCAAACAAGAAATAGCATGTACATGTACTCGTATAATGCAATAGTAAAATAACCTATATATACGACAGTCGGACATTGTATCTGCTAAGTACTGTTGTGATTCAAAAGATTGTGAACTGCAGTTTTTATGCCCCCGCCATTCGAAGAATGGTGGAAAGGGCATATAGCGTTGCCCTTGTCCGTCCGTCCGTCCGTCCGTCCGTGCGTCCGTCCGTGCGTCCGAAACTTAAACGCAGTCAATAACTTCCATATTTCTTGATGGATTTAAAAATTACTCGGCAGAAATGTTAACCATCATGAGACGACGTGTCACGTGCAAAACCCAGGCCCGTACCTCCAAGGTCAAGGTCATACTTAGAGGTCAAAGGTAAAAAAAAAGGTTGCAAAACTTAAACGCAGTCAATAACTTTCTTATTTCTGGATGGATTTTGAAATTACTTTGTAGAAATGTTAACCATCATGAGTCGATGTGTCACGTGCAAAACCCAGGTCCATACCTCCAAGGTCAAGGTCATACTTAGAGGTCAAATGTCAAAAAAAGGGTCCGAAACTTAAACGCAGTCAATAACTTTCTTATTTCTGGATGGATTTAGAAAGTACTTTGTAGAAATGTTAACCATCATCAGTTGATGTGTCACATGCAAAATCCAAGTCCGTACCTCCAAGGTCAAGGTCATACTTGGAGGTCAAAGGTCAAAAAAAGGGTCCGAAACTTAAACACAGCCAATAACTTACTTATTTTTGGATGGATTTTGAAATTATTTTGAAGAAATGTTAACCATCATGAGACAATGTGTCACGTGCAAACCCAGATCCGTACCTCCAAGGTCATACTTGGAGGTCAAATGGCATAAAAAGGGTCCAAAACTTAAACACTGTCAATAACTTTCTATGGATGAATACGAACATAGACATATTTTCGGGCGGGGGCATCCGTGTCCTATGGACGCATTTCTAGTTGTTTCTTTGATTTGAGGTTTAACGTCCCCGTCAACAATGTAAAGGACATTTTGGAGATGTTGTTTCCAATTTTATGAAGAGTTCCCTGCCCACTGTCCTTATAAAAGCCAAGGCCGGGCCGAGCCAAAAATGCCGATTCAAAGATTTTATATTTTGTCACTGTCAAAATGCAGATATATATTTTAGTCAGTTTGGAATAAAATTATTATGAATATCTTATTTGATAACTTCACGAAGATTCATCTCTCTACATCATCACAGGTCCTGGTGTATGAATGTCATTTGACGGGTCACCAGTAACAATTGTGATTCTGATCATTATGCTAACACACCAATGCGACATAGTGCATTTTTTCATCTCCAAAATGGCCATTTTTCTGGTGAAAATCTGTGATATTTTTCTTATAAATACTGCAAACATAGGTTGTGGGTACTCGTCAGAACCGCCTCAATGAGGCGGTTCTGACGGGTACCCACAACCTATGTCTTTGAGCAAAAATAAGAAAAATAATGTATACCCACATAAACCCCAGTTTTCTTTATATAAAATGGGGTATAGGGGGGTCTTCATTTCACGGACTTGATCACGTGATGTTGTTTTGTTTTCTTGTAATAAATATGTTTACGAAATGGAGGGGTATAAAAGCAAAGGCCGGGAAAAATGGAAATATTTCTTAATTTCTTACGATTTTATCGGTTCAAGAAATGCTTTTTGCCCTGATGAGATTCAAATTTGATTATTTTTATCATGTGTACATAGAAAATACAATAAACATATCAAAATCACCTTAAATGATCAATTTCTAATGGTTTCTATTTTTAGATTAACTTTACTAAAGGAAACTGGCAGAGTAATTGATAAGGGTCGTATCGTCGTAAGTACGACTCTAAAATCGAGCAAATACGACTAGAAATGAAGAAAAAGTCGTACCAAATACGACCGTCAAATTGGCGATACGCCTAGGTCGTTCCATTGCAGTCGTATCGGCAATGGAAAAAAAAAACGTGACGCCTGACAAAAAGCAATCGAAATCGTGGTAATTTTCGCTGCATCATAGTCTTCAACAAAAACTTTTCCAATCTTCAAGAACGATTCATAATTCATCCATTCCTGAATGATGGCATTTGTTTTAATTACGCTGAAACACTTCAACCTTACCTTTTGATGATCAAATATTGAATACCGATCCGCTTATATTTAATCAGCCTCAAGTTATAACAACTAGATCTATCGACTTGATTAGGAAACCGATTATTGATGCGTGATTACATAACGGTATTTATTATCTAAGGGTAAGCCGCCCACATTATTAACTTTATTAACAACGCCTGAAGCATGAACAGTAACTTTTTGAGAAGCGTACATAAAAATACGATCCTGAATATTGTTAGGCAACCACATTGACTTCTACGAAGTGTCATCTTCGAGAAAAAAAATAAATTCAGAGCTCTCACTAGGATTTTGAAAACAGGATTCCAGGAATCCTTCCTTGTAAAAAGTTGGATTCACAGATAAAAAGTTGGATTCGCACATAAAAAAGTTGGAGTTCTGATCTTGATCGCGCATAGAACATAGACAAAAAATTCTTATTATCAGGCTACATGTCCATTTGAAAAACTGTATATTTTCATGGCTCCCCAAACTCTTTTTTTTCTGATAAATGCATTTAATAACTTCGTTCCAAACATGTAGATTGTGGGTACTAGTTAGAAATATTTCACTGATGTGTCTATCCAACCCCCCCCCCCTCTCCCAATGCAGTTGCTCAGATTTATTCTCACACTTCTAGTCAAATAATGCCACATAAAAATAAGGTAGTATTAGGATAACAGCAGATATAATGTAAACCCAGATCAAAAAAGCAGCGTTCTTTTTAGCTATATTTGTGCTTTCAAATTCGGACGTATATGTACGTGACAGTACCTCAATTATTTTTAATTGGTGAAAACAAATACGTAGGGGAAGCATCCTAACCATGTCTGACTTCCTGTAATTGTTAAAATGATTGTATTTTGAAGAATTACATACATTTTTGTCGCCAATAAACGTCGAAACACACTTTGACCGAGCGATAAAAAGTATGATCGTGTAGTCGCGAAAATACATGACATTGGTAATTCGTCAATTATATCGTCTTTGCCGTAACCCTGGTTTAACTAAACGTGATATTTTACCGACTCATGCTAATCCGTTGATGATATGAGATTACATCAATTAGTAAAATAATTAATTGTAATCCGTAATAACACGGGGATTAGCGCGGCGAGATTAAACAGGTACAATCATTTTTAACACGTGCCGCAAACCGACCACTTTCCAATGTCGTCTCTCCCACTGACAGGTGCAAAAATACCTGTCAATATAGGTTTTGGCACGTGCGCTTTCAACATAAAAAGCAGCGCCGCATTTGAACTTTTATTGGTATTGCATAAGCGGCCTAAATTAGCTTCTGAATTTACCGCTTCTGTAATTTTGGACGCGTGTCGCAATAAAAACATGCGTACACAAGAATCGCCGGTTGTGAATTTTACGCGTACAACGGCAAAAGTTGGCGTAAAATACGCAGAATCCTACGTTTCCGAGAGCTCTGAAATTGGGTTCGACAGATCTACAGATTCACATTGTCATGTAGTTAGGAATTAAATATCTAAACAGACGTGCAGACGATAAAAAGTTAGGACCACTTTTTCTTTTTGTGGAGAACCTGATAAAGTTTCTCCGGGAAAATGCAAGAAAAAAAAAAACAAATGCAGGAGATTTCTGGCGGCTATTTCTCCCAAATCGCAGAAATTCGCGTTGAAGTGGATTACTCTGTATTTTGTAGAAAAACAAAACAGAAGCAACAACATCTGGGCTAGGAAAGTTATAATTAATGTAACAGCGAATATATATCCGACCAGGCAGCGTAAGCGCTAGCTCTTTCTGCTTAGCGTCCGCAGGCCGCAGATGCAAGAAAATTTGCATCCATGACTCATTTTTTTCGCGTCCTTTGGCCATTGGCGAAAACTCTTAACCGGAGGCTTAAAAACCTTGTTTATTGCCGTTTTCCTACACGTGTATATCGGCGCCTTTGATTATTGCATCATGGTGGTTGTTTACTTTTGACACCACTTATGTTTTTCATAACGGGCCTCCGTGGCCTAGTGGATAAGAGCGCTGACTCTTAGTCATTAGGTCTCTCACCGCCGTGGGTTCGAGCCTCGCTCGGGCCACGTGTGAGACGCCAAGTTCTGCAACGGATGGTCAGGTGGTTTTTCTCCGGGTACTCCGGTTTTCGCCCACCTTGGATTAACGATCGGCTCAATATGAGTGAAATAATCTTGAAAGGGCCGTAAAACCCAAAACAAAAAAAAAATGTTTTTCATACTTTTATCATCCCGGCGTATTTTTTTCTTGCAACATTGTCATCAATGCACGCCTGAGATAGAACCACCGCTGCACAGACTGATCTCTTTGTCCGCCGGGTTCCGTATATATTGACCAAAATTATATTTATTGAGTCACACTGGCAGGATTAACCTGTAATACTTGGGTACTCATATATCTAATTGTGAATCACAGGTGGTCAGCATGCAGTGCATGCTTATTTAATGCAGTGCATGCTTATTTACCGCTATCTATCAAGTAGCCGATTGGATGTCTCGCCGGTGTTTTATTTCTTTTTGCTGAGCGCTGAATTTCTCGCCTTTTACCAATCGCATGCAGTTGCTACAATTCGTGGATATTTCCCGCCTTTGAACGCGCAGCACATAAGGCCGCTGCAGACACAAAACATGGGTTTGAAAACGTTTTGATGACAATATGGGATAAACGTTATATCGGTATGTTACGTAATAGAATATGTGTTTAACGTCTTTTACATATGGCCATTGCGACATCTGACATTATTATAAGTGCGCTCAGCAGCCATCCTGTGATGACAGATGAAGATACGACCCTAGTTTTGAATTTAGGAGTACCGATACTCTCAAAGAATCACAGGATATGCCTATGTCTTTGGTTGAAGGAGTAACAGTACTCTTCGGGCAAAAGCTTATCAATAACACCGGGAAACTTTACCAAAGGAAATGACCGAAATGGAAAAAAAGTATTGTTACTGCAAGCTGGGTTTAAAGAAATACAAAAATTGATTGTTATATTTGTTAACATGTATGTGTATATTAAAATGATTAAGATAAAAATGTTATTTTTTATTATACCCCCGGCATACGAAGTATGCTATGGGGGTATATAGTTTTCGTCTTGCCGTTCGTCCGTCCGTGTGTTCTTAGTAGAGGTACCTTGTGGGGTTACTAATGTAAAGTCTATGGAGACTTTAACCCCATAACGCACATCTGTACAAAGTTTTAACCCCACATACTGATTTTTTAACCCCACTAACTGAAAAGTTACTGTGCCTTACGGAATAAACCTCATTAAGTTGAATTGGGCAGAATCCTAACCCCACTAGGTACCTCTAGTCTGCTCGGACATTCCGTCCATCCGTCTGTCCGTCCGTTAACATTTTGGTTACAGTTTTACGTCAAAGTTTCTAAGAGATTGTATCTTCTGAACCCTTTGATAGATTTAGTTGATACTTACACTGAAGTTACATACTGGTCCAAAGATTTCATTGATGCATGTCCCACCCCCACAGTGACCTTGGGGTCAAGGTCACAGACTTAGAAATTTTATGTTTGGTTAAAGTTTTACGTCAAAGTTTCTAAGAGATTGTATCTTCTGAACCCTTTGATAGATTTAGTTGATACTTACACTGTAGTTACATACTGGTCTAAAGATTTCATTGATGCACGTCCCACCCCACCACAGTGACCTTGAGGTCAAGGTCATAGACTTAGAAATTTTACATTTGGTTGAAGTTTATGACAAAGTTAATAGATCCCTGTATGTCGTAAACTCAAAGACAAATCCAATTGATACTTGCATTGATCTCGCATACCAGTCCAAATATTTCATTGATGTATACCCAACCCTGCTGCTTCAGTAACATTGATGCCCCCACCCCTTCATTAACTTTGATGCCCTCAATCCCTTGGTCCATATAGAAATTTTATCTTTGGTTTAGCTTTTACAAGCACATTTATAGATTCTTATAGCTTCCATATTACATACAATAAAGCTCTAAAGATATATTAGAGGGTGGCGCTGGCCGGGGGTATATGTGACCCACTGGTCGCTTTCTCTAGTTTTTCTTTAATTCCAGCTAGCAGTTAACAAAACTGTCTTCCCTTTCGGTCATTTTCTTTAATTAAACCAGTCTAAAAATAGAAACAATTAGAAAACAAGAAAATTGATAATTTAAGGTAGTCTTATATATTTGTTATATTTTTCTATGGACAAATGATGACAATAACCAAATTCAAATATTTTCAGGACAAGAAGAAGTACTTTAACCTGTAAATTTGCAAGAAATTAAAAAAATATATCATTTTTCCCGGCCTTGGCTTTTATACCCCTCGATTTCGGAAAAATGTTTATTTCAAGTAATTTAAACAATATAGAGAGATAAACCTTCATACAGTTATCAAATATGTTATTTCTAATAATTTGATACCCAACTAAATACAATATATATCTTAATTATAACAAGAGACGAAATATAAAATCTTCGGATCAGCATTTTTGGCCCGGCGACTTGACCCGGCGCGGCCTTGGCTTTTATACCCTACCGCCCATCGGGGCTTGAAGAAATAGATGGGCTGCATGATGCTTCCACGCAGAGCTGAAACCAACCCTCACACAAGTACTGGTAAACAGCTTAGAGGATCTAAGCTTGCCCAGGCAAAGCGGTGCGAGAGTTGGACCGTCCTTGCTTATAAACCTATTGGTTTCATTGGGCGACAGGGCTTGAGATGTCATTTTATCTCAGTATCGGGTATAAGTCCCACAAAATTGGAAGCAGTGTCTCCAAAATGAACTTCACAGTATTGATGGGGACGTTAAAACTCAAATCAAACAAACACTGTCCATAAAAATAAAGACAGTCTTTAAATTTATGGACTCGCGTGTCTGTAGAAAGCAATGCAAATGGTAAGAATTTTTAAAAATTCTAAAATCGCAGAAAATGTATAATATAAAAGTTTGTTACATGATGAATTGTATACACAGAAAGCTTTTTCTCGAGTCTGTTGTCTAATAGACGATAATTTATATACAACAGCTACGAATGATATTCTTGTTTAGGTTTTCTTCCTTTGTGTACTTTACAACAAGTGTTCCATGCATCAGGGGACATGTTTCATTGTTTATTGTATAAGGGAGAAAACCTGAAGTACACAGAATCAATTATTTAAGTTCTTGGATTATTAATGAACAAGACAAAGGTTTTCAACTACACGAAGCTTATCATGTAATAAAGAAGGTTGCATAACATACATGTATGTACTGCGATTTTCTAATTTTTGGACGGGTTTTTTAAAAAAAAATCCGTCCTTTGAAATAGCGATGTCCGGGCGGGCGGGCGTCCTGCGGGCGGGCGGGCGGGCGGGCGTCGTCCCAGGTTTACCTTTTGGTTAACCTTTTTTCAAAGTGATATTTTTCATCTATTCTGTAGCAGATTGTTTTAATATCAGGACTGATGCATAAGTGGAGGTACTGCTTTCATGTATTATCCATAAATGGCGCAAAAGACTAAAATTTTGTCGGAAATTGTCATTTTTCAAACTTGTGTTTTTCAGGTTTACCTTTTGGTTAACCTTTTTTCAAATGCCAGTGTAGTGGATAGAGTGCTGGACTACGAATCCTATTGTTGACTATGAATCTGAGGGGCGTGAGTTCAAGCCCCGGTGGAGACATTTTTTTTTTTGTTCTTTTTTTTTTTTTTTCTTTCTTTTTTCATTCTTTTTTTTTCTTTATTTTTCTTTTCTTCTCCATAAACACATATGAACAATTATTATCTTCCTCCCCTGATAGTTGCTAGTAATAATACATACATGCATGCACAGGCATGGAATTTTCTTTTTTTTTTTTTTTTTTCGTTCTTTTTTTAGCTCACCTGAGCACGAAGTGCTCAAGGTGAGTTGATGTCCGTCGTCCGTCAACAATTTCTTTAAACGACATCTCCTCCTGGGATAATGGCCCGATTTCAAAATTATTTTACAGTAATGTTCATTAGGTGACCCTTTTTCAAAATTGCTAAAATCAGTGGCCACTAGAGCTAAAAAATAGAGCTTAAAATAAAAAAAAACTTTATTTTTTTTCTTCGTAAAACACATAAACAAATCAACCCCCCCCCCACCCCCCAAAAAAGTTGTTACTGGGTTAGGATATTGCATTTGTTCTGTACATACATGCATACATTGTTTTACATACATACAGAAATGTTCATTAGGTGACCCTTTTTCAAAATCGCTAAAATCAGTGTCCACCAGAGCTAAAAATAGAAAAAAAAACTTTATTTTTTTTTCTTCTTAAAGCACATAAACAAATCATACCCCCCCTCCACAAAAAGTTGTTACTTGGTTAGGATATTGCATTTGTTCTGTACATACATGCATACTTAGTTTTACATACATACCCTACCCACCCCACCCTACCCTAGCATACCTTACCCCACAACCCCACCCCACCCCCATCCCAAAACAACCCCAATCCACCCCCAACCCCACCCCATCCCAACACTCCCCACCTTACCCGACCTCGCCCCATCCCACCCACCCCACCCCACAAGCCCACCACACCCCATCCCACCCCACACCCCACCCCACCACAAATTCCACCCCGTCCCACCCGACTCCTAACCCATCCCACCCCACCCCACCCTACCCCACACCAGCACACCCCACCTACCCCACCCTTCCCCACCCATGCCACCACCATCCTAACCGTACTGAAGAAAAAACCCGTCCATAATGCCATTAGGCATTTTTCTTGTTGAAAATTCTTATCATAGTCATTACTCTCCGTGGACATGTGAGTCCATAAATTCAAAGACTGTCTTTATTTTTATAGAAAGTCTTTAGAAATAGCTAAACTCTCAGACCTGATTAATGACTTGTGGGTCAGTTTTAAGTCTGAATTAACCACGGCAATGGAAAGGTTTATACCAACGAAAATGACCAAAACAAAACATTTTGCACCATGGATCGATAACACGACCAAGCATCTCATCAGAAGACGCAATTGAATGTATTTTTGTGCTCGCAAGTCTAGCAGCCCTGACATTAAGAACCATTACAAATGGTTCAGAGCACATGTGCCAAAGCTTAATATAAGAGATGCATATTGGAAGCATGTTTCCAGCATCTTTACCTTTGAAGATGACAATACAGATCCCAATAACCCCAAAAAGAATGGTAAAGTTAAAAAGTTTTGGTCATTCGTAAAGTCCCTGAAAAAGGATGCGTTTGGGATCACTTTGCTAAGGGAAAATGGAATTCTAAAAACAGACTCGCGCGATAAGGCTATCATATGCCATTTATTTAAACAGCAATAATCGGCATTTACGCGTGAAACTGGTGGTGATCTACCATCAAAAGGTAACAGTCCGTTCCCCTCTATGGGGGACATAACAGTTGACCCCAAGGGGGTCGCTAAACTGTTGGGTAAGATCAAGATACATAAGGCATCTGGGTCCGACGACCTGAATGCCAGGGTACTTGAGGAATGTAGTGCTGAAATCTTTCCTGTATTGGCCTTTATCTTCACTGAATCACTTGCCCAGGGCACTGTACCAGATGACTGACGACAAGCAAATGTTACCCAAGTCTATAAGAAAGGGGAAAAATATGATGCAGCAAATTATAGACCAGTGTTGCTAACATGCATCTGTTGCAAAACCGTGGAGCATATATAAGTAAGCAATACCAACAAGCCCTTAGCCTTTGAGAGCATTCTTGCTGACTGTCAACATGGTTTCCAGAGTCAAAGGTCTTGCGAAACGCAACTAGTTCAATTTTACAATGACATTGTGAGCAATCTGGATGGGCCATAAACCGCGGCCACAAACAGACTGACTTGATCATCATAAACTTCGCTAAGGCCTTTGACAAGGTACCTCACAGAAGGCTATTATATAAACTTGAATACTATGGGATAAGAGGATCCACACATAGGTGGATTAGCTCATGGCTCTCTGGGTGCTCACAACAAGTTGTACTTGATGGACAAGCATCTGATCCAGTCCCTGTTTTATCTGGAGTCCCCCAAGGTTCGGTCCTTGGACCGGTCCTCTTCTTGGTTTTCATCAATGATCTCCCGGATAATATTAGGTCATCGGTCCGTTTGTTTGCTGGTGATTGTGTCCTGTATAGGAACATTTATTCTCCTTCTGACTGTCTTATTTTACAAGATGACCTGGATCAACTTGCACAGTGGGGGGCTCTGCAGATGAAGTTCAGTGTGGCCAAATGTCATTCAATGAGGGTGTCACGACACCCTCGGGACAAGCAAATTTAGTTTGACTATACACTTCACCAGCAAATTTTGGAGCATGTTCAATCCACCAAGTATATCTTACCGGCCCCGATAGCTCAGTTGGTAGACTAGTGTCCGCTCAGGGGAACGGGAGGTCACGGGTTCGACCCGTCATCATGTTCGACATACCAAAGTCGTTAAGAATGGTACTAGCTGCTCCTCGCTTGGTACTCAGGTTTACGGCTTAGAGCTAGGACTGGTCGACCCAGTGTCAGGATAATGTGACTGGGTGTGGTATCATGTAATGTGTCTGGGACATGGTACTTCAGTGAGGCAGCACTATAAAAGTGAGCATTGAGCTCCCTGTCGCAACCAAACACCGTCGTGATATGGCTGAAAAATTGTTGAACGCAACGTTAAACCCGAATTCACACACACACACCAAATATATCTTAGTATCACCATCACTGACGATCTTGATTGGGGTCAACATATCTCTGAGATTACATCTAAAGCAAATAGGACTTAAGGATTCCTTAGACGTAATTTGGCCTTTGCACCTAGGCAGACAAAGGATGTTGCATATAAAACATTGGTTCGCCCTCAACTTGAATATGCATCACCCATTTGGCATCCCTATGTTAAAACTCAGATTTAGCAGGTGGAGAAGGTGCAGAGGACAGCTGCTCGATGGACCTGCAGGCAATGGCGAAATAGAAGTAGGTCAGTGACATGCTTAATGACCTAGAGTGGCCATCCCTGGAGGCCCGTCGTGACCAGGTCTTTGATATTTGGTATGAAGCTTCATCTAGTGGACCCCTACCAAGACTGTTCAAATTATAGTGCTAGGGCCAAAAATGCCCCCGCCCCGGGTCCCTTTGGTTTTACATAAATCTTTAAAAATCTTTTTCTTTGAAACCACAAGCCCCAGGTCTTTGATATTTGGTATGAAGCTTCACATAGTGGACCCCTACCAAGATTGTTCAAATTTAATATAGTGCTGGGACCAAAAATGCCCCCGCCCCGGGGCCCTTTGGTTTTAATGGGCTTATATAGGGAAAATCTTTAAAAATCTTCTTCTCTGAAACTGCAAGGCCCAGGTCTTTGATATTTAGTATGAAGCTTCGTCTAGTGGACCTCTACCAAGATTGTTCAAATTAGAGCCTTGTGACCAAAAATGCCCCCGCCCCGGGGCCCTTTAGTTTTACATAGACATATAATACATGTATAGGGAAAATCTTTAAAATCTTCTTCTGTGAAACCACAAGGCCTAGGTCTTTGATATTTGGTGTAAAATTTCATCTAGTAGACCTCTATCAAGATTGTTCAAATTATAGCCCTTGGGCTAAAAATGCCCCCCCCCTCCCCCCCCCGACCCTTTGACCCCAACAAAGATTGTTCAAATTAAAGTGCTGGGACCAAAAATGCCCCCACCCTGGGGCCATTTGATTTTACATAGGCTTATGTAGGGAATATCTTTAAAAAAAATCTTCTTCTCTGAAACCGCAAGGCCCAGGTCTTTGATATTTGGTGTGTAGCTTCATCTAGTGGACCTTTGCCAAGATTGGTCAAATTATAGCCCTTTGTTGATATTTGGTATGAAGCTTCACCTTTTTAGACCTCCCTCAACATTATGCACATTATCACCCTGGGGTCAGTAATGGCCCTCCCTGGGGCCCACTTGTTACTCTGTGGATCAGGTGATAGATAGATAGATAGATAGATAGATAGATAGATAGATAGATAGATAGATAGATAGATAGATAGATAGATATTCCAAAAGTCTGGGATAAATATCGTGTAGATAGATACAGATAGACACATAGATACATGTAGATATTCTAAAAGTTGGGGATAAATATCATGTCTACATATCCATACAGGGACTGACATATCCATTGCCCAGTCGCCCGGGACTAGTCTGTAAACCTGCTGGACAGGTGCACTTCGACCGTATGATGCCCGATCGGGCAATTGCGAAAATTCGTCTCCAGCTGTCAGTCTTTTGAGTCCTTAAATACGGCAAAACTAGACCAGTAAGTAAATCACAATAATTGATGCACTGTCCTGCTTTGTCGGCAAGTAAGAGACAAACCATCTGTGTAACGGTTCAATTATGACACTTTTGTTAATTCCTGTCATATAATTGCCAATTAAACATGATTGCCCTGCGGTGCATGTCTTTCATTTCTGGTCTAATGTGTACCTCTGGCGCTATAGATAAGCCTACAATATTCAGCATGACAAGGTGTGAAAGTATGGTCAGGTTATGTCTCTAATTTGCATTTATCCCCCAATCATAAAATTTAATCCACAATCAATGTGAAAATGATTTAATCGCTCCTAAGACGATTAGTTACACCTAATGGTAGATGTATGCATAATATAAACGGACTATTTTACTATCTCGTGAATGGTTATGTTTTGGCCCCAAATAGCAGACGCTTGGTGGGAAAAGTCGAAAGCTTTAATTTGTGTAAACACATCTGTATGCTGTTGTTGGTTATTGACACAGAGCTTCCGGGGACAAGTCGGGAGTTGTGCAAAGCGCTGTTTTCTATCAGCCTCTATCCACAACTGTAAAGCAGTATTTTCTACTGTATTGCCGCACAAAGGGAATTGAATGGAAGGGAAGGCAATGATCAGGAATCGATACAGTTAACCCACAGCTCCCATCAGAGACACCAAAGGGAAACACAAATATTAAACAACTAGACCCTAATGGAAAGTTGTTTTTCTTGAAACTTGCTAGAAACCTTGGATTTTATTTATAAATGTTGGTCGTCATAATCGTCACCATTATGCCCCCACGCCCACCCCCACTTTGAGTTCCAAAATCCTGGGCAAGTAGGATTTTGAGCTGGGCAAGTGCAAAACTATTTTACTTGCCCAGTGGGCAGGTGGAAAACTTTTGGATTTGTCAGGCCCTGTCCATAGGTTGTTAAATATGATAGCTCAGTACATGCATTAACGGATGTTCTGGTCATATTTACGCCCGAAAATAGTGCGCATACGTAAAAAAATAATATGAAAGACGTCCAAAGTATGCTCGAAATACAGTACGGCTCAGGTATAAGAACCAAAAAACTCTTTATTCCTAATCTCGGCGTTTCGAGTACTTTCAAAAACACTCGGAAATGTTCCGAGTATATATATATATTCGGCGGACACTCCTCGAAAACACTCGCAAGGTCCGCGGTACGCGAAGTTTCGCGAAATTATTCCGAGTCGTAATATCGTATCTGGAGGCAATATTTTCTCGCGAAGTTATGCGGAAATACTCGGAGGAATTAGACGAAATACCTGGGCATTTTTTTTTTTGTTTATTTAATGTTCTTTTACCATAATATATATTTATATATAATTATAAGATAATAATCATCACTGATAGTTATTATAATGTAAACAATGTCAAAAGTCAACAAAGAGGTAATCATTAATTACCCAGGGTGTGAAACTGCACAGTGATTTCAAACAAGGGAATCAGTTGGGCATGACGAGTACATACACCTCTTTCAAGTCCGTAATTGAAAGCATGTTGAACATCATAAAATTACAGGAAAATCGGTCATTTTGAACTCAAAATTTCTCCATGTAATTTTGATATTTTCAAAAAAAGAAAATTATTTTGATATAATATAATCATTTGTCTTTCATTCTTTAATAATTTTAATGTGAAGTATAATCGGACAAATGAGAAACAAATAATCAAAAGTGATAAATGTCAGCGAAATTTTAACGGGTTTCGGCCGCCATTATTGGCTTCTTTTAAACTGCAAAATCGGTCATTTTGAACTCAAAATTTCTCCATGTAATTTTGATATTTTCAAAAAAAAGAAAATTATTTTGATATAATATAATCATTTGTCTTTCATTCTTTAATAATTTTAATGTGAAGTATTATCGGACAATTGTGAAACAAATAATCAAAGGTGATAACTGTCAGCGAAATTTTGACGGGTTTCGGCTGCCATTATTGGCTTCTTTTAAACTGCAAAATCGGTCATTTTGAACTCAAAATTTCTCCATGTAATTTTAAGATTTTCAAAAAAAGAAAATTATTTTGATATAATATAATCATTTGTCTTTCATTCTTTAATAATTTTAATGTGAAGTATAATCGGACAAAAGAGAAACAAATAATCAAAGGTGATAACTGTCAGCGAAATTTTAACGGATTTCGGCCGCCATTATTGGCTTCTTTTAAACTGCAAAATCGGTCATTTTGAACTCAAAATTTCTCCATGTAATTTTGATATTTTCAAAAAAAGAAAATTATTTTGATATAATATAATCATTTGTCTTTCATTCTTTAATAATTTTAATGTGAAGTATTATCGGACAATTGAGAAACAAATAATCAAAGGTGATAACTGTCAGCGAAATTTTGACGGGTTTCGGCCGCCATTATTTGTTTGTTTGTATTGGAGTTTTACGGCCCGGTCAACACTATTTAGGTCATTTTTCGAGCCGGTCAGTTTACCTATCCACACTTTTCCTGGGCAGGCTTATACGTAAGCGGTTAACCAGTACAGTGCACATTCTTTCGCCAGAAACTGATAACTGCCCTTCTTGAATCAGCGGAAGGGAGAGTGTGTGTGTGTGTGAATTCGGGTTTAACATCGCTTTCAACAATTTTTCAGTCATATCACGACGGTGTCTGGTTGCGACAGGGAGCTCAATGCTCACGTTTATAGTGCTGCCTCACTGAAGTAACATGTCCCAGACACATTACATGATACCACACCCAGTCACATTATCCTGACACTGGATCGACCAGTCCTAGCTCTACCCCGTAAATCTGAGCGCCAAGCGAGGAGCAGCTAGTACCAATTTTAACGACTTTGGTATGTCGCGGCCCGGGATCGAACCCGAGACCTCCCGTTCCCCGGAGCGGACACTCTACCAACTGAGCTATCGGGGCCGGTGCGGAAGGGAGAGAATGACCGTAGAAAAGATTTCATGATCAATCTCCACGAAAGAATGTTGCCGACCCCGGCGGGAGTCAAAACCCGCGTCCTCCTGATCACCAGTCAGACGCGCATCCGACTGAGCCACTGAGGCCGGGCTCGGCCGCCATTATTGGCTTCTTTTAAACTGCAAAATCGGTCATTTTGAACTCAATATTTCTCCATGTAATTTTGATATTTTCAAAAAAAGAAAATTATTTTGATATAATATAATTTGTCTTTCATTCTTTAATTATTTTAATGTGAAGTAATATCGGACAATTGAGAAACAAATAATCAAAGCTGATAACTGTCAGCGAAATTTTGCTTGGTTTCGGCCGCCATTATTGGCTTCTTTTAAACTGCAAAATTGGTCATTTTGAACTCAAAATTTCTCCATGTAATTTTGATATTTTCAAAAAAAAGAAAATTATTTTGATATAATATAATCATTTGTCTTTCATTCTTTAATAATTTTAATGTGAAGTATTATCGGACAATTGAGAAACAAATAATCAAAGGTGAAAAATGTCAGCGAAATTTTGACAAGTTTCGGCCGCCATTATTGGCTTCTTTTAAACTGCAAAATCTGTCATTTTGAACTCAAAATTTCTCCATGTAATTTTGATATTTTCAAAAAAAGAAAATTATTTTGATATAATATAATCATTTGTCTTTCATTCTTTAATAATTTTAATGTGAAGTATTATCGAACAATTGAGAAACAAATAATCAAAATGATAACTGTCAGCGAAATTTTGACGGGTTTCGGCCGCCATATTTGGCCTCTGATACGTCGCACCGCCGACATATGTTTAATTAAATTAATCACCACTCGCAAATACTCACAAACACTCCAAATATCACAGGTAAGCTCTGAGGTCCGCGGAATATCCTCGGAATATCGAGCGCATAACTTGGAGTAAAATATTTTCACTCGGAGTGGTTTACTCCAAACCATTCTGCGGAAAAATGCGGATTTAAAAAGTTGTCCGCGGAATGAAAAAGAAAAACGGTTCAAATACCTGAGCCGTACTGTATGCCCATAATCAAAAGGTGTGTCGTAAACATCCATATTGGAAGTCTGTTGTTTGATCTTTTGCCACATACATTATTTTTCTTATTTCTGCTGGAAGACATAGGTTGTGGGTACTCATTAGAACCGCCTCAATGAGGTGGTTCTAACGAGCACCCATAACCTATGTTTGCAGTATAAATAAGAAAACTACCACAGATTTTCATCAGAAAAGTATCCATTTTTGAGGTGTGAAAAATGCACTATGTCGCATGGGTATGTTACCCTAATGACACTATTGATGGGGTCTAAAGCAGAATTAATTAAACAACCATGTTATATACAAGGATGTATAGATTTTTCTATATAATCTATACATTTATGGGATCCATCTTGAAACTGTCTTATATCCATAACCATGTTATAATGAACCGTGTTATAATGAGGTTGTGGTGCATTCTGGGCTGTTTTCGAAATGGGGATCATGTCACTGTGGGAAAATGGGATACCAAAAATAGACACATGTGATATTAGGCTGATACACAATTGTGTGTAATAAGCAGTTTCTGTCTGTATTTACTGTAAAAATTCTAAAAAGTTGGACACTCTGAGGACTTGCTGTAATTCTTCTAAAACTTTACAAATGTGTTACATGATCCAGAAAGAAGAGAGTCAAAAAATGCAGACGGAATGGCAAACAGTGTAGACCCTGGTCAGACTGCTCCTTCAGGAGCAGTCTGATCTGGGTCTGCACTGTTTGCTTAGGCCTGTCTGTCCCAATACTTAGGATCATAATGGTATGCGAGAAACTGATGATGACTTATCATAAAAAAAAAAGAAAAAGCCCTTTCGGCACCATGTCCCCATTTTGTCCTGTGTGCGAGTTCAGTTATCAGACTGTTCCTGTTCTTGGTCTTCATTAACCCATTTTGTACCGGAAACCCCAAGACGGGTAATTGGCATAAAGTGCAGGCCCAGATCAGACACGGCAGAACGAGACGTCTGATCAGGACCTCCACTGTTTGCTAAAAGTTCAGTCATTTTCCAAATAAATTTTGAAGAAAACGCAACCAGACACACCTAAATTTTAAATGGACTCCTGCTATATATAAGAAGGAAGAGTCCATTTGGTACAAAAAGGGTTAATGATCTCACTGATAACATCAGGTCATTTGTCGGTTTGTTTAGTTTAATTATATTCTATTGGGCAAAAAGGGGGAAATACAAGAGGTTTTCAATTTATTTTGAAACAAAAATGAAATAGGGGTACTGATTTTATGTTCAGTTTTTATTCCATCCAAACAAGAGATATGCTATGGGATATCTTAATTTTGAAACTGTGTTATTTTCCATTTTTGACATCTCATTGTGAAAACGAACTAATTTTCATTTCCCGGCACTCAGATTCAGATTGCCCTATTTTGCAAGCTGGTGTGGATAACCTAGGATTTTGGGAGGCTGACTGGTATATGAAGTTTAACCCATTTTGTACTGGTTACCTCAAAACGGGTACCCTTGCAAACAGAGCAGGCCCAGACCAGACGTTGCAGAACACGCCTTTTGATCAGGGCCTATACACTGTTTGCCATTTTCTTAACAAATTTTCAAGAAAACACAGCCTGACACCCCTAGATTCCATTTGGTACAAAAAGAGTTAATAAGAATGTCATCCAGTGAGGTTGTCATGGCAATGTGACTTTGCTTTCTTCTTGCGCTCAGCCTTTTGAATTGTATGTTATCATATGACGTCGCGTCTGAGAGTGTAAAAACGCCATGTAATATTTTTGATAATCCACTAGTGGATTAAATATGCAAATTAGCTAGATACGTCCCGTAACGTTATATGTACGACGTCCTTAACGATGTCACGTTTACTGACGGCGGATAATTGACATTTTTGTAAACAATCGTGAATAAAATGCATTTTAAATGTCATATGATAAATAGAATCTTGCATTCGTACTCATGTATTATTGAATTTATTAAACTCTTTGAGGAAAAGGGATACAATGCTCAGCAAAACCTCGTATTTTATCCCTTTTCCTCAACTCGTTTAATAAATTCAATAATACATGAACACTTATGTAAGATCCTCTATGTCAATAATTTATTAAACTCGTTGAAGAAAAGGAATAAAATGCTCGGCAAAGCCTCGCATTTTATCCCTTTTCCTCAACTTGTTTAATAAATTCAATAATACATGAACACTCATGTAAGATCCTCTATGTCAATAATTTATTAAACTCGTTGAAGAAAAGTGATAAAATGCTCGGCAAAGCCTCGCATTTTATCCCTTTTCCTCAACTCGTTTAATATATATATATAATATTTTTGCTTTCAGTCTCACTCACACAGACAAGAAAGAAGGGGCTTGAACTTAAACAGAAGCTAATTGAAGATGTAAGTTTTAGCTGGTTTGTTTGTTTGTTTGTATTGGAGTTTAACAGCCCAGTCAATGATATTTAGGTCATTTTTGAGCCTGTCAATTTAAGGCTAAAACGTAAGCGGTTAAACAGCACAGTGCATTTTCTGCCCTTCTTGAATCAGCGGAAGGAGAGAATGACAGTAGAAAAGATTTCATGATCAATCACTGCGAAAGAATCTTGCCAATCCTGGCAGGTATCGAACCTGCGTCCTCCTGATCACCAGTCAGACATGCATAAGACTGAGCTACCGGGGCCGGCAGCTTTCATCATGACTCTAGATATGGAGGAATACTAATGATATTACTTCTGTTTTATAGCTCAAGATAAGGAGATATAGATATGGGATGGTTTTCCTTATTTCTTTTCAGAAGTACCGTAAAAATCCTAAAAATTCGGACACCTTTGAGGACTTGCTGTAATTCTCCTGAAATTTAATAATTTTGTTTCACGATCAAGCAAGGAGTCCAAAAAGTGGAGTTGGAATGGCAAACAGTGTGGATCCTGATTCAAGAGCAGTCTGGTCTGGGTCTGCACTGTTTGCTATTTAAGCCTGTCTGTCCCAATGCTTTACTTAGGATCATTACGGTATATGTTGTGAGTATTTGTTAGACTCACCCAAATGAATTGAAAATAGAAATAATATAGTAATGATCCTAAGTATTGGGACAGATGGGCCTAAGCAAACAGTGCAGATCCAGATCAGGAGCAGTCTGATCAGGTTCTATACTGTTTTTAGCTCACCTGTCATGTAGTGACAGGGTGAGCTATTGTGATCACATTTTGTCTGTGGTGCGTGCATCTGTCTGTCCATCCGTCCGTGTGTGCGTCCTTAAACAATGTCAAATAAGTATATCTCTAATACCCCATGGCCAATCTTGATCAAATTTCATGAGAAGTATCATCAGGTAGGGGGAAACGCTCCATAAGGTTTTAGGGCTGATCAGATTGGAATTCTGGTTGCCATGGAAACAAAAAGGTTCCATAGACTTATAATGGGGAAAACAAAGTCTCCACTTTTTTTCGGCCATTTCTGATCCGATCTTCATCAAACTTGCAGATAACCAGGAGGGGTTTACAGTCTATGTCGAGTTCGAATTCGGGCTGCACAGGACAAACAGGTTCGGAGTTACACTACTGCAAAAATACCCATTAATTTCCCATTAATAGCACCATTAAAATAAGCCATTAAAAATCCATTAATTATGGTTCTATTAATGGCCTTTTTTAATGGGAAAAGGTAGTGAAAATAGTTAAAAATGTTAAAATACCATTAAAAACACACCATTAAAATACCATTACTTTAAAGATATTAATGGGCATTAAAATGTTGTTTAAAAGTGGCAAGTAACTAAAATAATGGCCATCAATTTACCCATTAAAGTTATTTTTTAACATATTTAATGCCCATCAATTCAATGATTTTTTCATGGCCATTAAATATTTGGCCATGAAAAGAACCATAATTAATGGATTTTTGATGGGCATTAATCTTTAATGGTCATAAATTCAGGAATAATGCCCTTTTTAATTGCCATTAATGTTGATTTTTGTGTTGCATTAATGACCAATCAATAATATTATTAATGGCCATTAACACAGGAAACCCAAAAAATCAATGGCCATAATTACACCACCATTAATTTTTCTAGAAAGTAGTTAATGGTCATTAAAACTAAAGGACAAAAAAAGGAAACAGTAATGGGCATTAATTTGCCAGGAACTAATGGCCATTAAAATCGTGAGGAAAGTAATGGCCATTATTGTTTTACCAGAAAAGTAATGGCCATTTAAAATCAGAAAGGGAAGTAATGGCCATTATTCTTGTTTTGTTAACATAATTAATGGGCATTACACTATTTACTGATTTTTAATGGCCATTACTGCCTGTTACTCGTCCGATCTGGGTCTGAACTGTCTGCCATTCTATCGCCAGCTGTTTCGTGCCACAACCCCCTATCCCCCCCCCCCCCAACAAAAAAACCCAGCTGTTTCAGCAAATAAACCCAATTTTCAGAGTATAGGACTAACAATTTTAATTTAAAATAGTAACGTAAGGTTACCTACTCTAGATCTGAAGTACTAATTTGTATCACTAAATATTTTGGTTTAGGTCTGATAAAAAAGTGATGTGAAATGGAAGGATACTTCAGATTTGTCAAAAACTAAGCATCGGTTTTCTAAGAACGTCTTTTTAACAAAATATATGTCTTAAATATAAAGTAGGTCTGCATGACCTTATTCCAATACAGATTTTTTTTGTTCCATTTCCTCAACGTCCATTTCCGAAAACCAGTGACATCGCCTTCTGCTTACTTTATATGTTGGAAGTTCAAACAAATTAAATTCTATTCTAAATAGTCTGAGGCAATAACAAAACCACCTGTTCAAATTCCTCGAAGGTGCAGTAAATTTCTAAAATAGGGTCTCTCTGATCCTCTCTTGGAAAAAAAAAAACAGTTACCCCACCGTCTGTAGAAAGTCCATGGACTCAGTGGACAATGTCCGGCTGGAGTATTGGAACTAAGTCCATGGACATTGTCCACTGAGCCCATGGACAATGTTCAGGATGACTGGACTGGACAAAGTCCACTGAATCCATGGACAATGTCCACTGAGTCCATGGACGATGTCCACAGTGTCAGTGGACAATGTCCGCTGAGTCCAGGGACAAAGTCCAGGCTGACTGGACTGGACAATGTCCACTGAGTCCATGGATGATGTCTGTGGACAATGTCCATGGACTCAATGGACATTATCCGTGGATTCAGTGGACATTGTCCGTGGACTCAGTGGACATTGTCCGTGGACAATGTCAATGGACTCAGTGGACATCGTCTGTGGACACAATGGACATTGTCCATGAACTCAGTGGTCTTTTTCGCAGGATCCACAGAGACACAACTAAGTATAATATCATTGGGAGAAAACCATGTTGCCAAACCAATAAATATTTTGAATATATAGCTTTCAAGCACATCGTGGCCAGACTGAGTAATTAGTTAATCACAATGTTTTGAAAGAATGATCAAGAGCATAGAGCTCTATATCAATGTACTGAACTTAATCATAACCAAATTCAAAAGACTATTATTAGCCTTTCAAGTTTTGGCTGAAATTATACCCAAATTTGATTCATATCAAATCAAAATTACACAAATTAACCAATTCCATTTTAGTTTTATTTTCAATGTAAGTTCTGCAGTTTAAACCTCATTTTCAGCAAATTCTGATTGACAGCTAGCCACACACACTTGTATGTATGCAATCTACGTCAGAGCTTTTTGCTGGCTATCTCACTTAAACTTTCCTCATGACCGTGCCTAATTTGATGACGGTTAAATAAATTATTCTTATTACTTATATTTAATATGTATATTTCCCATCCGTCAGTCATATGACCAAAAATCATGTTTAATGGCTAAAATGAAAGAAGAAACACGCAGTCTTCCTACTGAAAGCAAATGGTGTTGTTGGCGCCATATAACATCCCCACTCTCCAATCATATTATAGACAACCATTGTTTATATCAACATCACTGAATTCGCATGGGTCAATGGATTCATTAAATTTGAACATCACTATAGGTGTTTTCTGTAAATGCACTGAGTATGTAGTTTTTCGCTGTCCCTCTGCAAGATTCCTGCTCTCCTCGAGTGTTTCACAATATACCATGTAGCTTTAACCCAGATCATCATTGGTGTGATATAAGGGAATTTCCTCTATATGACATCTGAAAAAAAAATAATAAGATTGTGTAAAATTTTACAGTATTCTTTGTTCATTTAGGGTACCTTATTTAAATAGAGGATCTTACATGAGTTTTTATGTATTGTTGAATTTATTAAACGAGTTGAGGAAAAGGGATAAAATGCGAGGCTTTTTCAGCCCTTTTCTTCGACGCGTTTAATAAATTCAATAATTCATGAGCAAGAATGCAAGATTCTATTTGTCAATGACATTTAAAATGCATTTTATTGACGATGGTTTAACAAGTGTCAATATTCCGCCATTAGTAAGTGCAACGTCGTTAAGGACGTCATACATGTAACGTTATTGGGTATATCTAAATAATTTGCATATTTAATCCACTAGTGGATTATCAAAATTTTTACATGGCGTTATTACACTCTCGAACGCGACGTCAAATGATAAAGTCATTAAATTAACAGTGCTTATCATCTACAGTTAATTAAATATGTACACAATATAAAAGGGAATATGGAGTATTATAGTAGTGGCCGGGGTATTATGTTATACTCCCTGTTGTCTGTCCTTCCATCTGCACCAATTCCGATTGATAACTTGATTATTTATTCATGTAATTTCTTCAAATTTTGTATACACATTGTATTGGGGATGAGTTGTTTGTAATTGTTAATGGGCAGAGTCCATCCATTTTAACAGAACTGCCCTTGTTCATACTGGAAAAAGTTTTTGTACTCTTAACAGGGATTTTTCTGCTTATATATCATTGTCTCCAAAAATGACCCATTCCTTATGCCAAAATTGAAAAAGTAGGTATTGATTCCCAATCTGAGAAAGAAATTTCCCAAATAAGAAAGCATTGTTTAATAGTAAATACCGTATTCGCCCTAATTACCGCACCATGCACTTAGTGTTTCAAAATCGTGTCATAAAATCATGGGGAAAAATCTACCTAATTAGCGCACACTTGATACGAAAACAACAGCTTCCAAGATGATGCATACTGATATTTAATGGGACGGAAAAAGATACTTAAGCATTGCCTTCACTGTTGGAAGAAATAATGGTAAGTTTTTATAGATTTACTACGAGACCTTCAAGGGGAGATTACTGTAAAGTGTGCGCTTATGCATTTCCTTTTCAAAAATAGCTTTGGTCTGCGCTTATAGGAGCATGTGTGGTAATTAGGGCGAATATGGTATGTACAATATGAGTTCTATAACTTAAACCATTTCTCAAAACATGTATGTTGCCTGCCTCGGAAGCTCAGTCGGATGTGCATCTGACTGGTGATCAGGACATGGGTTCGATACCTGCCAGGGTCAGCAACCTTCTTTCGTGGAGACTGATCATGAAATCTTCTGTACCGTCATACTCTCCCTTCCGCTGATTCAAGAGGGGCAGTTGTCAGTTTCTGGCGAATAAATGTGCACTGTACTGGTTAACCGCTTATCTTTGAGCCTGCCCAGAAAAAGTGTGGATAGGTAAACTGACCGGCTCATAAATGAGCTAATGAGCTAATAGTGTTGACTGGGGCTGTTTAACGCCAATACAAATAAACAATACATGTATGTTAATTGAGAGAGCTAATTATTGGTGATGTTGGTTGGTGCCTGATGCTCTGTCTCTGGTTGGGCCCATCGGAGTCTAACTGTTTTTTTTTTTGCTCCAGCATTTCAGTGGTTTCTTGTTGTCGAGACCTCACCGTTTCTCACCTCTGTGGTTATTTGATTATTTGTTTTCACGGAGATGTTGCACTGTTGAGTTAGGGGGCCTTCATGTGGACTGAACAAATTATATGTCTAAATTGCGACGGAAGTAAGGGCGAGGATTGTGGCCACGTAAAATCGATTTAAGCCCCCCCCCAGTGGAATTCTTTCCACTGACCGTTCCAAGGCGGTTCTTCTGTGGCGATTTATTTATGTTGTTGTTTGTTACTTACTGTGTGTATCACTTGTGTCTTTTAATTTTGGATGGCCATATGACCATTTTGTGGGAAAGTAACTGTCCTTATGGCCATCCTTTGTTTAGGTTTAGGTTTCCATTATGGTCTGGTCGCTTCATGTTTGTGTTTCTTTCCCTTTGGTGTCTTTGGTGGGTGGTTCCTGATTAGGGCTGGCTAATCGAAGTTGAAAAGATAATCGATTATCAGTCCTACAATTGCGATCGATAATCGATTAGTAATCGCTAAAGCCCCTGTCACACTATGCCGCGTTTTCACTGCGATGGGACGGCATTGTTTAATTTTTCAGAACGCCGCGAGATCGCAAGAAATATGGGATATTTTGTGAACATGGACCAGGGATTTTTCTAGTGCAAATTTGGGGCCGGTAATCGGCCCCTACTTTTTCCCAATTTAGAGACAGATATTCCCAAATTTTACAACAAATTTCCCAATTTCTGAATTTGTGCTACATTTTGATGAAAATTGAACCAAAATTGACAAAGTTACAGCTGATTTAAATTCCCAACTTTAATATTAGCGAGCTGTTTTTCCCAAACCCAATGACCCCTGGACCCTGATTATGAAGGGTAGGAAAATCCCTGTGGACCTGTCATGGCGTCCCTACAGCGACCAAGACGTTGCTACGGAGCTTACATGGCGTTCTATCGCGATCCTGCGGCGTTCTTGATGGCAATTGTATGCGCTCTCACAGCGCTTCCTCTGCTCTTTTCGGCGCTCACAATGCCTGCACTGCGCTTTTACGGTGCTCTCAATGCGTGCACTGCGCTTTTACGGCGCTCACATGTTGAAGATGTTCTCAAAGTGTAAACAGACAACGCTTCAGGAGCTCGTCAGGGGCGCACAGAGGTCTCCTACAACGCCTTATAAGCTCCGCTTGTATAATTGATTAACTGATTGATTGATTTGATATTTAACGTCCCAGTCAACACTGTAAAGGTCATTTTGGAGACGTTGCTTCCAATTTTGTGGGACTTTTACCCGACTTTGAGATGAAATGACATCTCAATCTCTGTCACCCAATGAAACTAATAGGGTTAATAAGCACGGATGGTCCGACTCGCGCCCCTTTGCCTGGGCAAGCTTAGATCCCCTAAGCGATTTACCAGTACTCCTGTGCCGTCGGAAGCAAGTCCACCGCAATCACCGCAAGCAGGAGCAAGTCCATCGCCATTACCTTACCCGGAATGAGTCACCTCAGAAGTAGGTTTTTTGGGACAGTACACAATCAAACTCTACTCTAGCCACTATTTATACAAGCGGGGGCCCCCTCCCATCGGGACTGGAAGAAATAGATGGACTGCATGATGCTTCCACGCAGAGCTGAAACCAACCTCGCACGAGTACTGGTAAACCGCTTAGAGGATCTAAGCCTGCCCAGGCAAAGCGGTGCGAGATACGTGTAAACTCTATTGGTGTAAACATGCTTATACGTGTAAACTCTATTGGTTTCATTGGGCGACAGGGCTTGAGATGTCATTTCATCTCAAAGTCGGGTAAAAGTCCCACAAAATTGGAAGCAACGTCTCCAAAATGACCTTTACAGTGTTGACTGGGACGTTAAATATCAAATCAATCAATCAGTTAATCAATTATACAAGCGGAGCTTATAAGGCGTTGTAGGAGACCTCTGTGCGCCCCTGACGAGCTCCTGAAGCGTTGTAGGAGACCTTACTGCGCTGCTATGGCAACCTTACGGCGACCTCACTGCGCTCTGATCAGAACGCCGAGCGACGGCGTTTGTTTTGAGCATGCTCAAAATGCGTGCCGTCGCTTGGCGTTCTATGAGATCCCAACGCGTCTACTGGCGACGCCACTGCGTTGCTAGGGCGATGTTTGCGATCGTACTGCGCGCACCTCGGCGTTCTGCATTTTTCTGGGAGGCCGTGAGAACGCAGCCCTGGTGTGACAGGGGTTGGTTTTTGTCATAATTTTACCTGTCTGGCTTTCTGTCTGAGCATAACTCTTACCATATGTTGCACTTTCCATATGTATATTTGAACAGACAGGCCTGGGCAAACAGTGTAGACCCAGATGAGATGCGGCATAATACGGCGTCTCATCAGGGTCTGCACTGTTTGCCACTCATCCAGCTATTTTAGGCATAACTTTGGGTATTAAATTGTACCTCTCAAGTAATCGATTAAAAGCAAATCAGAAATGATAATCATTTTTGTGGAATTTATCGATCGATTATGCGATTAATCATGTCAGCCTTATTCCTGATCTTTGTTTTACTTCTACTTGACGCGTCATTAAACAAGAAATCATCATCATCATGATAAGACACATTCAGCGGCAACAATTTTGGCTTTCCTGGGGTCTGCAAGGGCCATGCTCCAACCCCTCCACAGCTTAAAAGGCCTTATATCTCAGGAACTGTACACATCCCAAACCCCTAAACCATATATATTCTTGTTCCTTATGATAAGATGGATTCAGTGATACCAACCTGGGCTCTGTCGGGTCCATGTCTCATCCCTCCTCCTCATGAAAGTTCTAATATTTCAGATACAGAGTCCATATGGGTGCTCATTTGGAAATCGGGGTTTGTTTTGGAGACTTTATAATCAATAAATTAAAACCTGAAACCATACATAGCTGCCAGTGGGCAGTGCCCGCATGAGCTCTGGTGAGCATTGTGGCCCATGGGCCTCTTGTTTTAAGTCTGTTCATGACCAGTACTTAAATGTCAACACCGGCCATGCCCTCTGGCAATGGCTTAAGCAGAACTCTATTTTCAAAATAGTTCTAAATGAACTCAATGATCTCAAAGGACCAGAAGCCTTGAACATGTCTCAATGATCCCAAGAGGCCTTGAACACGATTCATTGATCCAAAATGATAAGAAGCCTTGAACATACAAAATTTGAACTAATTCTCGGATGTTCATCATCACCTGCTAACTGCAAAACCATGACCATTACTGTTTGTTTGATTTGAGGTTTAACATCCCCATCAAGACTGTATAGCAGTGATTTTTTTACCCCTGCGTCCTGCGTCCAGGACGCACAAATATGACTGAGGACGCACAATCATAAAATATGTGCGTCCGTCGGACGCAAAAAAATTCATGGGCGAAAAATCCAACTTTCGTTTTGGCGGCTGTAAATATCGGCGGAAGTGATAAAATACCGCACTTTTACCGAACTGCCCAACGAGTCACAAAAATCGATACAGGTATAATTTAATGATCTAACCACAAGACGAGGATCCCTTCAATCCAAAACGAGCCCGAACTTTCACACAAGCAAGTTCAATGCGAACATCAAAGTTTTCCGCCATCCAAATCGCCGCCCGCAAACCACCAATACCGTTTTTCTGCACGTGATCGGTAAATGACGTCATCTGATGCCAGCAACCCCACACGTGTTTAATGCCATTGTTTTATTTTAATGGGGTGTATATCTTTCATAAAAAAATGTTTTGACCCGGTAAAAATATTTTCTCGATAGTGAAACGGTTGTGAATAGAGGTGGGTAGAAAACAGCGTTTTGCACAGCTCCCGAATTATCCCCAGAAGCTCAAACAACAGCGTTCGACTTTTCCCGTCTAGCGTCTGCTATTTGGCGCCAAAACATAACATTCACGAGATAGTAGAAAAGTCCGTTTTTATTATGCATACATAGGGGGATAAACGCAAATTAGAGAGATAATTGACCATATTTTCACACCTTGTTCAAGTTGGCTTATCGATGAAATGAAAGACGCACCGCAGGGCAATCATGTTTACTTGGCAATTATATGAAACGGATTAACAATAGTGTCATAATTGAACCGTTATAAATACACAGACGATTTGTCACTGAATTGTCGACAAAGCCGGACACTGCAGCAATTATTGCGATTTAGTTTTACCGTATTTAAGGACTCAAAAGGCTGACAGTTGTAGACGATTTTTAGCACTTGCTCGACCGGGCGTCGTGAGATCAAAGTGCACATTCCCGGCGCGATTTCGGACTTGTCCCGGGCAGCCGGGCAATGGATTTGTCAGCAACTGTTTAGATAGCTGGTGTCCCAATCAGGAGGAAACGTTCGGGATTTTACCTCCATTGTGCATGAAGTAAATTTCACACAAGATGCGTTGCGGTGCGCATTTATCGAAAACGAAAGTAGAAAACAGTCCTCCGAAAAAGAATCGGAAAATAGACACAAAAACGTATACTTTAGCTGGATTTCTTTGGGCTAGTAAAAAACACAAGTTGATGATTGATTCTGTTCATTGCAAATAACAGATACTAGACATTCATTCATCACCACATTATTTTCAACTATACTGAACATGCTGAACCGATCTTTGTTTTTTTTTTTTTTTTTTGGCTTCCCATTTTTTCCCTTCAAATATTGGGACTCATACTTTCAGATTTGGGACGCACAGTTTTTTGGTTGAACGAGTCCCAGGACTCATAGTTGAAAATTTGTAAAAAAATCACTGGTATAGGTCATTTTTGAAACATTGCTTCCAATGTTTTGGCACTTTTACCGACATTGAGATGAAATGACATCTCAAGCCCTGCCACCCAATGAAACCAATAGGGTTTATATGGTCTGACTCACACCACTTTCCTCTAAGCTGTTTTAATACCAGTACTCATGTGTGTGGTTGGCCACTGTTTCAGCTCTGCATGGAAGCATCATGGAGCCCAGTCTATTTCTTCAAGCCCATGTGGGTGTCAGAGCCATAACTATACGTGTAAAATCAGTCACCTGTATAATGTTAACCACAATCTTCATCATTATCATTGCCAAATCAATCATTCATTTGGGGCAAAAAAAACACAGAAAATGTGATGTGCTCAGGTAACAACATTTGAGAGACAGAGAGACAAAAGGTCATTGTACCTGTGCTGATAGGTATTGGGCTATTTCTCAAGACATTCAATTGGATTTGATCTGCATTAATTCTGGTTTTGGACCTAAATGGCTTGTGTTTGTTTGTGTTGAGTAAATCAACCCTGTGCAACATACCATCATACTGATACATGAATTGAAACTGATAGGGGACATCTAACTAGCTTTAGCACACGAATCCCATTCCAGATAAGAACTTGATTTTATTGGAAATTATGATGTAAACAGTGATGTCATATTACTGTATTCATCCTATTAAGGGGAATATATACACCTTCAGGGAGGGGAGAACTCATGCAAATGTAATCTTGTCTCCAATGTCAATATGGTGCAACTCTTAAAGGAAAGAATTTGCTCCTAAGGAGCAAGATTAGACCTCTTTTTCTGCAGGTTAGAGCTTACAGTATTGCAAATAGGAAGTTCCAAAAATTGTCTCCCTTTCAAAATGCATTTTTGTTGATAAAAAATACATGTTCAGTTTATAGGTGATAAATCCTTTCAATATAGGTGACTGGTCATATGATAAACAAAAGCTCACAATCGTGGTCATTTCATATGAAATTTATGAAACTCGCCAAAGGCTCATTTCATAAATTTCATATGAAATGACCACTCATGTAATACCCACTATTTATTCATAGCTTTCTTTAAAATGATATAGTTATCTTGTTTTTTTCCCCTCTCTCTCCAAGTTTTCATAGTTTTTAAAGAGCAGTTACAATACTTCAGCCATCTGACATAACTTTTTCTTATGTGCGAAACTATTGTAACTGAAAATATAAGCCTTTTTCATCTTTACTTTCTGTTCTTTTTCTAAATTAAATAATAATATTAGTAAGTTTTATCAAATATAGTATAAATAACTATTGTATCTATTTAATTTCAGTTACAATAGTTTCGCATATAGAAAATATGGCAGTTTGAGTTACAATACTTTCCAAATTTTTTAATTATGGTTTATATTTTCATAATTCAGCTTCAATATTTGGTGTATATGTGGAGGTTAGACAGTTGAATAAATTTATCAAAAAAGTAATTTTTGATAGAAAGGTCAGTTACAACAGTTTCACATATAGGTGAGGCTGTATCGTTGCAGCCCTAGTAACAAGAATATCGGTGAAACCGATGGATGCTCCCCGAACGTGCGATAGTCGGAACAGGAAACTTTATCCCAGTTAAAGAGCAGTATACAAAGTATACTCACTGTACTTCAAAATGGAGTATAACAAAACCTGTCAGTGGACAGATTAGCTTGCCTGATGGCACTGTCATACAAACATCAGCAACACAAAAGTCCGAATAAATGAAAGGAAGAACTGTTTAATACAAATTATTGAAAACTTACTCTCGTACACAGAGGCAATCCTCATAGGACTGTCGCCAGGTATGGTTCGGTATTGGGTGCCTTTACATGCATAAAAAATATCAGACGGGTTCGAAAATTATATTAAAATCCATCAGCAAATGTAGATGCTAGAGCGATGACAAAGTTTTTCTAAAAATAGCCACACTGACCTTGACCTTGACCCCAGGACCCTGAAAGTCAAACTTGCTTGTGATATTTTCATACCCAACATTTGTGTGAAGTTATATTAAAATCCATCAGCAAATGACGATGCTAGAGCTATGACAAAGTTTTTTCTAAAAATAGCCGCAGTGACCTTATCCTTGAGCCCAGGACCCTGAAAGTCAAACTTGATTGAGATATTATCATGATACCCAACATTTGTGTGAAATTGTATTAAAATCCATCAATAAATGTAGGCACTAGAGCGATGACAAAGTTTTTTTCTAAAAATAACCACAGTGACCTTGACCCCAGGATCCTGAAAGTTGAACTTGCTCGAGATATTATTATACCCAACATTTGTGTAAAGTTATATTAAAATCCATCAGAAAATGACGATGCTAGAGCGATGACAAAGTTTTTTTCTAAAAATAGCCACAGTGACCTTGAGCCCAGGACACTGAAAGGTGAACTTGCTCCAGATATTATCATACTAACATTTGTGTGAAATTATATTAAAATCCATCAATAAATGTAGGCACTAGAGCGATGAAAAAGTTTTTTTCTAAAAATAACCACAGTGACCTTGACCTTGACCCCAGAATCCTGAAAGTTGAACTTGCTCGAGATATTATTATACCCAACATTTGTGTGAAGTTATATTAAAATCCATCAGCAAATGACGACGCTAGAGCGATGACAAAGTTTTTTTCTAAAAATAGCTACAGTGACCTTGACCTTGAGCCCAGGACCCTGAAAGTTGAACTTGCTCGAGATATTATCAAACTCAACATTTGTGTGAAATTATATTAAAATCCATCAATAAATGTAGGCACTAGAGCAAAAACAAAGTTTTTTCTAAAAATAGCCGCATTGACCTTGACCTTAATCCCAGGACCCTGAAAGTCAAACTTGCTTGAGATATTATCACACCCAACATTTGTGTGAAGTTATATTAAAATCCATCAGCAAATGACACCGCTAGAGCTATGACAAAGTTTTTTCTAAAAATAGCCGCAGTGACCTTGACCTTGAGCCCAGGACCCTGAAAGTCAAACATGCTCAAGATATTATCATACCCAACATTTTTGTGAAGTTATATTAAAATCCATCCATAAATGTAGGCACCAGAGTGATGACAATGTTTTTTCTAAAAATAGCCACAGTGACCTACCACTGCAGCTTTAAACAAAGTACCATAACTCTGTGACGAATCATCTAACCAGATAGAAGGATAATATGCGCATCCTCTATTGCTGCTTAAGGTTCCATTGAAGTTTCGTTGAATTTCTGCAAGTAGTTGCTGAGAATTCGCGTGGACATGAACAGTACCCTATATATTCATGCAGAATTCATCAAAGGGCCATAACTGTTGGAAAAATCATCGAACCAAAACACGCAGGTGATATGCGCATCCACCTTCGATACTTAATAGTCCCATGAAGTTTCATTGAAATCCGCCCAGTAGTTTCTGAGAATTCCCGCTGACAAGAGCGGGACGGACTCACGGACGAAGCGGCGACTATATGCTCCCCCGAAATTTTTCGGGGAGCATAATAAATGATTACATGTGATCCAAACTGTTGATGGAGGAATGAGATAAAAACAGTTGTTGATCTTGTGTGTTAGTTGGGCAGGGGTCTTACATGCAACAGAGGTCATTTGCAATAAATCGGACAAATCCCAAGTCAATTAAAATTGAATGTTTCCCGACTGATTGGCTATTTTTCACAGTAGAAATTCACAAGCCCAGAAACAAGATGTGTTTGTGAAACAGGAATATGTCGCCAGGCATGGTCATTATGTTTTCGAAGTTGGTCACAGGCCAAGGTCAAGATTTTTTTCTGAGTAGGAAGACATTGTCACAAGGAACCTACATGCTCAATATGAAGGTTCGAACTCAAATGGTTCAAGAGTTATGACCAACAATAATTTTATCTTTAAAATAGGTCAAGGCCACAGGTCAAAATTTTTTGTATGTCGTGCAGTCCTTGTCGCAAGGAACCTACAGGCAAAACATGAAGGCTCTAACTCAAATGGTTCAAAAGTCATGGACAATGTTATTTTTTTCTTTTAAGTAGGTCAACGGTCAAGGTCACTGGTCAAAATTTTTTTGCATGGAAAAGAAACCCTTGTCACAAGGAACCTACATGTAAAATATGAAGGCTGCATATCAAACAGTTCAAAAGTTATGACCAGTGTTATTATTTTCTTTTATGCAGGTCAAAGGTCAAGGTCACGGTCACAGGTCAAATTTTTTTGAAGGGATGTGAAGCCCTTGTCACAAAGAACCTGCATGGAAAAACATGAAGGCTCAATCTCAAACGGTTCAAAAGTTACGACCAACGTTATTTTTTTCTTTTAAGTAGGCCGAAGGTCAAGGTCAAATTATTTGTATGGATGTGAAGCCCTTATAAATCACAAGGAATCGAACTGCAAAATATGATGGCTCTATCTCAAATGGTTCAAAAATTATGACCAATGTTAATATTTTATTTTCTTAAAAGTAGGTCACAGGTCAAGGTCAAAGTCAATTGTTTTTGTGCAACTGGGAAGTCCTCGTCACCCACATGCCATATATGAAACGGTTCAGTAGTTATGACCAATGTTATTCTTTACTAGAAGTAGGTCAAGGTCACAGGTCAATTTTTTTGTATGTTTGGAAAGCCCTTGCCACAAGGAACCAACATGCCAAATGTGAAGGCTCAGCCTCTATCTCAAATGGTTCAAAAGTTATGACCAACGTTAAAGTAGTCTATGTTTTTCTTTAAAGTAGGTCAAGGTCACAGATCAATTTTTTTGTATGTTTAGAGCGTGATAGCTCAGCTGTTAGTGCACAAGTTTGCCTCTGATGCTGGAGGTCCCGGGTTCGATCCCAGGCAGTGACATAAAACCGCCATAATGGTGGGTAGTTTTAAAACGCTTTTTAGGCAACAAAATGTGCTATAAAATGTCAGAAGAGACTGGTTCTATCATTTAATACTGTTTCCAAATAGCTTAACCCTATTTTATACTTCAAAAATACAAAATGTCAAGGATTAGGTAATTCTGTGAAGAAGAAATGAATTTAATTACACAATAAATATTCAAAAATCTCATTGAAACTATACTGTCAACACTCATGTTTTGACAACCAGATAAAAGAGGTTCTTCACTGGGGAGGTAATTGGCGCATGCACAATGCAAACAGTCACCTGAATTACACATTTGTCGACCAAGCGCAAGTAAAATGACGTTGGTATTTCCGATGTCTAAATTTTGACGCACAAGAGTAAAACTGATTAAATATGTTCACACGATTATTTGCTAGCAACACGCACAAGAGAAAAAAATGATTAAATATGATAACACTATTAATTGCTATAAACACAGATCAGACGAGCAGATATTGCAGTCATCTTAAGTAACCTTCCATTGTAGAACATCATGGCATCTCATATGTGACCCAAGCCATGCTCGAACAGAAGCGGTGAGAGAACTAGTTATTATATAAGATTCAGCGCTCTTACCCACTTCACTTAGCCACAGAGGCAAGTGTGAGAGGCGTGAGACAGAAAGACAGATCAACAGACCGGAGACACAACTTTAAATTGATAATGTTTACTGAGTGCCACTGAAAAGAAAATGACATATTTTGATTGTTTCCAAATAGCTTAACCCTATTTTATACCTCGTGATCTGTTGGCCCCCGCCCATAGGGGCTTGAAGAAATATATGGGCTGCATGATGCTTCCACGCAGAGCTGAATCCGGCCCGCACACTAGTACTGGTAAACCGCTGAGAGGATCTAAGCCTGTCCAGGAACCGTGGTGCGAGGCGGACCGCCCATGCTAATAAACCCTATTGGTTTCATTGGGCGACAGAGCTTAAGATGTCATTTCATCTCAATGTCGGGTAAAAGTCCCACAAAATTGGAAGCAACGTCTCCAAAATGACCTTTACAGTGTTGACGGGGACGTTAAACTCCAAATCAAACAGACAAAAACCTCGTGATCTGCAACTGGGTACCGTGATCCGCAACTGGGGTCTAATCGTGGTCTTGTATTCTGCAATCCTGAAGGTCAGCCGAATAAAAATAGGAAGAATGTTTATGTGCATTTTGTACTAGAGGGATAATTATCTTGAAAAAGGTATCAAATGTTCTGAGCAGCAAGCACGACACGTGACTGATCAGGAACTGGGTATTTGACTGTACCACAAGCTACTTTTAAAGGAAAGAATTTGCTCCTAGGGAGCAAGGAAAGAATTTGGGTACGTTCAATCACAGGATCAGACCGGATGGGACCCAATTACTGGACCGGACCCAGTTTCTGTGCTATGCTCAAATTTTCTTCGATATTTTATTCTTTATGCATAGTTGAGAGAGATTTTTAGCATACAAAATGATTTTTACCTCATATCTTCAATACGGAAAAAAAATAGATGGTGCACCATCGCAAATATCCACCTTTTCTAAAATTGACCTTTGACCTCAACCCATGACCCCAAGGGGTCCGATCATTATTCGTATACCATCATGCATATCTGCAGTCCCTTAGCAATATGTCTACCAAGTCTGGTACAGACCAAGAAATAAAGACGGTAGTTGCACTGACAAGCATTTTCTTAAAAAATGAAATTTGATTGGGCTGCATGATGCTTCCGCGCAAAGCTGAAACGGACTGCACATGAGAACCGGTAAACTGCTTAGATGTTCTAAGCCTGTAAAGGAAAAGTGGTGCGAGTCGGACCGTCCATGTTTAAACCCTATTGGTTTCATTGGGTGGCAGGGCTTGAGATGTCATTTCATCTCAATGTCGGGTAGGGGTGAAACGATTCATTGAAATCGTATTGTATCGCGATACTTTGGCTGACGATACGTATATCGTATCGTGGGGCTAATATCGCGATACCCGACAATACGCCAAAAAGTACAATTTCCAAAGAAAATGACAGCTTTAACACATTTCAGGACCATTTTTATAACAAATTGCAAAGATCTGAATTGTTACTGAGCTAAATTGATCACTTCTATGACAAATATGGGCATCTTAAAAAAGGCTTTGTTACAAAAGATTGAACTCTTGAGATGGTTTTGAGCCAGTTTGAAAATTTTTGAGCTGTGATTTAAGCAAGAAAGTAGTATCGTGATATGTATCGTATCTTGAGGCAAGTAAGCCCCAAATCAAACAAACAAATTAATCTGTTAAGTAATGGTTTATGAACTCTTCCAGCCATAAATGTTAAAAATGGGGTGCAAAGTTCAGGTATTTCCCGGGAAGTGTGTGGGTGGGTGGGGGGGGGGGAGGGAGGGGAGGCAAATCATCAGAAAAAAAATCTTGATTTGGGCTTGGGCTTCAAAGTTATGAGTATAAAACAAGTTAATGATAAGAACACACACACACCAAAAAGTACGAAGGATATTGTGTCCCCTCTCCCTTCAGTGTATGGACCTGCTTACTAGATTGAAGAAGTAATATATAGCAAAATTCATGGTCACTGGTGCTTTTTTTTTGGGGGGGTGAGCGTTTGTGTGTGTGTGATGTTGCTTCAGTTTGCACTTTTGGTGAATTTTGATTCAAGTATATATTTTTCTGAGCCCCAGCGACACATCCCCGTCCGAATTTATCGGAGTTATCCCCCCCCCGCCATGGCGTCTCTGCATATGCAAATGATTTGCCTTTATGGGTTGTATGTGCATGCGCTCGTGCCATTACAAAAATGTCTGGTAAAGTATATATATTGAAAATTATACCACAAATATAATGAATTAATTTTTCAGATAAGATGTCTGACATTTTTTACAAATCTGCTAAAAATAGATTGTAGATACTCGTTAGAACCGCCTCGGCTTTGATACTCATTAGAAACGCCTTGACGAGACCTTTCTAATGAGTACATGTACCTTCAATCTATGCCTTTAAGCAGAAATACAAAAATGACGTATACTAACTGTAAACCCAGGGATTTTCCTAGTGCAACTTTGGGGCCGGTAATCGACCCCTATTTTTCCCAATTTAGAGACAGATATTCCCAAACTTTATAACAGATTTCCCAATTTCTGATGATGTGCTACATTTTGATTAAAAAACTCATGAAAATTGAACAAAAATTGACAAAGTTACAGCTGATTTAAATTCCCAAATATAAATATTAGCGAGCTGTTTTTCGCAAACCCAGCGGCCCCTGGACCCTGATTTTGAAGGGTAGGAAAATCCCTGAAACCTACTTTTAGTATATAAAAGTTTGTTTACGGGGATCAAAATAAATGTACATCTATTAACTTGGTAAGAAAATAAAAATATTGCTTTTTTATGGTATCAAGCATGAGACACTCATTGTAAGATATGCTATTTTCATGCATAGCCCCTTAGTAACAACGATAATTAAATATTGATATTCTAACTTCGTGTTGGTTCTTGTATTTTTTTTGTAGGTTCTTGTTAGATATGCCTCACTGACACGATAGCAATAAGAACTAGCAACATATGTTTTAATCCCTAAAGATGCGACTCACAACTGTCGCCTGCCAAGTTGCCTTCTGGTTACTTTAAAAGTCATCATTGCAATTTTCTTGGTAATCGTAGTTTAACACAGGCATGTGACCTTGTGGATAAGAGCCCTGACTCTAAATCATCAGGTCTTTGAGTCTGGTTCGGTCCACATGTGAGACCCCAAGTTCTGTAACTGAAGGTTACGTGGTTTTTCTGTGGGTATGCCGGTATTTGCCACCTCTGATTAACAATAGGCTCGATATAAGTGAAATGATCTTGAAAGGGCCATAGTAGTATCGTGAGGCATGTATCGTGATACATATCATATCGTGGGGTGACTTAACCCGAGATATCTGGCTGTAGTGACCAGCCGCCAAATCAGAAAATAAAAAAGGCTTTTAGAACGTCAGAGAAGGCTCGGATTAGGGGTGACTGTATGGTTAAAGCCCTAACAAGTAGGGTCCGATCCGGTAATTGGGTCTGATCCAATGTTTGTACATATCGAAAGAATTTGCTCTAGGGAGCAAGGAAAGAATTTGCTCCCAGGGAGCAAATTCTTACCTTCGAGTACTCCATAGACTTAAAATGACGGTTTGGAAAACAATTAAAGCCAGGCAAATGACTTCCAAAAGAAAACAATTTTCCATGATCCAGTTAACCTCCGACCCACCCATTGATGGTCCGACAGTTAACAAAAAAAATAAATACCACGAAAACTGATGTCGCAAGTGTAATGACCGTACGTTATTGCTTATAGGAGCTTTTTTCGTGACGTACTTCCGGTTCTAAAAATAGAACGGAAAAAGCCCTGGCCGTCATCTGTCGTATTGCTTTAAAGGCAGTGGGACAGATAAAGTGTTAATTACAGCGTAAAACAGTGGAATTCTTTTGAAATTTTTGGCGAATTCTAATGTAAGATAAAGGGAGTAACACCGATATGCTGCCAAATACGAAATTTCGCAAATCTATACGAAAATGATATATTGTACATACGACCCATCAGGGTCCTCTCTCTCTCTCTCTCCTCTCTCTCTCTCTCAGCGCACCAACAATTAGCGAGCGCAGGCAAATGTAAATTACAGTTTGACGCAATGACGCCACGTCAACCGACATGTAGCGTGTCAACAACGTCGTGTCTACATCATACCAACTTCAAAGCGATGCATTGAATTTGACATTGCAACGTCGATGAAACGTCAGAACGTTGCGTTGGCGATAATACGGCGTTGCTTAATTTAATGTCATTTGCACAGTGCTCGGATCCATCAAGACTCAGTGGGATTGGAACATTAAATTCAAAACAAACGTAGAACACCCTTTCAGAGCATGAGAATGAAACACTCCTTCGCAAGTGCAAGACTTTACAGTAAAATCTGGAAGATTTGTAGATTGGTTCAACCTGCCCAGCCCTTAGGTCTACATTAACCCATTTGGTACCGGAAACCCCAAAAGGGGTAAGTGACACACAGTGCAGGCCCAGATCAGACGCGGCAGAACGCGACGTCTCATCGGGGCCTACACTGTTTGCAAAAAGTTCGGCCATTTTCCAAATAAATTTTGAAAAAAAAAAAAAACACAACCTGACACCCCTAAATTTTGGAAATGACTCCTGCTATATATAAGGAGGAAGATTCCATTTGGTACAAAAAGGGTTATGGGTGCTTGGATACAAGGATCAGTCAAACCGCTCTCTCATCTCAACGGTCACGTGACATTGAAGCGAGTTAGAGTGGTTGTCGACGGCATGACGTCGAGCCAACGTTGACTCGACGCCCGTCTGTAAGTCCACTCATTGTTTTTTTTTTGTTGTTTTTTTCGACTGTCAGTATGTTTATTTGTCTGCCTAACAGTCCGTCCGTTCATGTGTTAGTCAGTCATTCATTCAGTCAGTCGGTCTGTGTGTCGTCTGTCTGTCTACTGTCAGTTTGTCAGTCAAACCTCTCTCTCTCCCTCTGTCTGTCTCTCTCAACCATGCCAACGGTCATGTGTGACAATGAAGTGAGTTGGAGTAGGTGTCGACGGCATGGCAGCGAACCAACATTGACTCAACGCCCCTCCGTCAGTCCACTCATTAGGGTCGTTACCGGTACAATCGGACTTCGGGGTATCTTCGGACAATTTGGTATTTCTTTTCTTGCATAAATCCGCACCAATGACATTAATCGAGCACCGCTTATCAAAGAAGACCAATAAAATACCTGTTCGCAACCGCCTAAAAACATTGCATAGCTTGAATATAAAACCATTATCGATTGGTTGAAAACCCGCTACGTAAGCAGCAGCCATAGCGGCGGGAAAAACAAAAACAAATTGCGATCAAAGCGCGAGACGACTAGCGCGTGACAAATCTCAGAAAGTGTCAAACGAAGGCTGTGTACTGGTAATTTGTGTATCCTTTAAGCGCAAAAGATATTTCTGTGAATGAAAATATATAAGTTTCAGGGTAAATTTGAGCCAAAAGGCGATTTTGAGACACAATTTAGTTGTCCGAAGGTACCTGACAAATAAAAAATCACATACAGGTACAATCGGACACATGTTTTTGGTTTCCTCCGTGAACGTCTCACCCTTTATATAGATCTAATGATGACCAACACGTGATTGCATATGCTCTAGGCCATACATGTATATGTGTACTGACTATAATGGAACACACGAAGTTTTTAAAGGTTTCAGTTGACCACGTGGGGAAGATTATGTTTCTCTGTATATCGATTTCAATGCGTTCATCGCAGGCGTGGTTTATAAATATGGCTGCAGCTTCACACAACCGTAAGCAAACGTTGCAGTGTGCAGCCTAACATTAAATTGTGCACCAGTCATTTGTAACCACTGCCCCCTCCCCACCTACGAAGATGGGAGGGGATAGCGGGGCCAATAAGCAGGGTAATGACAAATTAATTCCGCAGTGCTCTGGTGTCGGAGAATGCCTAGCTATTTTTGTTTGTTTGATTTGAGGTTTAACGTCCCCGTCAACACTGTAAAGGTTATTTTGCAGACATTGCTTCCAACTTTGTGGGACTTTTACCCGACAATGAGATGAAATGACTTCTCAAGCCCTGCCGTCCAATGAAACCAATAGGGTTTATAAGCATGGAAGGGCCGACTCGCACCGCATTGCCTGGGCAGGCTTAGATCCTCTAAGCAGTTTACCAGTACTCGTGCGGGTCAGTTTCAGCTCTGCGTGGAAGCATCATGCAGCCCATCTATTTCTTCAAGCCTCGATGGGCGGTGGCTAAGTGCCGAGCTATTGCTGTAATGAAAATATACCCCTAATGCAAAGTGGGCTTTCAAAGGATGGTTCCCGCAGTGCAGGCCTGTAAATTTTGCAATGTTTTATTATCTCCGCTATCCCTGTAGGTGCGAGAACGGTCGGCTACAAAACTTTGTTTTTCCTATCTATCTATCTATCTTCTGATACTGCGTCGGTCACATTTGACCATTACCGCAGGTGTATATTACATACACTCCAAGTTTTGCAGGATGAAAGCCTACACGGTAATCATGTAATTACGGTAGGGATCTTTAACCTGCACAGGGGATGGTTCTACCTGCACAGGGGGCCTCCAGTTAACGTCCCGATCCGAAGAATCGGTGCACTTTTATGACATTCATCCCTGCAAATGATGCCAATGGAGCGTGTTCGGACACCGAAATTTTATCGCCGCTGCCGGGGATCGAACCCGGGACCTTTAGCATCAGAGGCAAGTGCACTAACCACTGAGCTATCGCGTTACTGTAAGAAGGTTCAAAAAATCTTTAACAAAATCAAGTATCATGTCACTATCAATTTTGAAAGCCATACAAAAAAGAGAATTTGGAACAGACGGAACATCTGCTTGTATCGTGGTTTCAAAGCTAGATCAACTGTATAGAGAGGAAACGTTGTTCGATCATGACCTCATTCCAGTTTTGCTCCATATTATCAAGAAGCTGGCAGCCAGATACAAAGCAGTACGTGATTTGATCTTCGAGGTGTTGGAGGAGTGGGAGAATGGGCCGGACTGTAGCAGCATTGTGTTTTTGGCGAGGCGAGTTTCTCGCAATATTGACTATCTGAAACTGGAGTTCCTTGAGGATCTGGCTGAAGAAATAGTTATTAATAGTATTTAACCCATTCAGTACCAGAAACCCCTAAAGGGGTACCTTGGCAAACAGTGCAGGCCCAGATCAGACGCCACAGAACGCGGCGTCTCATTAGGGCCTCCACTGTTTGCTAAAAGTTCAGCAATTTTCCAAACAGATTATGAAGACAACACAACCTGTCACCCCTAAATTTTGAAATGGACTCCTGCTATATATAAGGAGGGAAATTCCATTTGGTACTAAAAGGGTTAAAGAATGATACTCTAAACAAGTATTGCATAGTTTCTTTTCTTTCTTTCTTTTATTTGTTTCCCATTTAAGGCCACTCGGATTTTTAACCAGATATTGACATTCTGGTACACAGATAGATCCAGAAAAATAACGCAGTTATAGAATATTTATGTTTGTGTTATTTATTACCAACCGTTCCAAGTCGGTACTTCTGTTATGGCTCCTTGCTATTCTGTGTTTTTCTCCGGTGTTAATTCTGTATAGTTTCTCACAATATGTTCTATTAAATGGTAATCCTTTTGAAGCAAGACACACACCACAGAACTGGAAAATATGAAGTGTACATTTTTTCTGGGCCAGCCTAGCTAGTTTAGGCCAATTAGGCCTCATCAGTGACCCTCGGGTATTTTCATAATTATCCCCACGCTTTTCGAAGAAAACGTGGGGATATTGTAATGGTCTTCGTCGTCCGTCCGTCCGTCCGTCCTTCCGTACGTACGTATGTCCGTCCGACCGTCTTACAGGATAACTCCTACTAGACGGTTATAGATAGAAACTTGAAACTTTGGGAACATATAAATCTTTGGTCTGGGGAGTGCAAGACACTTTCGGAATTTTGATCCCACCCATAGGGGTGGACCCAGGGGATGGGGCCCGTGGGAAGCGAGGGGATATGCGATGGCTTGCCATCGACTGCGCGATTCAAGTTCCACAATGGAATCAATGATCCCAAAGGACAAGAAAATATAAACTACACTGTGGTGTAGGGCAGGGAGGCTTTTTACGGCCGCCACAAATTCCCAGACACCAGCTTTAGTGACGTTAAGTATGTTCTATAAAAGGGTTATCCTTTGGAAGCGAGGAATACACCACAGAACTGGAAAATATGAAGTGTGCATGTTAGCTATTTTCGGCCAAGCCGTCAAGCACTAGCCGCAGTTTTATTTGATTGATTTGAGGATTAACGTTCCGTCAACACTGTAAAGGTCATTTTGGAGAAGTTGCTTCCAATTTTGTGGGACTTTTACCCGACACTGAGATGAAAACTAGCCGCGGTTGAAGCTACTACTATGGTATTGGAACACGTAAGTACCAAATGAGCCAGCGCACGACAAACCCTACAATAAAACATGTGCGCCCATCGAAGATTCTGATCAGCCTGCGCATCCATATAGTTTTACCCAGAGACTTCTTTTGCTGCATGAAGGAGCATTGGGCCTTTAGCTATACGAAGACTCTGACCAGACTGCGCAGAGGCGCAGGCTGATCTGAGTTTTCGTATGGCGCAAATGTCTTATTGTAGGTTTTGTCATGCGCTGGCTCAAATGATTTAACACATTATTGGAGAGGTAAATAAACTTAGAACTTCAATGTATTATAACAAAAAGGTGTTTATCAGGTTAAAATCTGAAAGCCAACCTCCGAATTTATTCCTTAGCTTACTCTCTCCCCCGCCCATCGGGTCATGAAGAAATAGATGGGCTGCATTATGCTCCCACACACAGCACAAGACCGCATACGAGTACTGGTAAATCGCTTAGAGGATCGAAGCCTGACCAGGCAAAGCGGTGCTAGTTGGACCGCCCACGCTTATACATCCTATTGGTTTCATTGGGCGACAGGGCTTGAGAAGTCATTTCGTCTCAATGTCTCAATGTTCGTCTCAAAGTCCCACAACATCTCCAAAATGACATATACAGTGTTGATGGGGACGTTTAACTTCAAATCAAATCAAATCCTTAGCTTACTCAGTGATCACCATGACGAGGGTGTCGAAAGGCTTAAAAGCCACCTATCCTATTGAAAATATGATCCAAGCCGTGGAGGCGGTAAGAGCGGGGTCTTCTATAAGAGATGCTGCCAGCAAGTATGGCGTGCCCAAGTCCACGCTAGGAGACCGTGTCAGTGGAAGGATTGACGTGGAAGCAAGGCCCGGTAAAGCGCCAGTCATACCTAGAGCTGTTGAAGAAGCCATGGTGTCAAAGGCCATGAGTAGAGCTGATCAAGGGTTTGGCCTTTCGAAAAGAACCTTGATAGCGAGAGCCGGGACACTGTGTAAGACCATGGGTTTCCGGAACAGCTTCACAAATGGAGTACCAGGGAAGGCGTGGTGGGCCGGCCTCAAATCTCGGCACCCAGCACTTACGCTCAGGCGCCCCGAGAAGTTATCCACGACCCGATCGAAAGCTATGAATCCAACTGTAGTGGGTGCGTATTTTAAAGACTTGCACAGTGAAGTAGCCTCATTGTCCCCAACATGTGTCTGGAACATGGATGAAACCAACATGTGTCTGGAACATAAACCGGCTAATGTTGTTGCCAGGAAAGGAGCCAAAACCGTTCCCGGGAGGACGTCTAACAGTCGGGAAACGGTTACCTTTCTGCCCTGTATTAACGCAGCAGGCCAGAAGATGCCGCCTCTCATAATTGTGAAAGGGAAAACATCGCGGTCAATCAGATCTTACAATGTTCATGAAGGGCCTGATGGAGCGTTATGGACATATCAAAAGAATGCGTACATGACTGATGAAATTGGCGCCCAATGGTTCAGCGAAATCTTCTTAAAGAACTGCGGTGATACCAGACCACAAATTCTGATCATGGATAACCACCACTCGCACGAGTCTCTCAGTCTTTTAGAAGCTGCTTCAGAAAATGACATCAAGATACTGTCTTTCCCACCAAATACGACCCACTATCTTTGCCCCCTTGACCGAGCTGTCTTTGGTCCATTCCAGCGAGCATATGATTCAGTCTGCTCTGACTTTACCTCCACCAGTGTCAATGCTATAGTAAACAAGTTAACATTTCCAAAGTTGTTGAACCAGGCATATTTGCAGTCCTTCACGCGTATAAACGTTGTTGCTGGGTTTCAGTCGACGGGCATTTGTGACTGGGATCCACTGGCCATTCCTGTCAAAGGTTTTGCAGCATCTGTGCCCTTCGATAAGAAAAATGACCAAACAGCTGAGGAGCATCCACTTCAGTGGGTAATTCGTGAAACAACCGCGACCATCGTAGGTTCGAGTGATGAATCGTCATTTCAACCACAGGCCTCAACTTCCAGTGCCGTCGACAGCCTGATGTCACTTGAAGCGCATGCCCCTATTTCCAGTGCCGACGACAGCCCGGTGTCACTTGAAGTCCCTATTTTCAATGCCGACGACAGATCGTTGAATTTTTCTCCTGATGTTATTGACCAAGAGGGAAATGTTGTCGCTCATCTTGTTATTGAAAATAATTTCAATCCAGTTTCACCCGGCCATGACCCCGTGATGCCAAGCGTAATCTCCGACGAAGATTTTGAAGCTGCTAGCGTACTGGTGGCATTGAATGACAGCAGCGATACTTTGTCTTGCAACTGGAATAGTGACATTGACACCCTTTTCGGCGTTGGTATGCCGGAAGTCAAGGTATCCTCTGAAGCAAAAAGTAAACGAGTTACGTCACACAGATTACTTACGAGTAAAGAGGTCATAGAAGAAAAACGAGCAGAACAGTTGAAAAAAGAAATGAAAGCTAAACAAATGGATGATAGGAAACGGAAATTGGAACAGAAAAACAAACTCAAACTTGAAAAAGAATTCGCAAAAAAACAAAAGAAAGAATAATGTTGCAATGTTTAAGAAATAGAGCAGCTCTAGGTGTGATTTGTTGTGTAATAAATCGCAGTTTGGAGCCCAGTTTTAAAGTATATCAAATCACGAGCGCGAAGCGCGAGTGATTTATCTGCTTACAACTGACCGACACACTGTGTTTATAACACAACAAATCACACACTTGAGCTGATCTTTTTCCAGTTCTAACACACCACAAACGATGAAAATGCATTTCTTACATTTCGTTTTTCCTTTCAAAACGCCATGATTGAGACAAATTCCCGCCAAATGTTTCGACTGTAATGCAGACTTGTACATTAATTTTGACGCTTCACCTTCGAGAAAACAACTTTACACCGTTTAACGTCAAGGACACGTTAAAGCGACGTCATAAATAGAAAATATCAGGTGAGTGTCTTTGGTTATCAAGTTCATCAGGTAAGGCTCCGAGAACGCTTGTAGAATTGCGAGGCTTGCCGAGCAATTCTACATGCGTTCACGAAGCCGAGCCTGATAAACTTGATATCAAATGAAACGAATCTGTTATTCTATTTATTAGTTTATCCCCTTGTACACTCTTCCGGTTTACTGTGATTTGTTGCAGATTAAAATACGGTACGCGCGCTGTGTTAGAATTATGAATTTACACTAACTGATCTGTTAGATGACATAAATATGAACTTATGAATTTATGTAAAATAAATCTGCACGTTTTTGTCTTCAGAATGATTCGTAAATGAGTACAAAGGAAAAAAAGAACACATAAAAGAACGAAAATCGGAGACTCGGTTTTATTGAGTCTCTTCATACACAGCAATGTAGTTTGCAAGGCAGTATACGCCCCACTAGCACCGGCTTCAGCGGTATTCGATTTTCAATGTAACCAGAATGGGCTCAATGATCCCAAAGGAAAAGAAAATATAATATGCACTATGATGAAGCACGGGGAGACATTTTACGGCCGTCATAAGGCACTTAACACCAGCTGCAGCAAGGTAAAATAAAAAGGTAAAAGGTTGCCTTTGGAAACAAAGAACACAGAAAAGAAAGAAAATCGGAGACTAGGTTTTACTGAGTATTTTACAAAACCAAATATCTGCTGGTTTCTCTCGACATCTCTGCAGCTGTATTATCGTTCAGATCATAACTGGTTATCCCGTGGTTAACAGAAGCATCTGTCTACCATAGCCAAGAAAAGAGTAATTATGCTACCATATTCAGTACGCCTGCTAAAGTTTAAAGTATTTCTGTGATGGAAATTTCTTGAAAGACACTGTATACTGGTTGAAAAAAAATGTCAGTAAGGTCTAAACGTATATTATTAATGATTAGCTTTCATTTCTCAAGCATATAGATGCTTTGTATCAGAGAATAAGTTGTTCTTATACCCAACAGTAATCATTTTTGGCGGAGAGGGCCATTGTCCGATCATACCATCATGGATGTCCGAAGGTACCAGACTCTGTCCGAAGGTACCATACACTTTACAGAACATCAGTGTTTTGTTTTTATTGCAATAAATAGTTCTATTCTGGATCCCCGCTTAGTGGAAATAACTTAACGAGTCATTGCCCTACTCCGCCCGATAATTTTCTATAGCGTCGGATAAACCTAGCAGCCGCCATAAGCTGGGAACCTGTAAGATGTCCGATCGTACCGGGAACGACCCTAGTTTATTTCGCCTGTCAGTATGGACATTTAGAAAGATAGATAGATAGATAGATAGATAGATAGATAGACAGACTTGGGTAGCGAATAAAACGAAAGTTACGTAAAAACTTATTTTGTAAGTAAGCTTTGGTGAATAACGAAATGACATGGGTCATTCACGAAAAGATTTTTAAAAACGGATTTAGGATAAATGAATTTCGGTAATAAAGGCGAAATATCATTCTTTCCTTCTCGAGGCATTATTTCAATGAAAACGGGTACATTTGCTCTCAAAATGTCTGAATATTGTTACCATTTTAAGTTCCGCCAATACATTTGAATAGCGATGGCCGTTTCAATTGACGGCCAGTACTTTGCGCATGCGCAAGAATGACGTCATAAACGGAATTCCTAAAACCTCCTATAACCAAAAATTACTATTGCACTAACCTAGTAATTTTTCAATTTGCTATGTATAGTTGATATCTATCTTCAAATAGTTGTTCTTATCCTTGAAACGGCCAAAATTTGATTGAATTTGGTTTATTTTTTGGTTGAAATATGCAGACGTTGTCTTCTGTAGTTTTCGAAAGGAAGTGACGTATTTTAGCGGGGAAAGGGGAGTGACGGTCGGGGGTAAAAGTCGGGAGTAAATTTTGACAAACGAATAAAGGTATTAAACTTGCATCTATCTTGATGAAATTTTCAACCAAGGTAGAATATAGACTCCTTTACACAACGCATGTCCGTTCTTTCTGCTGATACTGCGTCGGTCAAATTTGACCATTACCGCAGGTGTACATTACATACTCAAAAGTACACTCCAGGTTTGCAGGATGAAAGCCTACACAGTAATCATATAATTACTATTGGGATCTTTCTTTCTTTCTACTGGTACTGCGTCGTTCACATTTGACCATTAGGCCTACCGCAGGTGTGCATTTCATACACTTTTTTCTCCTATTACTGCTGCTCACTCAATCTGAGCATTACGAGCAGGATTTTCTGGGTGGTAACCAGTACTTTTTTTATTTTAATTTTTAAGCAATGTGGATGAAGTGCCTCGCTCAAGGACACAACACTTTGGTCAGCGTGAGGCTCGAACCCGCAACCTATCGATCACAAATCCGGTGCGCTACCACTGCACCAAAGCGCTTCATTAACCTGCACAGGGGAGGGTCTTCCTGCACAGGGGGCCTCAAGTTAACGTCCCGATCCTTAGGACGGTGCACTTTGTGGCATTCATTCCTGCAAATGATGCCAGTGCATGCTCTTAGCTAAATAAACTGCTAAAAACTACAGTCTTTTTGCAGTGAAAATGCAGTTTAGTGTAAAAAAATGCAGTAAGAAGCAGTTAAAAAGCAGTTTTTTTCTACTTGGACCAAAAGCAGTTTTAAAAATGCCCTGTAAAATAAACAGTTTTTATTAACTGCATTAAACTTCATTTATATATGAGGCAAAAATGCAGTTTTATCCAGTGAATTCGCAGTTTTATTTTACTGCTTTCAAATGTCATTTGAAGAAGCGGTTAAATGCAGTTTATTTCAAAAGAAAGCTTTAAAGTACAAATGCAATCTAAAAAGTCACAACTGCAAACCAGTTATAAATAACTGCATACAGAGTGCATATAAAATAGATGATGTATGGGTTCAGACATAATTATGGAACATGACTGTTTTCTCCATGATCATGTTAACACAACATGTTCAAGACTGGAACATGAACATGTAAATCCAAATTATTTGGTTATGGAATTCGGGCGGGGGAAGACTCTCAGATGGATAGATTCCTTCCTTTGCCAATGAAAACAGCGTGTTGTTGTTAATGCTGAATCTTCAGTGTGGGCTCCAGTTTTATCTGTGGTTCCGCAGGGGACTGTTCTTAGTCTGCTGCTGTTCTCCCTGTACTGTTCTCCCTGTACATTAACGATATTTCCACTGACACTGTCTCAGAAATAAGACTGTTCGCAGACTTTTTTTTTTTTTTTTTTTTGCTATCGGGAAATTATCTAGATACAGAGGACTCAATGAAACTTCAAAGGATATAGATAGATTAGGATGTTGGGCACGAAAATGGGGCATGAGATTTCAGCCCGTTAAATGCAATATTATGCAAATAACTAGGAAGAGAACAAATAAAATTGAGGCTTCGTACACCTTAGATGGAACGGTGCTCAAAAATGTGAATTCCATTAAATACCTTGGTGTGGCAATCACAAACGATTTGAGATGGAACACACACATTAGCAACATGTGTACAAAGGCGAATAGAACACTTGGTTTCCTGAGGCAAAATCTTCATCAATGTCCTCAAGATGTGAAGGAGACAGCATATAAGGGATTGTTCGCCCAATCTTGGGATATGGTAGTTGCATCTGGGACCCGAGTGGAGTGATCCTTAATGAAGAAATTGAAAAAGTTCAAAATATAGCTGCTAGATTTGTAACAAGGAATTATACGGCTTTGAAACTGTGAGCATGACTGGATTTCTAGGAAAATTAAGATGGGAGTCTCTCAAGAAAAGGAGAAGGGACAGTAGAATCATACTTTTATACAAAGGTCTAAAGGGTGCTGCCAGCATTCCAACAGTTGACCTTGTTCCCCCAGCTAGGCACTGTAGAAATCATCATTCACTGGCGTTTCAGACTCTCAAATGACATCTATAAACAATTGTTCTTCCCCCGAACCATTAGAGATTGGAATGCCCTTCCTGATTCAATCATGTCCACTGCTGAAGGTGCAGAGGATAGTGTAGCTAAATTTATCTCATTGGTGAGAACTAGGGACTAACTTCCCATATCACAGGTCCTGGTGTATGAATGTCATTTGACGTGTCACCCGTAACAGTTCTGATTCTGATGTCTAATATTCATTCAGAAAAAGGCATAGCTGTGACTCTCAGCTGAGCACAGTAATCAAAGTTTGGATAAAACGTTAGCACAGTATTTAAAGATTGGATAAAACTCTTGGATACAGACAAATAGTGACAAGTAGACACATTTGCTCTGGATTTCGAGAAGGCATTTGACACGTCCACTCATGACCTACTAAAATCATTTGGCTATGAGATTCAGACAGAGTGGATGGACTCTCAAATGGATGGATTCCTTTCTCTGTTATAGAAAACACCGAGTTATTCATAATGATGAAACCCCAGAGAGGGCTGTTCTTGGTCCATTGTTGTTCTCCACGTACATCAATGATAGTTCCATTGACATTGACTCAGAAATATGAGACTTGCAAACGACTATGTTTTGCTACGGGGAAATAAGAGATGCAGGTGACTCACCGAAACTGCTGAAGGATAAATTCGACAAGAAAATAGAGTATGAGATTTCAGCCCGTTTAATGCAATATTATGCAGATTATTAATAAATAGCGACCCCCCCCCCAAAAAAAAAGAGCCTTCTTACACCTTGGAGGATACGGTCCTCGAGAATTTGGATTCCATCAAATACCTAGGTATATGACTATCATCACACATGACTTTTTCGACTAGTAGGACTGCACATATTAGCAACATATGACTCATAATGTACTAAGCAAACAACGCTTAAATTGGTTTCCTTAATAAGGCGAAATCTTAATCAGTGTCCTTATGACATAAAAGTAAACGAGGCAGCATGTAAAGGACTTGTTTGCCCCAATCTTGGAATCTCGTAGTTGTAGCTGGGACCTCCAAGTAGTGGTCCTTCGAGAAGAAATTGAAAATGTCCAGAGTAGGAAAAAAGCTTCTTACACCTTTATATATATCTATCTTCATTGCAAAAACTAACGCTTACAAAGGTTCCGATTCCCCCTGCCCGATTTGATCATTTCCTCGACAGAAGGTGCAGAGAATAGTGTCGCTAAATTTACCTCTTTAATGAGAGCTAGGAACTTAAATTACTTCCCGCATGATCACAGATCAAACTGAGTTCACGGAGGTTCCATTGACTGGAAGATCGGTCCCATTCATGGATAATATTGTTGTGTCAGCTGCAGGAGTAATCAAGTTACTTCAAGGCTTAAACCCTAGTAAAGCCTTAGGACCTGATGAACTTCATCCTAGAGTCCTGAAGGAACTAGCAAATGAGTTAGGTCCAGTTTTTGCACACTTGTTTCAACAGTCTCTTGATACGGCTGAAATCCCCAAAGAATGGCTCTTAGCGAACATTTGTCCACTCTTCAAAAAAGGAGATAGGGCTCTTGCCCGTAATTATCGCCCTGTGTCTCTGACTTGTGTTATGTGTAAATTGCTCGAACATATAGTCTGCTCGAACATCATGGCCCAATTGGATGAACATAACTTTTTGTCAGACAGACAACATGCATTCAGGAAAAGGCATAGTTGTGAAACTCAGCTGAGTACAGTTATTAATGACTGGGCAAAAATCTTGGACAAAGGGGGACAAGTGGACACATTTATTCTGGACTTTGAGAAGGCTTTTGACACCCCACCTCATGAACTTCTTAAATCTAAGTTATTTGGTTACGGAATTGGGGGGGGGGGGGGACTCTCAAATGGATAGATTCCTTTCTTTGCTACAGAAAACAGCGTCTTGTTGTTAATGGTGAATCTTCAGAGTGGGCTCCAGTTCTGTCTGGAGTCCCACAAGGGACTGTTCTTGGTCCGCTGTTGTTCTCCCTGTACATCAATGATATTTCCACCGACATTGACTCAGAAATAAGACTGTTCGCAGACGACTGTGTTTGCTACCGGGAAATTAGAGATACAGATGACTCACTGAAACTTCAGAATGACATAGATAGATTAGGATGTTGGGCCCGAAAATGGGGCATGAGATTTCAGCCAGTTGAATGCAACATTATGCAGATAACTAGGAAGAGATCTAATAAAGTTGAGGCTTCCTACACCTATGAGGGAACGGTCCTCGAGAATGTCGACTCCATTAAATACCTTGGAGTGACAATCGCACACAACTTGAGATGGAATACTCATATTAGCAACATGTGTACGTAGGCAAATAGAACACTTGGTTTCCTGAGGCGTAATCTTCATCAGTGTCCTCAGGATGTTAAAGAGGCAGCATATAAAGGTCGTGTTCGCCCAATCTTGGAATATGGCAGTTGTATCTGGGACCCAAATGGAGTGGTCCTTAACGAAGAAATTGAAAAAGTTCAGAATAGAGCTGCTAGATTTGTAAAAGGCAATTTCTGCTTTGAAACGGGGAGCATGACTGGAATACTTGGAAAATTAAAATGGTAGTCTCTCAAGAAAAGGAGGAAAATCAGCAGGCTCATCCTTTTATACAAAGGTCTAAAGGGTGCTGCTAGCATTCCAACGGATGGCCTTGTCCCCCCGGCTAGGCACTGTATAAATCACCATTCATTGGCGTTTCAGACCCTTACTGCAAGAACGGACATTTATAAAGAATCATTCTTCCCCCGAACCATTAGAGATTGGAATGCCCTTCCCGATTCGATTATTTCGACAGCTGAAGGTGCTGAGGACTGTGTTCCAAGTTTACTAGGGACTAACTTCCCATATCACAGGTCCTGGTGTATGAATGTCATTTGACGTGTCACCAGTAACAATTCTGATTCTGATTCTGACAGGTCCCGGTGAATTAATGTCTTATGACGTGTTATCAGTGACATTCTGATTCTGATGAGATATTAGGCTTTCAGTGATACTGAGTTCCTGAAATGGAGGGGACGAAACATGCCCTTGAGGACCATTTTGAGTTCAACAATTGAAACACAAGTTTGAAAACTGTATGTCATAGCCCCAAATTTCATAACAAATTGTCCAGTGGTCAGTCAGCGAGAACTCGTCTGTATTAATTTGAGCAAAGAAGAAGACGTGGGAAAAGACTATCAAATTCTCAAGTGCTTCGTTTAGGACACTTGTCGATTTACCGACAAAAAGATTTATGTGTGATTCGGCGATTCCGTATTTTTGGAGGGTTCCGGTATTCCGTGTCACTTCCTCTATAGTCTGAAGCAGAAACGCCGCGAGAATTAAAAAAAAATAAAAAAAATCGACGGCATTTTACTCATTTTTGGGGATGGGAAGAACTATTTTAGGTTAGATAAACATAATATACATCAATTATCAATAAATGCTGCGATGGTACATCAGCGTTTTTGCGGAAAAATAAAGAAATGAGCAAATACTACGATATTGTCTCTGGATTTTTGAAAATCTTCATGCCACCTATAAAGAAACCTCGTAGAAAGGTGTACTTATATCAAAAGGGTGACTATGAAACTATGAGGAAGGATGCCCTAAAATTTACAAGAGAGAAATACTTTAATGGTCATTCAGACGCTCGGTCCTACCAGGAGAACTTTGATTTGATAAAGTCTTTCATTCAAGCTTCGTCCGAAAATCATATCCCCTCCAAAACTAGCAGGTCTGTATCTTCAATTCCTTGGATCACACCAGAAATAAGAAGAAAAATTCGGAGGAGAAATAAGATTCATGCTAAGGCAAAAAAGTCGGGAAGTGGTAAACTCAGAGCAAAATTTGAAAACTTGAGAAGAGAAATTAAAAATGACATCAAAAATCAGCATGATCAGTATGTAAATAACTTGGTATGTGATGTAAAGGCGAATCCCAGAGACTTCTACAGATATATCAATAGCCAGAAGAAAGATAGGCAAGGTATCCCACCCCTTAATAAAAGAGGAGGGAACGGGGTCGCTGAATCGGACTCTGAAAGGGCAGAGGAATTGGTTGGTCAATTCAATGATGCATTTAATAAAACTGAGTTCAACGAGGTTCCATTGACTGGAAGATCGGCCCCTTTCATGGAAAATATTGTTGTATCCTCTGCGGGAGTGATCAAATTACTTAAAGGATTGAACCCTTCTAAAGCTTTAGGGCCTGATGAGCTTCATCCTAGAGTCCTGAAGGAACTAGCAAACGAGTTAGGTCCAGTTTTTGCTCATCTTTTCCAACAATCTCTCGATACGGGTGAAATTCCCAAAGAATGGCTCCTAGCGAACATCTGTCCACTTTTCAAAAAGGGGGAGGGGGCTCTTGCTCGTAATTATCGCCCGGTGTCACTGACCTGTGTTCTATGTAAATTGCTTGAACACATAGTCTGCTCAAACATCATGGCCCACTTGGATGAACATAAACTTTTGTCAGACAGACAACATGCATTTAGGAAAAGGCATAGTTGCGAAACTCAGTTGAGCACGGTTATTAATGATTGGGCAAAAATCCTGGACAAAGGGGGGCAGGTGGACACATTTATTCTGGACTTTGAGAAGGCTTTTGACACCCCTCCTCATGAACTACTTAAATCCAAATTATTTGGTTATGGAATTGGTGGGAAGACTCTTAAATGGATAGATTCCTTCCTTTGCTACAGAAAACAGCGTGTTGTTGTTAATGGTGAATCTTCAGTATGGGCGCCAGTTTTGTCTGGAGTCCCACAAGGGACCGTTCTTGGTCCTCTATTGTTCTCCCTGTACATCAATGATATTTCCACTGATATTGAATCAGAAATAAGACTGTTCGCAGATGACTGTGTTTGTTACCGGGAAATTAGAGATACAGATGACTCACTGAAACTTCAGGCTGACATAGATAGATTAGGATGTTGGGCCAGAAAATGGGGCATGAGATTTCAACCAGTTAAATGCAATATTATGCAGATAACAAGGAAGAGATCTAATAAAGTTGAGGCTTCTTATACCTTAGAGGGAACGGTCCTCGAAAATGTGAATTCCATTAAATACCTTGGTGTGACAATCACTCACGATTTGAGATGGAATACACACATTAGCAATATGTGTACAAAGGCGAATAGAACACTTGGTTTCCTGAGGCGAAATCTTCATCAGTGTCCTCAGGATGTGAAAGAAACAGCATACAGGGGACTTGTTCGCCCAATCTTGGAATATGGTAGTTGCATCTGGGACCCAAGCGGAGTGGTCCTAAATGAAGAAATTGAAAAGTTCAGAATAGAGCTGCTAGATTTGTAACTGGAAATTATTGCTTTGAAACTGGGAGCATGACTGGAATTCTAGGAAAATTAAGATGGGAGTCTCTAAAGAAAAGGAGAAGAGACAGTAGGCTCATACTCTTATACAAAGGTCTAAAGGGTGCTGCCAGCATTCCAACAGATGACCTTGTTCCCCCAGCTAGGCATTGTAGAAAACACCATTCAATGACGTTTCAGACCCTTACTGCAAGAACGGATATTTATAAAGAATCGTTTTTCCCCCGAACCATTAGAGATTGGAATGCCCTTCCCGATTCTATTATTTTGACGGCTGAAGGTGCTGAGGATTGTGTAGCTAAGTTTACATCTTTGGTTAGAGCTAGGGACTAACTTCCCATATCACAGGTCCTGGTGTATGAATGTCATTTGACGTGTCACCAGTAACAATTCTGATTCTGATTCTGATACGGCACAGCTTGTGGGAAAGGGACGTTTCGGCCTCGAGTCGTTTCGGCCTTTATTTTGAGTTTGGTCGTTCGGCCTATTTCGTCGAGTCCTTTTCGGCCCTGTGTCATTTCGTCAGATATACTCGCTTCTCATGGTACCAAGGGTTCCATGGTACCGGGGTAAACAATATTTTGCTGCATTTTGAATCTTGTACAATTCACATGGGCTTGATATCCTCATATCAATGAAGTAGGAAATATATCTTTCCATTGGTATATATATCATTACATTTTTATGATAAATATCTGGATAAATATCTAGACAGTTGAAAAGCAGGTGAAATCTGATTTTTCACATTTTCTCTTCACCCCCTGGTCTTTAAATTTGTCTTTTATTTATTTTTGAAATACCCAAGGATTTTTCTTTTGTGGCTTAAGTTTTTACGGGTAGGTCATATAAATTGAAACATGAAGAACAATCCTGTTTGTTTCCGGCTGATATATACTGCCTTCTGTATGCATGGGTATTCGTTTAGGATTGAAAGTGAATTTTAGCCTCAAGTGCACAGGCAGTCTATGCATGTGTTCTTTAAATTACTTTAAACTATCCCAGTGTTTCTGTGCCCCAATGACACCTCTGAGTATAAGCTTAGAACGTAAAGTTAAATGATGAATCAAACTTGCTTGTCTTTCATACAACCCTCGTGATAAATTGTACCCCCCTGTCTCAACTGTAGCTTACTTTATTGTACATTTGCAGGATTAAAAGCAGTCAATTTTTTTTTTACATAATATGGGCCCCGCACTGAAAGTGTGGGTGCCCTATAGTAATCACTCTGTCCGTCCGTCTGTCTGTCCATCTGTCCGTCCGCAAATTTTCCTACTCCTCTGATAGCGCTGCCGGGGCCCTAGTCAGTTTCACTGACAGCTCTAGTTTTTGCAGTTTTCCCTATTTGAAATACTAATCTTTATTGTTTTAAGTAATACGAAAAACCATTACATGTATTTTTAATCGAATCAGTTTTCTACATTTGACACTTTTCTATTTGCCTTGGTACCATGGGAATGTCTGTTGGCATTAGAAAATTCTGCCTGGGTACTTATCTGTCAGGTTTGTAAATACACACTGAAGTATTGAGATCATTACTCCTCCTTAATTGTAAGAAGAGACCCTATAGAAAATTGACATAAAATTATTTTAGTGCTGAATAGCTCTAACTGTGAAATATTTATACCTTAACATTAACTACCTTGGTACCATGGGAAACCGGGCTACATCATTATATGAATTTTGAAATATATTTGGTTCTTTGTGAAATAACTGGACGGGTGGGAGAGGGTTTGGGATGAGAGATCAGTCATCACGAAATATTTTCTATTGATGCAGGACAGCTGTCAGACAGACTGAAATCTTTTGCAGGACAGAATAAGTATTTGCAGGACTGAAGTCATATTTGTTAGAATATCATGGTCTTTGTTAAGATTTGAATGACATTTTGTCAGACCACGGACCCAATAGACGCTGGTTAACTGCATGGATGTGAGGTGCCTCAACACAGAGATTCAAAGCAAATTTGTATTGTTTTGATAGTGACGTGACAGCAGTCAGCTTTTATGCAGTCATGTAACTGACTTCAACACTCGTAATAAATTATTAACGGCTAAACTTCTTAATCAGGGTTATCGGTACCATAAACTACGCAAAGCCTTTTCAAAATTTTATAGACGCCATTCTGATTTAATTTCAAAATTCAATATTGGACTTAAATCTCTTCTGCAACACGGTCTATCGGAACCCGAATTTTATGGTGACTTAGTATATAAATTCAGAAAAATATATAACCGCAATGACTTCAGCACCCAATTTCGTAAAATCATTCTTCGATATAAAAAGATTGGGTACAACATGGATATTATACGACAGACTGCATGCATGGTAGTTAACCCAATCACGGTTGGCAACTTTGCATCCCTCTTTAATTGCACGCCGGTGGGTCAGGCCTCAGATTCTATGACGGCTCCAACGTAAAGGCTTATTGAAAATTAAAGAGATAATGTTGGTTGGTGCCTGATGCTCTGTCTCTGGTCGGGCTCATCGGAGTCTAACTGTTGGTTTTCTTTTGCTCCAGCATTTCAGTGGTTTCTTGCTGTCGAGTCCTCACCGTTGTCTCACCTCTGTGGTTCTTTGATTTCTGTGTTCACGGAGATGTTGCACTGATGAGTTAGGAGCCCTTCATGCGGACTGAACAAATTATTTGTCTAAATCGCGACGGAAGTAAGGGCGAGGATTGTGGCCACGTAAAATCGATTTAAGCCCCCCAGTGGAAATCTTCCACTGACCGTTCCAAGGCGGCTCTTCTGTGGCGATTTATTTATGTTGTTGTTTGTTACTTACTGTGTGTATCACTTGTGTCTTTTAATTTTGGATGGCCATATGGCCATTTTGTGGGAAAGTAACTGTCCATATGGCCTTCCTTTGTTTAGGTTTCCATTATGGTCTGGTCGCTTAATGTTTGTATTTCTTTCCCTTTGGTGTCTTTTATGGATGGAGTAAGTTAATTGTATCAATTCCTGATCTTTGTTTTACTTCTACTTTTTTATCAATGGCATCAGATTGTTTGTGTTCTCTAATTTATAGCACCTCTGTGATGCATATTTAATTATTTCATATCATGTTTATTTATGTCGTGTTTTGAAAATTTGCTGACTGAATCAAAATTTTCTGTCCTTATAATATTATTTTCAATGATCATCACTGGATTTTGATAATGTGCAGATACAGGGGCAACATGATCCACATTAGTTGGTCCCCTTCAGGTGGCTGCCTTGCTGCATGCATGGCAGATCTCACACCGTTTCTCCAGGTGTGTCCATCATGAAATTGATCTCCTGGGGTAAACACAATTTTTTATACGCCTGTTTTATTGTTATGGGGTCGGCGTCCATCTATCCGTCAGTCCGTCTGTAAACTTTTCGTTTCCGGATAACTCCTCCTACAGTTTTCATCCAGTGAAGCTGAAACTTGGTAGACAGTAAGACTATGAGGTGTTGTAGCGCATATTGTTTCGAGGTTACAGCCCACCAACTATTCACAAAGTTATGCCCCTTTGAAAATTTTTGTCAACTTTTTGTTTCCGGATAACTCGGAGTCTCCTCCTAAAGTTTTCATCCGATCGAGCTGAAACTTAGTAGATAGAAAGACAATGAGGTGGTGTACATAGCGCATATTGTTTCGAGGTTACGGTCCATCAAATATTTACAGAGTTATGCCTCTTTGAATATTTCTGTCAACATTTCATTTCTGCCTAACTTCTCTTATATTTGACATTTGATCAAGCTGAAAATACAGAAATTTGACTTTTTCATTTCCGGATATCTCCTCCTACAGAACTTTTTCATCAGACGAAGCTGAAACTTGGTAGTCAGTAAGACAATGAGGTGGTGTAGCGCATATTGTTTCAAGGTTATGGTCCACCAAATATTTCAGTTATGCCACTTTGACAATTTTGTAAACTTTTTGGTTTCTGGATAACTTCTACAGTTTTCAAGGGAACAAGCTGAAAATTGTTAAGTAGTAAGACTATGAGGTTGTGTAGCACATATTGTTTCGAGGTTATGGTCCATCAATTTCTGGCTAACTTCTCTGACATTTAACATTAGATCAAATTGAAACTTGGTATATATAGTCAGACCATGATGTGATGTGCAACAGTGCATGTTGTTAGGGCCCCACTCTGGCCATAACTATATTGCTTGTGTCCTTGTGTTGTCACACCCTAGCCAAAAAACTTCACCTTGCCTACTCCTATGAAACATCACATACTTACCATCACAAGACCTACATTTTGGCAGTGCATATTGTTAGGGCCCCATAACTGTGGAGTAGTGCATATTGTTGTGAGGTTGCCGTCCAACAAATATTAACTTGCTACAGGTGTATTATGCCCCGCTTTGCGGAGCTCTTGTTATAAATACTGGTTAAAAACTGGTAAATGCACAGTGAGGTAAATATGTCGAATATGATAGTTTTTTTTTTTATTTAGGTTTTACGGACCTATCAAAATTTTCCCACATTTCGAGCTACCAGATGCCACTTTAGCACATGGGGTTGTTATAGTAATGTCTAAAAGAAGTTATATGCAGTTTTTCTGCAGTACGGAAAAACTGTTTACCTTATATTATGGTTTGCAGTTTTAAAAACTTCTTACCTTATTTGGTCAACAGTTTTCAACAGTTTTACAAAACTGCTCAGCTCATTTAAATATTTCACCCCAAATGCAGTCGTTTTCACTGCACTTTCACTGCATTTTAACTGAAACTGCTAGAAACATTGCAGAAAAACTGCTTTTGGTCTCGTAATAAAACAGTATATGCAAATTAGGTAAATACTGCATCTGAAGGATTCAAACTGCTTTTCAACTGCTTTTTAACTGCTGAGTCACAACTGCATTTAAACTGCTTTTTAACTGCCTTCTATTTTGCTAAGGGTGGAGCATCTTCGGACACCGCGATTCTATTACCAATGCCGGCAGTCGTACCGTGGACATCTAGCATGATAGGCAATGCACTAACCACTGAGCTACCACGCATATACATTGTAAGACTTCATATCATTATCAAATATTTATCACGATTCACACTGAAATACACAACCATGTTATAAACTTTTGGGATCGGGAGTAACTTTGGTAAACCATTTTGTAAATTATTAGGGGGTCGAACCGAGGCTGTAGCGCTGGAGGGGAAATATTCATCAAAACTACCCGTCTGAATCTGAATGGTTACTGAATCAGAATTGTTACTGGTGACACGTCTAACCACATTCATACACCAGGACCTGTGATGGGAAGTTAGTCGCTAGCTCTCATCAGCACCTTCAGATTGTTCGGGGGAAGAATAAAAGAAAGATAAAGAAGCTTTATTCAACGTCGCATATTCAAAACAAATAACTTAAGCTCTGTAGAGCTTTTATTACGACAACAAAGTATCCTCTAACAAATACTAACCTGCCTTCATTTATCTTCCTAGGACTACCCCTGATAATGTGAGCGTCAGCCAAGGGAGTTACTAATACCATTTTTCACGCCTTTGGTATGCCACGGCCGGGGATCGAACCCGCGACCTCCCATTCCCGAAGCTGACGCTCTACCACTCTACTACCGGGGTCGGTGATTCTTTATAAATGTCAGTTCTTGCAGCAAGGGTCTGAAACGCAAAATAACATCCTTCTTTCTTAACTCGTTTTACTGATACTGCGATCGGTCACATCATACCATTACTTACAGGTTACATTACCCTCCAGGTTCGCAAGATGAAAGCCTACACAGTAATCATGAAAATACCGGTGGGGATCTTTAACCTGCACAGGGGATGGCTCTCCCCGCACAGGTGGCCTCTAGTGAACGTCCCGATCCGAAGGACGGTGCACTTTCTGGTATTCATCCCTGATAATGGTACCAGTGGAGCATGTTCTGACTCCGCATTTTTATTACCGTTTTCGGGACTCGAACCGGGAGCCTCTAGCATTTTTCCCATGACTGTTGTTTATGAAATAGGTTCCCTGTGGATATTGTACTTAATAAGCGATCTTGCCTCCTCCAGAATCCGAATCAGAATTGTTACTTGTGACACGACAAATCATTGAAATGACATTGATAGACCAGGACCTGTGATATGGGAGGTTAATCCCTAGATCTCACCATGCACCTTCAGCTGTGGAGATGATCGAATCGGGAAGGGGATTGCAAACTTCTGGTCCTAGGGAAGAAAGAATCTTTGTAAATATAAGTTCTTGCAGTAGGGTTCTGAAATGCCATTGAATGGTGATTTCTACAGCGCCTGGCTGGGGAATAATGTCATCTGTTTTAAAGCTGGCAGCACCCTTTAAGCCTTTGTATAATAATCTGAGCTACGGTCTCTTCTCCTTTGTTTGAGAAACGCCCATCTTAATTTGTCTAGAATTCCAGTCATACTTCCAGTTTTAAAATAAAAGTGAAGGCAATGATCAGGAATCAATACAATTACCTCACATCTCCCATCAGTGACTCCAAAGGGACGGGAAAATGAAGTGACTATACCCTAATGAAAACATCACTAGCTATTAGCGGAAAGGACAGTTACTTTCCCACAAAATAGCCAAACGGCTATCCAAAATAAAATATACGTGTAAGCAATACATACATGTAAAGACAAACTATTACAAGCAATAAATGACGACAGAGGCAAAAGTAGTACTGGTAATTAATTGTTACAATCTAGCAACTTTAGTCTGAACCTTTTCAATTTCTTCATTTAGGACCACCCCATTGAGGTCCCAGATACAACTACCTTATTCCAATATTGGGCGAACAAATCCTTTATATGCCACCTCTTTTACATCCTGGTGACACTGGTGAAGAATCAGTAATAGGAAACAAAGCTTCCTATTTTACCTTTGTACACATATTGCTAATAAGTGTATTCCATCTCAAATCGTGTGTAATGTCATACCAAGGTACTTAATGGAATTCACATGCTTAAGGAGAGTTCCCTCTAAGGTGTATGAAGCCTCAATTTTATTGTTCTTTTCCTAGTTATTGCATTTGATGGGATGAAATATCATGCCCCATTTTTGTTGCCAACATCCTAGTCTGTCTATATCTTACCGAAGTATCAGCGCATCCTGTGCATCTCTATTTTCCCGGTAGCAGACACAGTCGTCTTTCAACAGTCTTACTTCTGAGTCAGTTTCAGTTGAAACATCATTAAGGTAAAGGGAAAATAATAGTGGGCCAAGGACAGTCCCTTGTGGGACCCCAGACAAAACTGGAGCCCACTCAGAAAATTCACCAGTAACAACAACTCGTTTTCTGTAACAAAGACATGAATCTATCCTCAAGAGAGAGTAGGCCCCCGCCCATCGGGGCTTGAAGAAATGGATAGGCTGCATGATGTTCCCATGCAGATCTAAGTCTGACCCGTCACACGAGTACTGGTATATTTACATATAGCCTATAGAAATACCGAAAATTCACCGAAAAAAACACCGACATGTGGTACCCATAGTGCTCGCTTAAAGCCAACACCGAACCTAAATACTTGCATTTGTAAGTCTCTCACAAAGACAGAAAGGAGACTAATTGTTTTGCTCCGTTTCTTCTTCTTTCTGCCAAAATTTCGTCCAGAAGAGTTCCCAGTCTTGGGGATACAGTATGAAGTTTTGCATGAATGGTTCAGAGGGTCCCCCGAGGTGTGCCAGTGTCATGCCCCCCTTCCTAAAACGTTTAAAACCTTTCAGATCCCCGCCCTAAACCACATATAGTCTTGTTCCTGATGAAAAGATGCATTCAGGGACACCAATTTGTGGGTCCCCCGGGGTCCAGACCTGCACTTCATTAAAGGCAACATAACCAAAATGCCAGTGAAACCAGAGTTGTGGTTCTTGCTCCTGACATGTCTTCTTGGCCTCATTTACAACCATACCAAAGTACCATCAGTATATCTCAAAAGGTATTGGAGTTCAAGGTTCTATATGCAGACAGACGGATGGACGCCCCCACCCGCCAATTATCTTAGGAAGGATCTTAGCATTAGAAGCCCCCCATAATAATCATGAGAAACTGGGGCTAATGCAGTTTAAATCCAGTAATTTGAGATCAAATTATTTAGCACATTTCAATTTGTTTTAATGGCCATTAAAACATTGGTGATACAAATTAATGGCACGAGAGGTTTGTAGTTAATGGCCATTATTTGATAACATTCTATTAATGGCCATTAATTCAGAATTAATGGCATGAATACCTACTTTTTAATGGTTGTGGAAACCGATAATTATTTAATGGCCATTAAAGTTGACTATAATGGCCATTAATAAGTGTTTTTGAAAATTAATACCCATAAAAATAGTACGGAGATTTTAATGCCCATGAATTTTCATATTAATGACCATTAACAAAAAGGTCATGGCCATTAAAATACATCGAAAACAAAAATTGATGGGCCATTAAATTTTTAATGGTCAAAGATTAATGGAACCTTAAAAAAGTAATGATATTTTAATGGTTTAACTTCTGTTTTAATGGTCATTAACATGAATTTAATGGGTAAAATTACAAAGTCATTAATTTTTGCGAACAAAAAGTAATGGGTTGCTTTAACAGGTTTTTAATAATTAACAGGAATTTAATGGGATTTTAACAGAATTTAATGGTTTTCATGTCTAGTAGTGTTACCTGCCCTTGAGCATAAATATAAGTGAAAAATGGTGTCTCCAGCTTTTCTCAGCCGTTTATGATCTGATCTTTTTGTAACTTTTCATAACCGAGGACAAGCATAAAATCTCGGAGGAGTTCGAATTTTGTTTGAATCTGACCAGCAGTTTTCCAGTTACATGTACATCCCCTTGAGCGTGAAAAATTTTCCCATAGACTTATAATGGGGAAAACCACTTCTCCAATTTTTCTCAACCATTTCTGATCCGATCTTCATTAAACTTGCAGATAACCAGGAGGGGCTTACAGTCTATGTCGCGTTTGAGTTTGGGCTGCTCCGGACAAACATCTTTGGAGTAACCTGCCTTTGAGCATAAATATAAGTGAAAAATGATAACTCCAGCTTTTCTCAGCCGTTTATGATCTGATCTTTTTAGCTCACCTGAGCCGAAGGCTCATAAGGTGAGCTTATAGTATAGATAGGCATCTGTCATCCATCCCTAGTCCATCCGCTGTCCACACCTTTGAACTTGAATATCAAAGTGAATAGCTGGCCAATCCTAATCAAATTTTATGTGCAGCATCACTGGGTTGGGGATTGACTGCATTACCGGTAGGTTTTGGACCAGTTTTGATCAGAACTGTGGTTGCCATGGAAACAAAAGGTTCTATAGACTTATAATGGGGAAAACGACGTCTCCACTTTTTCTCGGCCATTTCTGATCCGATCTTCATCAAACTTGCAGATAACCAGGAGAGGCTTACAGTCTACGTAGAGTTCATATTTGGGATGGATGGGACAAACAGCTTTGGAGTTACCTGCCCTTGAGCAAAAATGTACGTGAAAAATGGTGTCTCCAGCTTTTCTCAGCCGTTTATGATCTGATCTTTTAATATCAAATATAACTACCCATCACTACAATTATAGCCTTTTCACCAGACGCAGGTCTGGGACAGTCTGACACAAAAAAAATCTAGCCAGAAATGCCACCGGCATGTCCCTTTTCCCGTGACCTCCCCAGCGTCGAGTCCTGATTGGTCGCTGATGTCACATGACCTATCAGACCAATAGGCAGACGATACAGGTCACGTGACCGCGATTTTCGCGCCGAGAAGATCATTATTTTTTCAGACTTGCTTGGGATAGGATGGTCAAACTACATTCCATGGAAGAATGAATAAACGGATAAGTGTTTTATTCTTTTTTGATTTTGCACTTACCTTGAGTTTCCACAACGTACTTAGGCTTTGTAAGCTTACTGTTTATTCCGAAATTCTTAGAGACTTTATTTCGCGTGTTTCTGCCGACATTACATGTGTAGTGGTTGTCCGCCATTTTGAATTTTCACTTGGAAGTTTTGTTTATCATGTGATCAACCTTTTTTGGTTTTTTGATAAGCACCACACTTCTTTTCATGTTATGTGCCAGGGTATAGACTCGTATTATTCCTGGTAATGTTTTAATAGAAGTCGGCGTTGTGGAAACTTAAATTGCCAGAAAAGAGGACGGTTTTTGTGCGTGTTCCTTCCACTTCCGGTATCGGAAGACGTTGTATCGCTGAATAAAAATTCTCAACATTAATTTAGTTTTGAACATGTGCAAGACCCGTCTTCGTTTAGCACTTATAAATCCCACGATGCAGATGGATAATATTCAGGTCCCTTTGTGGCCTTTCTATAGTATCTTCTAAACAGAATCCATCCAATTCGTGTGGGTCACCTTTGCCGAATCAAGATGAGCCAGTCTATGTCCCCTCCTCCCATTTGGGCCTGGGTTGACTAGGATAGGTTCGTCGACCGCCCCGTAGAGACCCTGCTCATAATTGCGGGGACTCCGGGGTGCGGGGAACCTATGCCCAAAAATTTTTTCCGAATCCATGTTACATACGAATTTTGGTACGGTTCCGATCCCGGTTTTTATCGGATAACCTTTCCGGACCTTCGGTACTTAGTTTACCTTGGTCATATGCTTCTTTCCTCTTATTATGATAAATTTTTGTTATCATAATCATTAAATTGGATTGTTTTCCCTTGTAAAACATACAGACTTGGGCATCGTTATTGGAATACCGTGACTATTGCAAGTGAATCCGGGATGTTTCGGTACAGAGTCGTTTCGGCCTGGGTCGTTTTCGACCCGAATTTGCACCTGGATCGATTCGGCCTATTTCGGTGGGTCGGTTCGGCCTTGGGTCGATTCGGCCTTGATCGTTTTTGGCACGGCTCCTTGAATGCTCAATTTTGATTCGGCAATTTCGCATGTTCAGTGCACGTTACACAATAAAGGGCCTAACACTGGGGAAGTTTAATTGAGCCTCGAGTGTTTTGCCCCTAGAGCTGAATCTGGGCCTAGTGAATTATCCTCTGGGGATGTATCAATACTCAGAGGTTGGTCTTTTTTCGTCCTTACTAATTAGCGATTATGAGAAGGACATATTTAGAGCCTCATCACCTATTGATTCTAAAACTTTAAGCGGACCATGTCTTCCCAACGTTTTCAGAATCAAGCTTCAAGACCGGGGGCACTCGTGAAAAGAACTTGGAACATTGGTTCTAACAACAAAAAACATCAATTTTTTGTTCTTATGAAATTCCAAAATTCGACCCAGATTCAGTCTCTGTATATATGACGTCAGGGAAATTGGCATTACTTCCTGTTTCGACGCTCTAACATTGGAGCTTCTTACCAGGACTATTATTAAGTGGGTTCTCATTATGTCTGGTATTCTAATTCTACCCACTTTGCCTTCAAACAAGAGCATTCCGACCATATAGCTGCTATTCTAATGCTTTTGTTTATTTCCCGGTCATTTTTTCACATGCCATGGCTGTCTACCACCATGTTGCATGTTTGGCGCAACTCTGCTCTTGATAACTGGTTCAGTTTTTACTGAGCATAGTAAATGAAAACTTAGAGCCTCAGCGCCTCTTGATTCTAAAACTACAAGCGGACCATGTCTTCCCAACGTTTTCAGAATCAAGCTTCAAGACCGTGGGCACTCGTCTTTTTTGAAGTCTTCGGAGAGCGTATCAAGTACAGGTACCGCAACCAAGAGACGCTCTTCGACTACTTCCGATGACTTTTAAGTGCTTATCACCCTCGACTAGAAGATCTCAATCAGTCCTCGTCTACTAATAGATCATTCTCAGATCAGGGTACACGGTCCTTTCGTTCCAGAGGTCGGACTGGAACGAAATCTCCCAATAGAGGAAGACACAAGTCTAACAAATGACTTTCTTCCTTCCCCTCCTCTTCATCTTCTCCCAGTAGGAGCCGAGCTTTTTCAGTTCTATCAAGCCTTGGCTTCTTTTATTAAATATATTTTGAGTTTTATGAGTTTTGAGAAAGGGTTACTGGATTGAGTTCGTTAGGAATCCTTTCTCTTTCTCACATGCAAATACTATTTCTGGTAAATAGTATCAAGAAAAGAAATCTTTTTATGGGAAGAGGAAGGGTTCTTCTCCAAAAGAAAGCCGTGTAAGTAGAAAAATTTCTCCTTTCCCCAGGCTTCTACAGGCGGATCTTTCTGGTCGAGAAGAAAATGGGAAATCGACTCATCATCGACTTCTCACACTGAACACAGATGATGCAAGTCGATCATTTCAAAATGGAAACTTCGTCCTCGATTAGTCAGGTCAATTCTCCCAAATTCGGGGACGATTTCCGTAGTTTTAAAGGACGCTTACCTTCACATCTCCATCCATAGGTCATTACGCAAATTCCTTCGTTTCACCTTGGATGGAATTTTGTGTATCAGTCCGTTGCCTTTCCTTTGTTGGATTTGTCAACGGATCAATGAAAAGAAAAGAAGAAAATGGGAAAATCGACTCATCATCGACTTCTCACACTTAACAAGATGATGCGAGTCGATCGTCTCAAAATGGAAACTTCGTCCTCGATTAGTCAGGTCAAATTTCCCAAATTCGTGGACGATTTCCGTAGTTTTAAAGGTCGCTAGCCTTCACATCTCCATCCATAGGTCATTACGCAAATACCTTTGTTTCACCTTGGATGGAATTTTTGTGTATCAGTCCGTTGCCTTTCCTTTGTTGGATTTGTCAACGGATCAATGTTTTTTTCCCTGTTCACCAACTTAATGGAAATTAATTAAGCAGCTCTCATCATAGAATTAGGCCCCAATCTCGTGTAGTGTTCCGATGATGGGTTTTGTCATCATTTTTACAGATACTGTTTATCATACCTTGTCCTAACGTGTACAGGTTATTGTGAATTTAGATTTCATACACTTTATCGAGAAGTTGAAATTGACTCTACCTCAAAGATACTTCTCCAAATTTTTTCACGCCCCGAAAAACTTTCGATTTATGTCAGGGGTTTGTTTCCCCTTTTTAGAACTTAGTAATTGGATCCAGTTTTCCCTGGACAATCTCATCTTAGACCTTTCCAGTTTTTTTTTTGCTAATATTATCACTGGAAATACCATACGGTCTATAGGAGCAATAAATTCCATTATCAAGATTGCTCTCTACGATTTATGAATCCCTCAGTATCAAATGGGGTCTCCTCTTTTAGAGACTATTCCCTATTTGTTTGTTCGCATGCCAGCCTTTCAGGTTGGTTTCCCACTTTGAACCTCAGGGATTAGTTGTTCAGGGAACGTGGGGCCTATATTAGGCGGGGCTATATATATATATATGTGTGTGTATTGTGTATGCGTATATGTATGTATATATGTATATGTGTATAAACATTTTGAAACTTCAGACAAATTTCCTTGGTTTATCAGTTCTTCATAGCTCCAAACTGAGGAACACCTTCATTATTGTTACTCCAGACAACTGAATAGTGTAGTTTTTTCTACTTATCAGGGAGTGACTCATTACTCTTCCCTGTTGGCTTTTACATGGAAGATTATAACTTGGTGTCTTCAGGAAGGTGTGTCTATCCTTGTCGGACACCTCCAGGCAGATTATGTCATTGGGATCGCCCCTATAGACCAGTTCACCATCCGTTCTCTACAGGGCGTTTTCTCAAATGGAGAGAACCTTTATTGGGCCTTTTTTGATCAAATGTCCAAACAACTCGGTTCTCCAATCAACTTCCTTTGTGTTTCAAGTTTCAGATCACCTGGAACATGCAGTTGATTTAAAATCTCTAGATTGGGGGAATCTTTTACATATGCGTTTACACCATTCAACTGAATTCCTCTAGTTCTAGTTAAAAAATTCAAGCGTCCAAAAGCCGAGCCATTCTGATTACGCCTCCTATGGCCTCAGAGATCTTGGTTTTTTAGTCAGTCTGAGCCTAGTCTCAAGACTTGCAACCCGTCTTCCAGTAGTTCCAGATCAAATATCTAAAAGGTGTGGGTCAAGCATTCCATTTCAATCCAGAAATGCTTTACTTACACATCCAGATGTTGTCAGGAATCAATCCAGAGGTAGACACTTTTCTGGTTTCTCTGCCGAGTGTATCTTCAAATATAGAAAGATCTCCACTCTCAAGTTTTACTCTGGAAGATGGAAGATAATTTCTAGTTGGTGTAGAAAAAGGGAAATAAATCCAGACAATTCCTCTAGGGAGGTTTTTTACCGGATTTCTTTTTCTGTCTGTTCTCTACCCTTCAATTTCTATTTCATCTAAGAGAAGGGTACAGATCAGTAATCTCGAACATGTTAAAATTTTAGTCGGCTAAACACTTTTTCATTAAACCCTACCATCACCAGCTTATTAAAGGGGTTTTTCACTATGCCGACATGTTTCCAGGACTTTGTATCCAAATGGAATCTTGCATGAGTATTGTGGTCTTTTCTAAACCACCTTACGATCCGGTGAATTCAGCTTCTTTTATTCATTTGATAGTCAAGCTGTATTTCATTTGACATTTGCTTCAGTTCATAGAAGGGTCATTCCACGGTACTGGTGAATTTTAGGGGTACCCCAGTAAAATCATTATTTTTTAACCGTATACATTAAGAACATACTGAGAAGGTTTTCTGATGTCATAAAGACACATTGGAGAGATAAAAAAAGATAAAATATGTAGATTGTCATAAATGAGAAAAGAAAAAAACTAATTAATTTAACCAAAATAACCCGATTTTTTGCTTTGAATTTGTGACATTGCAATGGTGCCCTCATTTGATTGCCCACTGTAATGGTATATGCCATAGCTGTAGAAAATCGTCCATGTAATGAAGAGTTAATACATTAAGAAAGGTTTTTATGTCAAAATATTCAGTAAACACCTCACAGACACTGAAAAATTGACTTTGTAAAATATACATTGTGCTCGTTACTATCGTGTCCCATAGTTGTTCATGAAATATTGATTTATATTAACGCACCATCGTTCATTACACAAATATCACACGGATGTATTTCCTCTTTGACAATTAGCCTACTGTTTGCACGAAACTGAGTCAGCCTGAGGCTAGTTTGATTATCCTATTTATGGAAAAATATCCGTGTACCCTTCGTGGTGTCCAATTTGTGACGATCGTTATTATCGATCTACCCAAGTGATAAATTTGTTTATGGGTCGGAATTTGCCGCCAAATAGAGCCATGTGACCTATTTTGTGTTTACACAAAACGCGCCCTGTGGGTTGCAAAAGGAGAATAGTCACAAACAGTAAAGGTCGTGGTGTCCACAGTTATCAGGGCAGGTGACGATCGTATGTATGTCACCGGTTGTTACGATCGAATGCCGGTTTTTGCCAAATTGGAGTTGTAAACACACTTTGTCTGCGATCAGATGAAGATATGATAATATGCGTTGTTTTCTTTGATTATATAATGCATTTTTATCGACGATTATTTTATCACCCACAAAATATGAATACTTTAATGTCCTATGAGACACAATGTTGAAGACGCTCGTTACATTCTGGGTGTTAAATTGCTTTATGTTTTACAAATTTTGTCGAATTAATGAAAAAAAACAACATGTCTTCAACACTTGCAACATATTAATTGAATGACCCATAAGCGTTCGAGATAGCGTTACACTGGAGTTGAATTCATTTTATACTCTCGTTACACAAGACTCCATAGACTTTTCCCTCGTTACTTTGGACGACAACTGAGAGATGTACACAAAATTCACTAGAAAACTCGCATTGTGTGGTGCACATTTATTTTGGAGAGCATGCTATGAACTTTCCGTTGGTTAACAGTCATAAATAGCAATAAAACAGCCTCTATGATTGATAGTATCCAAGACTATGGCTTTCCAGTCGGGTTTGCAGTGCAATGTGATCGTCACATGGTGTCCGCCTTTAGTGAAATGATGATGCCAAATAACTCAAAATTACCATTGAAAGTTAAAATATGAAAGTATATAATACAAAATCGATACTTAATTGTATTTTTAAATGAGATTTGTTTCATTTTTCCAATTAAATTATGCTTTCTGTAGGGACACCATGTGACGAGAGTATTTTGGTGTCCTCTGAAACGAGCATCTTGTTCTATAAAAAACGTCTTAAAATTTTGCGATTTTCATGTTAATCATAATCCTATTTCTATAGTTATTTAAACTATAGCTTTATGCAATATTTAAATCAATGCCGATGATCTTTTTTATACAAGTAACGTTAGGAATTGAACATAATTAGTAGGATTTGAAAGACAAAATGTCCCATGACTGTTTTTACTTCAAACAATAAAAGTTTTGAAAAAATAAGCATTCTTTCAAATTGAAAAGACTCTCATACGTGAATACTAATGAAAAACAAACAATTTAGTGAATAAAATCAGATAAAATTGCACAAATTTGTGCACAATTGGACACCACGTGACGAGCGTCATTTTCTGCCCACAATGGAAAAAGTGAGATTTTTTTTTCTGTACTTCAAAATACTATCTTCTCCATCTAAAAATAAGAAAGCTCAGACATGAAGTCAACTTGTAAAAGTAGTTTCAATCCATATTACCTGCGTTTAAAAAATGACCCTCGTGTCACAATTTTACTCACCAGTACCGTGGAATGACCCAGAAGTTATAGTCATGCTTTGCCAATTACAGAGGGTTGTTTTCAGGTATGAGAAGAACAATGACTTCTTTTTCTCTTCTCATTCAACCTATTTTTTGTTTCAGGCTATAAATAACCTTGTCTGAAACTATTATTTGTCCTGTCATTTCCAGGATTCGTGGATCGTAGGCTAATGTGAATTTTTTGTATACATTAGAATGTTTAAAACGTTTCGAGATTATCATGAGAATTTTTTCTTTTCAATCAAGGGGTTTTGGATATATTTCTAACCATCCTTGATTGCAAAGTGGATTTGTAAAGTGATAAAGCTTCTACCAGTATATGCTAATTTCACTTCTGCCCTATTATCATTCAGAATACAGTATGAGGTTAGAACCTTCTACATTTTGGGCATATCGGAACTCCGTTTTTTCTTCAGAATGTTTTTTTCTTACTGCGTAATGGATGTTCCAACGCTACTTTTCATCCCTTCACCTAAGGTGCTTGGTTCCCATTCGTAGTGGTACTCATTCCTTGGGTAGTTTAGTAGCTTCTCAATCTATTATGAGCAGCACTTATTTTGGGATTTTATTTTCCTTGGTTGTTTGTTAGCCTGTTTGAATAGGTATGGACCTTCTATTTTGACTCCGGTTCCTGTCCATTTATCTTCTCCACTTGTGAATTTTGGATTTGGATCCCTTGCAGTCATGGTGGATACTCTCTTACATTACCATCATTGGATGGTTTTAAAAGGGGTATAAACAACCAAGGTTGGAGGAGTTAGGTATGTATAACTTTATTTTTCATCCAACCCTCCACTTGCTTTGAATTCAGGCTATAATTGTAGTGATGGGTAGTTATATTTGATATTAAAATGATATTTTTAATGTAAAATTAATTTTAATTAATAATATACCTACCCATCACTACAATGGTATGTCCCGCCTCCCAGCCCCGCCTGAAATATTTGTTTTCCTGAAAGAAATAATGATCTTCTCGGCGCGAAAATCGCGGTCACGTGACCTGTATCGTCTGCCTATTGGTCTGATAGGTCATGTGACATCAGCGACCAATCAGGACTCGACGCTGGGGAGGTCACGGGAAAAGGGACATGCCGGTGGCATTTCTGGCTAGATTTTTTTTGTGTCAGACTGTCCCAGACCTGCGTCTGGTGAAAAGGCTATAATTGTAGTGATGGGTAGGTATATTATTAATTAAAATTAATTTTACATTAAAAATATCATTTTTGTAACTTTTTATAAACGAGAACAAGCATATAATCTTGGACGAGTTCGAATTTGGCTTGAATCTGACGAGCGTTTTTCAGTAACATCCCCTTGGGCGTGAAAAATAATGGGGAAAACGACGTCTCCACTTTTTTCTCCGCCATTTCTGATCCGATCTTCATCAAACTTGCAGATAACCAGGAGGGGCTTACAGTTTACGTTGAGTTCAAATTGGGGCTGCACGGGACAAACACCTGAGTTACCTGCCCTTGAGCATAAAAGTAAGTGAAAAATGATGTCTCCATCTTTTCTCAGCCGTTTTTGATTGGATCATTTTGTAAATTTTGGTAAAGAGGACAAGCATTAAATCTCGAGCGAGTTCGAAGTTGACTTGAATCTGACCAGTGGTTTTCCAGTTACATCTCCTTAAGTGTGAAAGATTTTCCCATAGACTTACGCTGGAAAAACAACGTCTCCAGCTTTTCTCGACCATTTCAAATCAGATCTTCATCAAACTTGCAAAAAACCAAGAGGGGCATACAGTCTCTGTTGAGTTTGAATTTGGGCCACACAGGTCAACTGACTTCTGAGTTACCTGTCATTGAGCATAAATATTAGCGAAAAATGGGGTATCCAGCTTTCCGCAACTGTTTTTGATCTGATCTTTTTGTTACTTTTCGTAAACAAGGATAAGCATAAAATCTCTAATGAGTTCTATTTTGGCTTCAATCTGACCACCGGATTTCCAGTTACATCCCCTTGAGGGTGAAAAATTTTCCCATAGACTTACAATGGGAAAACGATGTCTCCAACTTTGCTTGGCTATTTCTAACCTGACCTTCACCAAACTTCCAGATAACCAGAAGGAGCTTACAGTCTATGGTTAGTTCGAATTTGGGCCGCATGAGTCAAAAGGCTTTCAAATTACCTGCCCTTGAGAAAAATAGTGTCTCCACCTTTTCTCAGCCGTTTCTGATCTGATCTTTTTGAAACTTTCTGTAAACGAGAACAAGCATATAACCTGCGTCCGTCCTCCACACCTTTGAACTTGAATATCTAAACTGACTAGCTGGCTAATCCCAATCAAATTTTATGTGCAGCATCACTGGTTTGGGGGATTGACTGCATTAGGTTTTGGACCAGTTTTGATCAGAACTGTGTTTGCCATGGAAACAAAAAGGTTCCATAGACTTATAATGGGGAAAACGACATCTCCAGCTTTTCTCCGCCATTTCTAATCTGATCCTCATCAAACTTGCAAAAAACCAGGAGGGACATACAGTCTACATAGAGTTTAAATTTCGGCTGCATGAGACAAACAACTTTGGAGTTACCTGCCCTTGTTTATTGATTTGTGGTTTAACATCCCTGTCAACACAGTGTAGGTCATTTTGGAGACGTTGCTTCTAGTTTTTTTTTTACTTTTGCCCGACATCGAGATGAAATTATACATTGTATCTTTAAAAGCCATTTCCACCCAATGAAACCAATAGGGTGATTATGCATGGGCCAGACTTGCCTACCCTTACAATTTGGTCATAAGGCTTACTGTTTTTATGTCTAAACTATGACCTTACAATCGCGGATGAATTCCATACGATTTTCGGTGTTTTAAAAAAATCGGCAGTTTGGCGTATTTTTTTGTGGTTCGGTTCGGTAAAGCAGGCTCTTATACCGGAACAAGATAAGAGTTACCGTACTTGGTTACTCTCATGACGAAGTAAAAAGTTAAATTTCATTGGCTAACAGTAGACAAGGCACCCAGTCACGGCTCATTTAACAAATAATTTTTGGTATCAGCAGCAAGATGGATGCCTCTGCGAAGGTAAATCACACGGGGAAAAAGAAAATCTGCATCAGCTTGAACTATAACAATGAACGTATTTGTATGTTAACTTATTTTGACGACGCATCGAATACCTTGAAACCCTTACGAATAAAATTGAAATCTTATGTTTTTTTAATGGGATCTTACTATTTTCTGTCTCGAGGGGTAGGCAAGTCTGCATGGACGGTCCAACTGGCACCACTTTTCCTGGGCAGGCTTAGAACCTGTTTACCAGTACTCATGTGTGGTCGGTTCCAGCTCTGCATAGAAGCATCATGTAGCCCAGTCTATTTCTTAAAGCCCGGATTGGCATTCTTAAAACATTATTAATGATTTTCTGGTACACAGGTGAGCGATATAGGGCCATTTGAACCTCTTGTTCATTCTACACTGTTTTCATTCTGTCTGCATCTTTTGGACTCCTTGCTGGATCATGAAACAGATTTGTTAAAATTTTAGGAGAATTGTACCAAGTCTTAAAGTGTCCGAATTTTTAGGATTTTTATTATATTAGTCCATACAGTGTTAGTAATGGCTATTTTGATAGGATCAGTATTTGCAAAAGCTTCTCTTTTTTTTCAGCAAACAAAAAAATCTGTAATTATCCCCCTATAGTTGGTTCTATGCACACGTGACTTTTATAGTATACTTCTATATATAGCTTAGAGCCTTATTTATTGACAAGGCACTGCAGTAGACTAGATAAGGGGAGTAATTGATGATAATTCTTATCCCTCCAGAAAAACAAATGTTATGGGTTCTCATTTGAACCGCCTCAAAGAGGCGGTTCAAATGAGTGCCCACAACATATGTTTTCATTAAGAGATAAAGACCACTATCACTGTTTTGTCACCACCTTAACAGCATATATGGATAAATCTTCTGATAACATTCTCGCTGTGTTACAGATACGGGATTGCGTGGACAGATATGCCAGAATTTTCACATTTTCAGTGCACAACATGAGAAACACACATTTAAAAGACGTCAGACAAGATTGGAAACATAGCAGGTATTGTTTTACTCAGGCCTCATATTTTTTCAGGAATTTGCAGGATTTCAGGCTTTTCTTCTACGTTCTTTTCAAAATGACTATTTAACCCATATCCTGCTGAATGAATTTATTTAGCCACACCTATTTCCGACTATCATCGATATAATGTACATGTATTCATTCAGTTCACAGAATGCATTACAAACAGTGTAGATCCTGATCAGATGGCTTCTGAAGAAGCCATCTGATCTGGATCTACACTGTTTGCAAAGGTATTGGTTGTCATGTTCAGCAGGAGAAGGGTTAAGGCTGCATAATTGGGCGTTTCAGGCATGGAAGAGCTAGATTAGTATGAGGCCAGGCTGGCCTGTTTGCTATATTTCACTACAGCTGGTGTCACATTGCAGTGTGGTTGTATGGTTTTGAGTTTAACATGCCAGTCAACACTTTAAATCATGCTGAGCTGTCAGTTTACCTAATTAACTGCACTTTTCCTGGGCAGGCTTATCAGTAAGATGTTAACCACTATAGCGCACATTCTTTCTCCAGAAACTGTTTGTGAAATATTTTCTAAGATCATTATCTCTGTTCTGCTGAATACAGAAGGGCAGTTGCATGAGATCATTCTCTCTCTTTCCCTGATTCAAGAAGAGTGGTTGTCAGTCTCCATGAGAGAACGTTGCCAATCCAGCGGGGATCGAAAACATGCAGTGTGACAGAGGTAGAACATCTCCACATACTACATATCTGATCATAGTGCAGCCTGTATCCTTATCACTTTGGGATCAAAGTCAAAAATTCTCAAAACCACCTATAAACTTTGTAGAACTTTGAAGAACCTGATGAGCGGAGCTCTAAATAATATGAATCTGCACTGCCCTACAGTGTAGGTTTATTAGTTAACACTGTTAAATGTTATTATTATGGTTGTCAAGGCTGTACACTTTACTTTGCTTGTAGTAATGGTCCTAAGTATTGGGCCAGACTGGCCTGAGGAAACAGTGTAGGCCATGATCAGAGTGCTCCTTCAACAAACAGTGTGGACACAGATCAGACAGTCTGATCACAGTCTACACTGTTTGCCATTCCATCTGCACCTTTTGGACTCCTTGCTGGATCGGGAAACAAAATATGGTGTAGTTAAAAATTTTAGGGGAATTACAGCAAAACAAGGCGTCTGAATTTTTAGGATTTTTAAGGTAGCTCGGCAGATTTAGGAGAAACAAGGATTATTGAAGAATAATTTTCTTATTTCTGCATAAAAACCTGTGTTGAAGGTACTAATATTAGAATCGCCACATTGAGGCAATTCTAACAAGTACCCACGACTTACCCGTAGGTTTCTGACCAGAAAACAGAAACTTATCTCTCCCTTAATTGTATTTGTCTTGTTCACAAGGACAGGGTTGCATCATGCTAACAAGTTTGTGTAATGAACATTTTATATAGAGAAAACAAGGGTTTACAGGGGTATGCATCAATTTTCTTATTTCTGCTCCAAGACATATGAGCCCCGCCAAACGAATTTGTGTCTTCGAGCATTCCGTCATGACAAATTTTAACTGCGCATGCCCAGCAATTCAGAGGGGCCAGGGATATGGCTTTCTGTCTGAAGGTTCCTCTTGATTCACTGCTTGTATGAGCGAGCAGCGAAGGTTCTGGCGAGACTGCGCGGATGCGCAGGCTCGCCTGAACCTTCGCTGCTTGCATAGGCGATAAGTACCAAAATCGCTTGACGGGGCCCATATGTTGTTGGTACTTGTTAGAACCGCCTCAATTAGGCAGTTCTAATGAGCACCCACAGACTATGTTTGGAGAAAAATAAGAAAAATATTATAAATTTGCATAAGAAAAAGCAACATTTTAGAGATGCACTGTGGCGCATGAATTTGTTGCTGTAATGGGAAAAATTTTCAAAATCAAGGCCATATAGATTTTGGTAAATTTCACAGGCACTGAACAAAAGTTTTACTCATGTACCAACATTAGACACTCACCATGGTGAGTGGGTGAGTGAATTTTTCCAAATCTACAAGCAAGAATATTTTTGTAGATGGAAGACTACAGTCCAACTTCAATGGCTCGAACACCTTTGAGACCTCGAAAATCTGTTCGAAACAGGGATAGTTCGCGCCACTGAGGTTATTGTCAGGAGTAATAACGAGATACTTTTACACATCTTTTCGGTGTTTTATAATGAAAATGTATGCTGTGTATACTCATTAGAATTGCCTCGACGAGGCGATTCTAATGAGTACACACAGCATACATTTGCAAGATAAAAGACTAAAATCTCCTAAATTATCCCCCCACTATTTGTTATGTAGAACATTTCTCTAGGGGCTGAAGAACTGGTTCGACTCAGCCGTGTAAACAAGCCATCGTTGTTCGTGCCATCGAAGTTTCACTGTATATGGCTTTTTTCTCGATACATGGCATTTGTGCATCTCATTAGCCCATTCTAAGCAGGTAACCCCAAAAAGGGTAGCTTGGCAAACAGCGCAGTCCCAGATCAGACACCGCAGAATGCGGCGTCTGATCAGGGTCTGCACTGTTTGCTAACAGAATTTTCCGTCAATAATTCACCTAATTTGCATTATCTGCTGGTTCCTAGTCTGAAGGTTATCAGTGTTGGAAAAACAGGTAACCAGAACCCCCTGACCTTAAAAGGTCAGGGGGTCTGGTTACCTGTTTTTCCAATACTGACAATGTGCAAGCTGGGAGCCAGCAAATAATGCAAATATGGTGAATAGAATAAAAACGAAAAAATAGGCCTGACACCCCTTCTATGACAAATAGAGTTGTTCAACATATAGCAATGGAGTGAGTGAGTGAGTTTTAGTTTTATGTCCCACCAACAGAGAGATACGGAGACAGGACCTCGGTTTAAAGACTCATCCGAAAGTCTGGAGAAGCCCGGGATCGATCCTGCGATCCCTGGTTTACAAGGCGAGTAGCGTAACCACTGCACCACGGAGGCTTCTCATATAGCAATGGAAGAGTCCACTAGTATACAATGGGTGAATGACTGGCTTGATACAAGTTAAATGTACATGTAGTCCAATATTCTTGAAACAGTAAAAATGAAATTTTGTTGCAGGTTTTTCTTTGGAAAAAACAAAGTTATGTCCCTTGCCCTTGGCAGAACAGTGTCGGATGAATACAGAGAAAATCTACACAATGTTTGTTCACATTTGAAAGGCCAGACAGGACTACTTTTTACAAATAAAACAAAGAAAGATGTCTTACAGTAAGTAGAACTTTTCTGATCTTATGTAGCTTTAACTCTTCAAGCACTACCCGGTAATCACAACTAACAGATATGGCTATCACATTTAAATGTATACGCAGAAGCATGTCATGTGTGTGTTGAAAACGTTTATGAAAATGACAGATCGTTTTCATGGAAAACAAAATTGACACATGATCAATAACGGCATCATCAGTAAAGTCTTGAACTTATTCATTCATCACTGCGATAAAATGTTGCTATATTCTGTAAATAAGTTACCTGGATTTCCTACATACACCTGTGGACACAAATCCGTTCAAACTTTGATGAGCTTCATTTCATTTTGATCTGATGTTTCATCCAATATTTCCTTTCATCCTGTCAGTCAACTGCAAGACAGGAATAAATTCAAAACACAAAGTATTGTATATTTCATTGCAGACACTGCACTGTCCAATCAGAATACATCTCGAATGTCAATCAGATCTAAAAATGGAAAAAAGTGCTCGCCACAATAAGACCAATCAATGTATATTGCTTGATCCAGTTTTAGACTACTTTGATGAATGACATTTGCTTGTCAAACTCACTTGATGCAAAAAGATTCATTGAAAGGTACTTCCTCAAAGTTTTAACGCTTTTGTGTCCACAGGTGTATCAGAGGTAGTCACATGGACTTGAGCACTGAAGAGCTGCTTGCGCTTTATAACTTTGGATCAGTGGATAAACAACCAACCAAAAACGAATTTCAGAGGTTGCCATATTGAAGGAAAAGTTCAAAATTAATGTTTACCCCATCAGACTCAGTTGTCATGAAGTGTAACTGAAGATCAGATTCTACATTTTGCTTGACATTCATGCAATTTGTCTAAATAGGATATTTTATTTAACCCATTTGGTAGCGGAAATCCCAAAAGGGGTAAGTGGCAAATAGTACAGGCCCAGATCAGGCGTCTGATCAGGCCTACACTATTTGGAAAAAATTCAGCCATTTTGAAATAAATTTTGAAGATAACACAATCCGACACCTCTAAATTTTGAAACAGATTCCTGCTAAATAAAGGGAGGAAGATTCCATTATTCTTTCGCCAGAAACTGACAACAGCCCTTCTTGAATCAGCAAAAGTGAGAGTATGACTGAAAAAAAGATTTCATGATCAGTCTGCATGAAAGAATGTTGCAAACACTGGCAGGTATTGAACCCGCATCCTACTGATCACCAGTCAGACGCGCATCGAGTGAGCTACCGAGGCCGGCATTCCATTTGGTACAAAAAGATTTAATACATTCAATGATTTGGGCCAGCTGTTTGTCAATCAACCCAAAGTTACTACCAATCTGAATTGAATTGCTAATGTCAGTGTGGCTACCACTGGTCACATAAATGCCATTTATACAAGATCCAGGTAGCAGTTATATGTACAAACAGCTGGGTTACCGGAGGAGCAGTCTGATCTAGGTCCACACTGTTGGCGAAAATGACTTTTGATATTACCAGCGCACGACAAAAACTCCATCTGAAAATGTCATCTGTTTATGTCATCTGCTGCATCTTCTTACAAACATTTCAAACCAATTTTTGCATGCAAGCAAACTTTTAGGGGAACAGTCTGATCTTAGTCCACGCTGTTTACAACAATGACTTTTAAAGTAACCTGCAGACAAGAAAGCACACAACAATTGTTGTGATCGGCAGTTTTAAGGGGAATGCATACACCTTCAGGGGAGGCAACTCCTGCAAAATTATTGTTGTCTCCCATGTCAATAGGGGTCAACTCTTAAAGGAAAGAATTTGCTCCTAAGGAGCAAATTCTTTCCTTTAAGAGTAGACCCCTTTTCCAGGCTTATAGAAAAGTCAACTCTTAAAGGAAAGAATTTGCTCCTTAGGAGCAAATTCTTTCCTTTAAGAGTAGACCCCTTTATCAGTGGGACTGAGCCTATACAAAAGCGAACAGGAAGTCCCGAAAGTTGTCTCCTTTTGAAAGCTGGCAGAAAAATCTGCTAGTTGTTCCCATTCCCCTTAAACTCCAGATGAACAACAAAATGCCCAGACTCATTGATAGATTGGTTGGTTGATTTGAGGTTTAACGTCCCCGTCAACACTGTAAAGGTCATTTTGGTGACGTTGCTTCCAATTTTGTGGGACTTTTACCCCACATTGAGATGAAATGCCATCTCAAGCCCTGTCGCCCAATGAAACCAATAGGATTTATTAGCATGGACGGTCCGCCACGCACCGCGGTTCCTGGACAGGCTTAGATCCTCTAAGCGGTTTACCAGTACTAATGTGCGGCCAGGATTCAGCTCTGCGTGGAAGCATCATGCAGCCCATATATTTCTTCAAGCCCCTATGGGCGGGGGCCGACTCATTGATAGAATGAGAGTGAAATCAATGTACGGTTGATTCTTCTACTTTAGATATTTTGATGAGTACAGAGTTACAGATTATGCCAGATCAGGGACAGAAGCCACACAGACAGTCGTACTAGAAGAAGGGCCGTTACCAGAATTCTCACACTCCATGGAACCACAGTTACGGCAGCTGGGTCTGCCAACATCTTTAAAAAAAGGTAGGAATTACCATAAGAATCCTAAAAATTTGGACAACTTGAGAACTTGCTGTAATTCATTCTAAAGTTTTAACAAATTTGTTTCACAATCCAGCAGTTGATCATTAACCGATTGACGCTTATGACCCACAAAGATGGTTGGTGCGTCGTTAAACTCGAAAACATCATAATCACAATCCAGCAAGGAGTCCAAAAGGTGTAAATGGAATGGCAAACAGTGTAGACCCTGAACAGACTGCTCCTTCACTGTTTCCTTAGGCCTGTCTGTCCCAATGCTTAGGGCCATTATGGATGTTGTGAATCTACGCTAACGCTAGCATGCTATGTTAGTCGCTCATTAGAATCTGATTGGAACACAACGCTTCTTTGTTGCTGATTCCCTAAGAGTTTTACAACGATCACACCGACATTGGTGCCGCAAACAAAAGGATAATGAATCTACAGAACTTGCAAACATCATTCCATCGAGACATATTTGCAGAAAATCGAGCAAGCAAAGGAGAATGATGTCTTGGTGGAGTTTGATGCTATTATAGCAGCTATCGAGGGGAAAGTGAAAATTCTAGAGACATTAAATGACAAGATATTATCACAGACTGATGCAGATGGAACTGAGGAGGAGATGTTTCAGACTGATATGTATTCCATGGAAGTGGCGATCGAACTGTGCTGCCTACGAGCTTTCCGAGATCAATATTCTGAGTGTATCTCAACCCACCGAGAGGACCAAGGAAAATCAGGGGCCGGCGACCAGCAACACTTATATACCAGTATTGTAAGCAAACAGTGCAGACCCAGATCAGATGTCACAGTTTGTCCCATCTGATCTAGGCCTGCACCATTTGTCAATGTCCCAGTACAATAGCCCAGCCCAGATTTTATAGATTACCAATCCTGTTTATACACAGCACTCTATAGGAATATCGCTGCTATAAATAACCAATACCAGGGGCCAGTTGTTCAAAACTAACAATGTCGTTAGTTAACGTACCGTTAAAACTTTGATCATTAAATATGGCAGATATGCTGAAATTTTTGCTGAAAAAATGTTAGCAGCTTTTGCGGACGCAAAAGCTGCTCACATTTTTTCAGGAAAAATACCAAAATTTACAATATTGTACTTGCTAGAAGAGTTAACAATATGACCACTTACGAGCTCGTTAAGCTAACAGTGCTTTGAACAACTGGCCCCAGGATTTTGTACATGGTCAGCGATAGTCACATGGACAATTGCAGGTGGGAGGCTTCTGTAGTTTGTAACTTTGGGGCTATTAATATAATGTTATTAATCAAGTAATTTCGTATTGGCCCAGGTACGGGTCCGAGGTCTGCTGCATTGGCCCGAGGGCCAATGCAGCTGACCGAGGACCTGTAACTGGGTCAATGCGAAATTACTTGATTAATGACAATATTATTAATTGACACAATTAAAAAAAACATGATTATTGATTTTTTGACCTCACTTGACCTCAGTTAATATTTTGTTGACCTGGGGCCAGTTGTTCAAAGCATCGTTAGCTTAACAAGCTCGTTAGTGGCCAATTGTTAACTCTTCTAGCAAGTACAATATCGTAAATTTTGGTATTTTTGCTGAAAAAATGTGAGCAGCTTTTGCGTCTGCAAAAGCTGCTCACATTTTTTCAGCAAAAATTTCAGCATACTTGCCATATTTAATGATCAAAGTTTTAACGATACGTTAACTAACGATGTCGTTAGTTTTGAACAACTGGGCCCAGGTGTTTATACGGATGACCTCCGGTCAATACAGAATAACAATTAATAATAAACAGTAAACAAGCATTTTTCAAAGCGAGTCAACTTTCGGGACTTCCTGTTTGCTTTTCTATAAACTCTATCCCAAGGAAAAAGGGTCTACTCTAAAAGGAAAGAATTTGCTTCTCAGGAGCAAATTCCATTTCTTTAAGTGTTGGCCCCTATTGACATGGGAGACAAAAATACCCTATTGACATGGGAGACAAAATACTGTTGCAGGAGTTGTCTCCCCTGAAGGTGTATCCATTCCCTTTAAGCACATGGTCAGGCCCAACCATATGGTCCTTATGCCAGCTCTGGACATGTTTGATAGAACCAAACATGTAGAATGTAAGGAGTGGTGTCCATAACATTGGTACATCATATTGGAAAGTTCTTGTAGAATGTAAAGAGTGGTGTCCATATAACCTTGAGGAAGCTGGAAGACCCTCGAATATTTTGAAGGAGTTGAAGAAAAAGAAGTGGTTTATGTTATTATTCCCATATGGAAAAAATTCTACAATTGCATAATTTTACAGTTGAACTACAGTAGGAAGCCTCCGTGGTGTAGTGGTTACGCTACTCGCCTCGTAAACCAGGGATCGCAGGATCGATCCCGGGCTTCTCCAGACTTTCGGATGAGTCTTTAAACCGAGGTCCCATCTCCGTATGACCTTAGCTGTTGGTGAGAAGTAAAACTCAAACACTCACTCACTCACTGAACTACAGTGGCTTGAACATCCATGGGACAGTGAAATAGTACATAACCCTTCAACCTTAAAATGCCAGTCACAACAATTGTCATCTGCTTTGTCATCTGCTGGTTACTTAAAAAAAAAAACATTGTAGCAAAAAGTGTGGACCCAGATCAGACTGCTCCTGTAGGAGCAGTCTGATCTGGGTTCACGCTGTTTGACCCTATAGAAAAATTATGTTATAAAAGTGTGCAAGAAGATTCAGGAGAGGACATAAACAGACAAGTTCATCTTAGCATCTTGAGGATTAAAGCAGTAATCACAACTAGGAGATGATTAACACGAATCTTCAGTTATTTTCGTAGCCCCTGCTTTAACCCTTTTCTTACCAAATGGAATCTTCCTCCTTATATATAGCAGGAGTCCATTTCAAACATTAGGGGTGTACAGTTGTGTTTTCAAAATTTATTTGGACAATGGCTGAACTTTTTGCAAACAGTGAAGACCCTGATGAGATGCCGCGTTCTGCGGCATCTGATCTGGGCCTGCACTGTTTGCCAGGGAACATGTTTTGAGGTTTCCAGTACAAAATGGGTTAAGCATGGTGCGATACATGAGTCTGGTTTTCCATCCATTCGTTCATCAAGCAGTCAATATTTGCGACCTACCTAATTTTGACCCTAATGTAAGTGTTCATTTCTCATGACGTGAATATAGCCTTTGCCGGAAATCTTGTTTTCTTTGAAAAACAGTTAAAAAATACATATACAGATTTAGTGGTCACCTCTAATAAGCAAGCAACCTGTCTTAAGCAAGCATGTGTTTGGTTTCCGAAAAAAGAAAATGCATTAAAATCCACCTGTCTTAAGCAAGCAAATTTTTATCATCCCTTAGGTGCTTGCTTAATACAGGTTGGACTGTATTCCCGTTGTGTATGATTTCAGGTGTGGTTACTTTAATCAGTGAATATACAGTTTGTACACAAGGACAGACACTAACTCCTGAAATGGCTAGAATATTAGTAAGTGATCTACAGTCTATTCACATTAACTCTTCAAGCTCTAAGGGTATAACTGTTTGTTTGGAGTTTAATTGCCCAGTCAACACTATTTAGGTTGTCACTTTACCTAGGCACACTTTTCCTGGGCAATCTTATACATACAGTCAAACTACAGTGGCTCTAACCCCTTTGGGACCTCAAAAATCTGTTCGAGACGGGTAGTTAGAGCCACTGAGGTTACCGTCAGGAGGTATAGTGAGATACTTTCAGACATCGTTTCGGTGTTCTATAATGAAACCGTATACTGTGTGTACTCATTAGAATCGCCTCATCGAGGCGATTCTAATGAGTACACACAGCATACATTTGCAAGATAAAAGACTAAAATCTCCTTAATTATCCCCACTATTTCTTATGTAGAGGATTTTCCCAGGGGCTCAAGAATGGGTTCGACGCATCCATGGTAAACAAGCCATCGGTGTTCGAGCCATCGAAGTACTACTGTAAGTGGATAACCAGTTGGTGCACATTCTTTGGCCAGAAACTGACAACTTCCCTTCTTGAATCAGCGGCAGGGAGAGAATGACTGTAGCAAAGTTTTCTTGATCAATCTCCACAGAAGATTGATGCCAAAGCGACAGGTATCGAACCTGTGACCTCCTGACTGAGCTACCGAGGTCAGCTTTAAGGGGAATGGGAACAACTAGCACATTTTTCCGCCATTTTTCAAAAGGAGACAACTTTCAGGACTTCCTGTTCGCTTTTCTATAAGGCCTGTCCAACCGAAAAGGGGTCTATTCTAAAAGGAAAGAATTTGCTCCTCAGGAGCATTTTTTTTTCCTTTAAAAGTTGAACCCTGTTGCCATGGGAGGCAAAATTACTTTTGCAGGAGTTACCTCCCCTGTAGGTGTATCCATTCCCCTTAAGAACATAATTTTCAATGTATCGATTCACATGAATTGTCAAACCATATTTTCACTGAAAAAAGATAAAAAAAAAAAAAAACAGATTGCCATCTGTTCTAGAATATTTTGCAGTGCTTGAAGGTTTCAAGTTTGTAATAGGCAGCTATAATCCGAAAATTAAAGGCAGCAGGCATTTAACTCTTCTAAGAAGCACCTGTAGCAGACAACATTTCAAAGTATTTTTTTCCTTATTTTTCAGTTAAAATAAGGCTTGACATTACATGTGAATTGCCAGCTGATTCACATGAAATGTCAAACCTGATTTTGGCTTGACAATACATTTGAATTGTCAAATGATTAACAGTCGAACTTCGATGGCTCGAACACCTTTGGGACCTCGAAAATCTGTTCGAGACAGGGGTATTTGAGTCACTGAGGTTACTGTCAGGAGGCTTAACGAGATACTTTTAGACATCTTTTCGATGTTCTATAATGAATATGTATGCTGTGTGTCCTCATTAGAATCGCCTCATTGAGGCGATTCTAATGAGTACACACAGCATACATTTGCAAGATAAAAGACTACAATCTCCTCAATTATCCCCCACTATTTCTTATGTAGAGGATTTCGTTAGGGGCTCAAGAATGGGTTTGACCCAGCCATGGCAAACGAGCTATCGGTGTTCGAGGCATCGAGGTTTGACTGTACATGAAATGTCAAATTTTATTTCAGCTGAAAAAAAAAATTGTCTGCAGTGGAATTTTCTGCAATGCTTGAAAGGTTAACCTGAAAAATTAGAACTTCGATGGCTCGAACACCGATGACTCGTCTCCCATGGCTGGGTCAAACTCGTACTTGATCCCCTAGGGAAATCCTCAAGATAAGAAATGGTGGGGGATGATTAAGGAGATTTTAGTCTTTTATCTTGCAAATGTGTGCTGTGTGTACTCATTAGAATCGCCTCGGTGGGGCGATTCTAATGACTACACACAGCAAACATTTTCATGATATAACATCGAAAGATGTTCAAAAGTATCTCGTTATGCCTCTTGGCAGTTACCTTAAGTGGCTCAAACTACCGCCGTCTCGAATAAATTTTCATGGTCCCAAAAGGATTCGAACTATCGAAGTTCGACGGTAAATGTTACTTACCATAAAATTGAAAGAATGAAAAGTCGTACATGGTTCTTTATGATTCTATTAAATTTAATGATACTGACTAAACCCCCTATTTATAAAAATGGAAGTGTCCAAATTCAAAGATTCCATCTGCACTTGTTGGACTCCTTGTTTCTGTGTGGACTCTTACCTCTTTGAATTTGGACTCTTCCATTTATGTAAATAGGGGGTTTAATATCATTAAATTTAATAGGATTCTATTGAACCGGCTACGACTTTTCATTCTTTGAATTTGGAGACATACATTTTTTTAACACAGGGATTTAGTCGAAACTCACTAACAGGATGGCAAGCAGTGTAGATCTTGAAGAGATGGCTCACTTTGAGCCATCTCATATGGATCTACACTGTTTGCATGGGTATCTTTACTGGTTTATAGAGTTGAGGGGTAAAAGTCATCTAACCCTTCTCTTGCTGAATATTCATTTAAGCCAGACCCATTTCTGTCTATCAACCAATCAAATTACTTGATGTATCTTATTGCTACAAATTCATTAACTGAATGCCAAATAGTGTAGATTGTGATCAGACATCTGATCTTGATCTACACTGTTTCCAAAGATAGGGGTTGTCGTGAACAGCATGATAGGAGTTAAATAAGTTCTGAATAGTTAGATCCCTTGGAAGCAAAGAATACACCACATAAACGTAAATAGCCGACTCGGTTTTATTGAGTCTGTTCATGACCAGTAAAGTCAGAATAACAACCTGAATGTCCCTATCTTTCACATTTAACCCTACATGGAAATACAGTGGAACTTCAGTGGCTCGAACACCTTTGGGACCTCGAAAATCTGTTCGAGACAAGGGTAGTTCGAGCCACTGAGGGAGACTGTTAGGAGGCATTACGAGATACTTTTAGACTTATATTCGGTGTTCTATAATGAAAATGTATGCTATGTGTACTCATTAGAATCGCCTCATCGAGGCGATTCTAATGAGTACACACTCGATGAGGCGATTCTAATGAGTACACACAGCATACATTTGCAAGATAAAAGACTAAATTCTCCTTAATTATCCCCAAACATGTCTTATGTAGAGGATTTCGCTAGGGGCTCAAGAATGGGTTCGACACATCCATGGTAAACGAGCAATCGGTGTTTGAGCCATCCAGGTTCTACTGTAGTTAGATCCCTTGGAAGCAAAGAATACACCACATAAACGTGAATAGCCGACTCGGTTTTATTGAGTCTGTTCATGACCAGTAAAGTCAGAAAACAACCTGAATGTCCCTATCTTTCACATTTAACCCTATATGGAAATAGACTCTTCCTGCTAACAGTTTTGGGCTGTCCTGTTTCTAATATAGAGTGTTCTGTTTTATTTTTAGTGGCTTTTTTTCATCACCGTGGTAAACGGCACTGTATTGAAATGGACACATTTTCTGTTTTCAGAAATTGTTCGGACATCTGATGGCTGAATTCCATCTTACAATAGAAAATATGTGGTCTAATGATGGCAGTTTTGAGACTATAGCGGCCAGACCAGACCACCTCACACCTACTAAAGTGAAAGGTACGTCGATATTTAGTTTTAGTTAGTTTATACTAACCCTTCTGTTGCTGAATATTCATTTTAGCCACACCCATCTCTGATTTTGAACCAATCAGATTACTTGATGTAATTTATTCCTACAAATTCATAAACTGAATGTCAAACAGTGTAGATCCTGATCAGATGGCTTCTTCAGAAACCATCTGATCTGGATCTACACTGTTTCCAAAGATATTGGTTGTCGTGAACAGCATGATAAGAGTTAATTTATTTTAGTTTGATTGCGATGAAAGCTTCAAGCTTATTTGAATCGCTCTCAAACACTCATTCCGGATTTTATCACGCCCGCCAGAGAGAGGCAGTGACTTTTACACCACTGCTACACATGTACACCTGGGTGGAGTGGGGCAGTCTATAAATAACCCTTATCCTGCTGAATAAATTAATTTTGACACACCCATTTCTGATTATCAGCCGATCAGATTACTTGATAAAATGATAAATTCAAATTTGCAAAATGAATCACAAACAGTGTAGGTCCTGATCAGATGGCTTCTTCAGAAGCCATCTATGGATCTACACTGTTTGCAAAGAAGGGGTTGTTGTGTTCAGCAAGATAAAGGTTATGGTGCTTTACTCAAAGATTGGTGAAATTGATTGAATTCATTATTGAATCAGTGCAGGACAAAACTTACATTAAGACCTATGCCACTAGCAAAGACTCAGAACAAAGAAGGGGCCAGTTGTTCAAAGAAGTGTTAGCTTAACAACCTTGTTTATGTACAATTTGTTAACTGTTCGGGCAAGTACAATATCTAATCCTCTGTGTTCGATGCAAAAATGTGAGCAGCTTTTGCGTTTGCAAAAGCTGCTCACAGTTTTTCAGCAAAATATTAGCATACATGACATATTAGATGAAAGAAGTTTTGTTTATCTGTTTTGGAGCTTGGTCAACACTATTTAGGTCATATCGAGCCAGTCAGTTTACCTGTCCACACTTTTTCTGGGCAGGCTTATACATAAGCGGTTAACCAGTACAGTGCACAGTCATACCCTAGAAACTGACAACTGCCCTTCTTGGATCAGTGGAAGTGGGAGAATGACTGTAGAGAAGATTTCATGATCGATCTCCACAAAAGAATGTTCCTGACCATATGTTAATTAACGACACCATTAGTTTTGAACAACTGGCAAACTTATGGCAAGTGTTTTTGCATGTCTGTCTCGGCAGAAGCCTGCCTGGTGTAGTGGTTAAGCAACTCACCACATAAACCAGGGGTCATGGGTTCGATTCTGGGCTTCCAAATATTCAAACAGAGGTTCCATCTCCATATAACCTCAGCTTTTTGTAGGAAGTAAAAACTCGCACATATCTCTTTGAATAGTCCTGGGGCCATTTGTTCAAAACTAACGACATGGTTAAAACTTTGATAATTCAATATATAATGTACACCGTCTCTGTCCCCTTCTGGGCCTGTACTGTTTGCCAAGGTACCCCTTTAGGGGTTTCCCCGCATGCAATGGGTTAACACACTTAAGAATGAAAATCTTGCTCCTCATTTCAGTACGACCCAAGAAGAAAGAAGAAACGGAGGAGGATAATGAAGACACGAATGAAGATGAATTATTAAGTGATATGGACAATGATGACAGTGATAAGGATGATGATGATGATAAGGATGATGATGATGATGATTTATCTTCAGAAGATTAATAAATTGTTGTTTTATTCAGTCATTGTTGTTTTTATACCCCCACAAATGAAATTTGGGGGGTATATAGGAGTGAGCTTGTCAGTCGGTCGGTCTGTTGACTTGGTTTCCAGACACGATAACTCAAAAAGCGCTTCACCGATTTTTATAATTTTTGGTACACTGATGTAACATCATAAAATACAGGTCAAGTTCGATTTCCACTACAATTCGTCAATTTTCGACATAGTTATGGCCCCTTTCAAGTGAAAAAATTGCAAAATGGCGCTGTTGTACTATCAAGGCAGTTTTTGCGGGGGTATTCATCACCTTTAGTGATAGCTCTAGTTCTATTTGCTGTACATTCTCCGTGTAAACCAGTCCTCATGGTTATAAAAAGTATCGTATGCAAACAAACAAATCCAGACTCAACCAGTGTAGTTTATATTTTCTTGTCCTTTGGGATCATTGATTCCATTGGTGAATTTTGAAAATATTTGTGGGTCACTGATGAGGCCTAATGGGCCGAACCCAGCTAGTCTGGACCAAAACCATATACACTCCATACTTTCCAGTTCTGTGGTGTATTCCTTTCTTCCAAAGAAAACCCTTTTCTGGAACATATTTGATGGTTTTGTTGGAAACTAGGTTTTAGGAACTTGATCAAACCTAGTTTATTTTCTCAGTCAGATGACCAAGATGGCTGCCATGCCCATATATGGTAAAAACCTTTGAAAATCTTCAGGAACTATATGGCTGAATCTTGGCATGCAGCAATGGGGACTTTCGTCTAACGAGTTTGTTCAAATAATGACCTTTGATTGACCTTGACCTACATGTATTTTATGGGTTGTTTTCTCAGACTGCATCATGGATGGATGTTTATTTTTCTTACCCACAGCATATTTGTTTTAGCCATTTGTTGTCCCATTTTGTTTTACTGATTTTAAGGGGAATGGATAGACCTGGCAAATTTTTCCGCCATTTTTCAAATGGAGACAATTTTCGAGACTTCCTGTTCGCTTGTCTATAAACTCTGTCCCACAGAAAAAAGGGATCAGCTCTTTAAGAAAAGAATTTGCTCCTTAGGAGCAAGTTCTTTCCTTTAAGAGTTGACCGAGACAAAAATATTTTTGCAGGAGTTGCAAGGTGTATCCATTACCCTTAAATATTCACCTTGTCCTAATGAGACGTGATATTCTCAGTTTTCGCAAAAAATGTAAATCCAGATCAGATGGCTTCTGCACTTTAACTTATGAGTGAAAGTTTTCAGGATTATTCCCGATTTCAGGATTTTGAGACCGTGTAAAGTATACACAAAACTGCCTTTTCAGGATTTGGAAACCTACATTTCAGGATTTTTGAAATTTTTAAGTTGCATCCAGACTAGCAAGAAAAATATGCAATACTGGGGGATTTTTGCTGCAATTTTTTCTGCAAAAATGTTAGTATATGATCTTTTCAATGTTTTTAACTAACAATACTACTATTTTTGAAATATAGAAGTGAAGGCAATGATCAGGAGTGAGTGAGTTTTAGTTTTACGTCCCACCAACAGCTAAGGTCATACGGAGACGGGACCTCGGTTTAAAGACTCATCCGAAAGTCTAGGCAATGATCAGGAATCGATACAATTAACCCACAGCTCCCATCAGAGACACCAAAGGAAAAGAAATACTAACATGAAACAACAGACCCTAAAGGAAATATCAGTAGCGGAAAGCCTAAAGGACAGTTACTTTCCCACAAAATGGCCAATCGGCTATCCAAAACAAATAATGTAAGTGGTACAAACACTCAAAGATAAACCATGAAAAAAAAAAAAAAAATGCGACAGAAGAACCGCCTTGGAATGGTCAGTGAAAGGAATTCCACTTGGGGGTGCTTAAATCGATTTTGGCCACAATCCTCGCCCTTCCGACGCGATTTAGACAAATTATTTCTTCAGTTTGCATGATGGCCTCCTAACTCATCAGTGCAACATCTCCGTGAACACAAAAATCAAAACAATGGTGAGGACTCAACAGCAAGAAAACACTGAAATGCTGGAGCAAAAGAAAACCAACAATTAGACTCCGATGGGCCCGACCAGAGACAGAGCATCAGGCACCCAGCCAACATTACATAGAATTAGATCTCTCTAATTCTCAGTAAGCCTTTACACTAGAAATGTCAGAATCCGAGGCCTGACCCACCAGCGTGCAGTTAAAGAGAAGCAAAGTGATCAACCGTGATAGGGTTAACAACCATGCATGCAGTCTGTCGTATAACATTTATGTTGTACCCAATCTTTTTATATTGAAGAATGATTTTACGAAATGGGTGCTGAAGTCTGGCCACTGGTCTTCAATCAGAGGTTGGCAAAAACCGAAGCACCTGAAGAAAAAACACCTGGGGCGAGTTGTTTAAAACTAACGAAGTTGTAAATTAACATATTGTTGAAACGTTTTTCATTTGGCAATATACTAATATTTATATATTAGATATTGTACTTGCTAGAACAGTTAACAGTTAAACCTCTAATGAGCTCGTGAAGCTAACAAGGCTTTGAACAACTGGCCCCTGACCTTCCACAGTTAACATCTACATCACAACCTCATTATAACACTGTTCATTATAACACGGTTTTGGATATAACATGGTTTGAAGATGGATCCAAAAAATGTATAGATTATATAGAAAAATTACCATATTCGCATGGCGGGATATAGGCGCCCGGTTTTCTGTCCGTTCATCCGTCTGTTCGTTCGTCCGTTTGTCAAGGCGTCAACATTTGCGACCACCCTAGCGTTCACCCTAATGGTCAAGTTTATTTCTCAACAACTATAACAGCTTCATTAATGATACTTGGTACAAACTTGAATCTGGGGATGGCAACTTGAGTGCAAGCATCCATATTTGACCTTGACCTAAATTTCATGGTTCACTGACTTTGTAAAATGTTGCAACCACCCTAGCGTGCACCCTATTGGTTAAGTTAATTTCTCAAGAATTATTAGAGCTTCATTAATGATACTTAGTACAAGCGTGCATTTAAGAATGGAAACTTTTATGCAAGCATCTATGTTTGACCTTGACTACCTACATATCATGGGTAACTTTGCGCACCCACAGGCGCGACATAGCCTTCGGCGGAATTCTCGTTTTTCTATGTAATCTATACATTTTTGTTTGGAAATAACATGGTTGTTTAACTAACAGGATGTTTGCTTTGGACCCCATTAATAGTGTTATAAAGAGCTTGTGACGTAGTTTAAAGATTGTCCTTTTGGAATACTGGCACATAGACTGGCCTCCTTGGCCTTGTGGGTAAGAGCACTGTCTCTGAATAATTAAGTCTCTCAGTCAGGTCACGTGAGATGGCAAGTTCTGCAATGGAAGGTCAGGTGGTTTATCTCGGGGTATTCTCGTTTTTACCCAGGCTTGAAAGGGCCATAAAACCAAAAAAATAAAAAAAAAAATACTGGCACATAAATAAAACAAACATAGCATTGTTTCTTTTTTTCCAAGTTCTTTTAGAAGTGTTAAGTTCGTACAGAGACTGAAGTAGATAAGCAATCATAAATACTATCATGATATGACGTAAGTATAAAGCCAGAAAAATTGGCTTCAGCATGCTCCAGCTGGGGATAATCGATTAGTTATCACTGAAGATTTAGTCATAATTTTCAACTTCTGGCTTTCTGTCGGAGCAGGACTCTTTCCAAATGTCATACTTTACCATATGTTCTTGGACAGACAGGCCTGATCAAACAGTGTAGACCCAGATGAGGCACAGCAGACTGTGGCATTTTATCAGGGTCTGCACTGCTTGCCGTCATCTCCACACTTGGAGTAAATTGTACTTATCTAATAATCAATTACAGTCGAACTTCAATGGCTCGAACGCCTTTGGGACCTCGAAAATCTGACAGGGGTAGTTCGAGCCACTGAGGTTACTGTCAGGAGGCTTAACGAGATACTTTTAGACATCTGTTCGGTGTTCTATAATGAATATGTATGCTGTGTGTCCCCATTAGAATCGCCTCATCGAGGCGATTCTAATGAGTACACACAGCATGCATTTACAAGATAAAAGACTAAAATCTCCTTTATTATCCCCCACTATTTCTTATGTAGAGGATTTCGCTAGGGGCTCAAGAATGGGTTCGACTCATCCATGGTAGAGCCATCGGTGTTCGAGCAATCGAAGTTCTACTGTACTGGCAAATCAGCGACGATTTCATATCATTTTTGTGCATTCAGGTGAAGTTTCATGAAGACTGAAGTAAAACTCGATGAGGCGATTCTAATGAGTACACACAGCATACATTTTTATTATAGAACACTAGAAAGATGTAACAAAATTAACCCCATTATGCCTCCTGGCAGTAACCCTCAGTGGCTCAAACTACCCGTCTTGAACAGATTTTTTTTTGTCCCAAAAGTGTTCGGTCCATTGAAGTTCGACTATATCATTTCAGCCATCATAGTGGCTTCTGCAATGGCCGGTGATTTGTTCGTTTGATTTGAGGTTTAACGTCCCTGTCAACATTGTAAAGGTCATTTGGGAGACGTTGCTTCCAATTTGGTGCGACTTTTACCCGACATTGAGATGAAATGACATTTCAAGCCCTTTCCCTCAATGAAACCAATGGGGTTTATAAGCATGGACGGTCCGATCGCACCGCTTTTCCTGGGCAGGCTTAGATGCTCTAAGTGGTTTACCAGTACTTGTGTGCGGGTCGGTTTCAGCTCTGCCTGGAAGCACCATGCAGGCACTATTTCTTCAAGCCCGGATGGGTAGGGGTCGACAATGGCCAGTGAAAGTCATGATCAGCCAGTACATATGCAATCTGATAAGGACCTTCACTCAAAAACCTGAAAATTTTCTGAGGTCATTCTCCCCCTTGCACCAATTCAAGAAGAGAGTTGTCAATTTCTTGTGAAGGAATGTGCACTGTGCTGGTTAACAGCTTATGTATAAGCCTGTCCAGGAGAAGTGTGGTAAAGTAAACGGACCAGCTCAATGTGACCTAAACAGAGTTGACTCGGCCATTTAGCTCCAAAAAAGCAAATCACTGTAAAAATAAGCTGTGCACAGCTGTGATGTCTAGTTAAACCATACTGTCCAGTGCCTGACCAACATACTTTGGCAATACAAAATACACCATAGCCTCTTTATAATACTTGATTATAATATGGTTTTAAAGCTGCCCTAAGTAGCTCAGTCAGATGCGTGTCTGACTGGTGATCAGGACGCGGGTTCGATACCTGCCGGAGTGGGCAACATTCTTTTGTGGAGATTGATCATGAAATCTTTTCTATGGTCTTTCTTTCTCTTCCGCTGATTCAAGAAGGGCAGTTGTCAGTTTCTGGCAAAAGAATGTGCACTACTGGTTAACAGCTTATGTTTAAGTCTACCCAGGAAAAGTGTGGTTAGGTAAACTGACCAGCTCAATGTGACCTAAACAGTGTTGACTGGGCCATTTAGCTCCAAAAAAGCAATTCACTGCACTGCTGTGATGTCTGGTTAAACTATACTGTCCAGCGCCTGACCAACATACTTTGGCAATGGAAAGTACACCATAACCTCTTTATAACACTTCTAGTCCGGGATTTGAGACCAGATTTCGAAAAATTTAATGCACCCAAAATTCTCACGCTTTATTTGTGCCGTTTCACTGAGATAGGAGCCTAACCTATATGACATGTGATTATTTAGCAAATCTAGTGGGGAAAAGGGGTTGGAAATTCTATGAGTTTACACCCACCCCATGTGGATGGTATAGTTGGATTGAGTTTAGTTATGTGTAGCTTGCGCTTACATATGAATGTTGATTTATTACATCAGCCAAAATATTTGTCAATACTCGAAGACACCAAAATTCATGATATGACGTAATTACATCCGGTGTTCACATAAATTTTGACCATTGAAATTTGACCCCCAAAATTTGGTAAATTTTACACTATTTTCGCGCTAAATAATTTTTAGTACTTTTTGAAAAAATTTCTTTGCCGTCAGTATGAAGGACGGTTATTTTTGCACGTTTATGTGAATCTTGATTACTCTGTTTCAATCCGCGCATGAACAAGGGACTCCGACACCTATGGACCAGTTTACCACCCATTCCTGTTGTGTCACAGATCGTGATAAAAATTTATATTAAAACCAACATAAACTAAATTATTTTACTTGCTGGTCATAGATGTATCATAAAGGGGACCGATAGATATATTTTTGAATGAAAAGTTACTGATGGCCATTTCCTTCCGGTTTATATTTAGTGAGGGGAATATACATTACCAAGCATATTTGTCAGCGGGTGAACTGGCAAGTGATTCTCTAAACTGGTGACTTGAAACAATCAACATTTAATGAATACATTGTATATTTCAAGAATCATTATCCAAAGTTTCCGGTTTGTGCTGAAGGCTCCCCAAGTAACATCGACATTATTATAGTTTAAACACGTAAATGTTACTGGCCACTTGAAATCTTACTGGGTACCTTATTTTCTGATAAGTCGCACGACTAAAAATAAATTGTACCCGAGATTTAATGTAACGTGTAGCCATCCTTCTATCTTCCACTTTCCCAGAGTTGTGGTATAACCTGTAAACGTGCATCTTAAGATGTCACCTGCACTTACTTTCTACCATTTTGTTGGGCAACCAGCCTACGATAGCCTTGTCCCTCTATTCACCATTAGCTCTTAATCATCGTGTGTCTCTTGTCATACATTGATTAATTTGTTCTTCATCTCCTTTATTACTACTTCCTTTTTCTGACATTTGTCCCATATATTGATTGTTTTGGGTTTAAAGGCACGTCACCCCTTGGTGGTCATTTTTGTCCTCTCTCCAGAGAAAGGGAGAAAAGCGACAGAAGAGATAGTTGAGCAGATGAAAGTAATGGACAGTGGAGAAACGGGAAAATGGAAAAGCAGAAACAGAAGAAATAACAGTTTTCCCCCTCTACCCTTAACTGCTGGAGGAACAGCAGGTCTTGTCCAGCTGTAAGCCACTGTCAGCTGGACGCCCTATTGACGCAAGATACACGTCACCTTTGCCTCACCCAACCACCCCAATTGTCCCATATAGATTGGCCAAAAAGGCCTTCTATGACAAGCCATCAGGAGTTATCACGTTTGAAAAACAGAGTGTATGCAATGATCAGGAATCTATACAAAATATCTCGCACCTCCCATACAAAACACCAAAATGAAAACGTCATGGATGGAAAGCTAGAATGACAGTTATCTCCCCACATGACCGAACGGCTATCCAAAACAAAAAATGCATTAGCAATACATATACCTTAAGGACTAACTATGAAAATAATAAAACACAAAAAAGGATCGACGACGGGGTCAGTAAGAAGTTTTAACCAGGTGCCTGATGCTCTGTCTCTGGTCGGGCTAATCGGAGTCTAACTGTTGGTTTTCTTTTGCTCCAGCATTTCAGTGGTTTCTTGCTGTCGAGTCCTCACCGTTGTCTCACCTCTGTGGTTCTTTGATTTTTGTGTTCATGGAGATGTTGCACTGATGAGTTAGGAGGCCTTCATGCGGACTGAACAAATTATTTGTCTCAATCGCGACGGAAGTAAGGGCGAGGATTGTGGCCACGTAAAATCGATTTAAGCCCCCCAGTGGAAATCTTCCACTGACCGTTCCAAGGCGGCTCTTCTGTGGCGATTTATTTATGTTGTTGTTTGTTACTTACTGTGTGTATCACTTGTGTCTTTTGATTTTGGATGGCCATATGGCCATTTTGTGGGAAAGTAACTGTCCATATGGCCCTCCTTTGTTTAGGTTTCCATTATGGTCTGGTCGCTTATTGTTTTTATTTCTTTCCCTTTGGTGTCTTTTATGGGTGGAGTAAGTTAATTGTATCAATTCCTGATCTTTGTTTTACTTCTACTTTACGGGGGCCGAGGTGGGGTTGGACACTTTAGTAGATTTTAGGTGGTCACACTACTCGCCCTTGATTGTCGTGGTTAAAACCGATGAATTGTTCACTCTACATGATGGAGTCTAGCTCATCAGTGCAACATCTCCGAGAACAGAAAACCAAACGACTAAAGAGATGAAAGAACGATGATGACTCGACAGCATGAAATAGCTAGATTTCTGCAGCAAAGGAAACCAAACAGTTAGGCTCCGGTTAACCCTACCAGAGACAAAGCATCAGACACCTACCATCAAGCGTTCTGGCGGAAATGCGTTCGTACATATGAAAGGAACTAGGCGGTCGGGTTAATTTACTTGAGGTTGAAACCTAATATGTCAGAAATATTGAACAGTGAACAGGGTCGCTGTTTGGCATAATAAATGTTACGATTCCTACGTAAATCACGCTTCTTCTCTTCACCTTTGTCAAGAAGGGTGGGAACATCACCGACCCTCGACTGAACTTTTCTGCATCTTCATGTAACTTGGTGACATCAATTTGCGCATGTTTGCCAAAAATTGACCAAAACCAGTCAATCAGCAAATAAGCTGGAGTATATCAAATCCGCAGCTGGAGAATTAGATGCCGATATTTAAATATAGTAGAGTATCTTTTTTTGCAGCAAATTAATGTTAAAAACCAAAACAATAAACCTCTAAAACACTTAAGTAAAATTGTTCCACCAAATACTGTATAATGTTTCTTTTTTGCTCTCAGTAAAATTTCGCACACCTTCAGTTAAAAGGAGGCTTGATTATTCAGAGGCATAAACTCATTAAAACACGACTCACCTTCAATTATGAAATAGTGAACAAAATTCTGCCAATCCTTTGAAAAAACAAAACTGAAATAGGGCCGCGCTGTTATCTTCGCTGAACATTGTCGTCTTTCAGAGGTATTGCTGTCATGGTAACTTCATACCAAACTGCCACTGTTCACCAATCAATTGTTTATGAAACTAAGCAACAAAAGATAACCAAACAAGCGCAATCAGTAAAGCAGAAAACTGAGGCTGCTGTATCCTGACAAACGCCAATTAGATATGGTTTACGCTTTCCATCAAGTTTACGCGACTTTTCCCTGAACACAAAATTGTAAGTGGGCATAACCACCCCCCCCCCTCACACACACACACACACACACACGTGGTGGCCATTTATTTAAACAGACCATAATGGTTAAGTGGAGGCCAATCCCAGGACCATTAATGCCAAATTATTTTGAAATCAACCATTGTTTCTTTTGTTGCCGTCGCATACATTATAGTCAACTTTGAACCATCTTAGGGCTAGAGTCCAAAATGCTGCATACCAAGGTCTTGTATTTCTTGAGATGCAGAATTTAAAATCACTTTTGGCCGTTTATTGTGACGATCACACAAATCCCTCTAACAAACTTGGATTTCTCGACCACACTGATGCAGTATATGTAATTTTGAATCAGTTAGCCCAGTAATTTTAGAAAAATTAAAAACTATTTAATCTTATGGCCACAGGATCATTAAGCTGATTGCAAATATCAACTATGATGTCATAAGCTGCAACAGAACCAGAAAACCATATCTTTTCCATACAAAATCCTAAGCGACCGAATATGACCTTGACGTAAGAAAGGTCAAGGTCAACGAAATGTCATCATTTGAAAAAATTCGATAGGGCCCGGGTCCCATATATGGCACACCAAGTTTCAAGGTCATCGGTCGATTGGTTTCTGAGAAGGCGATTTTCAAAGGTTTTTACCATATATGGGCGTGGCGGACATTTTGGTCATGTGACCCAGATATTCAGAATATATGTTTGTTCTTCCACCCCATGGCGGCATCACATATAATTTGGTTCCAATTGGCCTTGTAGTTTCAGAGGAGATGTCGTTTGGAATTGTTTGGATGTTAAAATGAGAAAAGAGGGTAGGAACATTTATCTCCCCTTTTTATGTCTTTTTCCCCACTTTTTTGATTTTCTAACTCCATTTTCAAGATGATGAGAGACCTCTAAATACATTAGTATCATAGTTAAGTGTGAGAAAGTAAGGTGCATTAAACTCCTTAAATACGCGTGCTACGAATTTCAAATCCCGGACTATTCATCATAATACTGTTTTAGAATATTCCAGTTTAACCTTTTTTGTACCAATGGAATCTTCCAATATACAATGCATAGGAGGAGACCATTCCAAAATTCAGGGGTGTGAGGTTGTGTTTTCTTCAATTTTATTTGGAAAATGGCTGAACTTTATGTGAACTGTGTAGGCCCTGATCAGAAGCTGCAGAATGTGGCATCTGATCTGGGCCTACACTGTTTGCCAGTCCCGATAGCTCAGTGGTAGAGCGTGCACTTTGGGAATGGGAGGTAGCGGGTTTGATCCCCGTCCGGGCAATACCAAAGGCGTGAAAAATGGTACTAGGAGCTCCCTTGGCTGACCCTTGCATTATCAGGGGTAGTCCAAGGAAGATAAATGAAGGCAGGTAAGTATTTGTTTGAGGATACTTTGTTTGTCGCAATAAAAGCTCTACAGAGCTTATGTTAATTGTTTCGAATATGCAACATTAAATAAATCTTCTTTATCTTTACCCAGAGTTTCTGGTACAAAGTGGGTTAAACAAACATAAAAAAAAAAAAATATATATATATATATATATAGATCACAAGGTAAAAACATGGAGCAAAATTATTGTTTAACAGTTTTGGCTGTGGACCCCACAAAGTTTATGAAGTCTGGGATGTTCTGCATACATATTTTAATACGAGGTGTTTATAATCTCAATTCACACAGAAAATAAATAAACAAGATACAAGATCAAAGTAGAAGCCTCCATGGTGTAGTGGTTATTCTACTTGCCTAGTAAACCAGGGTTCTCAGGATCGAGCCCGGGCTTCTCCAGACTTTCGGATGAGTCTTTAAACCGAGGTCCCTTCTCCGTATGACCTTAGCTGTTGGTGAGAATTAAAACTCAAACACTCTCTCATAAGATCAAAGCACGAGTATCAAAAAAAAAAAAAAAAGGACATGACAATAAATGATATCAGATAATTAGTTCAGAGCCAGTGGCATTCCCACTGCCTAATGGATTTATAAGCAACTTGCGCAATGATTCACTTATTTGTACAGAAAATTAAGTTCTGGATAACAATGAGAGAAAATCACCTGTATATGCAAGAATCCATACCACCAAACACAGAATTGGTGATAACTTTTTCATTTTTATGCCCCGCCACCAGAAAGTGGCGGGGTATTATGTTATACCCTCCGAAATTTGAGCATCCGTCCATCTGTCCATCCATCCATCAGCACCCCACACCATTCTTGTGTGCCCAATTCCTCCTACATTTTTAGCTCACCTGAGCCAAAGGCTCTGGCGGAGCTATTGTGATCGGTCACCGTCCGTCGTCGTCATCGTCCGTCCGGATGTCCGTCCACAATTCCTTTAAATGACATCTCCTCCAAAACCACTGAACAGATTTTGACCAAACTTGGCAGAAATGATCTTTGGGTGGTCCTCTCTCAAAGTTGTTCAAAGAATTCATTTGCAGAACTCTGGTTGCCATGGCAACAAAGGGGGAAAATAAGAAAAAAAAAAAGCTTTAAAAATCTTCTTGTCTTAAACCAGAAGGCCCAGGTCAGTGATATTTGGTATGAAGCTTCATCTTCATCTAGTGGACCTCTACCAAGATTGTTCAAATTATTGCCCTGAGGCCAAAAATGGCCCCGGGCGGGGCCCATTGGTTTTACATAGTCTTTTAAAGGGAAAACCTTTTAAAATCTTCTTGTCTGAAACCAGAAGGCCCAGGTCTTTGATATTTGGCATGAAGCTTCATCTAGTGGACCTCTATCAAGTTTGTTCAAATTATAGCCCTGGGACCGAAAATGGCCCCGCCCCGGGGCCCTTTGGTTTTACATAGGCTTATATAGGGAAAATCTTTAAAAATCTTCTCTGAAACCGCAAGGTCCAGGTCTGTGATATTTGGTATGAAGCTTCATCTAGTGGACCTCTACCAAGATTGTTCAAATTATAGCCCTGGGGCCAAAATCTTATGGTATTCGCACAAACTCCAGTGCTTCCTAAATTAAAATTCCTAAATTAATACCACCTTTGGGACTGTTCAAGTGGTCTTTAAGACCACTTTTGCACAGTCCCAAAGGTGGTCTCCCACTAGAGCATTCTGTATGTAGAAAACACAAAGAAAATATACCTGAAAACTTCTAAATATGCTTTTAAAAGCATAATTTGTCTTCATTTTAGGTGGTCTTAATAGCAGAATTTTACTGTACATCACGAAAACACGCCTATATAATTTTGACCCCCTTGATTTTGTTTTGTTTGATTTGAGGTTTAACGTCCCCGTCAACACTGTAAAGGTCATTTTAGAGACGTTGCTTCCAATTTTGTGGGACTTTTACCCGACATTGAGATGAAATGACATCTCAAGCCCTGTCAACCAATGAAACCAATAGGGTTTATTAGCATGGACAGTCCACCTCGCACCCAGGTTCCTGGACAGGCTTAGATCCTCTAAGCGGTTTACCAGTACTAGTGTGCGGGCCGGATTCAGCTCTGCGTGGAAGCATCATGCAGCCCATATATTTCTCCAAGCCCCTATGGGCGGGGGCGAATTGACCCCCTTGAACCCCACTTTTATATAGTAAAACTGGTGTTTCCAGGGGTATACCTTATTTTTCTTATTTCTGCTCTAAAATATATAGATTGTGGGTACTCATTAGAACCGCTTTGATGAGGCGGTTCTAACGAGTGCCCACAATCTATATTTTGAGCAGAAATAAAAAAAATATCACCATTTTTTCATCTTAAATTTTCATTTTTTTCGGCGATGAAGGTGGCAATGTATTTGTATAGGCGTGTTTGCGTAATGTGTACAAGGTTTACTGAATAAAACAATGTATTTCATGTTCCTGACGGTCTACACTCTAATGCATTTTACAATGTCCCTTCAATTCGAAGTCGTTGGCTCCACAGGATTTATACATAGTCATACTTCGAAGGCTCGAACACCGCTGGCTCTTTTACCATGGCCGAGTCGAACCCGTTCCCAAGCCCCTAGGCAAACCCTCTATATTTGAAATAGGAGGGGTAATTTAGGAGATTCGTCTCTTATATTACAAATGTATGCTGTGTGTACTCATTAGAATCGCCTCAATGAGGCCATTCTAATGAGTATACACTGCATACATTTTCATTATAGAATACCAAAAAAGATGTACAAACATATCTCGTTATGCGTCCTGGCAGTCACCCTCAGTGGCTCGAACTACCCCTGTCTCGAACAGATTTGAGCCACCGAAGTTCGACTGTATATAATTATCTTTCCAAATAGGCTGATAATTTGTTAGCAGGCCTCGGTAGCTGTCTATGCGCATCTGACTGGTGATCTGGTGCGGATTTGATTCCTGCCGGGGTCGGCAACATTCTTTTGTGGAGATTGATCATGACATCTTTTCTACGGTCCTCCTCTCCCTTCCGCTGATTCAAGAAGGGCAGTTGTCAGTTTCTGACAAAAGAATCTGCACTGTACTGGTTAACTGCTTACGTATAAGCTTGCCCAGGAAAAGTGTGGATAGGTAAACTGACTGGCTCAAAAATGACCTAAAATAGTGTTGACCGGGCCGTTAAACTCCAATACAAACAAACAAACAAGCTGATCATGTGTTAACATTCAATAGTGTGAGACAGAATTGGATATCAAAATATTTAAAAAAAAATCAAAAGTCCATCTTATTTGAGCAAAAGATATATACTGCTTTAGGCTACCTCCATTTCCACAAGTTGGTGGAGCTCCTCCTCTACAATATTCTCGACGGAGATACTGATCAAAACTAAAAAATAAAGTTATCGCCGAAAAACACCAAAGTATTGCCTCAATATGGCAACCCTATATTGCTTGTTTTTAATTTTTTTTTACAATATTATGGAAAGTAATCATTAATTCTCTTTTAATTACATGATTGTTCCAAATAGTAGAAGTAGCACTTTTATTCTGTTAATAATTCTAGGCACTGTCTGTGTAAAATATGAATAAAGACTAGAATTTGTTTTTCTACAAAAACACAGATGTCTCCCCCTTTTTGACCTCTAAGTATGACCTTGACATTGGACGTATCTTGTGTGCAACACATCATCTAATGAAGATGAACATTTCTGCAAAGTAACTTTATAAAGTTCATAGAGAAATAAGAAAGTTATTGACTGTACACAAAAAAGCCCCTTTTTACCTTTGATTCTAAGTATAGCCTTGACCTTTGAGGTACAACACATTGTCTCATGATGGTTAACATTTCTGCCAAGTAATTTCATAATCCATCAAAGAATAAGAAAGTTATCCACTGTACTTTTCTGACCATTGACCTCTAGGTATGACCTTGACATTGCAGGTATGGAACTTAGTCTTGCACACAACTCATTGTCTAATGAAGGAGAACATTTCTGCAAGGTTACTTTAAAAAGTCCACACAGAAATTAAAAAGTTATTGACTGGACACAAAAAAAGACTTTTTTTGACCTTTGACCTCTTAGTATGACCTTGACCTAGGAGGTACCGACCTGGGTCTAGGGTGCAACACATCGTCTCATGATGGTTAACATTTCTGCCAAAAAATTTCACAATCTATCCAGGAATACCTGACCTTCAAGTATGACCTTGACCTTGGAGGTACCAACATGGGTCATGCAAGAGACACATCGTCTCATTGTGGTTAACATTTCTGCTAAGTAATATCAAAATCCATCTGAAAATAAGAAAGTTATTGACCGGACAAGATTTGCCCATACATATATACATACTGACAAACTTCCAAGGGAGATAACTCAAAAAGTATAAATGTGAGAGTTATAGTTCTTGCGCTCTGCACGTGGTCTAATATTGATTAATATTTATATGAAGTTTTGTGAAGATAGCTTTAACAGTTTTCAAGTTATAGAGCGGACACATACTTGTGACAGACTGACAGACAGATTCCCGGAGGAAAAACAATATGTCTCTCCGAAAAAATTTTTTTCTGGGGAGACAAATATCTGAAAAGACACTAATCAGTCCACTGAAGTCCAACACACTGGTGTATGAAACTGTAAATATCAGTGAGTTCTTCAATCTGAAACAAAAAAAAAATGTCTGTGTAAAGAATGAAAACTACCAATGTGTTCAAAGAACACGGATGCCCCCACCTGGTAGCTGTGACACTGATGAAAAAACTTACTGTAAATCCTAAAACTACTTTTTTTTGTTTGATTTGAGGTTTAACATCCCCGTCAACACTGTATAGGTCATTTTGGAGACGTTACTTCCAATTTCGTGGGACTTTAACCCAACATTGAGATGAAATGACATCTCAAGCCCTGTCGCTCAATGAAACAAATAGGGTTTATAAGCATGGACGGACCGACTCGCACCGCTTTGCTTGGGCAGGCATAGATCGTCTTAGCTGTTTGCCAGTACTCTTGTGCTTGGTTTCAGCTCTGCGTGGAAGCATCATGCAGCCCATATATATTTCTTCAAGCCCCGAATGGCGGGGGGCTGAAAAAAAACGACAAAAAAAAAAAATTTACTGTAAAAATCCTAAAAATTCTAACACCTTGAAGACTTGCTGTAATTCTAAAATTAAAAAAAAACTAGAGCTGCCGCCTAACGGGCGCCAATTATACCCCCGCATGCGTTGTCAGATAGTAAAGGTCAAGGTCAGGTTTGTGTATATCAATCTTAAGTACTAGTGGCAAGGTGTGTGGTGTGTGAATATTAAAGAAATCGGTCAAAGAATGAGGAAGTTATGAGCAATGTTAAAGTTTTTTGTAACGGACCGACGACGACAGACGACAAGCTGACTCCTATATACCCCCTTCAAACTTCGTTTGCGGGGGTATAAAAATTGTTTTATGATCCAGCAAGCGGACGGAATGGCAAACATTGTAGAACCTGATCAGACTGCTCCTGAAGGAGCAGTCTGATATGGGTCTGCACTGTTTGCTTAGGCCTATCTGTCCCAATACTTAGGACTATTACAGTAAACACAAATTGTTAATGCTATCTCAGACACGGATGCAAACATGAACATGGGCGGGGATGGACACGGGTAACACTGTTAGCCTTCTTCACTATTTTTCCAATGGCGGGGACATATAAAGTTCTTGACTGTCTCCGATAGTGTGCATCAGGCCAAATTTAACCATTAAAATGCCAAAAAACCTTCATCAGAAAATGTTTTCTTTTTACGTCGGGTGAATCTTCTAAAGTTTTTTAAAAAATATTTTTTGGCATACAGGCAGTGTGGACCCTGATCAGACTGATCTGGGTCCACATTGTTAGCAACAATGACTTTTGAAGTAACTAGCAGGCGACAACGGAGAGGACAATTTTTGTGATTGCATCTTAAGGGTTAAAATATTTTTGTTTCCCCTCTTATACCTGACCAGCTCTAAAAATTGGCCCCCTTAGCCATTCTTTTTTTTTTTCAAGATTTTCCTTTTTTTCTTTTTTCATTACCAAACTATAAACTGAAGTCTTCTTTACTATTTTGTTATTTTTAAGGTTTTTTTTTTTTTGTCAAATCCACCTCTATTTTCAAGCAGTTTAGAGAAATTACAGTGGTTCTGGTAAATTTCTCATATTTCAGAACTCATATTTGTTCTTCCTAGAATAAAGAAATATATTTCACCGACTTACACTTCTCCTTTTGAAAGGGTCACATAAAAGGTAGGGCAAGTATTTCTAATGTTGACCTCGGCATGATCATTTTAACCTTTACCACTCTCTACGCTAACTCAGCAGACGACAATTAGTGATATTTTTCTTATTTTTCCCCCAAAACAGGACTTGACATCTCATGCAAATTGTCTCCATAGGAGACAATTTGCACGAGGTGTCAAATCCTGTTTTCTGGGAAAATTAAAAAAAATATTTCAAAATGTCGTCTGCTAAGAAAAAATACCCAACATGCAGAGCGTTAAGCTTTAGCATATTTTCAAGTAACAGACAAATTATCCAACATGCTAATGAACTTGGGCTTGTAACATGATGTCTTATTGGATAACACCAAAAATTTAAAACAGTATCTTCTGTGATATACTGTGAGAAACCGGACGTCATCACATTAAGTCACTTTTCGCTGGCTGGCATTTGGTTTAACGCAACTCACAACTCTTACCACTCTGAGCAAAAAGTACAATAGTTTGACATAACAAGTGAATAATTGCATTAGAATGGGGATGACTGTATTCAAAATTGTCATTCTGGGAGGTAAATTGGCAGTTTTATGGTCGCACAATATGTTTTATGGCTCCGCTGATGTGTCGCCGTAAAACAAAATTTCTGACCCTAAAACTGCTGATTTACATCCCCAAATGACAATTTTGAATACAGATAGCCCATAAGTATTTCTAATGCTGACCTCAGGATGGTCAGTGCAAATGTTCAGGCATAACTAAATTCTCGTGTAAAAGATAAATTATCAAGCGTTCACCATCTTTGACGCATGTCTTGAGAAAAACTTGTTTGCTAAGTCATGCCTGTATGGACTTGAATATTAATTTGGGCTGTCGCTAGGGTTGCTGCCACTGTTGACAGATTGACAAATGGAGAGAAAACCAGACTCCTAATCACGCCATGCTTAAAACAGGCGTGACAAAAATGAAATTGCCATGTGCTCTAAGAATTTACATGGTACATAAAGGGTTAAAGCAAAGTTCATGGACATGTTTTGTTTGTTTGTTTGATTTCGGTTTAACATCCCTGTCAACACAGTAAAGGTCATTTTGGAGACATTGCTTCCAATTTTGTGGGACTTTTATCCAACAATGAGATGAAATGACATTTCAAGCCCTGTCGCCCAATAAAACTAATAGGGTTTATTAGCATGGACGGTCCGACTCGCACCACTTTTCCAGGACAGGCTTAGAACCTCTAAGCGGTTTACCAGTATTCATGTGCGGTCGGTGCAGCTCTGTGTGGAAGCATCATGCAGCCAAATCTATTTCTTCAAGCCCTGATGGGTGGGAGCCCTTCATGGACATGTACATGTAGACATGCACTTTCTGATGCTACTGCATTATCACACTTTGTGAAGCCTATAGACCTCTGAAAGTGTCTTTCTCATTCACACTTAACCCATTGTATACTAGTGGACTCTTCAATTGCTATATGTTGGACAAGTCAATTCCTCATATAAGGGGTGTCAGACCTATTTTTTTTTTTTTTCATTTTTATTCTATTTGTCAGGGAAAATTCTGTTAGCAAACAGTGCAGGTCCTGATCAGACACTGCGTTTTGTGGCGTCTGATCTGGGCCTGTGCTGTTTGCCAAGGTACTCCTTTAGGGGTTTCCGGCATGCAGTGAGTTAAAGCACCACAGAATTTTTTTAAAGCAAATGTCAGTTTTATTTTTTCTTTAAATATTTTTTAGAGAAAGTAATTACGAGGGTAGGCTGAAAAGTTCTGAGCCTGACCAAGATCCAATGGTTTGTCCATGCTGAATGTACCTTATTTTTCAACATAGTCTCCCTTCCTGTCCACACACTTCCTCCAGCGATGCTGGAGTCCTTGGATCCCAGTGGTATAGAAGGTCTCATCTTGGTCCCTGAAAAACTCCTCCACAGCAGCTATCAACACCTCGTCTGACCGATAATGCTGCCCAGCCAAGTGCTTTTTCATGTTTGGAAACAGGACATAATCTGATGGAGCTAGATTCGATGAATACGGAGGGTGATCGACAAGTGTGAAGCCACAGTCATGCACAGCAGCCATTGCGACAACCGATTTATGAGCAGGCGCATTGTCCTGATGGAACAAGACCCCTTTTGTCAATTTTTGGGTCGTTTAGCCTTAATTGCTTTTTGCAATTGTTTTAGCAGATCTGCATAATACTCCCCATTAATTGTTCTTTCTTTCTTTCTACTTATACTGCGATCGGTCACATTTGACCATTACTCGCAGGTGTATATTACATACACTCCAGGTTGCAGGGTTGAAAGCCTACAAAGTAATCATGTAATTACGGTAGGGATCTTTAACCTGCACAGGAGATGACTCTTCCTGCACAGGGGGCCTCCAGTTAACGTCCCGATCCGAAGGACGGTGCACGTTTTGGCATTCATCCCTGCAAATGATGCCAATGGAGCGTGTTCGGCCACCGAAATAATCACCGCCTCCAGGGATCGAACCGGGGGCCTCTAGCATCAGAGGCAAGTGCACTAACCACTGAGCTATCACGCTCCCCTTTTGAAGGTAATTTATGAATATTATACCCTTGGCATCCCAGAACACTGATGCCATCACCTTCCCTGCAGAGGAGACGACCTTTGCCTTCTTTGGAGGGGGTGAGCCAGGGTGCTTCCATTGCATGGATTGTCTTTTGGTCTCTGGCCCAAAGTGATGAACCCAACACTCATCCTGAGTGACAAAACGGTCAAGAAAACCATCTTGGTCTGCTTCAAGAATAGCCAAGTTGGCTTGTAACAGGTTCACGCTGGTCAACTTTTGGTCAGGCGTCAAAAGCCGTGGCACCCATCTGGCGGAAACCTTCGACATTCCTAATTCACTGTGTAGAATGTTTTCTACACTTTCGCGGGAGATGCCAACAGTGTTAGCTAACTGATTCACAGTTAAACACCTGTCATCCATCACGGCCCTGTGCACTTGGCTGATGGTTTCCTCAGTTGTTGCCGTTGTGGGTCGTCCACACCGGTCATCATCTTCAAGACTGTCCTTGCCCATCTTAAAATTTGCTGCCCACCTTTTCACGCTGGCATTAGAAGGAGCATCATCCCCTAATGTAGCAACCATATCGGCATGAATGTCCTTAGAAGCTAACCCCTTTTTATGGAGGTACTTTATGACACCGTGATGCAAGATTTTGTCCATTTTCTCAAAAACGTGCTAGTATCAATTTTCAAAGTCTAGAATTTCTATGTTATTGCAGGTAAACTTGAACTCATTTGAGTCAAATCAAGTAATAAAGGTTTGGATTTAATGAATACAAATTTCATGGCTGTTCGATGCATGCTTCTTGGTCAGGCTCAGAACTTTTCAGCCTACCCTCATATTTTTCAGAGCAAATAAGACTTCACATGAAAGGTCAAGCCTTACTTCTCTAAACTTGGGGAAAAAATATTTGTAAATGTTGTCTGCAAGTGTCATGACTTGCAGTTTAAGATTTAAATGTTTTTTTTTTGTTTTGTTTTTTTAAAATGTTCTATAACCCAATGTATGCAGGAAACCCCTGAAGGGGTACCTTGGCAAACAGTGCAGGCCCAGATCAGACGCCGCGTTTTTCGGTGTCTGATCAGGGCCTGCACTATTTGCTAACAGAATTTTCTGTCAAAAATAGAATATAAACAAAAAAATAGGCCTGCCACCCCTTATATGACAAATGGACTTGTACAACATGTAGCAATGAAAGAGTCAACCAGTATACAATGGGATAATTACCACTTTGCTTGTAGGTTTCCCAGCTCCATGACCTGCCTTTGTGTCTACTCTTATCATCAATGGATTAGTCTGTAAAAAAAAAAAAAAGAAAGCAGTCTGAAGGACAGCCAAATCCCCGCTGCACTTTGTATAAAGGCTCAACCTTGTGACCTTCACCATGAGCTGGCATGGTTTATTTATGGTTCTGCACATCAGCTCACTGTGGGGTATATTTCACAAAAGTTTAATGAAAATCCTTCCAGGGGTAAAGGAGATATGGAACGGACACAAAATTAAAAGTTTCAAACTTGTGACCTTCAACTGTGACCTTGACCTTGAGTCTGCATGGTTTATTTATGTGTTATGCAAATCAGCTCACTGATGGGAACATTTGACCAACTTTGAAGGGTAAAGGAGATATAGAATGGACACAAAATTCAAAGTTTCAATTTCCTGACCTTCCAATGCGACCTTGACCTGTTGTCGACATGATTCATTTATGGGCTCTGCACATAAGCTTACTGAGGGGGATAATTGACCAAAGTTTAATGAAAATCCTTTGAGGGGTAAAAGAGATATGGAACAGACCAAAAATTCAAAGTTTTAAACTCGTGACCTTCAAATGTGACCTTGACCTTGAGTCGGCATGGTTCATTTATGGGTTCTGCACAACAGCTCACTGAGGGGGATAATTGACCAAAGTTTAATGAAAATCCTTTGAGGGGTAAAGGGGATATGGAACGGACAAAAAAATCAAAGTTTTAAACTCGTGACCTTCAAATGTGACCTTGATCTGGAGTCGGCATGGTTCATTTGTGGGTTCTGCACTTCAGCTCACTGAGGGGGATATTTGACCAAAGTTTAATGAAAATCCTTTGAAGGGTAAAGGAGACATGGAACGGACACAAAAATCAAACTTTTAAATTCTTGACCTTCAAATGTGACCTTGACGTTGAGTCGGCATGGTTCATTTATAGGTTCTGCACATCAGCTCACTAAGAAGAATATTTGACAAAAGTTTAATGAAAACCCTTCCAGGGGTTAAGGAGATATGGAACGGACACAAAATTCCAAGTTTCAAACTCGTGACCTTCAACCGTGACCTTGACCTTGAGTCAGCATGGTTCATTTATGGGTTCTGCACACAAGCTCACTGAGACGAATAATTGACCAAAGTTTAATGAAAATATATCAAAGGGTTCAGGAGATATGGAGCGGACAAGAAAGTGTTACGGACAGACAGACGGATGGACAGACGGACGTGTTTACGAATGCACATTTGTTGGGTACTTCAATGTTCAAAGTACCCAACAATCGGCAAAAATGCCCCTAAAATACCCAACAAGCAATAAATTTTGTTGGCCACTTTTCTTGGACAACAACGGAATAAATGGCAAGTACCCAAAATAGGCCTACCCAACTAGTGTCCTATCAGCCGCTCGGACGTTCCAACATGTCAGGTTTAAGGGCTATTTCTTTTGTTCTTTTCTTTTGTTTGGTTTAGGGGCTAACCTCCTAAACCTTTTATTTACGGAAATCTATTGTTTACCAATCGTTTTCCAATCATTTTCTATTGTTATCAATCTGGACACTAGCCCCTAAACCTGACATGTTTGCCCGGACAGATGGACGGATGGATGGACAGACAGACAGACGAAGGCCATTCCTATAATCCCTGCTCCCCTTCGCGGCAGGGGATTAATTATAGACAATCACTCTCATACCTTTTGATGCTTATGACCCACAAAGAGGGTTGACACGTCGTTAAACACGAAATCATCATCATCAGAGACAATCACAAAGGAGAAATCTACTAACCCTTAAGCTGCCGAGAAAAACTGCGTCTTCCATTTTTAAAACGTATGTGTCGTAATTTTTATGATTTTTACGGTATCATTGTAATAAGATATAAATCTCTGTATTAATCCTTAAGACACCGAGAAAAACATCTGAAAATGTCGTCTGCTTATGGTGTCTACTGCATCTTCTTGCAAATTTTTCAAACATATTTTTGCATACAGGCAAACAGTGTGGACCCAGATCAGACTGCTCCTACAGGAGTTCCACACTGTTTGCAAAAATGATTTTTAATATAGATGACAGACGACAAAGCAGACGACAATTGTCGTGATTGGCATTTTATGGGTTAACCCATTTTATATGTGAGCCCCATAAACAGGATACTGACATGCAGTGCAAGATGAAATCTGATGCTGCAGATCTTGGCATCTTATCAGTGCCTTCACTGTTTGCAAAAAGTTCATATTTTTACTGCATAAAGGGGGTCTTTCAAGGTATAGGAAATTTGCATTGGTTTCTGCCCACGCTTGGATGTTGATGAAATTATGCACAATAATTGCCTTGGGTATAACGATTATAATTACGATGCATTCACTTTTAAATTTTATTTCTGTAGTAAATTTATTACATATTTTATGAAGTCCCTATCACAACAGAGAGTACTCTCATATAAACTTGTCTACAGTATTCAGAATTTCATATATCTAATGCTGCTATGTTTTATGAATCAAAGCCATAATTGGTGAGTTAGTTGATACTATGAATTACCTCATATGTCTAGTAATAGTGGCTGGGCATTCAGTTTTCTTTGATGGTGTCCCCATATTTCAGCTCCTATTTTTGTATTCATTAAAATTTTATATGCATTTTTACCATGTTCCAATTTTTGTCAAGACACCATTTTAGCATAAAAACTACCCACATATCGTAGGAACATGTTGATGAATTTTAATGGAAATTGAGGACCGGTAACATTGTGTTTTATCAGACCGAATACTGATAGTCCTGATTCAGCAAAATGTGAAACTATATGATTATCATGTTTTGGTCATGCTGTTTAATAATACCATACTATTGCTTTCAATTTGGATGGCTATAGTATAGTATGGTTTGTGTAAGTAGTTCATAGCATAATTATAAGTATTATTTCAAAACACCCATTTCGGAAAAGTTTCCCCCTATGGAACAAACTATTTTGTCTACAGAACTGTACCGCAAAGGTTTTGATAACAAACGTCATCAAATACACCCATGTAATCATGTGTACAGTTTTTTTTCAGTCTTTCTTGTCTAATTTGGTAATGGTGCTAAGGTGATGTTTAGATTTAACATTCAAATCAACAACATACCAGTCACTTTAGATGTTGTTTCAGATTTTGCGAGATTTGTTATCCGACTCGAGATAAATGGCTCTCAAGTCAAACTGTTGTTTGTTTATTTAACCCTAACTGTCCAATTAAAAAGAAAGGTTTACTCTAGGGAAAATCAATAACACTTGAATTACTTTTCCTGGACATTAAGTTTTCAGAATTTGTATCTGGATAGGCACTACCCAATCTATCTTTTTTGTATAGCCCCTATGAACGAAATCAAACGGCTTCCTGAAGCTGTATTCCAAAGCCATTTGAATTTGCTTTTAGAATTCACATGGTCGTACATTTGTCAGTGTTCCAAAACTTAAGTGATCATGATTGTGTTGTCTATATATTTGTATAGGTCTTTCACTTCATTTACTCAGCAGTTGTTGCAGTAATTACAAATCACAATATGTAAGATATCAAGAAGCACTTAAACTGCTGATAATTATTCAATCTGTGAGTAGTTATCGCATTACTCATACGATTTTAAATTATTTTCAGTAAAAAACATTGTGATGCTTTTTTCTGTCCAAACACTGCAATGCTCTTTCTAAGCTGAGAGATACATTACACAAAAATGTACTGGTAATTATTAATGAACCAAAAGCAAACGAGAACAGTGCTTAAAAAAACAACAAAAAAACAGTGAACTTGCATTTAGCAGAAACATTCAAGAAGTGGTTGAAAGTTTTACAACCAGAAAAAAATACTAAATGCTCGCTTCCATTAAATTAACCACTATACTGACAAAGTAAATAGAAAACATTAAGACACTAAAGAAACGTCAACAATCACAATACTAATGCAGAAAAGAGACATATTTATGCATGTGTACTATAAGGAAGGAAACTGTTTCTCTCCCTGTCTAATAGCAAAATTTCTCTAGGTCATGGAACAGCTTTGTTTACACCAAATAGTCTGTGCCTCATCCATCAATGATATCTTTTGCAACAGAAACTCAATATCAGTGAAATTCGATTTTTGGAAATACTAAACAATAATTACTGTAACTTTTTTGTTAGGATAATAATCCAGCTTTCATAAAGACAGAGTATATCTAAGGCTTATCTGGCCATGGATTTACCAACAGAACTATTTTTACTAGGAACAACAAACCACTGACCATTGCGTCCTTGCATACCAGCTTGGTATGGAAATGAAAATAATGGATCTCCTTGCCTTACACCTTTTTGAGTAGCATGACTTATGCAAAGTCATTAAATAAAGTTGCACATGTTCACAATAATTTTGCTGCTAATAAAAAACAATATTCGTTGTTAAGCCTAATTTGTTGATTAGAATACCTTTTGATTTAGTGTTTTACTATCTACTATTTTGAATAGATCTACGTGTATAAATGAAAGGAAAATATCAGAAATTCATGATATTCTAATAGTTTCTAAGCTAGATCAGCTCTTTTGATTTGTATAATCTCATTTTTATTACGTAAGTGTTACGAATTGCCCTTTTGTAAGGTTCTTGGATGATTTCAATAAAATAGTAAATTTTGCAGAAACGACTTACATCCATTAAAGGTGTAAAACTACAGTGTTACCGGTTTCGGATTTTCATGAAATTTGGCATAGCTAAAGAAGATACATATGGCAAGTTTACCTAGCAAAATGAAATCTTGACAAAGACTAGAACATATTTATCTTAGGGATTGAATTTTGATATTTTTTTAAATTTTAATTAAAAAATGAGATTTTTGATAATTATTTTATCAGAAAATGAAAACTTTAATTAATTCAAAAGGTTTTTTAGTATCAAAGGAATGCCTATGGAGTTCTGCATTCAATCCAGTACACAGATCTTGAAACTAAATAAAACAGAAGATTTAAGACGCACTTATTTAGAGACAGACACCAGCTAATGGAGGGAGTCAGTTAGAGTGGCCTCCTGAGTCCTATTTTGATTTATATAATTTATTAAATACATTTTTATAGGATGTATATGCTTAGTTATTAATATACAAAGTTTAAAGAAAAAACATGCATGGGCACAAATGAAAGACCCCCTTTCCAAAAAATAACTCGGTGGGTTAAACAAACATTACTGGTAAAGGTAGCAAGAGCTGTCATCAGACAGCGTAGCTTGCCAGGAAGTGCCCTTGAGGTCATAGGTATATGTGGGGATATTGCTAGATAAACCGTTGAGCCTTTATCTATCATCATACCAATTATGAACCAAATCCATCTCATGTAATGGTTTGGAAATATAGTAGAAGCCTCCGTGGTGTAGAGGATAAGCTACCTACCTCATAAACCTGGGGTCATGGGTTTGATCCCGGGCTTCTTAAGACTTTCAGATGTGTCTTTAAACCAAGGTCCCATCTCCATATGACCTTAGGTGTTGGTGGGACATAAAACTCAACACACTCACTAACTTTGAAAATATAGGGTTTTAAAAACGTTTACCATTAAATATCTAAGTCTGTGACCTTGATCTTGAGGCCATGGGCAGGGGCAGGGGAATTGCTGAACAAAACTTTGGATCTATATGTATCCTCATATCAAATATGAACCAAATCCTGGTTTGGAAAATGTAAGCTCTTAAAAACCTTCAACATAAAATTTCTAGGTCTGTGACCTTCACCTTGAGGTCATGGGTGTGGGACGGGGGTAATGCTGAATAAAACATTGGACCTATATCTGTCATCATATCAGCTATTGACTTGATAGATTTTGTAAGGTAACCGGGCACTAAAAGTAGGGCTGACTATCGATGCCAATTTTGACTATCGTGATAGTATTGCTATCGTGGAAACTACTATCACGATACTATCACTATCGTGGCATACTATCACGATACTATCGTGATACTATCGGGAACACTTATAAATGATTCATAGATGTTATATCACTCACATAAAATGGCTAAGAGTGACAGAACGAGTTAGGAAAATTCCAATGGCCTAAAATTGTATGTTTATTGTGTGTTTCAATATCAGCATTCATTCCCTCGGGGCTATTCCAGAAAAAACATCATGGGGAGACGGCTCTTTATATATATCCCCACCACCGCCTAAAAATAGTTTGCTGCTTCCAGTATATATGCCTGTAAGTGATGGTTATCATAGCTTTAATACCTTTGCAGTGTTTGAGATTTTCTGCTTGTGAAAACTGACACCTGCTGATCGTTCTTCGATTCTTTGATGTTTGCCGCCTGTGGATTCAATTAATTAGGTAACCCGATTATTACATAGTATTACGTAATCACAGCACGCTATTTTAGCACCTCTTTAAGGGCGACAAGAATCTAACAAACTGCATTAAAACTTGAACTTACATATTTTTTATTTGAAGTTAGCATCAAAAGCTAGACTATCAAAATAGAAGTAAAGCAATTATCAAGTCGTTTTTTTCATTTAGCAATATGTACAGGGCTTGACCTAGGCTCTTTGACTCTGTGGACATTTAGTCCTTGCACCAAAGACAGCTAAGACAAGCAGCAATAATAAAACAAAGTTTTCATGTAATGAAATTTGGCCGTTTCGACATGTTATTTTTTCTGGAATATCCCTCTATTATAATACAAAGACAACCAAAAATAGAATCAGAAAGACCCACGAAAAATAAAAACGCCAATTTGTCCCAGGTTGTCCAGTGTCCACCATCAAAACGTCCAGAATCACCTTAAGAAAGTACTTGATAGACGGAGACCTAAGGCCTCGCCCTGCACGTTTTTTCCCCCTACAGGATGACGACAGGAAAATAAAACTTTGTCTGCTTAAATATTCCCCCAAGAATTCAATCCCAATCGGTCAGGCCAGCCGACTGATGACATCATCATTGATGCATTTGTGCATACTTGCCGACTTATCTGAGTCTATCATGTACTCGCATGCACATTCTGTGCATTTTTCGAGAAATGCATTTCTAATGAGACCACAAAAGTGCGGTTTAATAGTCTAGTCCTTATGCGCAAAAAGAGTCACATATACAACAAGTTAAACTGCATCATACCGTCATTTATTACGCATTTATTTACCTATATGAATAAGTCAGCACACATCAAAAACAAACATTTCTTCATACAAAAGATCAGCTTGTGCATCTTGCAAATGTCTTCGAAACTGAACAGGGAAATGGCATTTGTCCCAGAAGTTATACTACGCAAGGATAGTACAAACAGCAAACATTTATATATGACTGCGTAGGCTGATCTGAGCCTTCACATGTCGCACAGGTTTCACTGTCATGTTTTCAAAAAGTTGCATGCAACAAACGCGTGATCAATCTATCATTGACGTTTTGTTATTGAAAAACGCGGGAAAATTTCTGACTGCCTCAACTGCACGTGCAAAAATGACGGCGGGAAATTCATCGCCGCGAGAAATTCACCACACGGCAAAAAACTATGATACACATGTGCGACCAGCGAAGACTCAGATCATCATGCACATATGTGAAGGCTTATCAGTCTGTCCTGATTACAGCTGAATGGATTTCCTAAGCAAAAATACTTGTGTAATTACACAACAGTACAGGTATATTTTCAAAGTATATTCAAGAAAAATACAAAAACAATCGAAACTATCGATAGTTGAGTGAACTATCGGCGATAGCTATCGATAGTCCAAAGTACTATCGATGCATTGCTATCGAGGCAGTCCCTATCGTGATGCATCGAACTATCGATGCATCGTTACACCCCTAACTAAAAGCACATAGGCTCTACCCCATCTCGCTAAATGGGATTAGTTTATGAACTGCTCTTCCCAAGGCCGCCAATGTGCTGGCGCTTGTCAATTCGACAGGTGTCAGCTGACCAATGGGAATAAACAGCTATGAACCAGTTTGGAAACTATAAACTCTTAACCCTTGACCTGCTGAATATTCATATATGCCACACCCACTTCTGATTATCAACCAATCAGATTATTTGATGCAAATTATTGCAACAAATTCATAAACTGAATGGCAAACAATGAAGATCCTATCTGCATTGTTTAATAGATAAGATATATCCAGGCTCAGCAGGACAAGGGTTAAAAAATTAAACATAAAATCTCTAAGTCTGTGACATTGATCTTGAGGTCATGGTGATGGGCTGTGGTATTGCTGAATAAGGGCTTTAGACCTATATCTATCATCATGCCAAAAATGAACCAAATCCATCGTTTGGTTGGGAAAATATAAGCCCTATAACATAAACAAGAAATATCTTTAAACAAGAGGGCCCATAGGGCCCTGGTTCGCTCACCTGTCTGTCACCGTCTTGAGTACATTCTATTTTTAGCTATGGTGGCCATCTTGTTCATCAGCAGAGTGATTTTAGCTTATTTGGTAGAGAGTAACCTTGGTAACATTCCTGTGAAGTTTGAATCAAATTGGCCTTAGGGTTTAGGAGGGTTTCACGTTTGAATCAGATTTACAATATTTTTCTAATTTTAGCTCCGGTGGCCATTTTTTTTCATCAGAGCTGGATTGTTTTAGCCTGTTTGTTAGAGGGTCATCTAAGCAACATAACTTCAAAGTCTGAATGAAATTGGCCCAAGAGTACAGAAGGAATTGTCATTTGAAGATTTTTTTTATTTTTAGCTCTGGCAGCCATCTTGTTCATTGGAGTGGAATAAGGTTTAACTATTTTGGTGGGGAGTCACCTAGGCAACATTCCTGTGAAGTTTTAAATCCAATTGGTCCAAAGGTTTAGAAGGAGTTCGCATTTGAAGCAAATTCACAATGTTTTTCTATTTTTAGCTCTTGTGACCATTTGTTAATGGTTATGCTATTTTCCTAGAGGGTCATCTATACAACATTCCAATGAAGTTTAGAAGCCTTCATGGTGAAGTTGTCATGCTACTAGCCTTGTAAACCAGGGGTAGCAGTATCGATCCCAGTCTTCTCCAGACTTTCAGATTGGTCTTTAAACAGAGGTCCCATAACTGAATGACCTTAGCTTTTGGTGAGACTTCAACTCAAACACTCACTCCTATGAAGGAACCTTTATGCCAAATATGAAGACTGTATCTTAAATGCTCCAAAAGTTATGACAAAGTAGGTCAAAGGTCAAGGTCATGGCTCAAAAGTTTTGAATGGTTGGAAAAACTTTGTCACAGGGAACATACATGCCAAATATGAAGGCTCTATCTCATATGGTTCAAAAGTTATGATAAAGTAGGTCACAGGTCAAATCTTTTTATGAGTGGGAAGCCCTTGTCACAAGGAACCTACATGCCAAATATGAAGGCTCTATCTCAAACAGTTAAAAGTTATGACAAAATAACCTACTGATCTACTTTTTGATTTGACATGACCCATGTTCGAACTTAACTGAGATATTGTCCAGATGATCATTCTGAGCAAGTTTTATGATGATTTGACTAAAACTGTGGCCTCTAAGAGTGTTCAAAACGTTTTTCTATGATTTGACCTGCTGACCTACTTTTTGACCCAACATGACCCATATTCAAACTTGACCAAGATATTGTCAAGATGATCATTCTGAGCAAGTTTGATGATGATCGGACCAAAACTGGGGTCTCTAGTGTGTACACAAGGTTTTTCAGCAATCTGACCTACTGACCTACTTACTGGCTAGATATGACCCACATTCAAAATTAACTGAGATATTGTCAAATGATCATTTTTAGCAAGTTTGATGATGATCAGACCAAAACTGTGGCCTGTGGTGTGCTCAGAGGGTTTTCTATGATATTATCTACTGACCTACTTTTTGGACTGACATGACCAATATTTTAACATGACTCAGATATTGTCAAGATGATCATTCTGGGCAAGTTTGATGATGATCATACCTAATCTGTGGCCTCTAGTGTGTTCACAAGGTTTTTCTACGATTTGACCTACTGACCTACTTCTTGACCTGAAATCACCCATATTCGAACTTGACCGAGATATTGTGAAGACTATCATTCCGAGCAAGTTTGATGATGACTGGACCAAAAATGTGGCCTCCAGTTTGTTCACAAGGTTTTTCTCTTATTTGACCTACTGACCTACTTTTTGACCCGACAACACCCTATTTGAACTTGACTGAGATATTGTCAAGATGATCATTCTGGGCTAGTTTGATGATGATCGGACCAAAACTGTGGCCTCTAGTGTCTTCACAAGGTTTTTTTTCTGATTTGACCTACTGACCTACTTTTTGACCCAACATGACCCATATTCGATCTTGACCAAGATATTTTGTGGTGGTACAAAATGTGTGCAAGTTTAGTTAAAATCAAATCATAAGTGAAACAGCTATCATGCAGACAAGACCAAAATAGACAATTTTTGCCCTTTCAGGGGCCGTAACTCCGTAACACATGATGGGATATGGCTGGTTCAAGGAAGGAACCCAGATCCCATGGTGGTACAAGTTGTATGCAAGTCTGGTTAAAATCAAATCATAAATGAAGATGCTATCGTGCGGACAAGACCAAAATAGGCATTTTTTGGCCTTTCAGGGGCCGTAACTCCGTAGCACATAATGGGATATATGGCTGATTCAAGAAAGGAACCCAGTTCTCATGGTGGTACAAGTTGTGTGCAAGACTGGTTATAATCAAATCATAAATGAAGATGCTATTGTGCAGACAAGACCAAAATAGGCAATTTTTGCCCTTTCAGGGGCCGTAACTCAGTAACACATGATGGGATATGGCTGGTTCAAGAAAGGAACCTAGATCTCATGGTGGTGCAAGTTGTGTGCAAGTCTGGTTAAATTCAAATCATAAATGAAGATGCTATCGTGTGGACAAGACCAAAATAGGCAATTTTTGCCCTTTCAGGGGCCGTAACTCCGTAGCACATGACGGGATATGGCTGGTTCAAGAAAGGAACCCAGATCTTATGGTGGTACAAGTTGTGTGCAAGTCTGGTTAAAATCAAATCATAAACTAGAAATGGTGTTTGTAAAACAAAATGCCCCCAACCTTTGCTTGTCCTTAGATGGCAAAATATTCAACAAATATTGTTAAAGACTCAAAAACATACAACAAGAACTCCCCCGAAGACTATGTCGCGCCTGTGGGGGCGCAAAGTCACCAAACCATGAAATCTAGGTCAAGGTCAAACATGGATGCCTGCATAAAAATTTCACTCCTAGTTGCAAGCATGTACCAAGTATCATCAATGAAACTCCTAAAAAACAGACTCTTACATCAGGGTGAAAGTTAGGGTTGTAACACTATTTTACAAAGTCAGTGAACCATAAAATGTAGGTCAAGGTCAGAAATGGATACTTGCATTGAAGTTTCAATTCCTAAATGCAAGCTTGTACCAAATACAATTAATGAAGCTGTAATAGATCTTGAGAAATGGACTCTTACATTAGATAGAAAGTCAGGGTGGTCGCAATAATTCACAAAGTCAGTGAACCATGAAATATGGGTAAAAGTCAAATATGGATGCTTGCGTTGCAGTTGCAATTCCTAGATGCAAGTTTGTACTAATTATAATTTAAAAAGCTTTAATAGTTTTCGAGAAATGGTGAAAGTCAGGGTGGTCGCAATAATTCTAATAGTTCTCAAGATATGGACTTGCTGACAAGATTTTATTAAAAAAAAACAAGGCATCGCATGCGATACAAATCCCCTCGCACAAGACAACTTCGTGTGTGGAAAACACTGAAATGGCAAAAGTCCAACTTGCTTGAGATATTATCATATGCAACATTTGTGTAAAGTTTGTTTAAAAATCCATCCATAAATGTAGGTTCTAGAGTGATGACAATATTTCTCTAAAAATAGTCATAGGGACCTTGACTTGAGGCCATGGCCGCGAAGTAGATCTTGCTCAAGATATTATCATAAGCATTTTTTGTGTGAAGTTTGATTAAAATCATAAATGTAGGCGGTAGAGCAATGACAAAGTTTTTCTAAAAATAGCCATAGTGACCTTGACCTTGAGGTCATGACCTTGAAAGTCAAAGCAACTCGAGATATTACCATAAGAAACATTTGTGTGAAGTTCTATTAACATCCATCAATAAATGTAGGCACTAGAGCGATGACAAAGATTTTCTAAAAATAGCCACAGTGACCTTGACCTTGAAAGTCGAAATAGTTCGAGATATTGTCATAAGGAACATTTGTGTGAAGTTATACTGAAATCAGTGAAGAAATGTAAGCGCTAGAGCCATGTCAAAGTTTTTCTAAAAATAGCCACAGTGACCTTGACCTTGAAAGTCAAACTCACTCGAGGTATTGTCATAAGGAACATTTGTGTGAAGTTATATTGAAATCAGTGAAGAAATGTAGTCGCTAGGGCGATGACAAAGTTTTTCTAAAAATAGCCACAGTGACCTTGACCTTGAAAGTCGAAATCGCTCGAGATATTGTCTTAAGGAACATTTGTGTGAAGTTATATTGAAATTGGTGAAGAAATGTAAGCACTAGAGCATTTACAAAGTTTTTCTAAAAATAGCCACAGTGACCTTGACCTTGAAAGTGGAACTCGCTACAGATATTGTCATAAGGAACATTTGTGTGAATCGATTTTGAAAGAAATGTAGGCGCTGGAGCGATGACAAAGTTTTTCTAAAAATAGCCATTGTGACCTTGACCTTGAAAGTTAAAATGGCTTGAGATATTGTCATAAGGAACATTTGTGTGAAGTTATATTGAAATCGGTGAAGAAATGTAAGCGCTAGAGCATTGACAAAGTTTTTCTAAAAATAGCCACAGTGACCTTGACCTTGAAAGTGGAACTCGCTAGAGATATTGTCATAAGGAACATTTGTGTGAAGTTATATTGAAATCGGTGAAGAAATGTAGGCGCTAGAGCGATGACAAAATTTTTCTAAAAATAGCTACAGTGACCTTGACCTTGAGGTCATGACCCTGAAAGTCAATCACACTCGAGATATTGTCATAAGGAACATTTGTGTGAAGTTATATTGAAATCAGTGAAGAAATGTAGGCGCTAGAGCAATGACAAAGTTTTTCTAAAAATAGCCACAGTGACCTTGACCTTGAGGTCATGACCTTGAAAGTCGACCTCGCTCAAGATATTGTCATAAGGCACATTTGTGTGAAGTTATATTGAAATCAGTGAAGAAATGTAGGCGCTAGAGTGATGACAAAGTTTTTATTAAAATAGCCACAGTGACCTTGACCTTGAGGTCATGACCTTGAAAGTCGAACTCGCTGAGATATTGTCATAAGAAACATTTGTGTGAAGTTATATTGAAATTGGTGAAGAAATGTAGGGGCTAGAGCGATGACAAAGTTTTTCTAAAAATAGCCACAGTGACCTTGACCTTGAGGTCATGACCTTGAAGTCGAACTCGCTCAAGATTTTTTTATAAGGAACATTTGTGTGAAGTTATATTGAAATTGGTGAAGAAATGTAGGCGCTAGAGCAATGACAAAGTTTTCTAAAAATAGCCACAGTGACCTTGACCTTGAGGTCATGACTTTGAAAGTCGAACTCGCTCGAGATTTTTTTATAAGGAAAATTTGTGTGAAGTTATATTGAAATTGGTGAAGAAATGTAGGCGCTAGAACGATGAAAAGTTTTTCACAAATTACCAAAATGACAAAGGGCCATAACTCACAAAGTATTTTTCGGAATTTTGTCAAAAGTTAATCAGTTCATCTACTCATCACCATCAATATAATCACCAACTTTCAAGGCTCTAGCTCCAATAGTTTTTGAGATATCTTGCTGACAAAATTTTATTAAAAAAATTTCAAAGGGCAATAACTCTTAAAAGCGGCATAATCCGGACAAGAAAAAAAATACGCGTCAGCTAATTTTCCATGAGGAATCCATATATGAAATTTCAAAACCCTAGAATACACGGTTCTAAAGTTATGCTATGCATCACTTTTAGCATACATTACAATGGGCACAAATTACCAAAATGACAAAGGGCCATAACTCACAAAGTATTTTTCGGAATTTTGTCAAAAGTTAATCAGTTCATCTACTCATCACCATAAATATAATCACCAACTTTCAAGGCTCTAGCTCCAATAGTTTTTGAGATATCTTGCTGACAAGATTTTATTAAAAAAAATTCAAAGGGCAATAACTCTTGAAGGGGGCATAATCCGGACGAGAAAAAAAATACGCGTCAGCTAATTTTCCATGAGGAATCCATATATGAAATTTCAAAACCCTAGCATACACGGTTCTTTAGGTATGCTATGCATCAAAAGCGTAACGGACGGACGAACGGACGAACAGACGAACGGACGAACGAACGAACGGACGAACGAACCAGAAGCAATATGCCCCACCAACTTTTTCAAAATTGGGGGCATAATGAAGATGCTATTGTGCGGACAAGACCAAAATAGGCAATTTTTGCCATTTCAGGGGCCGTAACTCAGTAACACATGATGGGATATGGCTGGTTCAAGAAAGGAACCCAGATCTCATGGTGGTACAAGTTGTGTGCAAGTCTGGTTAAAATCAAATCATAAATGAAGATGCTATCATGCGAACAAGAAATTGTTTACGCACGCACGCACGGACGACGTACGACGGACAAAAAGTGATCACAAAAGCTCACCTTGTCATAACGTGACAGGTGAGCTAAAAAGAAACCAGTGCTTCAGCTGAAGTGCACGACCCGCCGGATGCTTTTAGCTTGATGAGTGTTACCATATATGGGTATGGCGGCCATTTTGGTCATGTGACCTGGACCTAAAACGGTTCCCCCAATAAATGCGCCTTATCGTAAGGAGCAAAAATATATCTAATACTTTAGTACTGTATTCTGAATCGTTTGCAGGATAAAATGAATTCTCACTTTTCCAATACAAAAGCATATGTGTCAAAGTTTGACCTAGGCACAAAGAAGGTCAAGGTCAACCCAGGGTCACCATTTTAGCAATTTATGATGTTATTTATCAAGTTTCGTGGAAAGTGGTTCTGGAGAAGACTATTTTGAAGGGTTTTTACCATATATGGCTTGGCGGCCATTTTGGTCATGTGACCTGGACCCCATGAGCAAATTTTGGTTTCCTCCATCCCATAGAGGCTTCATATGAAATTTGACCTTAATTTGACCTTAATCGGCCCAACGGTTTCCTAGGAGAAACAGTTCGAAAATTTTCACATTTTTCGCCTCGGCGAGGCTATACTAAATGGAATGTAATATTTCGCAAGTTCATTGGTACTATCAGTATGCCAAAAATTGTTTAAATATTCCAAGCGGTTAAGTCACTATCACCAATTTTCACAAACGGGTTATGGACGGACAGACAGACAGACCATATATGGCTTGGCGGCCATTTGGGTCAGGTGACCTGGACCCCATGAGCAAATTTTGGTTTCCCCCATCCCATAGAGGCTCCATATTAAATTTGACTTCAATCGGCCCAACGGTTTCCGAGGAGAAGCAGTACGAAAATTTTCACATTTTTTCGCCTCGGCGAGCCTATACTTAATGGAATATAATATTTCGTAAGTTCATTGGTTAGATCTCATTGATATCTATCAGTATGCCAAAAAATGTTTAAATATTCCAAGCGGTTAAGTCACTATCACCAATTTTCACAAACGGGTTACGGACGGACAGACAGACTGACAGAATGACACGGTGATTTTAGGGCACTCTTAGAAAATCAACCGACTTCAGTCGGTCGCTTTTTCTGCGGGTCGTGCAATATGAACTACAATAGTGACAGCAACAATTGTCTAGCTATGAACTGGTTTACTGTATTCAAACAATTCAGATGTCACGCGAGGAAAAATAGCTTTGCAGAGGGCGGTGTCCCGCCTGTTTGAGCTAAGGTCAATGTAAAAGGTCAAGGTTAAAAACATGACCTCATTTCAAGAGCATATGATCTCAAGTATATGCACAACAAATAAGAAAACGTTATCATTTACTGTTTTTGAACACAAATTCTAGGGTTAACATTTCGGATTGTCGCTATGGTGAACGTAAACGCATAGGCGGACGAACAAACGGACGAGCAGACAAATGGACGGAAACTTGATCTTATGTGCACCTAATTAAAACTCAAATTACACTTATTTCTTTTCAGAATTTATATAACATTAATGATATTCGAAAATGTCCATTTTGTGTTAAAATGGAGGACATAAAGTATGCTGAAGACAAATGATACACTGCAACTTTTATTTAGCATATATTGTAAATTAAACATCTGTCAATTTGTAATGCGATTATTACATGTTTTTGTCATGCTATATCTCTTTATTGGTTTCATTGGGCAACAGGGCTTGGGTGTCATTTCATCTCAATGTCGGGTAAAAGTCCCACAAACTTGGAAGCAACGTCTCCAAAATGACCTACACAGTGTTGATGGGGACGTTAAACCTTAAATCAAACAAACAATTCCTTTCGCAGAAAATTCTTCCTTTTGCGAAAGGAACCTTCCTTTCGCGAAATGGTTCCTTTCGCTATATAGACCAACCACGTGAAATAAGGTCAAATAGCTATTCACCGCAGCAGTTACAGAATTCACTAGAAACACAATTATACATATGACGTATGGTCATCAAAGGACAAGACGGTGAGCAAGCCGAAACTGTATATATTTTTCATTCATGTCTCACATAAAAAACGAAACATTTCCTAGGTTAAAACTTCAGTAAACTGTCGTACTTTTGAGTAGATTTATTTATGCAAATCATTGACCAATGAAATGGTCATTTCCTTGGACATGTGGTTTTATTGACCAATGGAATAACGAAAAATGTAGGACAAAAGCAAAACCATAACGGCTACGCCGTAAAAAGTCTGTGACCTTTCAGTCATAGGCATAGGCGGGGATATTGCTGGTATCGAAATTATGAGCTCTTAAATATTTTTTTAACGCTGCTGGTGATTCCAACACTAATGCCAATGCCAAGGACAGGGACTTCATCCAGGCTAGCTAAAACGGAAATTCACTCAGTTGTCTGACAACACCACATCTTTTACAAACAGCACATGAGAGACAGGACCCAATAATCACCTTGTCAGTTTCTTGCGAAAGAATGTGCATTATACATGTACTGGTTAATGGCTTATGTATAAGCCTGCCCAGGAAAAGTGTAGAAATCATGAAATCTTCTGCGATCATTTTCTCCCTCCTGCTGATTCAAGAAGGGTAGCTGTCAGTGTCTGATTAAAGGAAGTACACAGTACCTGTAAGCCTCTTACGTACATACCTTCCCAGAAAAAGTCTTGTTAGGTAAAGTCTTATGCTATAACACCTAAATAGTGGTGACTGGGCTGTTAAACACAAAACCTTCTTTCCTTCCATTATGAACCCATTTTCTTTGTCCCTAAAAACTGTGGAGTCCCTTTTATAATTAAGGGTGTCAGTTTAACCCTTATCCTGTTGAATAACTGAATTCGCCACACCCATTTCTGACTTTCCGTCAATCAAATTACTTGTTATTTATTCATTCACATTTGCAAGATGAATGGCAAATGGACACGCGTAGATCCAGATCAGAAGCCAACTATTAAAATCAGGTTCTATTCTGATCAGGATCTAAAGCTGTTTGCAAAGATAGGGAGTGTCATGTTCAGAAAGATAAGGATTAAATACTTTAAGAAAAGGCTGAGCTTATACGAGGACTGTTCAAATATGAATGCAACTAAGCACATAAAAATGATTCCGTAATAGATTTCGATGAAAAATTTATTTTGTCCCCTCAAAGTATTCCCCTTTAACAGATATACCAACTCTCAGTCTTCTGATCCAATCATTGAATGCATTTTGGTAGTCTTTTCGAGGTATACTATGAAGGCACTGGAATATTGCAGAACCGAGGTGTTTGCGCTGTACAAATTTTCGACCAGAAGGTATTTTTTCAGCCGCAGGAACAAAAAAAAGTCACACGGGGCAAGGTCAGGGGAATACTGGGGGTGAGGGAGTTCAATAACCTTTTCCTGCTTCAGATAGTCTTGCACAATGAACGCCTTGTGCGATGACGCATTGTCATGTAGCAATCTGACATTGGCCAAACCAGTTGCGGGTCTTCGTTCTTTGAAATTTTTCTTAAATTTTCGAAGAACTTTATTCTTGTAAAACTTCGCATTTACAGATTTGCCTTTAGGCACAGCAACCTGAATAGCAGGGCCCTGATTTGAAAAGAATATGGCATACATTACCTTCTTGACACTCATGGTCCGCTTTGCAATGCATGGTCTTTTCCAAAACTTTGTTGCCCATATTTTGTTCTGAATCTTTCGTTTTGGCTCAAAAAAGTGACGACATTAGCGAAAGACTGCGCATTGTAATTTGGAAACTTTTTAACCAACTTCATGGCGCACTGAACGCGTGTCTTTTTCTGCTCATCTGTCAACAGATGGGGAATCCATCTAGCACAGATCTTTCTCATTTTCAAATCCAGTTTCAGAATTGTATGAGCTGCTCCTAATGAGATGCCAACCATACTAGCTATTTGCCTAGTGGTGTATCGTGCATCTGTAGCAACTATTTCTTTCACTCTAGCAACTATCTTGGCAGATGTTGCTCTTTTCGGCCGACGATCATGTGGTGCATCTTCTGTTGAGCCTAGCCCACAGCTGAATATCTTACACCAACGAAAAACTGTCGGAAAAGACATTTTATTATGCCCATAAACCGAACATATTTCATCAAAAATGTCTTTGCACCGTATACCAAGAATACAACGATTCTTAATATAGGACCGTATTTCAACGGCGTACTCTGACCTTCTTCCAACCATGTTTTATATAAGTGTACAAGAGTAGACAGTGTTTATCGAACGATATACATGGCTAAAGTGGATGGATTTTAACAGGTTTGGTATCAATGTTTAGGTACCGTATTTGGGCGTGTATTACCCGCAGTTTTTTTTCCCTCAAACTACAGGCCCAAGTTCAGGGTGCGGGTAATCCGCCCGAATTATTTTTGGACCATTTTATTTTTACTTTTGTCAGCTGAAAATATGATGCATCTCATGTTATGCTCTATCCTTTTAAGATTCCCGACATAAATAACCTTTAATTGTCCATTCAATTTTACTTACACATGAGTAATATAACAATCTCCATTACAAGCAAGCTCGATTTTGAGAGTATTATTCCTAAAACTCTGATTTTAAACGAAATAAACAAGCAAGTTCAATGCGAACATCAAAGTTTTCCGGCATCCAAACCGCCGCCCACAAACCATCTTTACAGTTTTTTCCTGCACGCGATCGGTAAATGACGTCATCGGACGCCAGCAACCCCACACATGTCTTTTGTTTTATCTTAATGGGACGTATCTCTTTCATAAAAAATTGTTTGAAAACTGAAAAAAAATTCTCGATAGCAAAACAGTTGTGGAAAACAGCGCTTTCAATAACCAACAACAGCATACAGATGTGTTAACACAAACTAAAGCGTTCAACTTTTCTCGCCAAGCGTCTGCTATTTGGCGCCAAAACATAACCATTCACGAGATAGTAGAATAGTCGTAGCAACTCGTCTTGGGGGCAAATAAATAATTTTCACATTGATTGCGGATTAAATTTTATGATTGGGGAATAAACACAAATTAGAGACATAACTTGACCATATTTTCACATCTTATCGACACGCACCGCAGGGTGGCAAATATATGACAGGGATTAACAATAGTGTCATAACTGAACCGTTATAAATCATCAAACAGTGTAAATCCAAATCAGATGTCTGCGGCGTCTTTCTGAGGTGTCTGATCTGGGACTGCACTGTTTGCCGATGTCCCAAAAAAGGGCCTTGGGCATATGTGGGTTAATAAATAAATAACAATGGTGAACAGGTAGAGTTTTTTCAACATTTTAATGTAAAATACATGCTTTCTGGTGAAACTCGCACGCACATGCATATTCCCGCCTTTTGAAGACGATCGCGTGTTCCGTTGTGTGTTACAAAAACTAGCCTAATTCATACTTTTACTCACTTGCGCATCCACCAAAATTTCAGCAAATGTTCCATGCGGTTTATACAACAGAATAACAGTTTTCCCCCAGATTTTGGAAAAAAAAAGGGGTGTGGGTAGTACGCAAATGCGGGTAATACACACCTGAATACGGTAAAATGTTTTTCTACGCTATTTATTTCCAGGTGATTTTCGCATTAGTGCATGAGAAAACGTTCAACTTGCATTCATATTTGAACAGTCCTCGTAGAACTTAACCTGATCATATGCCTTTTTCACTCTTTGTTATCTCGTGTACCATGATGGTCATTAGTACTGGGACAGGTATGCCTAAGCAAACAGTGCTGGCCCTGATCAGACTGCTCCTTCAGGAGCAGTCTGATCAGGGTCTACACTGTCTGCTATTCTGTCTGCACCTTTTAAGAAACTTAATCAGAGGCATCAAGGCAACATGCTGGATCATGAAACAAATTTGCCAAAATTTTAGGATAATTTTAGCAAGTCCTCAAGGCGTCCGAATTTTTTTTTATTTTCACAGTACTTCTTGAAAAGGTATTGGTGTGGGCTTATCAGAGCATTTGTACCAATTGTCGAAAATAACATTTGTGATTCTGATTTGACAGTTTTGTTACCGTAAAAAATCTGGGGCCAGTTGTTCAAAACTAATGACATCGCTAGTTAACATATTGTCAAAACATTAATCGTTTAATGTGGCAACTATGCTAATAGCTTTGCTGAAAAAAATGAGATGCAAAAGCTGCTCACATTGTTTTCGGCAAAAATGCCACTGTATTAGATACTGTACTAACTAGAACAGTTAACCCTTCTCTTGCTGAATATTCATTTTAGCCACACCCATCTCTGACTTTGATCCAATCAGATTACTTGATGTAATCTATTCTTACAAATTCATAAACTGAATGTAAAACATTGTAGATCCTGATCAGATGGCTTCTTCAGAAGCCATCTGATCTGGATCTATACTGTTTCCAAAGATATGGGTTCTCGTGAACAGCATGATAAGAGTTAACAAGTTGACCACAAATGAGTTTGTTAAGCTAACAATACTTTGAACAACTGGGCCCAGACCTTTAAGGTGCCAAGCAAATTTCCAAAGCAGAGCCATATAACTGAGAATAAAGGGGGATAACTCTATTGTCATACCAAAGGGGGACAACTCTATCATCATGGTTACCTGTTTATCACAGCCTTTAAAAACATGATGTAGCTGAGCCATATACTTTAGAGAATGAAGGGGGACAACTCTATCATCATGATCAGCAGTCAGTAGTAACATGGCTGGATACTGTATATCACTGTCCGGTACCCGGATATTGTGAAGAGGTGAATACCTGTAAAGAGCAGAAAACATAACCATAACCGGCCAACACATAGATCAACATTCATGCTTGGGCATTATGATAGGGGAAATAAATGATTTCTCAATGCAAAAATCTAAAATCAATAGAAGTGACATGTGGACAGCAAAGACTCCAATCAGACTGTGCCGAGGCACAGTCTGATGGGAATCATCGCTGTCCCTCAATTTACAGCAGGTTTCTTTTGCTCAACTCAAACGAGCACATACTTCAGTTAGTTCATAAATACATCTACTAAGGGCCAGCCTTGATAGCTCAGATGCGTATCTGACTGGTGATCAGGAGGATGTGGGGTTGATTCCTACAAGGTCCAGTAACATTATTTCATGGACACTGATATAGAGGATATTTGATTTTTTCAGTGTAAGATCGATTTTTATTTCACCGAATGAACATCAAAAGTAGTATTTTCACGAGTGGCTATGCCACTCGTGAAAATACAACTTTTGGTGTTCATGAGTGAAATAAAAAATGATCTTACACTAAGAAAATCAAATTTTCTGTTTCTTTCATGCTTTAAACTGTAGTTTGTAACACATTTTTAAAGCAACGGCCATCATCCCAGAGGGTGAACTTTTTCCAGGGCGATTTCGCGTTGATTTAGAGGTGTTCAGTACGTTAACTGGGTACAATATTGGGTGTAAACTGCAAGTTTGCACCTGAAAAACAGCTTAAAATCTTACTTTTCCAAATGGTTTATTTGAAATTTGCATTCAAATAATTTCCGCAGTTGCTTCGCTCGTCTGGCGTCGCATGCTTTATTTACGTTGCGTAGGTGCTAAAAGTGACGTCATCAACGTCCGAATGACGTGAAAATGTGCGTGACGTAATGCCTAACACTATTTATAACGTTTAGCTAATTGACATCGAACATCCAAAGATTAATGTGAAATTTTTCGAAGAAACATCGAATTCACAAACAATGAAAATAAAAATCGTATTGTCACTGTTTCAAACAGTGACAATATCGATTTCGATTTCACTGAGAAATCTCTATATTTCACTGAAAAGCATGGAAGAACATGGAATCTCTTCTATGGCCATTCTCTTCCTTCCACTGATCCAAGAAGGGCAGTAACCAGATTCTGGAAAAGGAATGTGCACTGTACTGGTTAACCCGTTATGTATAAGCCTTTATCATATGACGTCGCGTCTGAGAGTGTAATAACGCCATGTAATAAATTTGATAATCCACTAGTGGATTAAATATGCAAATTAGTTAGATACCCTCCATAACGTTACATGTACGAGGTCCTTAACGACGTCGCGTTTACTAATGACGGAATATTGACATTTTTGTAAAACAATCGTGAATAAAATGCGTTTTAAATGTCATAAGATAAATAGAATCTTGCATTCGTGCTCATGTATTATTGAATTTATTAAACTCGTTGAGGAAAAGGGATAAAATGCTCGGCAAGCCTCGCATTTTATCCCTTTTCCTCAACTCGTTTAATAAATTAAATAATGCATGACCACTCATATAAGATCCTGTATGTCCAGGAAAAGTGTGATTAGGTACTGACTGGCTCAGTATGACAAAAACAGTGTTGACTGGGCTGTAAAACTCCAAACACAACCAAAATCGACCAGCAAACTACAATATCATAGCAGTACTATATCACCACATTAGTAAACCTTTCGTTTGGGTACATAAACCTACCAAGAAATTCAGGCTTTATGTTTTGTTTATGTTAATGTTGTATGATAGGAGATTTAACTGATTTCTCCATGGCATATCTGGTAGTGATATTTGAACAGTTCAGGCTCTGATCAGATTGTGCAGATGCGAAGTCTGATCAGTGTCATTGCTATCCCTCATTCTACAGCAATAATCTGCTGCTCAGACCAACTAAGCATGTACTTTTGTCAGCTCATAAATATGTTTATCATATGAGCCCCGCCAAGCGAATTTGGGTCTTCGAGCATTCCGTCATGACAAATTTTAACTGCGCATGCCCAGCCATTCAGAGGCGCCAGGGATATGGCTTTGTGTCTGAAGGTTCCTCTTGATTCACTGCTTGTATGAGCGAGCAGCGAAGGTTCTGGCGAGACTGCGCGGATGCGCAGGCTCGCCTGAACCTTCGCTGCTCGCATAGGCGATAAGTACCAAAATCGCTTGACGGGGCCCATATGATGTCACGTCTGAGAATGTTATAACGCCATGTCATAAATTTGATAATCCACTAGTGGATTAAATATGCAAATTAGTGAGGCATGGCCAGTAACCTTACATGGGCGACATTCTTAACGACATCGTGTTTACTAATGGCTGAATATTGACATTTCTGTTAAAAAAAATCTTGAATAAATTGGCTTTAACTAGAGAAAGCTATCAGTGGGTCATGTATACCCCCGGCCATCGCCACCCTCAGATATATCTTTTGAGCTTGTATGTAATTTGAATGAAGAAGTCAAGAAGCTATCTATAAGATACTATAAATAAGCTTGTAAAAGCTAAACCAAACATTAAATTTCTGAATGGACCAAGGGAGTGAGGCCATCAAAGTTACAGAAGGGGTGGGGGTATCAATTTTACTGAAGCAGCAGGGTGGGGTATGCATCAATGAAATCTTTGGACTGGTATGCAAACTTGATACAATGATCAATTGAATTTGTCTTTGAGTTTAGAACACACAGGCATCTATAAACTTTGTCATAAAACTTTAACCAAATGTAAATAACCATAGCATACTTAGTATGCCGGGGGTATAAAAATGCCATACGATAAATACTCTTGCATTTGTATTCATGTTTGTTTGTTTGATTTGAGGTTTAACATCCCTGTCAACACTGTAAAGGTCATTTTGGAGACATTGCTTCCAATGTTGTGGGACTTTTACCCGACATTGAGATGAAATGACATCTCAAGCCCTGTTGCCCAATGAAACAAATAGGGTTTATAAGCATGGACGGACCGACTCGCACCGCTTTGCCTGGGCTTAGATCGTCTTAGCTGTTTACCAGTACTCTTGTGCTCGGTTTCAGCTCTGCGTGGAAGCATCATGCAGCCCAAATATTTCTTCAAGCTCCGATGGGCGGGGGCCGTTGTGTTAATGTATTACTGAATTTATTAAACAAGTTGAGGAAAAAAGAGATAAAATGCTCGGTGAAGCCTCGCATTTTATCCCTTTTCCTTAACTCCTTTAATAAATTCAATAATACATGAACACTCATGTAAGATCCTCTACGTACAGTAAACCCCCCACATACAGTCACCTGTGTTTAACAGCCACCTCTCTTCAGCAGCCACAAATAAGGTCATATGGAGATGAGACCACCGTTTGGCGGAAATGCCAAATTACAAATAATTTCCTATCTAAATCCTCTGAGACTTACTTTATCAACCAGTCAAACTCCTCAGGTTTATCAGAGCAACCATAATCTGTGGTCCAAGCGTGTCCGATAGTGAATTTGTGGAACTTCAACATGTCCATCACCCTAAAAACAGAATCAAATGGTGTCAAGTACAGTCAAACCTAAATGGCTCGAACATCTTTAGGACCAAAAGAATTGTTGAGAGACAGAGGTACCATAAAAATCACTTAGGGGACCAGCAAAGGCTCTGACGACTTGTTGTAATTCTCCTAAAATGTAAACAAATTTGTTTCATGATCCAGCAAGGAGTCCAAAACTACTAAAATTCAAGATTCAGAAATCTGAACATAAAATCAGATTATATATCTTTGAGTGATTTGAAATGGAAAATAATACAGGTCATTAAGTATCTTCCTACACATTGGAAAACCACGCCGTTGGGCGCCAAAGCGAAGATGACGTGAACGTTGGTGAATGTTACATAATTAAAAACACTGACGTTTCCCATTGCAGGACGCAATTTTTTTCCGAAATGTCCATTTTTATTCCTTCAAAATACTCCTGATTTTCAAAAAAAGAATTAATGAAAATCTTAATAGACTGCAGGTAGATCATAAGTGACACCACAAAATGCACTTTATGCACTTTGTCACAACATGTATTTGTTTTGTTTTACGTTCTTTAAGTCGATACGAACGACAAGATTGCTGCCGATTTTTAGTCTCGACAAGATTGCTGCCGATTTTTAGTCTCGAAATGGACAGATTTGAAAGAAGTTCTGTTGTCAATGAAACTGCTTATCTACAGGCAATATGAACTTGACAATGGGCAATATGGAAAAACTTCGTTTATTGGATGGCTCTTGGAATATAGAATATATTGGGCTACATTTGGTGTGACCTTGACCTCAACATGACCCCGGGGTCAAAGGTAAAAAAATATGACTATGCCATATCTTCTAAACTATTAGTTACACTTCTGAAACTGGTTATTGGATGGCCCTTGTAATACAGAATAAATTGGGCTACTTTTGGTGGGACCGTGACCTCAACATGAGCCCAAGGTCAAAGGTCAAAAAGTATGACTTTGCCATATCTTCTAAACTATTGGGGTTACACTTCTGAAACTTGGTTATTGGGTGGCCATTGGAATATAGAATAAATTGGGATACTTTTGGTGGATCTCAGCATAACCCCAAGGTCAAAGGTCAAAAAGTATGACTTTGCCATATCTTCTAAAGTATAGGAGTTACACTTCTGAAATTTTGCTTATCAGTTAGAATGTTCTTTGCAACTTTTTTTTTAACTTACATGTAGTTTTGGCTATCTAATACATAGTCATTCATGTTATACATAGCAAAAGCGGGTATTTGAGTTGGTATACCATCTACTGCGCAATCTAGTTATTATTATTATATTATATTACTGCATGATCTAATTATTATTATCTACAGCAGGAGACCATTTCATAATTCAGGTTGTGTTTTCTTCAAAATTTGTTTGGAAAAAGGCTTAACTTTTCACAAACAGTGTAGGCCCTGATCAGACACCGCATTCTGCGGCGTCTGATCTGGACCTGCACTGTTTGCCAATTACCCCTTTGGAGGTTTCTGGTACAAAATGGGTTAATGATCATGTGATGTTGTATGAGTCAACGTATTCATTGAGGGATGAACAACAATGGGTGAAAATAGTTAACAATAGAGGTTTTCTGTAAATGCACTGACAATGTAAATACACCACAACCTCATTATAACATGGTTCATTATAACACAGTTCATTATAACACGGTTTTGAATATAACACAGTTTCAAGATGGATCCCAAAAATGTATAGATTATATTGAAAAATGACCATAAATGGTCATTTTTCTATATAATCTATACATTTTTGTTTGGATATAACACGGTTGTTTAACTAACACGGTCTCTGCTTTGGACCCCATTAATAGTGTTGTAATGAGGTTGAGGTGTATATTAAAATGCATATACATACCCAACTTGACATATTGCACAGCCAAAGAGTTCTGGTTTTTGGTTCACACAGGCTCCAACCAGCAGACCTCCATTAGAACCTCCATTTATTGTTATTCTGCAACATATACAAACGTTATGATAACATACCCATGTGACACAGTGCATTATTTCAACTAAGGAGCAGTCTGATCAGAGTCTACACTGTTTTCCATTCCAACTGCACATTTTGGACTCCTTGCTGGATTGTGAAACAAATTTGTGAAATTTATGGGGAATTACAGCAAGTCTTCAAAGTGTCCACATTTTTATGATTTTTACGGTATCATAGATATAAATCTCTGTATTAAACCTTAAGACGCTGAGAAGAACATCTGACAAGAGGCTCAATGAGCCTAAACCGCTCACCTGAGGAACTTAAGTTTTAACAATTCACAGACTTGACTACTAAATCTGCTAATAGAATCCAGCCCATTGACCCTTACAGGATATAAGTCATCATTATTGCATTGCATTCCAAGTTTGAGACTTCTAGCTTCTATAGTTCCTGAGAAATCTTTGACGAAAATTTAACATTGGTCAAAATGGAGAGAAAGAAGAATGAAAGAACAGATGAACAAATAAGCTGAGAAAGCCCAATGTCTCTTACACAAAATAAGTCATCATTATTCTATTGAATACCAAATTTGATGCTTCTAGCTTTTATAGTTCCTGAGAAATCTTTGATTAAAAATTTAACATTGGTCTATTATCTCTATATGGAGGGAAAGAAGAATGAAGGAACAAATGAACCAGACTAGCTCCAAACCTAATGCAGCCTTTCCCCTTGCCCAATGGTGCTACACATAAAATTTAAACAAGATTGGTCGACTGCCTTCTGAGATATGCTTCATTGAAAGTGTGGAGGACGGATGGACGGAGGACAGACGATGGACTCCGGAGCCTTGGTATACTATCAGCTCACTGGAGCCTTCGGCTCAGGTGAGCTAAAAATTCAAGTCGCTATTTCTGTCACAACATTTTCCCTACGTTAAGTCTATGGGCAAATTTTTTTGTCTCTCAAGGTCACGTAAGTCCGAGGTCAATATTCCGATTCGGCCCAAAATCGAACTTAACCGAGATTTTATGCCTGTCCTCGTTACCTGCAAGTTTGAAGCTGATATGAATAAAAATAAAGTTGCTATCGTGGTCACAACTTATTTTTTTATGCTCAAGGGCAGGTTACTCCAAGGCAAATATTCCGATTCGGCCCAAAATAGAACTTAACCGAGATTTTATGTCTGTCCTCATTACCTGCAAGTTTGAAGCTGATCTGAAAAAAATTCAAGTCGCTATCGTAGTCGCAACATTTTCCCTAATTAAGTCTATGGGCAAATTTTTTGTCGCTCAAGGTCACGTAACTCCGAGGTCAATATTCCGATTCGGCCCAAAATTGAACTTAACCGAGATTTTATGCCTGTCCTCGTTACCTGCAAGTTTGAAGCTGATATGAATAAAAATAAAGTTGCTATCGTGGTCACAACGTATTTTTTTATGCTCAAGGGCAGGTAACTGCAAGGCAAATAATCCGATTCAGCCCAAAATCGAACTTAACCGAGATTTTATGTCTGTCCTCGTTACCTGCAAGTTTGAAGCTGATCTGAAAACCAGAGGACCAGTGGTCCTGAACCGCTCACCTGTCTGGTGACAATTTTCCTACTCCTAAGTCGACAAATTTGACATTGCTGTAAAATAGGCCAAGGTCAACCCAGGGTCACCATTTGTACAAAGCATGATGGGCCCGAGTACCATATGCTACATGCCAAGTTTCAAGGCCACTGGCCTTATGGTTCTGGAGAAGAAGATTTTTGAAGGCTTTTTACCATATATGGGCATGGCGGCCATCTTGGTCATGTGATCCAAGCTCACCTATGAGCCTAAAGGCTCAGGTGAGCTAAAAATCCATTATTTTCACTTTTTCCTATGCAAAAGCCTAAGTCAGCATATTTGACATTACTGTAAAATAGGTCAAGTTCAACCCAGGGTCACCATTTGAACAAATTATGATAGGCCCGAGTACCATATGCTACATGCCAAGTTTCAAGGCCATTGGCCTTACGGTTCTTGAGAAGAAGAATTTCGAAGTGTTTTTACCATATATGGGCGTGGTGGCCATCTTGGTCATGTGATCTAGACCATATTGGCAGCTTTTCATTTGTTCAACTCCCAAAGGCTCCATATTGAATTTCACTTCAATTGGCTCAGTAGTTTCTGAGAAAAAATGTTTGAAATATGGAACCTGCGTGACCTTGGTCTAAGGTCAATTAATGACCTTGACCTTCCTTACACATAGATCTTCATGTATTCAGCTTCTTTACCTTATCTACTAATTTTGGTGACAGTGTCTTCAATGGTTTCCTAAAAATCCATTATTTTCACTTTTTCCCATGCAAAAGCCTAAGTCGGCAAATTTGACATTGCTGTAAAATAGGTCAAGGTCAACTCAGGGTCACCATTTGTACAAACTATGATGGGCCTGAGTACCATATGCTACATGCCAAGTTTCAAGGCCATTGGCCTTACGGTTCTGGAGGAGAAGAATTTTTAAGGCTTTTTACCATATATGGGCTGACGGCCATTTTTGTCATGTGATCTAGACCGTATTGGCATTTTTTCATTTGTTCAACTCACAAAGGCTAAATATTAAATTTTACTTAAATTGGCTCAGCAGTTTTGGAGAAAAAAATGTTTGAAATATGGATCCTGAATGACCTTGGTCTAAGGCCAATGAATGACCTTGACCTTTCTGACCCATAGATCTTCATGTATTCAATTACTTTACCTGATCTACAAATTTTGTTGACACTGTCTTCAATGGTTTCCTATAAATCCATTATTTTCACTTTGCCCCATGCAAAAGCATAAGTCGGAAAATTTGACATTGCTGTAAAATAGGTCAAGGTCAACCCAGGGTCACCATTTGTACAAACCATAATGGGCCCGAGTACCATATGCTACATGCCAAGTTTCAAAGCCACTGGCCTTATGGTTCTGGAGAAGAAGATTTTTGAAGGCTTTTTAACATATATGGGCATGGCAGCCATCTTGGTCATGTGATCAACAAGGCCAATGAATGACCTTGACCTTTCTGATCCATATACATTCATGTATTCAGTTACTTTACCTGATCTACAAATTTTGGTGACACTGTCTTCAATAGTTTCCTATAAATCCATTATTTTCACTTTGCCCCATGCAAAAGCCTAAGTCGACAAATTTGACATTGCTGTAAAATAGGTCAAGGTCAACCCAGGGTCACCATTTGTACAAACCATGATGGGCCCGAGTACCATATGCTACATGCCAAGTTTCAAGGCCACTGGCCTTATTGTTCTGGAGAAGAAGATTTTTGAAGGCTTTTTACCATATATGGGCATGGCGGCCATCTTGGTCATGTGATCCAGACCCCGCGAACAAACTTTCGTTCCCCCATCCCACTGAGGCTCCATATGAAATTTGGCTTTGATTGGCCCTGCAGTATAGGAGAAGAAGATCTTTGAAAATGGTGGACGGACGGACGGACGGACGGACGACGGACCATGGCTATACTATAAGCTCACCTATGAGCCTAAAGGCTCAGGTGAGCTAAAAATTCAAGTCGCTATCGTAGTCACAACATTTTCCCTATGTAAAGTCTATGGGCAAATTTTTTGTCGCTCAAGGTCATGTAACTCCGAGGTCAATATTGCGAATCGAACTTAACTGAGATTTTATGCCTGTCCACGTTACCTGCAAGTTTGAAGCTGATCTGAATAAAAATAAAGTTGCTATCGTGGTCACAACGTATTTTTTTATGCTCAAGGGCAGGTACCTCCAAGGCAAATAATCCGATTCGGCCCAAAATCGAACTTGACCGAGATTTTATGCCTGTACTGGTTATCTGCAAGAATGAAGTCGATCAGAAAAAAATTGACGGAGCTAGAGTGATGACAAGCTTTTTCCTATGTGAAGTCTATGGGAGCTAGATGTTGCCATGGCAACCAGAGTTCCACTCAGATCTGCCTGAAAACCTAATGAAGCCTTTCCACTTGCCCAATAATGCGACACATGAAATTTGATCAAAGTTGGCCAAGTAGTCTTTAAGATATACATTTTTGAAATTCCCATTAACCCTAATGCAAAAACACACAAGGGCAGGTAACTCCTAAGTGAATGATCCGATTCTGCCAGTTATAGAACTTGACCCAGATTTCATGGCTGTGCTGGTTATCTGCAAGAATAAAGCCAATCTGAAAATAATTGAAGCAGCTACGGTGATGACAACATTCTCCCCATGTTAAGTCAATAGGCAATTTTTTCAACGCTCAAGGGCACGTAACTCCTGAGTGAATAATCTGATTCAGCCCAAAATCGAACTTGATCGAGATTTCATGCCTGTCCTCGTTATCTGCAAGAATGAAGACAATCAGAAACAAGATGTGTTTGTGAAACACCGATGCCCCCGGACAGCGCCTGTGCAATATGAAAGCCCCATCACTAAAGTATGTCATGGTTGAGGCCACAAGGTCACGAGGTAAAAAATTATGGTACCACTGGAAAGGTCTTGTGAGAAAGAATACACATGTGAAATATGAAAGCTCTATCACTTACCAATCAAAAGTTATGGACTATATTAAAGTTTTTAAAAAGTAGGTCAAACATCAAGGTCAAAGTCACAAGGTCAAAAATTATGGTACCACTAGAAAGGTCTTGTGACAAGGAATGCACATGTGAAATATGAAAGCTCTACCATTTACCAATCAAACGTTACGGCCAATGTTAAAGTTTTTAAAAAGTAGGTCAAATGCCAAGGTCAAGGTCATGAGGTCAAAAATTATAGTACCAATAGAAAGGTCTTGTGACAAGGAATGCACATGTGAAATATGAAAGCTCTATCACTTACCAATCAAAAGTTATGGCCAATGTTAAAGTTTTTAAAAAAGTAGGTCATATGCCAAGGTCAAGGTCATGAGATCAAAAATTATAGTACCAATAGAAAGGTCTTGTGACAAGGAATGCACATGTGAAATATGAAAGCTCTATCACTTACCAATCAAAAGTTATGGCCAATGTTAAAGTTTTTAAAAATGAGGCCAAAAGTAGGTCAAATGTCAAGGTCCAAGGTCACGAGGTCAAAATTTATGGTACCTCTTGAAAGGTCTTGTAACAAGGAATGCACATGTGAAATATGAAAGCTCTATCACTTACCATTCAAAAGTTATGCCCAATGTTAAAGTTTTTGCAGACGGAGAAACGGACAAACGGACAAACAGACAAACAGACAAACGGACAAACAGACAAACAGACAAACGGACAAACAGACAAACAGACGGACAGACCAAAAACTATATGCCCCCCAGAATCTTAGATTCCGGGGGCATAAAAAATTGACGGAGCTAGAGTGATGACAAACTTTTTCCTATGTTAAGTCTATGGGAGCTATTTGTTGCCATGGCAACCAGAGTTCCAATCCCATCTGCCCGAAAACAGTATGCAGCCTTTCCCCCTACCTGATAATGCTTCACATGAAATTTGATCAAGATTGGCCCACTGGTTCCGGAGATATACTTCTTTGAAAGTGTGGACGACGGACGACGGACGCCGGCTCGTGGTATAGTAATACCTCACATGAGCCTTCGGCTCAGGTGAGCTAACGAACTTAAGTTTTAACAATTCACAGACTTGACTACTAAATCTGCTAATAGAATCCAGCCCATTGACCCTTACAGGATATAAGTCATCATTATTGCATTGCATTCCAAGTTTGAGACTTTTAGCTTCTTTAGTTCCTGAGAAATCTTTGACGAAAATTTAACATTGGTCAAAATGGAGAGAAAGAAGAATGAAAGAACAGATGAACAAATAAGCTGAGAAAGCCCAATGTCTCTTACACAAAATAAGTCCTCATTATTCTATTGAATACCAAATTTGATGCTTCTAGCTTTTATAGTTCCTGAGAAATCTTTGATTAACCTTTAGCATGCTGAATTAATTTTTTTATCGATACTCCGTCCCACTGAATTGTTTTTATCAAATACTACCATTTTCAGCAACTTTTAACACGCAAAAACCCGTATTTTTCTTGATTTCTCCACCATTCAAAGCATACGGAAAACGAAAGTAGCCTACTGTCACTCAGCTGACTGAGTCGAAAAATCGTTTAAAACACCCTTTCAGAGCGTATTTTGGGCTCGATTAGATCAAGTTCGTCAAAAAGTAGCGATTTCCTAAAAAAAATTGCATCCTTACCCAGAAAACCCGAAGAAAATCCATCCAAAAACATCGAAACGGCAAGTTTTTTTTTTTCATCGATGCCCGGATGTTATTTGATACCGAAATGCCAAACCGCACCGAAAAACGAGAGTTCCTCCTTTTCTATGAGTCGCACCAAGCACACCAGTCAATTTCGGCGCACGATTGCGCCTACAGCGTGGCGCCATTACATTTTCACGGGCGCACGAATGCGCCTACAGCATGCTAAAGGTTAAAAATTTAACATTGGTCTATTATCTCTATATGGAGAGAAAGAAGAATGAAGGAACAAATGAACCAGACAAGCTCCAAAACCTAATGCAGCCTTTACCCTTGCCCAATGGTGCTACACATAAAATTTAAACAAGATTGGTCGACTGCCTTCTGAGATATGCTTCATTGAAAGTGTGGACGGACGACAGACGACGGACTCCGGAGCCTTGGTATACTATCAGCTCACTGGAGCTTTTGGCTCAGGTGAACTAAAAATTTAAGTCCCTATTTCTGTCACAACATTTTCCCTACGTTAAGTCTATGGGCAAATTTTTTTGTCTCTCAAGGTCAAGTAACTCCGAGGTCAATATTCCGATTCGGCCCAAAATCGAACTTAACCGAGATTTTATGCCTGTCCTCGTTTGTAACCTGCAAGTTTGAAGCTGATATGAATAAAAGTAAAGTTGCTATCGTGGTCACAACGTATTTTTTTATGCTAAAGGGCAGGTAACTCCAAGGCAAATAATCCGATTCGGCCCAAAATCGAACTTAACCGAGATTTTATGTCTGTCCTTGTTACCTGCAAGTTTGAAGCTGATCTGAAAAAAATTCAAGTCGCTATTGTAGTCACAACATTTTCCCTATGTAAAGTCTATGGGCAAATTTTTTGTCGCTCAAGGTCATGTAACTCCGAGGTCAATATTCCGATTCGAACTTAACTGAGATTTTATGCCTGTCCACGTTACCTGCAAGTTTGAAGCTGATCTGAATAAAAATAAAGTTGCTATCGTGGTCACAACGTATTTTTTTATGCTCAAGGGCAGGTAACTCCCAGGCAAATAATCCGATTCGGCCCAAAATCGAACTTGACCGAGATTTTATGCCTGTCCTCGTTATCTGCAAGAATGAAGTCGATCAGAAAAAAATTGACAGAGCTAGAGTGATGACAAGCTTTTTCCTATGTGATTTCTATGGGAGCTAGATGTTGCCATGGCAACCAGAGTTCCACTCAGATCTGCCTGAAAACCTAATGAAGCCTTTCCACTTGCCCAATAATGCGACACATGAAATTTGATCAAAGTTGGCCAAGTAGTCTTTAAGATATACATTTTTGAAATTCCCATTAACCCTAATGCAAAAACACACAAGGGCAGGTAACTCCTAAGTGAATGATCCGATTCTGCCAGTAATCGAACTTGACCGAGATTTCATGGCTGTGCTGGTTATCTGCAAGAATAAAGCCAATCTGAAAATAATTGAAGCAGCTACGGTGATGACAACATTCTCCCCATGTTAAGTCAATAGGCAATTTTTTCAACGCTCAAGGGCACGTAACTCCTGAGTGAATAATCCGATTCAGCCCAAAATCGAACTTGATCGAGATTTCATGCCTGTCCTTGTTATCTGCAAGAATGAAGTCGATCAGAAAAAAATTGACGGAGCTAGAGTGATGACAAGCTTTTTCCTATGTTAAGAACGCTCAAGGGCACGTAACTCCTGAGTGAATAATCCGATTCAGCCCAAAATCGAACTTGATCGAGATTTCATGCCTGTCCTCGTTATCTGCAAGAATGAAGTTGATCAGAAAAAAATTGACGGAGCTAGAGTGATGACAAGCTTTTTCCTATGTGAAGTCTATGGGAGCTAGATGTTGCCGTGGCAACCAGAGTTCCACTCAGATCTGCCTGAAAACCTAATGCAGCCTTTCCACTTGCCCAATAATGCGACACATGAAATTTGATCAAAGTTGGCCAAGTAGTCTTTAAGATATACATTTTTGAAATTCCCATTAACCCTAATGCAAAAACACACAAGGGCAGATAACTCCTAAGTGAATGATCCGATTCTGCCAGTTATCGAACTTGACCGAGATTTCATGGCTGTGCTGGTTATCTGCAAGAATAAAGCCAATCTGAAAATAATTGAAGCAGCTACGGTGATGACAACATTCTCCCCATGTTAAGTCAATAGGCAATTTTTTCAACGCTCAAGGGCATGTAACTCCTGAAAGAATAATCCGATTCAGCCCAAAATCGAACTTGATCGAGATTTCATGCCTGTCCTCGTTATCTGCAAGAATGAAGTCGATCAGAAAAAATTGACGGAGCTAGAGTGATGACAAGCTTTTTCCTATGTTAAGAACGCTCAAGGGCACGTAACTCCTGAGTGAATAATCCGATTCAGCCCAAAATCGAACTTGATCGAGATTTCATGCCTGTCCTCGTTATCTGCAAGAATGAAGACAATCAGAAAAAAATTGACGGAGCTAGAGTGATGACAAACTTTTTCCTATGTTAAGTCTATGGGAGCTATTTGTTGCCATGGCAACCAGAGTTCCAATCCGATCTGCCCGAAAACAGTATGCAGCCTTTCCCCCTACCTGATAATGCTTCACATGAAATTTGATCAAGATTGGCCCACTGGTTCTGGAGATATACTTCTTTGAAAGTGTGGACGACGGACGACGACGACGGACGACGACGACGACGGACGACGGCTCGTGGTATACTAATACCTCACATGAGCCTTCGGCTCAGGTGAGCTAAAAACCAGGGCACTCAGAAATGTGGTTCTTGCGCATGACATGCCTGCTTAAGCTCATGTAATTCTGCACAAAGTACCATCAATATGTCTCAAAAGGTATTGGAGATATAGTGATCACAAGCTGGTCATACTGATATATTGGAAGGGTAGATAACTCAAATACCACAGCAACAACAGTTGTGGTTCTTGCACATGACATCCCTTCTGTACCTTGTATACAATTGTGCTAAGTTCCTTCAATATATCTCAAAGGGAGTTGGAGTTATGGCCATCACAAGGTTATATTGCCAGGGGAGATTACTAAAAAACCAGAGCACCCAGAGTTGTAATTCTTGAGCATGACACACCTGCTTAACCTCATGTTCATCTGCATCAAGTACCACCAATATGTCTCAAAGGGTATTGGAGGTACGGTGGTCACAAGGTTGTCATACTGTTATATTGGAAGGGGAGATAACTCAAATATCATAGCACCCAGAGTTGTGGTTCTTAGGCATGAAACGCCATCTCAACGTTGTATACAATTGTGCCAAGTACCATCAATATATCTCAAAGGGTATTTGAGTTATGGCCATCACAAGGTTATATTGTCAGGGGAGATAATTAAACAAGAGGCTCAATGAGCCTAAACCGCTCACCTGAGGAACTTAAGTTTTAACAATTCACAGACTTGACTACTAAATCTGCTAATAGAATCCAGCCCATTGACCCTTACAGGATATAAGTCATCATTATTGCATTGCATTCCAAGTTTGAGACTTCTAGCTTCTATAGTTCCTGAGAAATCTTTGACGAAAATTTAACATTGGTCAAAATGGAGAGAAAGAAGAATGAAAGAACAAATGAACAAATAAGCTGAGAAAGCCCAATGTCTCTTACACAAAATAAGTCATCATTATTCTATTGAATACCAAATTTGATGCTTCTAGCTTTTATAGTTCCTGAGAAATCTTTGATTAAAAATTTAACATTGGTCTATTATCTCTATATGGAGAGAAAGAAGAATGAAGGAACAAATGAACCAGACTAGCTCCAAAACCTAATGCAGCCTTTCCCCTTGCCCAATGGTGCTACACATAAAATTTAAACAAGATTGGTCGACTGCCTTCTGAGATATGCTGCATTGAAAGTGTGGACGACGGATGGACGGACGACAGACGACGGACTCCGGAGCCTTGGTATATATACTATCAGCTCACTGGAGCCTTTGGCTCAGGTGAGCTAAAAATTCAAGTCGCTATTTCTGTCACAACATTTTCCCTACGTTAAGTCTATGGGCAAATTTTTTGTCGCTCAAGGTCACGTAACTCCGAGGTCAATATTCCGATTCGGCCCAAAATCGAACTTAACCGAGATTTTATGCCTGTCCTTGTTACCTGCAAGTTTGAAGCTGATATGAATAAAAATAAAGTTGCTATCGTGGTCACAACGTATTTTTTTATGCTCAAGGGCAGGTAACTCCAAGGCAAATAATCCGATTCGGCCCAAAATCGAACTTAACCGAGATTTTATGTCTGTCCTCGTTACCTGCAAGTTTGAAGCTGATCTGAAAAAAATTCAAGTTGCTATCGTAGTCACAACATTTTCCCTATGTTAAGTCTATGGGCAAATTTTTTGTCGCTCAAGGTCATGTAACTCTGAGGTCAATATTCCGATTCGAACTTAACTGAGATTTTATGCCTGTCCACGTTACCTGCAAGTTTAAAGCTGATCTGAATAAAAATAAAGTTGCTATTGTGGTCACAACGTATTTTTTTATGCTCAAGGGCAGGTAACTCCAAGGCAAATAATCCGATTCGGCCCAAAATCTAACTTAACCGAGATTTTATGTCTGTCCTCGTTACCTGCAAGTTTGAAGCTGATCTGAAAAAAATTTAAGTCGCTATCGTAGTCACAACATTTTCCCTATGTTAAGTCTATGGGCAAATTTTTTGTCGCTCAAGGTCACGTAACTCCGAGGTCAATATTCCGATTCGGCCCAAAATCGAACTTAACCAGGATTTTATGCCTGTCCTCGTTACCTGCAAGTTTGAAGCTGATCTGAATAAAAATAAAGTTGCTATCATGGTCACAACGTATTTTTTCATGCTCAAGGGCAGGTAACTCCAAGGCAAATAATCTGATTTGGCCCAAAATCGAACTTAACCGTGATTTTATGTCTGTCCTCGATACCTGCAAGTTTGAAGCTGATCTGAAAAAAATTCAAGTCGCTATCGTAGTCACAACATTTTCCCTATGTTAAGTCTATGGGCAAATTTTTGGTCGCTCAAGGTCATGTAACTCCGAGGTCAATATTCTGATTCTGCCCAAAATCGAACTTAACCGAGATTTCATGCCTGTCCTTATTATCTGCAAGAATGAAGCCGACAAGTTTGAAGCTGATCTGAATAAAAATAAAGTTGCTATCGTGGTCACAACGTATTTTTTTATGCTCAAGGGCAGGTAACTCTAAGGCAAATAATCCGATTCGGCCCAAAATCGAACTTGACCGAGATTTTATGCCTGTACTGGTTATCTGCAAGAATGAAGTCGATCAGAAAAAAATTGACGGAGCTAGAGTGATGACAAGCTTTTTCCTATGTGAAGTCTATGGGAGCTAGATGTTGCCATGGCAACCAGAGTTCCACTCAGATCTGCCTTAAAACCTAATGAAGCCTTTCCACTTGCCCAATAATGTGACACATGAAATTTGATCAAAGTTGGCCAAGTAGTCTTTAAGATATACATTTTTTAAATTCCCATTAACCCTAATGCAAAAACACACAAGGGCAGTTAACTCCTAAGTGAATGATCGGATTCTGCCAGTTATCAAACTTGACCGAGATTTCATGGCTGTGCTGGTTATCTGCAAGAATAAAGCCAATCTGAAAATAATTGAAGCAGCTACGGTGATGACAACATTCTCCCCATGTTAAGTCAATAGGCAATTTTTTCAACGCTCAAGGGCACGTAACTCCTGAGTGAATGATCCGATTCAGCCCAAAATCGAACTTGATCGAGATTTCATGCCTGTCCTCGTTATCTGCAAGAATGAAGTCGATCAGAAAAAAATTGACGGAGCTAGAGTGATGACAAGCTTTTTCCTATGTTAAGAACGCTCAAGGGCAGGTAACTCCTGAGTGAATAATCCGATTCAGCCCAAAATCGAACTTGATCGAGATTTCATGCCTGTCCTCATTATCTGCAAGAATGAAGACGATCAGAAAAAAATTGACGGAGCTAGAGTGATGACAAACTTTTTCCTATGTTAAGTCTATGGGAGCTATTTGTTGCCATGGCAACCAGAGTTCCAATCCGATCTGCCCGAAAACAGTATGCAGCCTTTCCCCCTACCTGATAATGCTTCACATGGAATTTGATCAAGATTGGTCCACTGGTTCCGGAGATATACTTCTTTGAAAGTGTGGACGACGACGACGGACGACGACGACGGACGACGGACGACGGACGCCGGCTCGTGGTATACTAATACCTCACATGAGCCTTCGGCTCAGGTGAGCTAAAAATGTTGTCTGCATAAGTCATCTGCTGAATCGTTTTGCAAACTTATTAAAAACTACTTTTGCATACAGGCAAACAGTGTAGACCCAGATCAGACTGCTCCTAGAGGAGCAGTCTGATCTGGGCCTACATTGTTTGCGCAAAAATTACTTTTAAGGTAGCAGGCAGACAGCAAAGCAGACGATAATTGATGTGATTGGCATTTATGTATTAAACATGCTTGGAGCATATTACAAGAATACATGGTTATTGCACTGATATTGGAGAATATTGCCCAGAGTTGGGATATCAATGACACAAGCTTGGGAGTGACACCCCGCTCAACAAGGAACAATATTTAACAATATCAGTGCAATGACCTGTTGATTATTACACTGATATTGGAGAATATTGTTCAGAGTTGGGATATCAAAGGACACAAGCTTGTGAGTGACATCACGCCCAACAAGGAACAATATTTATCATTATCACATAGTCAGTACTATATTTAACACGATAACCCATGTTTTGCATGTGTGATAATGCTTGTTTCCATTTCCAGTTATCAGCCCGCCCGGTCTGATAACCGGAAACAGTGTATTTTGAACGGACAGAGGTTATCAGCCCACTCATGACGTTATTGTGACGTTGCCAATTACATGATGTAACGCGAATAGTTAGGAGTGACGTTACGCGCTTTTTTGCTTGAATCACGCTTTTTATCACATTTTTTTTTTCAATTTATGAACGTCAAACATGTAGTGGTTACGCTACTCGCCTTGTAAACCAGGGATCGCAGGATCGATCCCGGGCTTCTCCAGACTTTCGGATGAGTCTTTAAACCGAGGTCCCGTCTCCGTATGACCTTAGCTGTTGGTGGGACGTAAAACTCAAACATCCATTCCATGAACGTCAAACACAGTAAGAATAGGATCTGAATATGTGATAAGCAAATTATAACATGGGGTTTTGGTTATCGCCCTCTGTATCAACCCTCAACCATTATCTGCCCTCAGGCTAAAGCCTTCGGGCAGATAATGGGGTCTCGGGTTGATACATCGGGCGATAACCAAAATCCCATGTAATAATCTCTAAATATCAGTGGTATAACCTGTTAACACTCGTGTTAACCTTATGCTGACTTACTTAGTAGCACTGAGGTTTATGATGTCTGCAAGATTTCAAGTACTTAGAACAATTAACAAGCAAACATAATTCATAATATTTGTATAAGGAATTATTTTTTTATCACAAATATATTTGTAGTCAACAAGCAGTCAGGTATTTATTATTTATCACAAACAAAACAATATCTGTTGTGTATGTGATGTTAAGAACCCTCTGAACAGCACAATAATTGTTATATACAAGATGCTAAAAACTTTACTTTTAGCATTAGTTAATGAGTGAGTGAGTGTTTCAGTTTTACGTCCCACCAACAGCTAAGGTCATACGGAGACGGGACCTCAGTTTAAAGACTCATCCGAAAGTCTGGAGAAGCCCTGAATCAAACCTGCGATCCCTGGTTTACCAGGCGAGTAGCGTAACCACTCGACCATGGAGGCATCTAGCATTAGTTCATAACACTGTTCATTATAACACTGTTTTGGATGCAACATAGTTTAAAGTTTGATTCAAAATTGCACTGATTATATAGAAGAATGACCACAAATGGTCATTTTTCTGTATAATAATCAAAACATTTTTATTTAAATATGACATTGTTGTTAACCAATTGTATACTAGTGGACTCTTCCATTGCTGTATGTTGGACTAGTCCATTGTCATATAAGGGGTGTCAGGCTTGTCTTTATTCTATTTCTGACGGAAAATTGTGTTAGCAAATAGTGCAGGCCCTGATCAGACGCCGCATTTTGCGGCGTCTGATCTGGGCCTGCATTGTTTGCCAAGGTACCCCTTGTGGGGTTTCCCACAGTCAATGGGCTAAGCTAACATGGTTTCTGCTATGAACACCAACAATAAAACTACAGAGACATTGGGGTGTAATTATTTGCTGCATACAACATGATAAGAACTATTGTTTTGCATTAGTGTATTTGTTGTATACAAGACATTAAGAACTTACTTTTTAGCACAAGAATATTTGTTGTCTACAAGATATTTGGCAGCAGCCTGGAAATCATCAAAAACATTCTGTTTGTTCCCAAATATTCCACCTTTATGCCACGTCTCTCCATATTCCCTGTAAAAATAATGTTTGCGGTGAATGGATACACTTTAATTTGGTTTTGATTTTATGGCCCTTTCAAGATTATTTTACTCAGATCAAGCCAGTCGTCAATCAGAGGTGGCTGAAAACTGGAGTACCTGGAGAAAAACCACCTGACCTTCCTTTGCAGAACTTGGTGTCTCATGTGACCCAAGCCAGGCTGGAACCCACGGCAGTGAGATACCTAGGCCCAGTTGTTCAAAGCATCATTAGCTTAACGAGCTTGTTAGTGGTCAAATCGTTAACTGTTCTAGCAAGTACAATATCGTAAATTTTGGTATTTTTGCTGTAAAAATGTGAGCAGCTTTTGCGTCCGCAAAAGCTGCTCACATTTTTTCAGCAAAAATTTCAGCATATTTGCCATATTTAATGATCAAAGTTTTAACGATACGTTAACTAACGAGGTCGTTAGTTTTGAATAACTGGCCCCAGATGAATAAGAGTCAGCGCTCTTATCCACTAGGCCACAGAGGCCCATACATTTTATGATAACACACCCATAGTCAACAATGGCAGATTTCATATCTTTTCAGATATTGTTTAATAGTTCTCTCATTTCTAGTTTAATCATAGATTCTGTGTGCTCGTTAGAACTGCCGGGTGGTTGGGTGAGGCAAAGGTGACATGTTTCTGCATCAATGGGGCGTCCAACTGATATTGGCTTACAGTTGGACAAGACCTGTTGTCCTTGCAGGAGGTTTTTGTTTTGTTTGATTTGAGGTTTAACGTCCCCGTCAACACTGTAAAGGTCATTTTGGAGACGTTGCTTCCAATTTTGTGGGACTTTTACCCGACATTGAGATGAAATGACACCTCAAGCCCTGTCACCCAATGAAACCAATAGGGTTTATAAGCATGGATGGTCCGCCTCGCACCGCGGTTCCTGGACAGGCTTAGATCCTCTAAGCGGTTTACCAGTGCTAGTGTGCGGGCCGGATTCAGCTCTGCGTGGAAGCATCATGCAGTCCATATATTTCTTCAAGCCCCTATTGGCGGGAGGTAAGGATAGAAGGGGGACTGCTGTTATTTCTACTGTTTCTTCACTTCCATTCATTTTCCTCTTTCCCCTCGGCCCCTCACTTTCATCTGCTCTACTATCTCTTCTAGTTCTTTTCTCCCTTTCTATGGGAGACAACACAAAATGACCCACAAGGATTGATGTGTCGCTAAACCCCCAACAATCAATCAATCAATCATTAGAAATGCTGAGTCTATGTCTTTGTGCTTGTTAGAACCACCTCATTGATGCGGCTGTAACAAGTACCCACAGTCCATGTCTTTGAGCATAAATAAGGAAAAAAAAAGTTTCACCCCTATAGGGAATGGATACACTTTCAGGGGAGGCAACTCCTGCAAAAGTATTTTTGTGTCCCTTGTCAATAGGGGTCAACTCTAAAAGGAAAGAATTTGCTCCTTAGGAGCAAATTCTTTCCTTTAAGAGAAGACCTATTTTTAAGTGGGACAGAGTTTATAGAAAAGCAAACAGGAAGTCCTGAAATTTGTCTCCCTTGGAAAAATGGCTGACAAATCTGCCAGGTGTACTCATTCCCCTTAAATCCCCCTTTTCTCTATATAAAATGGGGTTTACAGGGGTGTTCATTACGAGGACTTGTTAGCCTGTTGACATGTGTTTCTTGCAATGGAAAACTTTACTGTGAATTACATTTAGGGGACAGCTGTATTCAAAATTGTGATTTGATGAGGCAAATCATTGATTTTACAGTTTTTGTTTGATTTGAGGTTTAACGTCCCCGTCAACACTGTATAGGTCATTTTGGAGACGTTGCTTCCAATTTTGTGGCACTTTTTCCTGACACTGAGATGAAATGACATCTCAAGCCCTGTTGCCCAATGAAACCAATAGAGTTTATAAGCATGGACGGTCCGACTCGCACCGCTTTGCCTGGGCAGGCTTAGATCCTCTAAGTAGTTTACTAGTACTGGTTTGGGGTAGGTTTCAGCTCTGCGTGGAAGCATCATGCAGCCCATCTATTTCTTCAAGCCCCGCTGGGTCGGAGCTGTTGATTTTACATGATTTTTACAGTCAGGAGTTTATTTTATAGCAATGTGTTAGCAGAACCGCCATAAAAATATAATTTGCGACTGTAAAGCCAATGATTCTGATTTCATATCTGAATTTGATTAATTTTCATGTTCTCAGAAATGCTGCACTAATGTGAAACCCTGGACGAGGAGTGAACTTTGGGCTGCACTCCACACAACTGCCTTCCCCCTCCTGAGCACAGGTTGAATGCACAGCCGACTGATGTACATGTATATTTTCTACATCTTAACCCATTGTATGCAGATGGATTCTCCCATTGACATATGTTGGACGTCTATTTGTCATATAAGGGTACCGGTGGTAGGTTTATTTTTTGTTCTAATTCTATTTTTGACAGAAAATTCTGTTAGCAAATAGTGCAGGCCCTGATCAGACACCGCATTCTGCGGCAACTGATCTGAGCCTGTGCTGTTTGCCAAGGTACCCCTTTAGGAGTTTACCGCCTACAATGGGTTAACAAGGATTCATTTCCGATTGAAGAATGGAAAAGCATGTAAGTTGTACATATAAGCACTCACCCTCCTCCTCTTATATTGGCTAGAGCATAAACACCACCAAGGTGCTGCAGAAAGACTAGACGAGATACAGAGAAACTCGGTGTCAGTGGGATATTGAACCCGCCATAACCATACAACATCACTGGATTTGAACTGTCTAAAGGAAGATCCTAACAAAATATCACAAAAACATGTCAATATATTTTTGAGCCCTTTAAACCCCACTTTTAAACAGTAAAACTGGGGTTTACAGTGGTATATATTATTTTTCTTATTTCTGCTCAAAAATATGGATTTTGGGTACTCTTTAGAACTGCCTTGCCTATGTTTTGAGCAGAAATACAAAACAAGAGGACCATGATGGTCCTGTATCGCTCACCTATTCATCACCTTGTTTTTTATCTTGCATGACCCATATTCAAACATATTCAAGATTTTATAAAGGCAAACATTCTTGGCAAGTTTCATGAAGCTTGAACCAAAAATGCTTTCTCAAGTATGATTTGACCAAGTTTGTTTGATTTGAAGTTTAACATCCCCATCAATGCTATTTAGGTAATTTTGGAGACGTTGCTTCCAATTTTGTGGGACATTTACCTGACATTGAGATGAAATGACACCTCAATCCCTGCCGCCCAATGAAACCAATAGGGTAAGCATGGACGGGCCGACTCGCAGCAATTTGCCTGGGCAGGCTTAGACGTTCTAAAGGGATTACCAGTACTGATGTGCGGTCGGTATCAGCATCGTGCAGCCCAATCTATTTCTCCAAGCCCTGATGGGCGGGGACGGAAATTTGACCAAGTGAATTAGTTTCAGATCCAATCTGAAAATGCCTTTATTGGACCTTGTCATCACCATAGGTTGTTTAGTTTTTATCAGATCTTTGTAAACCTAGCATATAAGTAAGCTCGGAATAAAAGCTGGGATATGTTTGAAAAGTGGCAAGGTCCGCCCCGTCATGTCTGACAGCACATTTGACTATTTATATTTCTGCAGCCTGAAGGCTAATTTCAATCATTTCTAATCTGTAGCATGCTTATGGTGGGGAAATCGCCAATTGGCACCTTGAACAGCAATAAGTGACCTGACACATGAGCAAGAATACACAGGGAAGTGTTGTGTGCATTTGAATTGGTCCATCAATTATTGCTTTACTCGGCAAAAAGCCGAAATTGAAGAGGCTTTCTTCGCTGTTGACAACTAACAGCAACAGGTCACTGCCTGCTCAGTTTGTAACAGCACTTGAGGTTGATTGGGTATTTTAGTCTTCTGGTCGATTTGTTCCTTTTGTTTCAATACTTTGGCTGAATATACCAAAAATGCACAAATTGACTAAGGCCGAAACTTGAATCTCGAATCAACAGGAAATTTACTCGGTTGAACTGAAATACCCGAAAGCGATAAAATCACGCTGAATCACGAAAAAAAAAACATAGTTTGATCGTCAAAAAAAGTAACCGGCACAAACGTCAAAGTTTGCGGTCATTTCACCTTTATACTTCAATGGAAGCCAACTGTTGCCATGGATGGAATCTGCCCAAAAACATTATGCAGCCAATCCCCCACCCCAACAATGGTGCAAATGAAATTTGAACAAGATTGACCCACTGGTCTAAGAGATATTCTTGTTTGAAAGTGTGGATGACGACGACAAATGATGAAGGATGAATACGGACAACAGAGCCTTGCTATACTATAAGATCACATTGTGAGATTTCTGCTCAGGTGAGCTAAACAAGTTATTGAGCGGAAAACATATTTTTTTTTTTTGCATTCAAAGGCAAGTAACTTACAAGTGAAAAGTTCAATCTGGCCAAAATTCAAACTCAACTGAGATTGTATGCATGTGCTAATCACCTGTAAGTTTCATGAAGACTGGATCAAAATTAAACAAGTTATTGAGCTGAAAACATTATTTTTTGCATTCAAAGGCAAGCAACTCTGAAGTCAAAAATTTGATCTGGCTAAAATTCAAACTCGTCTAAGATTTTATGTATGTGCTGATCATCTGCTAGTTTGATAAAGACTGAATCAAAAATAAACAAGTTATTCAGCGGAAACCATAATTTTTTTGTGTTCAAGGGCAAGTAACTCTGAAATGAAACATCCAATCTGGCCCTGTTCGAACTCATCCAAGATTTTATGGATGTGCTGATTATCTTAAGTTTGATGAAGACTGGATAAAAAATAAACAAGTTATTGAGCGGAAACCATCATTTTATGCATTCAAGGGCAAGTAACTCTAAAGTAAAACATCCCATCTGGCCAAAAATTCGAACTCATCAGAGATTTTATGGGTGTGCTGATTATCTGTAAGTTTGATGAAGACTGGATCAAAAATAAACCAGAGGACCATTGGTCCTGAAGACGCTCACCTGACAGCCTTAGGTCTAAAGGACTAAGGGACATGCACCCAAGGTCCCTCTAGACCTCTCATGATCTAAGATCCATGTCACCAAACGTGTTTTAATGTTCTGTTTTTGTCCTCTGATAATGATATTTCGGAGATTCGTTATAGTAAACAAAGACAAGGATTGATGATTTCTTCAGCAAAAGTTGCTTATAAATTTCTTGAAACATGTGCCACAAAAATTTTGAAAATCGGTTCACTATTTAAAAAATTATGACCAAAATAAGATTTGAATAGAGATTTTACATTGAAAGGGGAGATAATCCATGATCATAAAGTTTTGATTCTGGAATCTTTTTGGCCTCGATTTAAATGTTTTGAACTTCATGATGTGTTTTGCATCATTTATGATTATTTCAGTTATTTAGTAACAGTGTATGAAGAAATTGAAAGTTTGCGGGGAAATATTTACCTCCCTTGCTAGCAATTTAACAAAGGAAATTTCCCTATTCAAATGTGTTTTTGGTTATAAATTCCTTATTTGTCAACAGATTTTCTAAATTATTGCAACGCTAGTTGTTTTAAACCTTGTTCTTTATCCTGATGTAATTTTTATTGAGTTTTTTCTGAAAACCATTATCAAAAGAGAAAATGTCCACATTAGTATATAGAGAAAGAATATATATGGTTAATGGGTGGGGAAATATTACGCATTTTATTAAATGATGTGGGTAGGGCATGCCCCCAGGGGCCCAAATTAAGGTCCATGTCACTAAATGCATCTGGCTGTATGACCAAGTGGTCCTTAATCACATTCCTGACTCTTGAAGATCAGTTGGAAAACTTTTGAGTTTGAATTTTCAGTTATATTTAGCCAAGATAAAGCCTTAGATGAGCTAAAAGGTTAGGAACAAGAAAATATATGGTTAATGGGTGGAGAGCTTAACCATTTCTAAAGGGGTTGTCGGCCCCCAATTTAACCTATGGTGTTCAAAGATCCATGTAACTAAATGCCCCTTATCACAAGAAACAAGAAAATATATGATTTATGGGAGGGGATCTGAACAGTTTCTGAGATTTGATGCATTTTATGTAATGCAGGGGTGGGGCATGCCCCCAGGGTCTCAAGATGCATGTCACTTAAAGCTCCTTAGAATATATATTGTTTATGGGTGGGGATCTGGACAGTTTCCAAGATATTGGGCACTTTTTGAAATGAAGGGGGTGGGGCATGTCCCCGGGGGACCCCCTAGACTCCCTAGGTCCATGTCATTTAACATGCTTAATCACAAGGAACAAGAATATACATATGGTTTAGGGGTGGTATTCTCAACCATTTGCAAGATATCAGCCATTTAGACTTTTTCCCATACAAATGCCAATGTGACCAAATTTGACCTTGGCATAAAATAGGTCAAGGTCATCCCAGGGCAATTATTTGAACAAACTATGATGGGCCCTGAGTCCCGAGGCTACATACCAAGTTTGGTGGAAATCGGCCCAGCGGTTCCGGAGAAGAAGATTTTTGAAGTTTTTTTTTAAGGGACCTGGTGGACCCCATGTCAATAAATGCGCCCTATCTTAAGGAACAAGAATATATATGATTTAGTGGTGGAATATTGAACGGTTTGTTAGATATAATGCATTTTCACTTTTTCCCATACAAATGCATATGTGACTAAATTTTACCCTGGCATAAAATAGGTTAAGGTCATCCGAGGGTCACCATTTTAAGACTTTATGATGGGCCCGCGTCCCAGATGCTACATACCAAGTTTCATGAAAATCCGTCCAGTAGTTTCAGAGAAGAAAATTTTTGAAGGGTTTTAACCATATATGGGCATGGCGGCCATCTTGGTTATGTGACCCAACATCATCAACTTAATTTACATGTCCTTCTCCCATAAAGCTTGCATATGAAATTTGGTCAAAATTGACCAAGTAGTTTCCCTGAAAAATAAGTTTAAAGTTTGACATATTAAAAAACTTGACCCAAGGTCACGGAATGACCTTGACCTATAAATCTCATATATACTTATTAACTCATTTAGCTGATGTCATCTACCAACTTTCAGGCCAAAGGCTGCAACAGTTTTCGAAAAATCCACCTTTTCACTTTTTGCCATTCAAAAGCCTATATTACCAAATTTGACCTTGGCATAAAATAGGTCAAGGTCATCCAAGGGCCATTATTTGAAGAAACTATGATAGGCCCGAGTACCCAAGGCCACATGCCAAGTTTGGTGAAAATCGGACCAGCGGTTCCGGAGAAGAAGATTTTTGAAGGGTTTTTACCATATATGGGCATGGCGGCCATCTTGGTCATGTGACCTGGACCCCGCGAACAAACTTTCGTTCCCCCATCCCACTGAGGCCCCACATGAAATTTGGCTTCAGTCCGCCCAGCGGTTCCAGAGGAGAAGATGTTTGAAAATGTTGACATACATACATACATACAGACAGCATGACCACCCTATAAGCTCACCAATGAGCCTACGGCTCAGGTGAGCTAACAAGCTATTGAGCGGAAACCATAATTTTTTGCATTCAAGGGGAAGTAACACTGAAGAGAAAACAAGAGGGCCATGATGGCCCTGGATCGCTCACCTGATCCATAGAGTAACAAGTGGGCCCTGGGGAGGGCCATTATTGACCCTAGGGCTATAATGTGCATTTAGTTGAGGGAGGTCTAAAAAGGTGAAGCTTCATACCAAGTATCAACAAAGGCTATAATTTGACCAATCTTGGCAAAGGTCCACTAGATATTCCTTATATAAGCCTATGTAAAACCAAATGGCCCCAGTAGGGGGGGGGGGGGGCATTTTTGGCCTCAGGGCTATAATTTAAACAATCTTGATAGAGGTCCACTAGATGAAGCTTCACACCAAATATCAAAGACCTAGGCCTTGTGGTTTCAGAGAAGAAGATTTTTAAAGATTTTCCCTATATAAGCCTATGTAAACACCAAAGGGCCCCGGGGCTTGGGCATTTTTGGCCCCAGCACTATAATTTGAACAATCTTGGTAGGGGTCCACTAGATGAAGCTTCATACCAAATATCAAAGACCTGGGCCTTGTGGTTTCAGAGAAGAAGATTTTTAAAGATTTTCCCTATATAAGCCCATGTAAAATCAAAGGGCCCCGGGGCCGGGGGCATTTTTGGCCCCAGCACTATAATTTGAACAATCTTGGTAGCAGTCCACTAGATGAAGCTCCATACAAAATATCAATGACATGGGCCTTGCAGTTTCTGAGAAGATTTTTAAAGATTTCCCTATATAAGTACACCTCAACCTCGTTATAGCACGATTCGTTACAGCACGAATTCGGATATAACACGGTTTTGGTTTGGACCCCAAATTTTCCCCAACCAACATTTATAAATATTTTCCAAGGATTGTATCATGTTTTAAGCACAACAAATTTATTTTCCTCTCACTTTTGACTGCAGTAATACGGTAGCTAACACGGAAGCTAACACGATTTATAACGGTTACTTTTTGATATGTATTGCAGGCCTCCAGCAGAGCTGAATATACAGTATATAAACTTGTTTACCTTGTTGACACGCATGATAAACATGAACTGCCATCGGCACAATCTAAAGTGTTGGCTTAGTGAGATAAAGAGATTAAAGAATTCAGTTATGTATATGTAAAACCAAAGGGTCTCGGGGCGGGGGCATTTTTGGCCCCAGGGCTATAATTTGAACAATCTTGATTGAGGCCCAGTAGATGAAATTTCACACCAAATATCAAAGACCTAGGCCTTGTGGTTTCACAGAAGAAGATTTTTAAAGATTTTCCCTATATAAGTCTATGTAAAACCAAAGTGCCCTGAGAAGGGGCATTTTTGGTCCCAGCACCATAATTTGAACAATCTTGGTAGGGGTCCACTAGATGAAGCTACATACCAAATATCAAAGACCTGGGCCTTGCGGTTTCAGAGAAGAAGATTTTTAAAGATTTTTCCCTATATACAAGCCCAAGTAAAATCAAAGAACCCCGGAGCAGGGGCATTTTATGCCCCAGGGCTATAATTTGAAAATTTTGTTAGCGGTCTACTAGATGAAGCTACATACCAAATATCTAAGACCTGGGCCTTGCGGTTTCAGAGAAGAAGAATTTTTAAAGATTTTCCCTATATAAGCCCATGTAAAACCAAAGGGCCCCCGTGTGGGGGGCATTTTAGCTCCAGCACTATAATTTGAACAATCTTGGTAGGGGTCCACTAGATGAAGCTTCATACCAAATATCAAAGAACTCGGCATTGCGGTTTCAGGGAAGAAGATTTTTTAAGATTTTCCCTATATAACCCCATGTAAAACCAAAGGGCCCCGGGGCGGGGGCATTTTTGGCCCCTGCACTATAATTTGAACAATCTTGGTAGGGGTCCACTAGATGAAGCTTCATACCAAATATCAAAGACCTGGGCCTTGCGGTTTCAAAGAAGAAGATTTTTAAAGTTTTTCCCTATATAAGCCCATGTAAAACCAAAGGGCCCCAGGGCGGGGGCATTTTTTGCCCCAGCACTATAATTTGAACAATCTTGGCAGGGGTCCACTAGATGAAGCTTCATACCAAATATCAAAGACCTGGGCCTTGCAGTTTCAGAGAAGAAGACTTTTAAAATTTTCGGTGAAAAAAATCTATTTTTGGCTCCTGTGACCTATATGTGCAACGGGCCGGAACCATTTGAACACCTTTGAAAGGGGTCCACCTAAGGATCATTCCTGTGAAGTTTGGTCAAAATCCGATCAGTGGTTTAGGAGAGGATGTCGTTTGAAGAAATTGTTTACGCACGGATGACAGACAAAAAGTGATCCTAATATAAAACACAAGAGGGCCATGATGGCCCTGGATCGCTCACCTGATCCATAGAGTAACAAGGGGGCCCCGGGGAGGGCCATCATTGACCCAGGGCTATAATGTGCATAATGTTGAGGGAGGTCTAAATAGTTGGAGCTTCATACCAAATATCTACAAAGGCTATAATTTGAACAATCTTGACAAAGGTCCACTAGATGAAGCTAAACACCAAATATCAAAGACCTGGGACTTGCGGTTTCCGAGAAGAAGATTTTTTTAAAGATATTCCCTACATATGCCTATGCAAAACCAAATGGCACCGGGGCTAGGGTGCTTTTAGCCTCAGGGCTATAATTTAAACAATCTTGATAGAGGTCCACTAGATGAAGCTTCACACCAAATATCAAAGACCTGTGCCTAAAGATTTTCAAAGATTATCTCTATATAAGTCTATGTAAAACCAAAGGGCCGGGGGCATTTGTGGCCCAAGGGCTATAATTTGAACAATCTTTGTAGAAGTCCACAAGATGAAGCTCCATACCAAATATCAAAGACCTGGGCGTTGCAGTTTCAGAGAATAAGATTTTTCAAGAATTTCCCTATATAAGTCAATGTAAAACCAAAGGGCCCCGGAGGGGGGGGGGGGGCATTTTTGGCCCCAGGGCTATAATTTGAACAATTTTGGTAGAGGTCCACAAGATAAAGCTTCATACCAAATATCAAAGACCTGGGCCTTGCAGTTTAAGAGAAGAAGATTTTTAAAGATTTTCCCTATATAAGCCCATGTTTGTTTGTTTGTGTGGGAGTTTTACGGCCCAGTCAACACTATTTAGGTCATTTTTGAGCCGGTCAGTTTACCTATCAACACTTTCCTGGGCAGGCTTATACGTAAGCGGTTAACCAGTACAGTGCACATTCTTTCGCCAGAAACAGACAACTGCCCTTCTTGAATCAGCGGAAGGGAGAGAATGACCGTAGAAAAGATTTCATGATCAATCTCCACGAAAGAATGTTGCCGACCCCGGCGGGAGTCGAACCCGCGTCCTCCTGATCACCAGTCAGACGCTCATCCGACTGAACCACTGAGGCCGGCCAATAAGCCCATGTAAAACCAAAGGGCCCAGGGTGGGGGCATTTTTGGCCCAAGCACTATTATTTGAACAATCTTGGTAGGGGTCCACTAGGTGAAGCTTCATACAAAATAGCAAAGACCTGGGCTTTGCGGTTTCAGAGAAGAAGATTTTTAAAGATTTTCCCTATATAAGCCAATGTAAAACCAAAGGGCCCCGGGGCGGGGGCATTTTTGGCCCCAGCACTATAATTTGAACAGTCTTGGTAGGGGTCCACTAGATAAAGCTTCATACCAAATAGCAAAGACCTGGGCCTTGCAGTTTCAGAGAAGAAGTTTTTTTAAAGATTTTCCCAATATAAGCCCATGTAAAACCAAAGGGCCCAGGGGTGGGGGCATTTTTGGCACCAGCACTATAATTTGAACAATCTTTGTAGGGGTCCACTAGGTGAAGCTTCATACAAAATAGCAAAGACCTGGGCCTTGCAGTTTCAGAGAAGAAGATTTTTAAAGATTTTCCCTATATAAGACCATGTAAAACCAAAGGGCCCAGGGGTGGGGGCATTTTTGGCCCCAGCACTATAATTTGAACAATCTTGGTAGGGGTCCACTAGATGAAGCTTCATACCAAATAGCAAAGACCTGGGCCTTGCGGTTTCAGAGAAGAAGATTTTTAAAGATTTTCCCTATATAAGCCCATGTAAAACCAAAGGGCCCCGGGGCGGGGGCATTTTTGGCCCCAGCACTATAATTTGAACAATCTTGGTAGGGGTCCACAAGACGAAGCTTCTTACCAAATATCAAAGACCTGGGCCTTGCGGTTTCAGAGAAGAAGGTATTTAAAGATTTTCCCTATATAAGCCCATATTAAACCAAAGGGATCGGGGCGGGGGCATTTGTGGCCCCAGCACTACAATTTGAACAATCTTGGCAGGGGTCCACTAGATGAAGCTTCATACTAAATATCAAAGTCCTGGGCCTTGCGGTTTCAGAGAAGAAGATTTTTAAAGATTTTCCCTATATAAGCCCATGTAAAACCAAAGGGCCCCGGGGCTTGGGCATTTTTGGCCCCAGCACTGTAATTTGAACAATCTTGGTAGTGGTCCACTAGATGAAGTTTCATACCAAATATCAAAGACCTGGGCCTTGCGGTTTCAGAGAAGAAGATTTTTTAAGTTTTCGGTGAAAAAATCTATTTTTGTCTCCTCTGACCTATATGTGCAATGGGCCGGAACCATTTGAACAACTTTGAAAGGGGACCACCTAAGGATCATTCCTGTGAAGTTTGGTCAAAATCCGATCAGTGGTTTAGGAGGAGATGTTGTTTGAAGAAATTGTTTACGCACGGATGACAGACAAAAAGTGATCCTAATATTAATCACAAGAGGGCCATGATGGCCCTGGATCGCTCACCTGATCCATAGAGTAACAAGTGGGCCCCCGGGAGGGCCATTATTGACCCTAGGGTTATAAATTGCATAATGTTGAGGGAGGTCTTAAAAGGAAGCTTCATACCGAATATCAACAAAGGCAATAATTTGAACAATCTTGGCAAAGGTCCACTAGATGAAGCTACACACCAAATATCAAAGACCTGAGCCTTGCGGTTTCAGAGAAGAAGATTTTATAAAGATATTCACTACATAAGCCTATGTAAAACCAAATGGCCCCGGGCGGGGGCATTTTTGGCCTCAGGGCTATAATTTATACAATCTTGATAATGGTTCACTAGATGAAGCTTCACACCAAATATCAAAGACCTGGGCCTTGCTGTTTCAGAGAAGAAGATTTTCAAAGATTATCTCTATATAAGTCTATGTAAAACCAAAGGGCCCGAGGGCTATAATTTGTTCAATCTTGGTAGAGGTCCACTAGATGAAACTCCATACCAAATACTTAAGATATGGCCTTGCAGTTTCAGAGAAGAAGATTTTTAAACATTCCGTATATAAGTCTATGTAAAACCAAAGGGTCAGGGGGGGGGGGGGGGGCATTTTGGCCCCAGGGCTATAATTTGAACAATCTTGATAGAGGTCCACTAGATGAAATTTCACACCAAATATCAAAGACCTAGGCCTTGAGGTTTCATGGAAGAAGATTTTTAAAGACTTTCCCTATATAAGCCTATGTAAAACCAAAGGGCCCGGGGGCGGGGGAATTTTTGGCCCCAGCACTATAATTTGAACATTCGTGGTAGGGGTCCACTAGATGAAGCTTCATAACAAATAGCAAAGACCTGGGCCTTGCAGTTTCAGAGAAGAAGATTTTTAAAGATTTTACCTATATAAGCCCATGTAAAACCAAAGGGCCCCGGGGCGGGGACATTTTTCGGCCCCAGCACTATAATTTGAACAATCTTGGTAGGGGTCCACTAGATGAAGCTTCATACCAAATATCAAAGTCCTGGGCCTTGCGGTTTCAGAGAAGAAAATTTTTAAAGATTTTCCCTATATAAGTCTATTTAAAACCTAAGGGCCCCGAGGCGGGGGTCTTTTTGGCCTCAGGGCTTTAATTTGAACAATCTTGGTAGAGGTCCACTAGCTGAAGCTTCATACCAAATATCAAAGACCTAGGCCTTGTGGTTTCACAGAAGAATTTTCAAGATTTTCCCTATATACCGTATTCGCCCTAATTACCGCACCGTGCGCTTAGTTTTTTCAAAATTGTGTCAACAAATCGTGGTGAAAAATCGACCTATTAAGCGCACACAAATCATTCAGGTAACTGTATTGGCAGGTGAACTGTCTTGTTCCCCACTTCACTGTTGAAGAAATAACGGTAAGTTTTTATAGATTTCCCGTGAAAGCTTCAATGGGAGGTTTCTGTAAGGTGTGCGCTTATGCATATTTTTTCAAAAATAGCTTTGGTGTGCGCTTATAGGAGCATGTGCGGTAATTAGGGCGAATACGGTAAGTCTTTGTAAAACCAAAGTGCCATGCAGCGGGGGCATTGGCCCAAGCACTATAATTTAAACAATCTTGGTAGAGGTCCACAAGCTGAAGCTTCATACCAAATATCAAAGACCTGGGCCTTGCAGTTTCAGAGAAGAAGATTGTTTGAAGATTGTTCCCTACATAAGCCTATGTAAAATTAAAGGGCCACGTGGAGGGGCATTTTTTGCCCCAGCACTATAATTTGAACAATCTTGGTTGGGGTCCACTAGATGAAGCTTCATACCAAATAGCAAAGACCTGGGCCTTGCAGTTTAAGAGAAGAAATTTTTAAAGGTTTTCCCTATAAAAGCCTATGTAAAACCAAAGGGCCCCTGTGCAGAGCCATTTTTGGCCCCAGCACTATAATTTGAACAATCTTTGTAGGGGTCCACTAGATGAAGCTTCATATCAAATATCAAAGACCTGGGCCTTGCGGTTTAAGAGAAGAAGATTTTTACAGATTTTCCCTACATAAGCCTATGTAAAATTAAAGGGCCCCGGGACAGGGGCACTTTTGGCCCCAGCACTATAATTTGAACAATCTTGGTAGGGGTCCACTAGATGAAGCTTCATACCAAATGGCAGGACCTGGGCCTGGCAGTTTCAGAGAAGAAGAATTTTAAAGATTTTCCCTATATAAGCCTATGTAAAAGCAACGGGCCCCGGGGCTGGGCCATTTTTGGCCCCAGCACTATAATTTGAACAATCTTGGTGGGGGTCCACTAGATGAAGCTTCATATCAAATATAAAAGACTTGGGCCTTGCGGTTTCAGAGAAGAAGATTTTTACAGATTTTCCCTATATAAGCCCATGTAAAACCAAAGGGCCCCGGGGCGGGGGCATTTTTTGCCCCAGCACTATGATTTGAATAATCTTGGTAGGGGTCCGCAAGATGAAGCTTCATACCAAAAATCAAAGACCTGGGCCTTGTGGTTTCAGAGAAGAAGATTTTTGAAGATTTTCCTATATAAGCCCATGTAAAACCAAAGGGTCCCGGGACGGGGGCATTTTTGGCACCAGCACTATAATTTGAACAATCTTGGTAGGGGTCCACTAGATGAAGCTTCAAACCAAATATCAAAGACCTGGGCCTTGCGGTTTCAGGGAAGAAGATTTTTAAAGTTTTCGGTGAAAAAATCTATTTTTGGCTCCTGTGACCTGTATGTGCAATGGACCGGAACCATTTGAACAACTTTGAAAGGGGACAACCTGAGGATCATTCCTGTGAAGTTTGGTCAAATCCGATCAGTGGTTTAGGAGAAGATGTTGTTTGAAGAAATTGTTTACGCACGGATGACAGACAAAAAGTGATCCTAATATAAAACACAAGAGGGCCATGATGGCCCTGGATCGCTCACCTGATCCATAGTGTAACAAGTGGGCCCCAGAGAGGGCCATTATTGGCCCCAGGGCTTTAATGTGCATAATGTTGAGGGAGGTCTTAAAGGTGAAGCTTCATACCAAACATCAACAAAGGCTATAATTTGAACAATCTTGGCAAAGGTCCACCAGATGAAGCTACACATCAAATATCAAAGACCTGGGCCTAGCGGTTTCAGAGAAGAAGATTTTTGAAAGATTTTGCCTATATAAGCCTATGTAAAACCAAAGGGCCCCGGGACGGGGGCATTTTTTGCCCCAGCACTATAATTTGTACAATCTTGGTAGGGGTCCACTAGATGAAGCTTCATACCAAATATCAAAGTCCTGGGCCTTGTGGTTTCAGAGAAGAAGATTTTTAAAGATTTTCCCTATATAAGCCTATGTAAAACCAAAGGGCCCCAGGGCGGGGGCATTTTTGGCCCCAGCACTATAATTTGAAAAAATCTTGGTAGGGGTCCACTAGATGAATCTTCATACCAAATATCAAAGACCTGGGCCTTGTGGTTTCAGAGAAGAAGATTTTTAAGATTTTCCCTATATAAGCCAATGTAAAACCAAAGGGCCCCGTGGCGGGGGCATTTTTTGTCCCAGCACTATAATTTGAACAATCTTGGTATGGGTCCACTAGATGAAGCTTCATACCAAATATCAAAGTCCTGGGCCTTGTGGTTTCAGAGAAAAAGATTTTTAAAGATTTTCCTTATATAAGCCTATGTAAAACCAAAGGGCCCCGGGGCGGGGGCATTTTTGGCCCCAGCACTATCATTTGAACAATCTTGGTAAGGGTCCACTAGATGAAGCTTCATACCAAATATCAAAGACCTGAGCCTTGTGGTTTCAGAGAAGAAGATTTTTAAAGATTTTCCCTATATAAGCCAATGTAAAACCAAAGGGCCCCATGGCGGGGGCATTTTTTGTCCCAGCACTAAAATTTGAACAATCTTGGTAGGGGTCCACTAGATGAAGCTTCATACCAAATATCAAAGTCCTGGGCCTTGTGGTTTCAGAGAAGAAAATTTTTAAAGATTTTCCCTATATAAGCCTATGTAATACCAAAGGGCCCCGGGGCGGGGGCATTTTTGGCCCCAGCACTATAATTTGAACAATCTTGGTAGGGGTCCACTAGATGAAGCTTCATACCAAATATCAAAGTCCTGGGCCTTGTGGTTTCAGAGAAGAAGATTTTTAAAGATTTTCCCTATATAAGCCTATGTCAAACCAAAGGGCCCCGGGGAAGGGGCATTTTTGGCCCCAGCACTATAATTTAAACAATCTTGGTAGGGGTCCACTAGATGAAGCTTCATACCAAATATCAAAGACATGGGCCTTTTGGTTTCAGAGAAGAAGATTTTTAAAGATTTTCCCTATATAAGCCAATGTAAAACCAAAGGGCCCCGTGGCGGGGGCATTTTTTGTCCCAGCACTAAAATTTGAACAACCTTGGTAGGGGTCCACTAGATGAAGCTTCATACCAAATATCAAAGTCCTGGGCCTTGTGGTTTCAGAGAAGAAGATTTTTAAAGATTTTCCCTATATAAGTCTATGTAATACCAAAGGGCCCCGGGGCGGGGGCATTTTTGGCCCCAGCACTATAATTTGAACAATCTTGGTAGGGGTCCACTAGATGAAGCTTCATACCAAATATCAAAGACCTGGGCCTTGTGGTTTCAGAGAAGAAGATTTTTGAAGATTTTCCTATATAAGCCCATGTAAAACCAAAGGGTCCCGGGACGGGGGCATTTTTGGCACCAGCACTATAATTTGAACAATCTTGGTAGGGGTCCACTAGATGAAGCTTCAAACCAAATATCAAAGACCTGGGCCTTGCGGTTTCAGGGAAGAAGATTTTTAAAGTTTTCGGTGAAAAAATCTATTTTTGGCTCCTGTGACCTGTATGTGCAATGGACCGGAACCATTTGAACAACTTTGAAAGGGGACAACCTGAGGATCATTCCTGTGAAGTTTGGTCAAATCCGATCAGTGGTTTAGGAGAAGATGTTGTTTGAAGAAATTGTTTACGCACGGATGACAGACAAAAAGTGATCCTAATATAAAACACAAGAGGGCCATGATGGCCCTGGATCGCTCACCTGATCCATAGTGTAACAAGTGGGCCCCAGAGAGGGCCATTATTGGCCCCAGGGCTTTAATGTGCATAATGTTGAGGGAGGTCTTAAAGGTGAAGCTTCATACCAAACATCAACAAAGGCTATAATTTGAACAATCTTGGCAAAGGTCCACCAGATGAAGCTACACATCAAATATCAAAGACCTGGGCCTAGCGGTTTCAGAGAAGAAGATTTTTGAAAGATTTTGCCTATATAAGCCTATGTAAAACCAAAGGGCCCCGGGACGGGGGCATTTTTTGCCCCAGCACTATAATTTGTACAATCTTGGTAGGGGTCCACTAGATGAAGCTTCATACCAAATATCAAAGTCCTGGGCCTTGTGGTTTCAGAGAAGAAGATTTTTAAAGATTTTCCCTATATAAGCCTATGTAAAACCAAAGGGCCCCAGGGCGGGGGCATTTTTGGCCCCAGCACTATAATTTGAAAAAATCTTGGTAGGGGTCCACTAGATGAATCTTCATACCAAATATCAAAGACCTGGGCCTTGTGGTTTCAGAGAAGAAGATTTTTAAGATTTTCCCTATATAAGCCAATGTAAAACCAAAGGGCCCCGTGGCGGGGGCATTTTTTGTCCCAGCACTATAATTTGAACAATCTTGGTATGGGTCCACTAGATGAAGCTTCATACCAAATATCAAAGTCCTGGGCCTTGTGGTTTCAGAGAAAAAGATTTTTAAAGATTTTCCTTATATAAGCCTATGTAAAACCAAAGGGCCCCGGGGCGGGGGCATTTTTGGCCCCAGCACTATCATTTGAACAATCTTGGTAAGGGTCCACTAGATGAAGCTTCATACCAAATATCAAAGACCTGAGCCTTGTGGTTTCAGAGAAGAAGATTTTTAAAGATTTTCCCTATATAAGCCAATGTAAAACCAAAGGGCCCCATGGCGGGGGCATTTTTTGTCCCAGCACTAAAATTTGAACAATCTTGGTAGGGGTCCACTAGATGAAGCTTCATACCAAATATCAAAGTCCTGGGCCTTGTGGTTTCAGAGAAGAAAATTTTTAAAGATTTTCCCTATATAAGCCTATGTAATACCAAAGGGCCCCGGGGCGGGGGCATTTTTGGCCCCAGCACTATAATTTGAACAATCTTGGTAGGGGTCCACTAGATGAAGCTTCATACCAAATATCAAAGTCCTGGGCCTTGTGGTTTCAGAGAAGAAGATTTTTAAAGATTTTCCCTATATAAGCCTATGTCAAACCAAAGGGCCCCGGGGAAGGGGCATTTTTGGCCCCAGCACTATAATTTAAACAATCTTGGTAGGGGTCCACTAGATGAAGCTTCATACCAAATATCAAAGACATGGGCCTTTTGGTTTCAGAGAAGAAGATTTTTAAAGATTTTCCCTATATAAGCCAATGTAAAACCAAAGGGCCCCGTGGCGGGGGCATTTTTTGTCCCAGCACTAAAATTTGAACAACCTTGGTAGGGGTCCACTAGATGAAGCTTCATACCAAATATCAAAGTCCTGGGCCTTGTGGTTTCAGAGAAGAAGATTTTTAAAGATTTTCCCTATATAAGTCTATGTAATACCAAAGGGCCCCGGGGCGGGGGCATTTTTGGCCCCAGCACTATAATTTGAACAATCTTGGTAGGGGTCCACTAGATGAAGCTTCATACCAAATATCAAAGACCTGGGCCTTGTGGTTTCAGAGAAGAAGATTTTTAAAGATTTTCCCTATATAAGCCAATGTAAAACCAAAGGGCCCCGTGGCGGGGGCATTTTTTGTCCCAGCACTAAAATTTGAACAATCTTGGTAGGGGTCCACTAGATGAAGCTTCATACCAAATATCAAAGTCCTTGGCCTTGTGGTTTCAGAGAAGAAGATTTTTAAAGATTTTCCCTATATAAGCCTATGTAAAACCAAAGGGCCCCGGGGCGGGGGCATTTTTGGCCCCAGCACTATGATTTGAACAATCTTGGTAGGGGTCCACTAGATGAAGCTTCATACCAAATATCAAAGACCTGGGCCTTGTGGTTTCAGAGAAGAAGATTTTTAAAGATTTTCCCTATATAAGCCTATGTAAAACCAAAGGGCCCCAGGGCGGGGGCATTTTTGGCCCCAGCACTATAATTTGAACAATCTTGGTAGGGGTCCACTAGATGAAGCTTCATACCAAATATCAAAGACCTGGGCCTTGTGGTTTCAGAGAAGAAGATTTTTTAAGTTTTTGGTGAAAAAAATCTGTTTTTGGCTCCTGTGACCTAGATGTGCAACGGACCGGAACCATTTGAACAACTTTGAAAGGGGACTACCTAAGGATCATTCCTGTGAAGTTTGGTCAAAATCCGATCAGTGGTTTAGGAGGAGATGTCGTTTAAAGAAATTGTTTACGGACGCACGGACGGACGCACGCACGACGGACGACGGACAAAAAGTGATCCCAAAAGCTCACCTCGTCACTACGTGACGGTGAGCTAAAAATACGAATTGGCCCTAATTCGAACTCGTCCTAGATTTTATGGATATGCTGATTACCTGCAAGTTTCATGAAGATCCAATTGAAAATAAACAAGTTATTGAGCGGAATTGATTTTCACCATTATAATTCAATGGAAGCTAACTGTTGCCATGGAATCCAGATTTTTGAACAAATCTGTACAAAAACATTATGCTGCCAATCTCCCTACCCAACAATGGTGCACATGAAGTTTGATCAAGATTGACCGACTGGTCTTAGATAAATTCTTGTTTGAAAGTGTGGACGACGACGACGGAGCCTTGCTATACTATAAGCTCACCTTGTGAGCCTTCGGCTCAGGTGAGCTAAAAATATCAGAATTTTTTATATGAAAACTTGCATTTTTTTGGTGGTAAAATTATCAATATATTTGAACAGGAGGCATTTGTTCAAAGAATCGTTAGCTTAATGCCTAACCTTTTAGCTTAATCGTTAGTCATCAAATTGTTAAAAATTTCATTGATGATTCAGTTTATATTCTAAAACACAACCCAGCACAATGACTATTTATAAAAAGAAAGTGCTTTTGCTTCTCCTGTAAAGTTTTTAAAAACTGAGTTACCACAGTTTTGCGGGCAGTCCTCGATCAGTTCTAGCAAGTACAATATTTTAAATTATACTGCTCACATTTTTTCAGCTAAAATATTATTTTCATCGTTATAGGGTATAGGTATATAGCACACTTGTACTGCCTTGAGGTACAAGCCGGCTTTTATAGCTACATGGTAGAGTGTTTGCTTTCCAATCAGGTGGCCCTAGTTCGATCCCCGGCCGGGCCAAAGGTGTGTGGCATTTTTTTATCTGTTACATCTCCATATTGAACCATCAAAGTTTTAACGATACGTAAGCTAACGAGGTTGTTAGTTTTGAACAAATGGCCCCAGGTGTTTTTGTAATAAGGAACAATTTTTGGCAAATGGCTGATATGCAAGAGAGACAACTTCCTGTTTGCAAAAAAAAAAAATACTGAAGATGTTTGAGTTTAGAGTGGAATAAGATATTGGTCGTTCTTACCTCCTGGTGAATACTCAAGTCTTGAGCCGGCCCATAAAAACAAGAATTCCGCCAAAGGCTATGTCCGTGGGGATGCAAAATCAATGAATCATGAAATATAGGTCAAGGTCAAACATAGGTGATTGCATAAAACTTGTCATCCCTAGATGCAAGTCTGTCTGGAGTAGCATTAATGAAGGTTGAACAGTTCTTGAGAAACAGACTTGGAACATTAGGGTGAACGCCAGGGTGGTTGCAATAATTCACAAAATCGGTGAACCATGAAATGTAGGTCAAGAACAAATATGGATGCTTGCATTTAAATTGTCATCCCTAGATGCAAGTCTATATATCATTAACCCTTTTTGTACCAAATGAACTCTTCCTCATTATATTTAGCATGAGTCCATTTCAAAATTTAGGGGTGTCAGGTTGTGTTTTCTTCAAAATTTAGTAGGAAAATGGCTGAACTTTTTGCAAACAGTGTAGGCCATTAGTGTGAAAGCTAGGGTGGTCGCAAAAATTCCCGAAGTCAGTGAACTATGAAATATAAGTCAAGGTCAAATATGGATACTTACATTCAAGTTTCCATCCCTAGATGCAAGTCTGTACCAAGTATCAATAATTGATTGATTGATTGATTGATTGATTTGAGATTTAACATCCCGTTAACACTATATAGGTCATTTTGGAGACGTTGCTTCCAATTTTTTGGGACTTTTACCTGACATTGAGATGAAATGACATCTCAAGCCCTGTCGCCCAATGAAACCAATCGGGTTTGTAAGCATGGACCGTGGGATTGCCCCGCTTTGCCTGGGCAGGCTTAGATCCTCTAAATAGTTTACCAGTACTCATGTGCTATCGGATTCAGCTCTGCGTGGAAGCACCATGCAGCCCATTTATTTCTTCAAGCCCGATGGGCGGGGCCGACCAAGTATTATTAATGAAGCTCTTATAGTTCCCGAGAAATGGACTGTAACATTAGGGTGAACGCAAAGGTGGTAACAAATGTTGATGGCTTGACAAACGGATGGGCAAACGGAAATTTGGACTCCTATATCACGCCATGCTTAATGCAGCCACGACAAAAATCTTGCATTTTCAAAAGTTACATTTTTAGCAACAATATTAGTGTACTTGCAAAATGAAATGATCAAAGTTTTAACCCATAAAATGCCAATCGTGACAATTGTCGTCTGCTTTGCCGTCTGCCGATTACCTTTAAAATATTTTTTTTGCAAAAAGTGTGAACCCAGATCAGACTGTAGGAGCAGTCTGACCTGGGCCAACACTGTTTGCCTGTATGCAAAAAATATTTTTAAGAAGTTTGCAATAAAAATTCAGCAGACGACATAAGCAGACGACATTTTCAAATGTAGTTTTTCACAGCGTCTTAAGGTTTAAAAGTATATTAACTAATGACAATAGTTATTTTTAAACAACTGGGCACAGAATTTGGTTTAGTTTGTAGTCTTAATGGCCCTGTCAACACTATTGAAGTCTATCAAACTGATAATTTTTTCTAACCACACTTTTCCTTGGCAGACTTATACATAAGTTGTTAACGAGTATACAGCACATTCTTTTGACAGAAACGAACAACACCCCTTCTTGAATCAGCAGAAGGGAGCGAATGACCAAAGAAAAGAATCCAAGTTCAATCTTCATGTAATAATGTTGCCATCTCAGCTGTGATCACACCCCCCCCCCCCCCCCCCCCCCCCACTGATCATGGGTAATCTGACTGAGCCACAAAGACTTAGGAAGCCAGGAAAAATTGTACAAATCAGTAATGATAATCATTTTTGAGGAATATATCGACTGAATAATTGATTATCCGATTAATTGTGCCAGCCTTAACTGTAACAAACCTTTTTGTGCACAATAAACATTGGTATCTTGGTCCCGTCTTTGCTTGGAAAAAATACCTGCTCCGTTGTAAACTTGTCAAAATCAAAGTCCTTTACTTTGATTTCTCGGAACACCTATAGTAATGAAAATGACAAACAAGTTACGGTATAATGACAATTTCAATGAGTGGTCTCTTAACAGGAAAACACAAAGAAAGAATAACTGAAACCTTATCAAAAAGCTTTTAAAGCAGATTTAGTCTTTTAGCTGGTTTTAAGGGGAATGGGAACACCTTCAGGGGAGGCAACTCCTGCAAAAGTATACTCAGAGGCAATAAAAAGTATACAGTTTTTTATTTGGAATACCGGATCTTGTATTGCTGTCTGTAATAAAATATGCCTATGTCCATTTTTCCCAAACGTCTAATTTTGTTAAAGTCCAATTCCTTTCCTTTTGCAGTCATCCATGATGGAGTTATTGCCCTTAATTTATAATCAATATTTCCAACAAAATCTCGTGTTGTACTTGGCATTCAAATCTATGCGCACCGCAAAAGTCATGTACGAATGTTCATCGAAAAGACGCCATCATTACTTTGCCATTAAACCCAAACAAACAGCTTCAAACTCAATTGTAATTTCTGCCTGTTCCGGATTATCTCCCTTTTAATTAAAATCATAATGAATTAAATGAGTCTTTTTCTCAAATCGTGTAAGAGATATTCATTTGAAACTTTCACATAATTTTTGTTTTCCTCGGCATATTTATGCTTACTCCATAGTGATGCCTCGAAAATTTCTCAAAGAAAAATTAATCACCAATACAAATCCCAAAGAAACATAAAGCATTTAATCAAAGGGAGAACGTGAAAGGCGAAAATGACATTTTCTTTGACAAAAAATGTTGCATTTTACCTTGTGTTTAATTTAAATATGGGATATATTCTTGCTAATCAGTACCTCTTCTTTGAATCATTGCACGAAAAATCATTGATTGAATAACACTTATTCGAAACACATATTTAAAGGGAAACTACTCAAGACAAAATATTGGATCAGACCCCCATGTCCATTTCAAGTGATGCAATTTCATTATCCTTTAATCAATTTTAATGGAAACTGCTGCAAATTATGCGGAAGTGGTTGTTCTTATTTATGATCCCACCTATTTATGTAGAGAGGGGGACATTGAGACGCAAATCGGCGTTCAGTAACCTGTATACTTACTTTTGCCTCTCAGTATATTTTTGTCTCCCATGTTAATAGGGATTAACTCTTAAAGGAAAGAATTTGCTCCTTAGGAGCAAATTCTTTCCTTTAAGAGCTGACCCCTTTTTCAGTGGGACAGAGTTTATAGAAAAGTGAACAGGAAGTCCCGATAGTTGTCTCCCTTTGAAAAATGGCGGAAAAATTTGCCAGGTGTTCCTATTCCCCTTAACAGCGGAATTTTACTGTATATTCTTTACAGATTGACCTCTGAAAAATCGAACATGGAAAGTTCGAAAACTTCAATTTTTTTAAACAAATATTCACTCAGGAAGTCAGAATGAGCTTCCAGTTACTAACCAGAGTTATGGTTCATGGGCTCTGAACATCGTCTCATAGTGCTTTACATTTAAGTGAAGTTTCATGAAAATACCTCAAAAGGTTTTTGAGTTATCAAGAATAATGGAAATACAGAATTACGGAATCCAAATCCAACATAGCACCCACTTTTTCAAAACGGGGTTATGAAAGATTGTTTCTCTCCATTTTAACCTGTTTTGAATCGTTTTTTTTTTTGTGAGCTGGCAAAACTTAGACTGGTTCAATCTTCTATGTTGTCCTCCCATATTTAAAACTTAAACCATTCAAGACCTTCAAATAGTGCTAGAGGTAACAACATCAAATTTTTTCATATTTTTCAATAAACAAGAGGGCCATGATGGTCCTGGATCGCTCACCCCAGTGAGGGCCATTATTGGCCCTAGGGCTTTAATGTGCATAATGTTGAGGGAGGTCTTAAAGGTGAAGCTTCATACCAAACATCAACAAAGGCTATAATTTGAACAATCTTGGCAAAGGTCCACTAGATGAAGCTACACACCAACTATCAAAGACCTGGGCCTTGCGGTTTCAGAGAAGAAGATTTTTTTAAAGATATTCCCTAAATAAGCCTATGCAAAACCAAATGGCCCCGGGGCTATATAAGTCTATGTAAAACCAAAGGGCCCCGGCGTGGGGGCATTTGTGGCCCCAGGGCTATAATTTAACAATCTTGGTAGAGGTCCACTAGATGAAGCTCCATACAAAATATCAAAGACCTGGGCCTAGCAGTTTCAGAGAGAAGATTTTTTAAGATTTCCCTTTATAAGTCTATGTAAAACCAAAGGGTCTCGGGGCGGCGACATTTTTGGCCCCAGAGCTCTAATTTGCACAAATTTGATAGAGATGACTAGATGAAATTTCACACCAAATATCAAAGACCTAGGCTTTGTGGTTTCAGAGGAGTTTTTTTCAGATTTTGCCTATATAAGTTTATGTAAAACCAAAGGGTCCTGGAGCAGGGGCATTTTTTGGTTTCAGGGCTATAATTTGAACAATCTTGATAGAGGTCCTCTAGATGAAGCTTCATACCAAATATCAAAGACCTAGGCCTTGTGGTTTCAGAGAAGATTTTTAAAGACTTTCCCTATATTAGTGTATGTAAATTCAAAGGGCCCCAGAGCGGGGGCATTTTTGGTCTCAGGGCTATAATTTGAAAATCTTGGTAGAGGTCCATTAGATGAAGCTTCATACCAAATATCAAAGTCCTGGGCCTTGCGGTTTCAGACAAGAATATTTTAAAAGGTTTTCCCTATATAAGCCTATGTAAAACCAAAGGGCCCGGGGTGGGGACAGTTTTTGCCCCACCACTATAATTTGAACAACCCGGCTGTACAATTTCCATGGAGGTTTTCAAATCTCCAAGGAAAAGTGAAAAAACATTGGAGAAATCTTGGAATCCTAGGAATAAAAGCGTGTTTTCCAAGGTTTTCCATGGAGGTATTTTGTCTAAACTATACCTCCGAAAATAAAACCTTGGAAACCTTTGAAATGACAACAAAACTCCTAGGAAAACAAAAAAATTCTCAGATATGTTCCAAAGAAACCTTGGAATTTCACAACTTGGAGTGAGTGAGTGAGTTTTAGTTTTACGTCCCACCAACAGCTAAGGTCATACGGAGACGGGACCTCGGTTTCAAGACTCATCCGAAAGTCTGGAGAAGCCCGGGATCGATCCTGCGACCCCTGGTTTACAAGGCGAGTAGCATAACCACTGCGCCACAGGGGCTTCTTTCACAACTTGGAACAAGAGGCCCATGGGCCACTATGCTCACCAGAGCTCAGGTGGGCACTGCCAAATTGCAGCCATGTATTTTAACATGATATCATTTTAATCTGCCAAATGAACCCCCATATCCAAATGAGCATCAATGTGGACTCAGTATATGAAACATTAGGCCTTTTATGAAGTAGAGGGGGTGGGGCATGGACCCAATGGAGCCCTGGTTGGTATAACTAAATGTGTCTTATCACAAAGAACAAGAATATATATGGTTTAGCAGTGGGGATCTGCATGGCTGGAGATATAAGTGGAGGGGTTGGAGCATGCTCTGTCGTTCCCAGGAAAGCCCAAGATTGTTGTCCCTAAATGTGTCTCATCATAAGGACCAAGTATATATATGGTTTAGGGGTGGGAATCTGAACGGTTTCCAAGATATCCTTTCATGAAGTGGAAAGGAGAGGACTGGCCCCTGCGGACACCCCTACAGTAGGTGTGCTAATAATAAGGAACAAGAACATAATTATATGAATATGGGGTGGGGATTTGAATGGTTTCTGAAATATATGGCCTTTTATGAAGTGGAAGGGCGGGGGACATTGCCTCAGCACAAAGAGACCCCCAAGTTGGTGTGACTGAATGAGTCTTATCATAAGGAACAAGAATATATATGGTTTAGGGGTGGGGATCTGAACTATTTCTGAGATATGTGGCTTTTAATGAAGTCAAGCGGTGGAGCAAGGCCCGGGCATGCCCCGGGGACTCACAAGCTGGTGTCAATGAATGTGCCTTATCATAAGGAAGATGAATATATATGGTTTAGGGGTGGGGCTCTGAACAGTTTCTGAGATATAAGGCCTTTTGTGAAGTGCAGGGGTGGGGCAAGGCCCAGGGAGACCCCCAGGTTGGTGTCAATGAAAGTGTCTTATCATAAGGTACAAGAATATATATGGTTTAGGGGTGGGGATCTGTAAGGTTTCCGAGATATTGTGATATTATGAAATGGAGGGGGTGGGGCATGGCCCCAGCACATCCCTGGGGACCCCCAGGTTGGTGTCACTGAATGTGTCTCATCATAATGAACAAGAACATATATGGTTTAGGGGTGGGGATCTGAACAGTTTCTGAGATATATGGCCTTTTATGAAGTGAAGGGGTGGGGCATGGCTCCGGCGCACCCCGGAAGACCCCCAATTTGGGGTCAATGAATGCGTCTTATCATAAGGAGCAAGAATATATATGGTTTAGGGGTGGGGATCTGTAAGGTTTCCGAGATATTGGGCCTTTTATGAAATGGAGGGGCGGGACATGGCCCCGGCGCATCCCAGTTGACCCCCAGTTTGATGTCACTGAATGCGTCTTATCATAAGGAACAAGAGTATATAGGGTTCAGGGGTGGGGATCTGAATGGTTTCCGAGATATTGTGCCTTTTATGAAGTGGAGGGGGTGGGGCATGGCCTCGGCACATCCCGGAGGACCTCCAGGTTGGTGTCACTGAATGCGTCTTATCAATAGGAACAAGAATATATATGGTTTAGGGGTGGGGATCTGTAAGGTTTCTGAGATATAAGTCATTTTATGAAGTACTGGGGGCGGGGCATGGCCCCGGCACAACCTACTGGACCCCCAGGTTGACATAAAAGCATATGGCTGAAAGAAGTTTACTAAAGGAACATTTCTATGAAAGTTTTGTCAAAATATCTGCAAAGGCTTTGTAGTTAATGCCATTTTTCAATTTTCCCCATTATAAGTCTATGGAAAATCTAAGTTGCCATAGCAACCAAACTAAAGAGCCGAATTTCATAAAAAACACAAAATCTGTAAAGGCAAATATGGTGAATATTTCCATAAACTTTCAGCCTCATAGAGCATACGGTTTCTGAGGAGATGATTTTTTAAGTATTTTTTTTTCTATTTTTTCATTTTGGTTTCCATGGCAACCAATACAAATGAGCAGTAGGCCTAAAATCATATGGCAGATAGTAGATTGCCTAAGGAATATTTCTAAGAAAGTTTTGTCAAAATATCTGCAGTGGCTTGGCAGTAAATGCCATTTTTCAATTTTCCCCATTATAAGTCTATGGAAACTCTAAGTTGCCATAGCAACCAAACCAATGAGCCGAATTTCATAAAAAACACAAACTTTCAATCCCCCAACCCAAGGATGCTACAGATGAAATTTGGGCTGAATCGGCCCAGTGGCTTCAGAGGAGATGTCGTTTGAAAGTGTTGACGACGACGCAGACGCCGACGACGACGACGACGACGGACAAATGCCTATCCTATAAGCTCCCCCGGAGCCTTCGGCTCTGGTGAGCTAAAAATTCAACTCCAGTTATTTGTATTAAATGAGAACTTAGAAATTTTTATGCTTGGAAAACCTTGGAAGGGAGAGGTTACTGGTGAACTTAAACTGACCTTTGAGAGATTTCACATAAACACCTGAAGTATCTTGGTTCCAACACATTTACTGGACCCAGTTTTCTCTGATTGGCTAGTTTTCAAACTAAACATCCTTTGTTAAGATGCCAGAGTGAGAATCAGATTGAGAGACAACTTTCACAAAAGCTTACTTTGAAAATGGAATTTATAATATTAAAAAATGAATGTATGATATTGATGCAGTTATTCAAGTGAGTTCTTTTACTTTTATTGACATTTGCATGTTGAAGTAAGTGTCTTTGTAGTGTTTTGGTCAAAGCGTCTTGGTAGTGTTTTGGTCAAAGTACACTGGTTGTGTCTTGGTTAATGTCTTGGTAGCTCATTTGCATGTGAAAATCTGTACCATCAATGCACCACCAAAACACTGTGTCTTAATAGTGTCTTGGCCCTAATCTTTTTTTCATATGGGGGAAGAATAATTCAGAATCCAGTCCTGCCTGAAGGCTTAATTGAAACAAGAGGGTCATGATGGCCCTGGATCGCTCACCTGATCCATAGAGTAACAAGTGGGCCCCGGGGAGGGCCATTATTGACCCCAGTATTATAATGTGCACAATGTTGAGGGAGGTCTAAAAAGGTGAAGCTTCATACCAACTATCAACAAAGGCTATAATTTGAACAATCTTGGCAAAAGTCCACTAGATGAAGCAACACACCAAATATAAAAGACCTGGGCCTTGCGGTTTCAGAGAAGAAGATTTTTTTAAAGATATTCTCTACATAATCCTATGTAAAACCAAATGGCCACAGGGCGGAGGCATTTTTGGCCTCAGGGCTATAATTTAAACAATCTTGATAGAGGTCCACTAGATGAAGCTTCACACCAAATATCAAAGACCTGGGCCTTGCTGTTTCAGAGATGAAGATTTTCAAAGATTATCTCTATATAAGTCTATGTTAAACCAAAGGGCCCCGGGGTGGGGGCATTTGTGGCCAGAGGGCTATAATTTGAACAATCTTGGTAGAGGTACACTAGATGAAGCTCCATACCAAATATCAAAGACATGGGCCTTGCAGTTTCAGAGAAGAAGATTTTTAAAGATTTCCCTATATAAGTCTATGTAAAACCAAAGGGTCTCGGAGGGGGGTGGGGGGACATATTTGTCCCCAGGTATATAATTTGAACAATCTTGATAGGGGTCCACTAGATGAAATTTCACACCAAATATCAAAGACCTAGGCCTTGTGGTTTCATAGTAGAAGATTTTTAAAGATTTTCTCTATATAAGTCTATGTAAAACCAAAGGGTCACGAAGCGGGGGCATTTTTGGTCTCAGGGCTATAATTTGAACAATCTTGGTCGAGGTCCACAAGCTGAAGCTTCATACCAAATATCAAAGACCTAGGCCTTGTGGTTTCAGAGAAGAAGATTTTAACAAGATTTTCCCTATATAAGTCTATGTAAAACCAAAGGGCCCCGGAGCGGGGGCATTTTTGGCCCCAGGGATATAATTTGAACAATCTTAGTAGAGGTCCACAATATGAAGCTTCACACCAAATATCAAAGACCTGGGCCTTTCCCTTTCAGATAGGAAGATTTTTAAGGATTTTACCTATATAAGCCTATGAAAACCAAAGGGCCCCGGGGCGGGGGCATTTTTGGCCCCAACACGATAATTTGAACAATCTTTGTAGGGTTCTGCTAGATGAAGTAGAGATGAAGCTTCATATCAAATAGCAAAGACCTGGGCCTTGCAGTTTCAGGGAAGAAGATTTTTAAAGATTTTCCCTATATAAGACCATGTAAAACCAAAGGGCCCCCGGGGCGGGGGGATTTTTGACCCCAGCACTGTAATTTGAACAATCTTGGTAGGGGTTTACTAGATGAAGCTTCATACCAAATATCAAAGATCTGGGCCTTGCTGTTTCAGAGAAGAAGATTTTTAAAGATCTTCCCTATATAAGACCATGTAAAACCAAAGGGCCCAGGGGCGGGGCATTTTTGGCCCCAGCCCTATAATTTGAACAATCTTGGTAGGGGTCCACTAGATGAAGCTTCATACCAAATATCAAAGACCTGGGCCTTGCGGATTCAGAGATGAAGATTTTTAAAGATTTTCCCTATATAAGCCCAGGTAAAACCAAAGGGCCCCGGGGCGGGGGCATTTTTGGCCCCCACACTATAATTTGACAATTTTGGTAGAGGTCCACTAGATGAAGCTTCATACCAAATATCAAAGACCTGGGCCTTGCGGTTTCAGAGAAGAAGATTTTTTAAGTTTTCGGTGAAAAAAATCTATTTTTTGCTCCTGTGACCTATATGTGCAACGGACCGGAACCATTTAAACAACTTTGAAAGGGGACCACCTAAGGATCATTCCTGTGAAGTTTAGTCAAAATCTGATCAGTGGTTTAGGAGGAGATGTCGTTTGAAGAAATTGTTTACGCACGCACGGACGCACGCACGACGGACGACGGACAAAAGGTGATCCCAAAAGCTCACCTCGTCACTACGTGACGGTGAGCTAAAAAACAAATAGACCACAACTTCAATGTAACATTGTTTGTTATGCCATTGTTTTGGAGATAACAGTGTGTCAAGATGGATCTCAAAAATGTTTGGAATATATAGAGAAAGGACCATAAATGGTAATTTTTCTATATAATAGACCCCACTTTGGTTGGGATATAACAATGTTTGTTTATGAACTAATATGGTTTCTGCTTGTTGGACCCATTTATAGTGTTATAAATAGATTGTGGTGTATTTTTTTCAGTGCTGAAAATAAAACTTCCAAGGATTTCTATTCTGAGAAGCTATGGATTCCAAGGATTTTTTTCCGAGGAGCTCCATGGTTTTCCAAGGAAAAAATGTTCCAATACTCCAAGGTTTTCTTCTTTCTCCAAGGATATATTCCAAGGAATCCTAGGTTTTAAGCTCCTTGGAAAAAAGTTCCGAGGTGTTCCTTGGAAATTATCTCCAAGGTGTTCCGAGGAATATATGATTCCAAGGTTTCTGAGAAATTCTAGGATTTCTTTTTTTTTTATTTCTCCAAGGAATTATTTCCTTGTTGTGTTCTAATACTCCAAGGTTTATTTTTCCAAGCAAATGACAACTTTATCCTAGAAAACCTTGGAGAATGTACAGCCAGGCATCTTGGTAGGGGTCCACTAGATGAAGCTTCATACCAAATGTCAAAGACCGGGGCCTTGTGGTTTCAGAGAAGAAGATTTTTTTTTTTTAAGTTTTCAGTGAAAAAAATCTATTTTTGGCTCCTGAGACCTAGATGTGCAACAAACTAGAACCATTTGAACAACTTTGAAAGGGGACCACCTAAGGATCATTACAGTGAAGTTTGGTCAAAATCCGATCAGTGGTTTAGGAGGAGATGTCGTTTGAAGAAATTGTTTACGCACGGATGCATGCACGGACAACAAAAAGTGATCCCAAAAGCTCACCTCGTCACTATGTGATGGTGAGTGAAAAGGGCTATACATTTCAAATGAATTGTATGTTCTGTTCAGTAGATGAGTTCTGACATAAACTAATACACCACAACCTCTTAATGACACTATTAATGGAGTCCAAAGCAGAAACCATGTTACTTAAACAACTATGTTATATCCAAACAAAAATGTGTAGATTATACAGAAAAAAAAAGACCATTTATATAATCTACACATTTTTTGGGATCCATCTTAAGACCGTGTTATATCCAAACTGTGTTATAATGAACCATGTTTTATCATATGACGTCACATCTGAGAATGTAATAACGCCATGTAATCCACTGGTGGATTAAATAAGCAAATTAGTTAGATATGCATCGTAACATTACACATACGACCTCCTTTACTAATATTGACATTTTTGTAAAACAGAAGTGAATCAAATGCATTTTAAATGTCATATGATAAATAATATCTTGCATTTGTGCTCATGTATTATTAAATTTATTAAACTTGTTGAGGAAAAGAGATCAAATTCTCGTCAAAGCCTTGCATGTATGACAGGTTAAGACGCAAGCCAGCCTCTTTTAATACTCATGTCAGCAAGCATCTTGAAATTTTAAAATAGAAACTTATGGCACAATCAGCGAATACAAAGGTGCTGATCAGACAGTGTGAATGCATAGTCTGACCAGCACCTTTGTTGTTCGCATGATGTAGCTCATTTGTCAAAGATGTCATATTCTTGTCATGATTAGCACTTCAATGGTTAATATGAAATCTGCATTCCTCTGGAAGTTGTGTACGTACCTTCTGCTGGAAGCTGTCAGTAGACATGTCACATCTGTACACAATACCAGGTGTTAAAAATGACATGAACTGGTAGAATATCTGGAGAGAGGAAAAACAATAATATGGGATAATTTTTTCTTATTTCAGACAAACAAAGATAATTAATCCTTGTCTTGCTGAGCCCAGATATGTCTTTTCTTAAAAACAATGTAGATCCAGATCAGATGGTAAAGAGGCTTCAAATATATATTGTGAGTACCTGTTGGAATCACCGCATCACTGCATGATGGAGACCTCAAATGTATACGTGTATTGTGGGTACTTTTTAAGATCACCTCATCACTGCATGTTGGACGATTCAAATTATATTGTGGGTACTTGTTAGTATCACCTGATTTAGGTGATTCTAACGAGTACCCACAATATATATGCCCCCGCCCATCAGGGCTTGAAGAAGTAAATGGGCTGCATGATGCTTCAACGTGGAGCTGAAACCGACCCGCAGACGAGTACTTGTAAACCGCTTAGAAGATCTAAGCCTGCCCAAGCAAAGCGGTGCGAGAGTCGGACTGTCCATGCTTATAAACCCTATTGGTTTCATTGGGCCGCAGGGCTTGAGATGTCATTTCTTCTCAATGTCGGATAAAAGTCCCACAAAATTGGAAGCAATGTCTCCAAAATGACCAATACAGTGTTGACAGAGACTTTAAACCTCAAATCAAACAAACTGTCATACACACGTACATGGTCAAACTTAAAAGGCTTTTTAACAGGGTTTATAAGCAGAATGGAGATGTCCTAAGGGGAGATAACGGTTTCAAAATTATTTTGCCTCCTTTATTTATTTACTTATTTCTTTCTTGAATTTCTTAACAACATACAGTAAAATTTCTATATAAAGTCCACCTTTAGAACTGTTCAAAAGTGGTCTTAAAGGCCACTTTTGGACAGTCCCAAAGGTGGTCTCTGATCAGAGGACACTGTATGCAGAAAACACTAAGAAAGAATAACTGCAACCCACTAAAGAATTAGTCTTAATTTTAAGTGGTCTAAATAGCGGAATTTTACTGTAAATACAAATACAAGCATGCATCCAAGGATTGGATGTCCGATGTAGATGTGGCTGATGTGTATCTACTTATAAATAGTGGTCTACTGTTAAAGGTAAGAATTTGCTCCCCTGTATTTTATTTAAGGGGAATGGGTACACCTTCATGGGAGGCAACTCCTGCAACAGTGTTTATCTACCAGGTCAATAGGGGTCTACTCTTAAAGGAAAGAATTTGCTCCTAAGGAGCAAATTCTTTCCTTTAAGAGTAGACCCCTTTTTTAGTGGGACACAGTTTATTAAAGAGCAAATAGGAAGTCCTGAAAGTTATCTCCCTTTGAAAAATGGCAGAAAAATCTGCCAGGTGTTCCCATTTCCCTTATGAGGACCCCTTTGAAGACAGGAATCCACAAAAATTGTCTCCTTGTAAACAAGAATTCTGCCAAAGGCTATGTCATGCCTGTGGAGGTGCAAAGTCACCGAACCGTGACATCTAGGCCAAGGTCAAACATAGATGCTTGCATAAAAGTTGCCATTCTTAAATGCAAGCTTGTACTAGATATCATTAATGAAGCTCTAATAATTCTTGAGAAATGAACTTAACCATTAGGGTGAACGCTAGGGTGGTTGCAAGATTTTACAAAGTCAGTGAACCATAAAATGTAGATCAAGATCAAATATGGATGCTTGCATTTAAGTTCCCATCCCCAGATATAAGTTTGTACCAAGTATCATTAATAAAGCTGTTATAGTTCTTGAGAAATTAACTTGACCATTTGGGTGAATGCTAGAGTGGTCGCAGTATTTTACAAAGTCAGTGAACCATACAGTGTAGGTCAAGGTCAAATATGGATGCTTGCTCTTATAGTCCTTGAGAAATAAACTTGACCATTGGGGTGAACGCTAGGGTGGTCACAAATGTTGACGCCTTGACAAACGGATGGATGAACAAAGGACGAACAGACGAATGGATGAACTAACAGACGGAAAACCGGCCCCTGTATCGCCCCATGCTAATAGCAGGCGCGACAAAAATGGCGGATGTTATTTCAAGTATAGAGAGAGAGAGAGAGAGAGAGAGAGAGAGAGAGAGAGAGAGAGAGATCAATAGTGGAAAGCCAAAATGACAGTTACTTTCCCACAAAATGGCCAATAGGCTATCCAAAATAAAATAATATAAGCGACACAAACACCCAAAGACAAACCATAACAAAAATAAACCGCTACAGAACAACTGCCTTGGAACGGTCAGCGGAACCGAACTCCACCAGGGGGGCTTAAATCGATTTTACGTGGCCACAACCCTCGCCCCCACCTCTGCAAATACAAAATATTTTTCAGTCGAGACTTTTACTTTAAATCACAGGGACAACACTGATCACTCCTATTAGACTTCACTGATGAACAAGTGAATACAATCACTGACTGCAGAACATTGTTGACATATCGAAACCTTTTTAACCCTGTTGACCAGTACTTGGGTGCTTTATAGGTTAAAGCTTTCCTGAAACATGAAAAATACACTAATATTTTTGCTGAAAAAAAAGTTGGTGGCTTTTGCATTGCAAATGCCTTTCACACTTTTTCAGCAAAAATACCAGTGTGTATCATGTAGTGTAGATCCAGAACAAACAGTGTAGATCCAGATGAGATGGATCTACAATGTTTAGCATCTTACAATAACTACTGACAAAAACCCCCTACAGTTAAACTTCCATGGCTCGAACACCGATGGCTCGTTTACCATGGATGACTCGAACCCGTTCTTGTGTCCCGAGGGAATTTCTCCATATAAGAAAAAGTGAGGGTAATTAAGGAAATGTTCTTCTATTCTCTTGTAAATATATGCTGTGTGCACATATTAGAATCGCCTCTATGAGGCGATTCTAATGAGTACACACAGCATACATTTTTAATATAGAATACCGAAAAGATGTCCCAAAATTAACCCCGTTATGCCTCCTATCAGTAACCCTCAGAGGCTCGAACTACCCTTGTCTCGAACAGATTTTCGTGGTCCCAAAGGTGTTCGAGCCATTGAAGTTCAACTGTATTTTTAAGAATGGAAGAGTTCACTCCATAAACTAAGGGGTGAAAGGTTTAACCAGATGGGGCTCAAACAAAAACTGGAACTAACCTCTGAGTCTCTCTTCTTGCCAGAGTATCCAACTATGGTCCCTACTTCAAGTGGTAACTGAGACAGTTTATCTCCTGACGACAAATCATGGATATACAGTTGATTCTGAAATAACAAAAATCTTGAAGAATGATGTTGCATGCCTAATACTGAAAGTGCCAGATCAGAAGAAAAACCAATGTTTGCCATCTGCAATCTACAAAGGTGAATCAAGTACGCCCATAGATACAGTTCCAGCCTAAAGTTACCTCCCTTCAGTGTGTTAAGCCAACACCACCTTAATATCTGCAAATGCAACACAGCACCTGGGGCGTCCTTGATTCACTGATCCATCTGCACCGATCAGTTTTCTGTACGATCAAGTAGCTTCACGTGGTATGGTGCAGTGTTCTGGTGCTACACTTTTTGACTCTACCGTATTTACCGTATGTGTTCGGACACCGTATGTTTGTGGACACCATGTAGAATCAGTAAAACTAGCTACAGTCAAACCTGTCTTAAAGACGACCTGTCAACAAAGACCACCTGTCTACAAAGACCACTTCCAATTCCCCCCATCCAGTTAGACTATATAATGCACCTGTCAACAGAGACCACCTGTGTACTAGGACCAGAGGACAGTCAAAATCCTTCCCAAATGCATATTTTTACCCTGAACAAAGACCACTTTGTGCTTTGAGTAGCATTGACCAAAGTTTTAATTGGGCAATTAATTGTTTGTGGACATCCTTTAATGGGCCTAATTAATTTTTTTAGTGATTCAATATTAAAACCTGACAAAATGTTACCTTTAGGGGATTTAATCAGCAAATCGTTCAGGTGTTACCATGATTATCCAATACATATCTGCATAAATGCTGTGAAGTAATCCTTGTCTTTTAAAGAGGTAGAGCAGTTCATGCAAAACTGAACCTCTGAATAAAGACCACCTGTGGACAAAGACCATATTTCTCCTTTCCCTTGAGTGGTCTTTGTAGACAGGTTAGACTGTAATTTAATGCACCATATATTTTCGGAAACCCCCCGAAAATTCGCGCTCTTTATTTTCGTAAGTTTTCGGACACAATTCTGCCTTCTATCTAAACATTTTTTTCTTTTTACACGGTATCTATATTTTTATGATTTACCGTCTTTAATTTACCATCAACCATTATGGGCTGAACCATTTTCAGTGCAAGTATGGCAGCTAGTACATTGAAGAAGTGATACCTTATATCTGTCATTTTTATCCCAATCTGAGATACAGAGTTATCTGAGATACAGAGTGATACAAATACACATGCTAATGAAATTGTTTACTAGTGAAAAAATGTTGAAGTGTTACAACAAAATTGATTACGTTCTACTATTCAAATGGATTATTCCACCATAAACTGTGAACACTGACTTCAGGCGTTATCGGTAAGCTGGCAAACAATGTGAGAAAATCAGGTCAAACAATGCAGGACACACGCTGATTTGTTTACAAAAGTCATTAATTTATGGCTAACTATAGAACCGGTATTTGAATATTAAATTGTTTTTTCGCAAGGTGCATTTCTCGATCAACATCTGTTGCGAATTTAGCTTTCGAAAAAAAAAAAAAATGCCGTTTTTTTTTACCCGTTCAAAATGATATTTTTATTTAAGAAATACGCTCCATTGAAACCAATAGCATAAAACGTGTGTGTTACGCCCTTGAACGAATTATTTTCCAATCACGTGGCTTCAATATCGGTCGTCATTTGTAAACAATGCGATTTGATTCAGAATATAAAAGACTTGTGTAGTCGTGAAATATTATATATTTATATTCTTAATATTTCGCGATTACATGTATTTATATTCTTTAGAACTTGGTTCGGCCATATAAGATTTTTAATGACTCTAGTTTGAACACGTTTTGGTTCGAGAGTAAAGAAACGCTGTTTTTTTTTTTTTTTTTAAACCGGTTCAAAACGATTTCTTTATTTAAGAAATACGCTCATCTAAAGTCAATGGCATAAAACAGGTGTGCAATACGTCCTTGACTGCATTTATGTGTATTGTGTAAATGGAAATTGTATGACCTCATTTTCCGACCACATGGCTGCAATATCGGTTGCCATTTGTAAACAAAGCAATTAGGGCAATTTGTATCAGGATACGGATAGTAGACTTATGTAATCGTGAAATAAGAGAAATATTTAGATTCTAAACAACGTGAGTCGGCCTTATAAGATTTTCAATGACTCCAGTTCGGCCACCTTATGGTTTGAGAGTAAAAACAATGTCTAAACCGTTGATCATTTTTTATGTCGGTGAATGTTCGGAAGTATTCGGACATGGTGCGAATTTTAGAAAGGTAATTTCGGAAGTATTCGGACCGTGAAAAAGAAATTATTTTTAAAGTGTCTGAATACATACGGTAAATACGGTACTCTTGATTGAATAGGTGTGAAGTGCCCGGATGATGGAGCAGTGCACCAGCCCCATTTCGAAATTCAAGGCATTTTGCATTTGTAGCTTCCCACCAGAATCGAGAAGCATAGATAAATGTTGAAAACGTTTCAGAACATAAAAAAAAACATTGATTTAATACCTTACAGACTGCATTCACTAAGTTTTTGCTTTAAATTATCAGTTTGATTTTTGGATACATTACCGTAATTATTTGAATGGCTCATCTTTTGAAACTGAATGATTTTGAATGATTTCAGTCAGGTAGCTAACAAATGCATGTAAGAAAATAGACTAACCGCCATATGTAGGGAAGCTGTGTATGTTCTGTGCTTGATTCAAAACAGACGACAATCTCGTATGTCATGGAAACATTGCATTTCACTTGATTTAAAAACAGAACAGTCACGTGACAGTAAGAACAGCTGAATCAAGTACACCCCTTCCATGGCACAGTTCCAGCCCACAGTAATCTCCCTTTGGAGTGTATGCCAACACCTATCTTAATGTCTTCAATGTAACACAGCACCAGTCTGTTACCATAGACACAGATCCAGCCCAAAGGAATCTCCCTTTAAGGTAGCTTAACATCTTCAATGTTACACAATCTTCCATGTTACACAGCACCAGTCTGCTACCCTGAGCACAGTTACCTCCCTTTATGTTAAAAGCTATCACCTACCTTAACAGCTTAAATGTAACACAGCACCAGTCTGTTACCATGTGTGATATTGTGATATTTATAGATTTTCTAATTATACATAACGTCGTTGCTAAGTGACATTTCCAACGTCGTGTCAGTAGGATACCATAATTCCCTGTGTATATCACGCACTCATCTATAACACGCACCTCAATTCTGAGTCCAAGATATGTGTAAAAAAAGATATTTCAGTCTAAAACACGCACATGCTTTTACCAAGTATCACAGAATGCTTTTCTCAGACGCCATTTTGATTGAAAATGAAAGTAAATGAATTTTGATTGGCTACTATCAAAATAGCCTGACTGGTTATAGGTATATTTCCCAGTAGTTATAGAACAGAATAGTGGTTAGTTTCTCTCTTGTAGCATAGGCAGTTCTCCCTTTACCCATAATGGTGGTGTGTGACAAGGTGACATTTTAAGTCTGCGGTTATTCATTTGTTATGAAAGATGACAATGCGTTTTCCCAGTTTTCTTTCACAAGGAAAGATATAAACAGGTTTCTTTCCAAAGGTAAAATTGTGACAACATGCCTTCAAGGCAGGTGCTCCATAGCGTTATTGACAGAAATTAAAGGTATCTACAGGTAGATTGAGTAGTTTGACACCTCTGTTTTTTCACACGTTCTCTATGCTAATCCCATAATTAACACCTTCTCAGCATGAGCCAAACATCTCACTCAATTAAAGAAGCCCATTTTGCATTTACTGTTAATAAAATGGTGATTCATGCCTGACTTCAAGGAACCCGATGTCCTGTGCAATTTGGAACTTTGTTGACATACATTAACTATCATAATTAATACTATAAGTATATTTATTAATAATAATATTATTATTTTTATTATTATTATTAGAAGTTTTCAAAAAATGCAGAATTTCTGTATTTCCAACAAACCACTGTTTTGTGACCAGTCTATTCAGATTCAGCAAATTAGTTCATTACGTAAATTTGGGTATACCTGCCTGTGAAAATGTGGAAAATATGGAAGTTATTTTTGTGTTAATAAAAGGTAATATGCATGAAAGGTTGATGTCTGAGATAGGAATATTGATTGCATTTTTAATGGTATGAATGATTCAATGAATTAATATGTCAAACGAACTTTATGAGGGTCTCAAAGTGTCACATTGTATTTGTAATGGGTTTTCGTGACCTGCCGACTTTTCGAGAAAAACAATGTCATTTTTCTATGCCATTGTATTACACGCAGGGGATTTTTTTCACCGTTTTCTGGGTGAAAAAAGTGCGTGTTTTACACAGGGAATTACGGTAATGATAAGAGTAATGGTTGATTAAATTGTTATTCATGATTTTTGGTTATTAATTGAGCGACACAACATTGGCACCGAGGATAGACGTGTATTTTAGTTCTTCCGGGACTTTGTGCACACCCTAAGAAGCAGCGTTGCATAATGGCTGAAGGAGGAAGGGGTTTAAGGATAAATCCGTTTACTATGGACGAAGACCACTTAGCAGCGGGGGAAAATGGGATGACTGGATAGAGGAGTTGGGCGGGAAATGCGTTTTTTGCGCATCAGCGATGCAGCAGATAAGAAAGATGCAATGCTCATCTATGGCGGCACAGAAATAAGGCGGCTTGAGAAGAGTCTGCAAGATCTGCAAGAAGGAGATGCTTATGTGTAATTGAAAGGCAAGTTGACAGATTATTTTGCCCCAGAGAAAAATAAACATTATGCCGGTACTTTTTCTTAAAAATGAGGCCACATACTGGAGAAAGTACTGTGTCGTATGCAGCCCGGTTGCAAGAGAAATCCAAGAGCTGTGACTTCCAGGATACCGACGAGAGAATATTAGAGAACATTATTCAAACAACAGACAATACAGAACTTGTACGTAAAGTACTGAATAAGAAATGGACATTAAAACAAACGCTAGTGGAAATGCAGGTTCTCGAAGATACCTCCATACAAGTAGAAGCTATGAGCGGGCAAGAGTCAACTAGCGTTTCAAAAATTGGAAAGCACAAAAAGGACAAAAACAATAGCTTAAATGACGCTAGACAAAAGGAGTCGGGCAAAACATGCAAATACTGTGGGAAAACGCATCCGATGCAAAAGGAACTGTGTCCCGCTTATGGGAAATTTTGCAGCAAATGTGGAAAACCAAACCATTTTTCTACAGTTTGTATGTCATCCAAAGAGACACGCAGAACATGGGGAAAACAATCTTTGCACAACAGACGAAACGTGAAAAGGGCAACAAATGAACCAGAGACAGATGATTCTGGAAGTGATGGTGACCAGGACAATCATTTCATTGATGAATCGGTGAGACATCTAGCAGTCGGAAAGATAAAAATAAACAAGGTTAGTGATTTTGAAAAAACTGTGACTATTGTTATAAATGATGTTATCGTCCATATGGAACCCGATAGTGGAGCAGACGTCAATGTGATGGACGAACATTATTACAAAGCATTGAAACGCAAATCCTATGAAAACATAGCTCTTTGTGGCAGTAGCTCACAATTGAGCACGCTCCAGAATGAACTGCACGTTTCCGGTGAGTTTAAGGCAACCGCACCCAACGAAACAAGAGGGACTGACACAATATTCGTAGTCGTAAAAGGCAAGATTAACTCACCACCTCTGCTGGGTAGAAAGACACTTATCGAGCTTTGCATGCTGGAGATCAGGACGAACAGTAGTCTTAAAGAGTCTAATGAGCTGCGACAAACAGACAGCAAAGCTGTCAGATCTGTATTAGACAACGATACAAAGTCTGATATTGAGGCCATCCTGCAACGGCATGAGGAGGTGTTCAATGGTATTGGGAAAATCTTCGACAAGAAGAATAATGAAGAGTTTCTGGTTAAGTTTTCCATGAAGCCAGACGCTACACCAGTCGCACAGAAACCTCGCCCTGATCCCTACTACCTGCAAGATCCGTTGCGGAAATGGCTCGACGAATGCATCAAAGAAGTGATATTTGAGAAAGTTGAACCAGGTGAACCAGTCACTTGGTGCTCACCACTGGTTGTTCAGCCCAAACCAAGATACGCTAAAGAAAGTAAAGATAACTTAGAGCCACACATGATCAGAGCCAGTGTTGACTTACGAGTCCCAAACAAGTATATGGAGCGAAACAGAATTTCACAAGCGCCTGTCGTAGAAGATTTCACATGTAAAGTTTCATGACTGCAAGGTTTTCTCTAAAATTGACTTGAAGCAAAGCTATCATCAACTGGTCCTTCACCCTGACTCGGGAATTGTCGCTACATTCAGTACACCATGGGGTAACATGAGACCGAAAAGATTAATATTCGGCGCAAAGTCATCGCAATATTTATTTGACGAAGCAATGTATAGAATCTTCAGAGACATACCTCACTGTCTGAACCAAAGAGATGACATCCTGATAGGCGGCAAGACGTTAGTTGAACACAATAAAACATTAAAGACAGTTCTACAGCGAGCAAGGGACGTTGGTATTACACTTAATAAAGAGAAATGCCTTTTTGGAGTTCGTGAGCTTGAATTCTACGGCTACAGATTTACAAACGAAGGACTGAAACTGACACAAGAGAAAGTCATTGTGGTGAAAGAATGCAAGCCACCAGGGTCAAGAGATGAGGTAAAAAGCTTTCTCGGCATGATCGGATACCTATCAAAGTTTATCCATTGCTACTCAATCCTGACAGCGCCACTGAGAAGACTAACCAGTCAAGACATTCCCTTCTCATGGGGTCCTGAAGAAGATGCAGCTTTTAAAAAGTTGAAGGACAGCATCACAAGCGATGACACCATGGCGTTTTTAGATCCAAGAAAACCAATAGTTGTACGTACAGAAGCTAACTTCCATGAGGGGTTGTCTGCTGGGTTATTTCAGAGAACGGCAAAAGGACTACAGCCTGTTCACTATATAAGCAGGTCAATGACTACCGCTGAAAAACGATATAGTCAAACGGAAAAGGATGCATTGGCTGTGAAATGGGCGAAATCAAGGTTCAGCATGTACCTGCTAGGAGCACCAAAGTTTACAATCATGACCTCACACAAACCGCAAATCCCTATGTTCAATAAATCTTGTACAAAACTCCCTCCCAGAATAGAGAAATGGATCATGGAAATGCAAGACGTTGACAATGAGCTTGTGTATGAACCAGGCAAAGACTCAGCAGATCCACTGGATTATCTGTCACGACATCCACTGCCGGAAACTGAGAGAGACTACACAGAGAAAACGATAAACATGATAGTCAGCAACGAACATGGAGTAATCATGAACAGCATCAAAGAGGCAACATCATCAGATCCACTTTTTCAAGAGATCTTGAAAATAATGAAGCAAAATGACTGGGAAAAGCACAAGGACAGGTCTGAAATAAAGCCATACTTCCTGATTAGGCATGAACTGTCTAAGGCAAAAGGGTTGCTTTTACGTTGTAGACAGATTGTAATTCCAGAGAAATTACAGAAAAACGTCATAACAGCTGCCCACAGCATGGGACATTTCGGAATGACAAAAACAAAACAAATGCTCCGAGCCAAATATTGGTTCCAAAGACTCAACAGCATGGTTGAAGACGCCATATCAAGATGCTACCAGTGTCAGGTATGAACTGATAAGCATAGACAGGAACCTGTTAAACCATCAGACATACCAGAAGCAGCTTGGCATACACTATCCATTGATTTCGGTGGACCGTACCCAGATGGTCACTACAATTTGGTGATCATCGATAAACGGACAAGGTTTCCAGTAGTCGAGCAGATGACAGCCATCTCATGCAGGGCTACATGTGATAGATTGAGAAAAGTATTCGCGATGCACGGAATACCTGTAAGACTCGAATCAGAAAATGGTCCACCATTCAACACCAAAGATTTCAGTAACTTTGCCGAAGAAATGGTTTCAGCATCACCGAGTAACCCCAGAGCATCCCAGGGCAAACGGAGAAGCCGAAAGCTTTATGAAGGTGCTGAATAAAACAGAACAGATAGCTCACAGCGAAGGGAGATCAAGCAACTCTGCCCTACAATACATGCTCATGGGTTACAGGTCAACACCTCACCCAGCCACAGGATATTGTCTATATGAAGCCCTTATGAAAAGGAATGTGAGAACTAAGCTTAATTACAAGACTTCTTCCAAAAGTAGAAATTACCACGAAATGGAAAGAGAGATAACCAAAAGAGACAAGGAGTACAAACAGAACTGGGATAATCAACACAGACATCCAAAAGTTGAGAATCATCGGTTAAAGATTGGTGACAGGGTCCTGCTGAAGACACGAAAGCAAAATAAATGGTCCTCGGTTTTCAAGAAAGAGTTTTATTGCATTACCTGCATAAGCGGATCGACAATAGAGGCAAAACGAAAATCAGATGGACGTACCATGCGCAGATATGCTTCAAAGTTCAAGCTTTTGTACGGGGCCAGGAACAGGGACTGGCGAGAATGATTGCTGCGCTCACCCAGACGCAAACAGACAGATAGAAACACAACACAAAACAACAGAACACACAACACACCAGAGGAAACGCCGACACAGGAGGAACGAGATGAGGAGAGAGAAGAGGAAGCGAGACAAGATGGTTCCAATGAGGAAGAGATTGGGAACCAGCAACACAATGTCGAAACAGGACGACAACGCAACAAACGACCAGAACCTCCAAGAAGGCAACCACAACGGACACGAAGACCACCTGCTAAACTAAAAGACTATATTGTAGGCTTCAAAAACAGAGAGACAGAACTTTAATCAAAGCATACTATAAGCAGTCATCAAGTGCTTCAAATAACTTTAAATTCATACTTAAATTTCTTACCAAACGATTTCTTTTAAACACAACTTTAAATCCATACCTAAATTTCGTAGAAGGTCATGTCTTTTAAAACAAGGGAGAAATGTGATATTGTGATATTTATATATTTTCTAATTATAGATAACGTCGTTGCTAAGTGACGTTTCCAACGTCGTGTCACTGACTCAGTAGGATGATGTTAAGAGTAATGGCTGATTAAATTGTTATTCATGATTTTTGGTTATTAATGGAGCGACACAACACCATGGACACAGTTACAGCCTAGAGTAACCTGTCTTTTGAGTTAAAAGCTATTGCCTACCTTAACATCCTCAATGTAACATAGCACCAGTCTGTTACCATGGACACAACCTGTCCATTCCAGTACATCCTTCTCATGTTCTGCTACTAAAGTTGTCCATTTCTCCTGAAATTTTACCACAACTCTTTTAAGAGGAAAGGATACACCATAAAAGAAAACAATTCTTTCAAAATATATTTGTCTTCCTTATCGATATGTCTTAAAGGGAAGAATAAGATTATTCATAGCAGTTTCATTGCTTTAAATCTAGACCCTATATTTGGATGGTCACTTCACAGAAAAGCAAAACAGGAAGTAACAGTTCATGAAGTTGTGAAATAAATGAAGAAAAAAAATAATTAAAACATTATTTTGCTAATTTTGTTTGTTTGTTTCGAGTTTTACTGCCCAGTCAACACAATCGAGGTCATATTGAGACAGTCATTTTACCTTCCTACACTTTTACTAGCAGGCTTATGTATATGCCCTTAACCAGTACAATGAACATTCTTTCACAGGAAACTGACAGCTGGAAAGAAGTTGGTCCTTTTGAGCAGTTTCTATTCTTTAAATGCAGACCCCATTTTTGAAGGGACTGAATTTACTGGAAAGCAAACATGAAGTCATAAAAGTTTTATTCCTTGTAAAATAAGGGAAAAAAAAACTATCAGGGTCCAGTTGTTCAAAGCATCGTTACCTTAACAAATTGTTAGTGTTTAAACCTTATCCTGAACCAGTCAAATTACTTAATATAATGTATTTGTTGAGCGAGTGTGTTTTGAGTTTTACGTCCCACCAACAGCTAAGGTCATATGAGATGGAGTGTGTGTGAATTCGGGTTTAACGTCGCTTTCAACATTTTTTCAGTCATATCACGACGGTGTCTGGTTGCGACAGGGAGCTCAATGCTCACTTTTATAGTGCTGCCTCAATGAAGTATCATGTCCCAGACACATTGCATGATACCACACCCAGTCACATTATCCTGACACTGGGTCGACCAGTCCTAGCTCTACCCCGTGAATCTGAGTGCCAAGCGAGGAGCAGCTAGTACCATTTTTAATGACTTTGGTATGTCACGGCCGGGATCGAACCCGTGACCTCCCGTTCCCCGGAGCGGACACTCTACCAACTGAGCTATCGGGGCCGGTCATACGAGATGGAACCTCGGTTTAAAGAAACATCCGAAAGTTTGGAGAAGTCCAGGGCTGAACCCACGGCCCCTGATTTATTTGGTGAGTAGCATAACCACTACAACATGGCGGCTTCAAATGTATTTGTTGAATTTCCCAAATAGAATGACAGTGTAGATCCTGATCAGATGGCTTCTTTAGAAGCCATCTGATCTGGGTCTATACTGTTTGCCAAGTGATAGGTTGTCGTGTTCAGCACAATAAGGGTTAACAATTTTTACTAACTTGTTCCCTGCAAGTATAAATTTGTTTGTTTGAATTGAGGTTTAACGTCCCTGTCAATACTATTTAGAACATTTTGGAGACATTGCTTCCAATTTTGTGGGACTTATACCCGACACTGAGATGAAATGACATCTCAAGCCCTGCTGAAGGCTTATATGCAATGGACGGTCAGACCCACTCCACTTTGCCTGGGCAGGCTTAGTCTTTCTAAGCAGTTTATTAGTACTCATGTGTGGTCAGTTTCAGCTCTGCTAGAAGCAACATACAGCCCAATCAATTGCTCCAAGCCCGATGGATGGGGGCCACATGCAAGTATAATATCAGATACACAGATATTTTTGATTAAAAAAATGATGTGAGCAGCTTTTACATTTTCAAATGCTGCCTTCATTTTTTCATCAAATGTATTTACCATAGCTTATTTGCCATATTAAATGTTTTTATACTTTCAGCTAAAAATTATACATATTTTCAAACTTATAAATTTGCCCAATGTCCATGTGAGAGCAATATTCTTACCATTTCGTAATCTTTAAAGTCTATATTGATGAGCTTGTAGTTCGGTGACTTGAGATTCGTCTTGAATGTAAATATACTCCCCTCATTTGTGATATACTGAAAGAAAAGACAACATGCCCCAAGGTTATAAAACTATTTTCATGCTCAACACACCTTAGCATGAATTTTATCCAGCTTATCCTGCTCATAAATATTAACCCTTAAAGGCATTTATTCTGTAACAGTAAAACACACCGTGTGTTCATAATTGTTTTATTGCCCCCTGTGGTATACTATCTTTAGCAGATCAAAGGCGGCCCCTTATTAGGTGATTAGTAGCTTCTGTTGAATCCCCTGACTGAGGTTTTGTTTGTTTGTTTGATTTGAGGTTTAACGTCCCCGTCAACACTGTAAAGGTCATTTTGGAGACGTTGCTTCCAATTTTGTGGGACTTTTACCCGACATTGAGATGAAATGACATCTCAAGCCCTGTCGCCCAATGAAACCAATAGGGTTTATTAGCATGGACGGTCCGCCTCGCACCGCGGTTCCTGGACAGGCTTAGATCCTCTAAGCTGTTTACCAGTACTAGTGTGCAGGCCGGATTCAGCTCTGCGTGGAAGCATCATGCAGCCCATATATTTCTTCAACCCTGACTGAGGTACATAAGGGGAAAATCAATAATGTACACTACAGTTAGTAAATTATTGATTTTCCCCCAAGGAGAACCCATACCTGTCGAAGACAGAGGACTTCTCTTCAGTCAGCACTAAGGGCTACACTATATTATGCAATGAAATGATAGACCTCAATAATCAAGAATAAATGCCTTTAAGCTGCCTCTGAAGATGTCATCTGCTTATATGTCATCTGCTGAATCTTCTTGCAAACTTTTTAAAAATTATTTTTGGACACAGGCAATCAGTGGGCACCCAGATCAGAATGCTGTGTAGGAGCAATCTGATCTGGGTCCACACTGTTTGCCAAAAAAATGACATTTAAGGAACTGGTAGACAGCAAAGCAGACGGCAATTGTCGTGATTGGCATGTTATGGGTTAAAAAGTACAATATCGTAAATTTTGGTATTTTTGCTGAAAAACTGTGAGCAGCTTTTGCGTCCGCAAAAGCTGCTCACATTTTTTCAGCAAAAATTTCAGCATATTTGCCATATTTAATGATCAAAGTTTTAACGATACGTTAACTAACGACGTCATTAGTTTTGAACAACTGTCCCCTGGTCAGCAGGATAAATATAAATATCTATTTTCTGAGTAAGACAAGAGCATAAATTATTTGCTTTTCTCATATGTCAAGAAAATGAAATCTGATGCTCAAATCATCTCAGCAATAATAAAAGTTTTATGACCTCATGGCCAGCTAACTATTTGAAAAGTAGAAGTAAAACAAAGATCAGGAATCGATACAATTAACTTACTCCACCCATCAAAGACACCAAAGGGAATGAAACACAAACATTAAGCGACCAGACCATAATGGAAACCTAAACAAAGGAAGGCCATAAGGACAGTTACTTTCCCACAAAATGGCCATATGGCCATCCAAAATAAAAAGACACAAGTGATACACACAGTAACAAACAACACCATAAATAAATCGCCACAGAAGAACCGCCTTGGAACGGTCAGTGGAATTCCACTGGGGGGCTTAAATCGATTTTACGTGGCCACAATCCTCGCCCTTACTTTCGTCGTGATTTAGACAAATAATTTGTTCAGTCCCCATGAAGGCCTCCTAACTCATCAGTGCAACATCTCCGTGAACACAAAAAATCAAAGAACCATAGAGGTGAGACAACGGTGAGGACTCGACAGCAAGAAACCACTGAAATGCTGGAGCAAAAGAAAACCAACAGTTAGACTCCGATGCGCCTTATTTACTATGAAAGAGAATCAGTGAAGCTGAGCAGAAACGCACACAACGCAAAGCCAGAGCTAAGGCATCACCAACAGAGCTATCTTCCTCTAGCCTCTGTTGCTCTATCTGCAACAGACAGTTCAGAGCTAGAATCTGTCTCATCAGCCATCTTAGAACACATAAATCATCATCATCATCAACGGATTTTTGATTAACGTGCAGGTACAGGGGCAACGTCCACATAAGTGGGCCCCCTTCCAGGTAGCTGGCTTGCTGCACGCATGGCAGATCTTACACCAGATCTCCAGGCTTGTCTATCATGAGGATCGATAGCAGAGAGCTTCCATTCTCTGCAATCTCTTTCTGTTAGCTGCTTCCATGTCATCTTGGGCCTTCCTGGCCCCCGCTTTCCACTTACCTGTATGTCACAGGCAGTCTTGATTGCACCGTTGGAGCGTTCCACATGTCCATACCAGCGAAGTCTTCTCTCTTTCAGGATGAGGTCCAGGTCCTCAATGCCAAGACGCTCCAGTAACTCACTGGACCTGATGGTGACAGTGTCCTGTGGCTTGACATTGCAGATCTGTCTGATCATTGCCCTGTCATTTCGCTGCAGACGTTGGAGGTTTGGCTTTGTCAATGGCCATGTCTCACTGGCATGGAGCATTGCGCTCCGCACACAAGAGCTATACACACGGCCACGTGTCTTGAACGAGAGGTGGCGGGAAGAGAGAACTGGTAGCAACTCCTTGAATTTCTTCCAGGCTGTTTTCACACGTGATGTAGTTGAACAGTAAACAGTAACATTTCTCAAATATGATCTGGTTATTGTCCGTAATGACAGACAAACTTTTATTATTATTACTACGAAAGAGGACCATGATGGTCCTGTATCGCTCACCTGAACTTATTTTGTTCAGCTGCGTGGAACCATTTTAGAAATTAAAGGGTCATAAGAGATACAGTAAAATTCCTATATAAGACCACCTTTGGGACTGTTCAAAAGTGGTCTTAAACACCACTTTTGAACAGTCCCAAAGGTGGTCCCTGACCAGACAACATTGTAAGCAGAAAATACAGAGAAATTCAGTGTACCCTTCAAAATAAGCTTTTTATAGCAAAATTAGTCCTAATTTCAGGTGGTCTTAATAGCGGAATTTCACTGTATATTGCTGTATATTTATTTTGAAATCGGACAATTGGCCCAGAAGATGTTGTTTATGTACCATTAAAGGGTCATAAGAGGAACATATCTGTGAAATTTGGTCATTGGCCTTGGAGGAGATGTTTGTTTAAATTTTTTTCTCTATTTAGCTCTGGCAACCATTTTGTCCAGCTGAGTGTATTTTTAGCAAATTTAGTGAAAAGGCAAAAGAAGAACATTTGTATGAAATTATACTGAAACCAGGCAGAACCATTTCGGCTATTTTATCCACCAATCAAATTACTTGATAAAATGTATTGGTTCAATTCTTAAACTGCACAACAAGCAGTGTAGATCCTGATCAGATGGCTTCTACACTGTTTGCAAAGGTAGGGGTTGTCATGTTCAGCAGGGTTAAAGGCAAATACTCCCAGAGCCAAATGCTGAGGATATTTGTTACAATCACCTCGGCAAGGGGAGCTGACAAATATCCACAACATTTGTTTCTTGTGAGTTATTCAGCTAAAAAGGCCCATTATTTCCCATATTACATAGAGGATCTTACATGAGTGTTCATGTATTATTGAATTTATTAAACGAGTTGAGGAAAAGGGATAAAATCCCTTTTCCTCAACGAGTTGTATGGATTCAATAATACATGAGCACGAATGCAAGGTTCTATTTATCATATGACATTTAAAACGCATTTTATTCACGATTGTTTACAAAAATATCAATATTCCGCCGTTAGTAAACGCGACGTCATTAAGGACGTCGTACATGTAACGTTACGGGACGTATCTAGCTAATTTGCATATTTAATCCACTAGTGGTTTATCAAAAATATTACATGGCGTTATTACACTCTCAGACGTATTTACCCATTCATGGCGTTATTACACTCTCATATGATAATATTCCTTATTGGATTTTTACAACAGAGGCATATTATTTATTAAAGCAAAATGCTGGAAAACAAGTACTGTCGTTATAATGAAGGTTCTCTTTATTATAATAACACTATTTATTTACAGTCCTTATACACAAAAACCTCATTATAACGCAGTTCATTATAACACAGTTTTGAATACAACACATTTTCAAGATGGATGGATCCCAAAGATGTATAGATTAAATAGAAAAATGACCATAAACTGGTCATTTTTCTACATAATCTATACATTTTATGGTACTTTTCTCTATCATCTATACATTTTGGTTGGATATAACACGGTTGTTTAACTAACACGGATTCTGCTTTGGACCCCATTAATAGTTATAAAGAGGTTGTGGTGTATAAACAATTTTAATATGATCTGCAGAGTTTTTAATAGGATATATGAAGCCAAGTCAGATATATATATAAAGCTCTTTTTAACATACTTATTAACCTCATTATAACACTGTTCATTATAACATGATTTTGGATATAATCCAGCTGAAAGACAGATCCCAAAAATGCATAGAGACCTTAAATTTTCATTTTTCTATTTTTTTAGATCTATGCATTTTGTTTGGCTATACAGTAGAACTTGGATGGCTCGAACATCGATGGCTCGTTTACCATGGATGTGTCGAACCCATTCTTGAGCCCCTAGCGAAATCCTCTACATAAGAAATAGTGGGGGATAATTAAGGAGATTTTAGTTTTTTATCTTGCAAATGTATGCTGTGTGTACTCATTAGAATCGCCTCGTTTCTATTATACACAGCATACATTTCTATTATAGAACACTGACAAGATGTCTAAAAATATCTCGTTATGCCTCTTGACAGTAACCTCAGTGGCTCGAACTACCCCTGTCTCGAACAGATTTTCGAGGTCCCCAAGGTGTTCGAGCCATTGAAGTTCGACTGCACATGTTTTTTTTTTAACTATTACAGTTTATGCATTAAATCTTTTCCAAAAGTCATTCTCTTCCTTCAGCTGATTTACCATATGCTTGTTTGTTTGATTGATTTGAAATTTAACATCCCCGTCAACACTGTATAGGTCATTTTTGAGACGTTGCTTCCAATTTTGTGGGACTTTTACCTGACATAGAGATGCAATATCTCAAGCCCTGATGCCCAATGAAACCAAAAGGGTTTATAAGCATGGACGGTCCGACTTGCACCGCTTTGTCTGGGCAGGCTTAGATCCTCTAAGCGGTTTACCAGTGTGCGGTTGGTTTCAGCTGTGCGTGGGAGCATTATGCAGCCCATCTATTCCTTCAAGCCCCGCCAGGGCGGGGGCCATTCAGCTGATTTAAGAAGGGCAGTTGTCAGTTTTTGGGGTGGAAGAATGTGCACTGCAGGGGAAAAGTGTGGTAAGGTAAACTGTCCACCTCGCTATACCCTAAATAGTGTTGACTGGGCTGTTGAACTCTAAACAAAAAATAGCCATCAGAAGAGATGGCAAATCCCCAGACCAAAAGCCAATATGGCCTTCAGAAGATTGTTCACCAATAGAACATACACCAGAATTTAGTGTTGTTCCGATTGTCGTTGAACATCGAAAACTAATCGTTCTGAGCAACGTCGGCGACAATCGATAGCACTTTTGTCACTATCGATTGTAAATGAAGCCTGCTGTGCGCAAACTTTTTATCGTAGAAAAAAATTCATCATGCCATCTTGATTAGGTTTCTTTCCTTTCAAGCACCTGACACCTGTGACTCTCCACGCTTCAGCGACCATAATTAGTGCTTTTGGCACTGATTATAAATACCGTTATGTAAACACGTTTTTAGCATGTGAAACCTGTTGACTGTCCAGACTTCAGCGACCATAATCAGTGCATTTGGTGTTGATTATAAATACCGTTGTGTAAAAGTATGATCTTATCGCTTTTGACGGTAACAGAGACGTGGTCAAATGAGAGCTCGGTATTCCTTTCAATATCAACATAAATAAATAACGTTCGAGAAGTCAAAATGGAATATGTTTAAGTGCGTTTATCCATATCAATTCTTCCAAAATGAATTCGTTGTAAGTTTAAGAGTGTGTAATTGCTACCAATTTGCGATATAAAGCGGATTTGTAATACACATCAACCTCGCTATGTCCCGGAAATCCGGGTCCAAACCAACGCACCGTGTCAGTTAACTCAGTTAACCGAAACGGGTTATGATCGCCGACCGTATTATTCACGCTACTATTCTACTATTACACTGCAAACACAAGTCTTCGGTCATACTGATAAGCGTATAATGAATGTTCTGTGTGACTAGGTGTGAAAATAAGGTGAAGTTATGACTCTTATTTGGGTGTATCTCTCAATCATGAAACTCAATCAACAAGTGTGAAAATCCTCCTACGGCGATTAGCAACATCTTAAGTTGGATGATTGCAAAATTAAAACAGACTTTTCTACTGTCTCGTGAGAAGCCTCCGTGGTGCAGTGGTTATGCTACTCGCCTTGTAAACCAGGGATCGCAGGATCGATTCCGGGCTTCTCCAGACTTTCGGATGAGTCTTTAAACCGAGGTCCCGTCTCCGTATGACCTTAGCTGTTGGTGGGACGTAAAACTAAATCTCACTCACTCTACTGTCTCGTGAACGCTAGTTTTTTTGTTTTTTTTTCGCGGGAAAAAGCGCATGCTTGGCGCGAAAAAAACGACCTCATTATGGGGTAGTCTGCTATTGGTAAATAAGATAGGACTTTCAAAAATAAAATTTGCATAATACAAGGCGCATTTCTCAAAACACAACCGTTTAGTTATTGAGAACATATTTTATCGGTTCCAATTTATATTCTTTTTTATGAAGAAAAAAAACGCCCTATTAAAATAAAACAATAAGATTCAATGCATGTATATTTGCTACAATCCGATGACGTCATTTACCGATCGCCAACAGAAAAAACGATAGACAATTGATTTTTCAATGATGTTGGTTGCAGAAAACTTTTATATTCGCATTGGTCTTGCCCATAAAGGCGGGTATGAAAGTTTGGGCTCATTTTATAGCCTGAATATTAAATTGTTAATTAAACTGCTTTCTTTTACGGTGATCTCTTTCTCGCTAAGCTGACAGTTTTGAGTTGATTGCATGTCATGTTTTATCACACGTGTCAAAGTAATTAAGTTTGTATAACTGTATACATCTTTAATTAGGTGTTATGAAGCTCAAATCGTGTGTGATTGTCACACCAAGGTATTTAATGGAATCACCGTTCACTTAATTTCATTGGGTCTCTTCCTAGTTATCTGCATAATACTGCATTAACGGGCTGAAATTCCATGCCCCATTTTCGTGCCCAACATCCTTATCATCACGTGTCTATGTCATTCTGAAGTTTCACTGAGTCCTCTATATTTCTTGTTTCCCTGTAGCAAACACAATCGTCTGCGAACAGACTTATTTCTGAATCAATGACACAGGAAATATCATTAATGTACAGGGAGAATAACAGGAGACCAAGAACAGTCCCTTGTGGGACACCAGGCAAAACTAGAGCCCACTGCCTCATTAACTATGAGCTGTTTTCTGGAACAAATTACGCTCTGTAATTGGGTGGGAAAGTATAAATGGAGGCTCTGAAAAGCGTTTGCTACAGTTATATATTGTTGAAGCAAATGATGGGATATCCGATTGTACAATCGATAATCAATCGGTTTTACTTTACCGATAATCGATTGTAACTTTTCTGTCCGATTCACAACACTACCAGAATTAAACCAGCAATATATCACAAAAGTATTGCAGTTATGGCCATCACATAATTATACTGTCAGGGGACATAACTAAAAAACCAGGGCACTCAGAATTGTGGTTCTTGGGAATGACATGCCTGCTCATGTATTTCTGTACGAAGTACCATCAATATGTCTCAAAGGGTACTGGAGATATGGTGATCACAAGCTGGTCATACTGTTATATTGGAAGGGTAGATAACTCAATTACCACAGCACCAACAGTTGTGGTTCTTGCACATAACACCCCTTCTGTACCTTGTATACAATTGTGCCAAGTTCCTTCAATATATCTCAAAGGGTGTTGGACTTATGGCCTTCACAAGGTTTTATTGTCAGGGGAGATTACTCAAAAACCAGAGCATCCAGAGTTGTAATTCTTGAGCATGACACACCTGCTTAAGCTCATGAACATCTGCATCAAGTACCACAAATATGTCTCAGAAGGGTATTGGAGGTACGGAGATCACAAGGTGGTCATACCGTCTTATTGGAAGGGGAGATAACTCAAATATCATAGCACCCAGAGTTGTGGTTCTTAGGCATGAAGTGCCATCTCAACCTTGTATACAATTATGCCAAGTACCATCAATATATCTCAAAGGGTATTGGAGTTATGGCCATCACAAGGTTATATTGTCAGGGGAGATAATTTAAAAACCAGGGCACCCTGAGTTGTGGTTCTTGCACTTGACACATCTGCTTAACCTCATGTACAACTGTACCAAGTACCATCAATATATCTCAAAGAGTATTGGAGATATGGCCATCACAAGGTAGTGATTCTATATTATTGGAAAGTGAGATAACTCAAAAGCCATGGCACCCAGAGTTGTGGTTCTTGTGCATGACACACGGTCTCGGCTTTGTGAACAACTGTGCTAGGTATCATCAATATATCTTAAAGGGTATTGGAGTTATGGCCAGCACAAGGTAGCCACTCTATTTTGTTGGGAGGGGAGATAACTCAAAAACCATGGCAACCAGAGTTATGGTTCTTGTGCATGACACGCTGTCTCAGCCTTGTGAACAACTGTGCCAAGTACCATCAATATATTTCAAAGGGTATTGATGTTATGGCCATCACAAAGTAGTCATTCTATTTTATTAAAAGGGGAGACAACTCAAAAAGTATGGCATCCACAGTTCTGGTTCTTGCACATGACACGCCGTCTCAGCCTTGTGAACAAGTGTGCCAAGAACCATCAATGAATCTCAAAGGGTATAGGCGTTATGGCCATCACAAGGTTGCGTCTACGGACGGTCGGACGGACGGGCATTCTGACGAATGGATGCTTAAGTGGCTAGGTGTCGGAATATTGACTACTTAAGCGGCAAATTCTCTTAAGCGGCAAGCCACCTAAGAGCCAATTTTTGCCACTTAAGTACCAAAATAACGGAATAAAGTCCATTTGGACTCAAGAATATGTACTTAAGTGTCAAACTGTCCAAATTTTTTGCCCCCTAAATGTTGTTTCGTTGGTGCTGACGGACAGACAGACGGACGCCAGGCTGATCGCTATATCCCCCGAACCTATTCGGTCGGGGGATAACAAATGAAAGGTATTGGATTCTATCAATATTGTTAATGCTCTGCATGCAGGGTATTTTTCCGCAGCACACATTTTGAAATATTTTCCAAATTTTCCCAGAAAAAACACGATTTGACATCTCATGCAAATTGTCTCCTATGGAGACAATTTGCCTGAGATGTCAAGTCCTGATTTCTGGGAAAAATAACAAAAATATCAACAATTTGTTGCTGCTGAATTAGCCCAGACAGTGAAAAAGGTTTAACCCTTATCTTGCTGTTCACGACAACCCCTATCTTTGCAAACAGTGTAGATCCAGATCAGATGGCTTCTGAAGAAGCCATCTGATCAGGATCCACACTGTTTGGCATTCAGTTTATGAATTTGTAGCAATAAATTATTTGATTTTGTTTGATATGAAGTTTAATGTCCCCGTCAAAACTATAAAGGTCATTTTGGAGACATTGCTTCCAATTTTGTGGGACTTTTACCCGACATTGAGATGAAATTACATCTCAAGCCCTGCAGCCCCATGAAACCAATAGGGTTTATAAGCATGGAAGGGCCGACTCGCACTGCATTGCCTGGGCAGGCTTAGATCCTCTAAGCAGTTTACCAGTACTCGTGTGGGGGACTGTATCAGCTCTGCATGGAAACATCATGCAGCCCATCTATTTCTTCAAGCCCCGATGGGCGGGGGCTGAGCAATAAATTATATCAAGTAATTTGATTGGTTGATAGACAGAAATGGGTGTGGCTTAAATGAATATTCAGCAAGATAAGGGTTAAGAGGTTGTTACATACCTCATACTCTGCATCGAAGTTGTCAACGACCTTGACATAGGGTAAGAGCCCTGTTATTCCATCGGATAAGGCCTCAAGATCAGTGAAGTACAGTCTGTTCACAGGGTCACAGCCTTGTCTGATAGCTATCACCAGGTATCGGCCACAATCACTTACTTCTGCACCTCTGAAACATTTATGTCAGACTCTTGTTATCTCAAACTCTTCAATGGGAGACTGAATGTTTCACTTTGACATAAGAGTTTGAGACAAAAAAATCTGAAATGCAAGGAATGCCGTGAAAATGCCCTATAAAAGGGTTTTCCTTTGGAAGCAAGGAATACACAACAGTACTGAAAAGTATGGAGTGTACAAGTTTTTCTGTGCCAGACTAGCTAGTTTTGGCCAGTAAGGCCTCATCAGTGACCTTCAAATATTTTAAAAATTCTACAATGGAATCAATGACCCTGAAGGACAGGAGAATATAAACTATACTATGATGAAGGGTGGGGGAGACTTTTTACGGCTGCCACACATCCTGTTAACTTTTATCTTGCTGTTCACGACAACCCCTATCTTTGGAAACAGTGCAGATCCAGATCAGATGGCTTCTGAAGAAGAAGCCATCTGATCAGGATCTACAATGTTTGGCATTCAGTTTATGAATTTGTAGCAATAAATTACATCAAGTAATTTGTTTGGTTGAAAGACAAATGGGTGTGGCTTAAATGAATATTCAGCAAGACAAGGGTTAACATCAGCTGCAGTATAACCTGGATATTTATGTTAGAATCATCAAGGTCTTGAAATAATGAGTGTTCAAATATCTGTATTTGATAATGATTTGTAATTCCAAACCACTTTGTCAGTTTGAATTATCAGGATTCTACTTTCTTGCACACCAGACAAGGAAATCCGTGATTTTACCCTGGGATAGAAATTTATGTTCTGACCCTGGTGTTCCGACCCAAAATTGAGTATAATTGCATGTTTGATAAATGCACTGGTTGATTACAACCTCATGTGCGGCGGCGTCATGCAAGACGTCACTAAACATTCCTGTTGTGTCATCCAAAATGACGGACGTCGGTAACCGAAGTGACAGCAGCATAAAAAATTCGCAATAGAAATGGAAGGTATGCAAGAAAAAGAATCCAATATGGGTGTAAGGGGTGGATAGAAAAATCCATCCCTCGGGATCACTGTCCGGCATCACGAGGCAAGCCTGGCAAGCCTCGTGATGCCGGGCAGTGTCCCACGGGACGGATTTTTCAATCCACCCCTGACACCCATATAAGATTCTTATAGTATATTAGTCAATTAAACCAACACTGTCCAAAATAGTACAGTCAAAGTCCCCATATTCCACAAAGCATGACATATTCTAGTCATATAATTTCAAGGCTTAGCTCCCTGGCTGCTGAGAAAGTGGACAGCAAAACTGTACGAGTCATACCATATGCAAAATTGTTTACCTAAATCATGTTACCATGTATTTAGTGTATGTATTCAGACAGTCCTGAGCAAACAGTGTAAACCCAGATGAGATGCCACAGGACGTGACATCTCATCAGGGTCCACACTGTTTGCCACTCATTTAGCTATCTTAATGCACAACATCGGGTAGTTAAAATTGCACTTGTTCAAGTTTTAGAACAAGTATGGTAAGGAGTTAAGGTGTCCGAATATTTAGGGTAAATACGGTAACTTGAAACAGAAAAAAAAGATTGATGAAAGTGTCTCCTGATCAATACCTGCAGTACTTCTATGTTAGTGGAACTTTGTGATTTTTTAAAATGATAACAGCCAGTCAATGTGTTTTACAACTATGCATGTTGGACAATCAAAATTCGTCAGCCTCGGTAGCTCAGTCAGATGCGCATCTGACTGGTAATCAGGAGGATGAGGGTTCGATACTTACTGGGGTCGGCAATACTTTCGTGGAAATTGATCATGAAATCTTTTTCTACGGTCAGTTGTCATTATCTGGCGAAAGAATGTGCCCTGTATAGGTTAACCACTTACGTATAAGCCTGCCCAGAAAAAGTGTGGATAGGTAAACTGACCAGCTCAAAAATGACCTAAAATTGTGTTGACCAGGCTGTTAAACTCCAATACAAACAAAACAATCAAAATTCAGCTTACATCATCCACTTTGGATTGTCAGGAAACTCTGCCACTAAGACATCTTCTGATTGGTCAGTTTCTAGCCTATGATAGTACAGCTTCTGGTTCAAGTTGGCAGTTGTTTCTGTCCCATCTTTTTTGCCTTCTTGCTCTGGGAATTGCTGTAATGAGACACCAGACCCTGACATTTTAGTAATGTGATCAAACCCTTACATGTAAGTTACATAATAACTAGCACAGCTATAGTATTGTATACTAAGGGAAACAAGAAACGCAACATTATGATTTTTGGCGAGAAAATAACCATCTTTTTTCTGGTTAACAATAGTTTTAAATTGTACTATCTAACCGTGAATGAACCATAGCAAAAAACGTTTGAGAATTGTAAATGTCCCGGAGTTGACACTTCCGTATTTAACCAACCCCATAGAAAAAGAACTGCACAAAATTGAATTAAAATCGTAAAAAGAAGAATGGTGTCGTGTTTGTAACACACTATACACATTGAGACTCAATTCACCGGAAAGGAATGAATAAAGCCAAAATTCCGTTACTTGTTTCGACGTTGACGTCATAAACGGCAGTGTGCAAAAAGCACATGAAAGACGCAATTTTCCGTTTGAGTATGGGTTTGGATGCTAAAAAAGCTTCAATGTTGTCTACGCCAGATAACATTTCCGTATACAGATCGTTTAGCCACAGTCAACACACTTAGAAAGACGTTGAATGCACTTCTTTGTCATTGCGCGTATGGTTATGCATTAACTGAGTTTGAAACAAGTTTATCCAAATGTTCTTTAATTTTTTATGCTGGTCCATACTCACACTTTGTAAAGTCGACGTGAAAGGCTCTAAAGCCGCAAAAAAGCATCCATTAGTCCGACATGCTGACGTCAACGTCACATTGATTGGTTTAAAGTGATTTTCATATACGACATGTAACGCATTATTTCAAATGACGTTTTCAGTAATAAACTAACCGAAAAAATAGTCAGTTCATCATACGAGATATAGAAATTATAAAACGTCAGCAATTTACGCAGACATTCAAGAATACAACTGTTGCGTTTCTTTTTTCCTCTAGTATATTTGCCTGTCTATTTGCTAATACAGTCAAACTTCAATGCTCGATCACCTTTGGGACCTCAAAAATCTGTTCAAGACCCACTGAGGGCTACTGCCAGGAGGCATAACAAGATACTTCTGGACATCTTTTTGGTGTTCTATAATGAAAATGAGTACACACAGCATACATTTGCAAGATAAAAGACAAAAATCACCTAAATCATTCCCCACTATTTCTTATGGAGAGGATTACCCTAAGGGCTCGCAAACAGATTGGACTCAGCCATGGTAAACGAACCATCTATGTTCGAGCCAAGTGCTACTGTATAATGGTAAACGAGCCATCGATGTTCGAGCCAAGTGCTACTGTATATAACACAACCTCTTTTCAACACTACTGTTGGGGTCAAAAGCAAAAGCCTTACATGTTAACCCATAAGATGCCAATCATGACAATTGTCATCTGCTTTGTCATCTCCCGGTTACTTTAAAAGTCATTTTTGCAAACAGTGTGGACCCAGATCAGACTGTTCTTATAGGAGCAGTCTGATCTGGGTCCACACTGTTTACCTGTATGACAAAATATTTTTAAAAAGTTTGCAAGAAGTTTCAGCAGATGACATTAGCAGACGACATTTTCAGATGTAGTTTTTCTCGGCATCTTAAGGGTTAAACAACAGTTACTGTTCTAACAAATTCTAACACAGCACGCCTATATAAGCAATGGAAACGAACTATGACTTTTTCTGCAACAAATCACTGGGTGGAAGACTGTGACAAGAAAAAAGTCTGTTTGATTTCGTCACTCACAAATTGTATGAGGTAAAACAGTGAAACATTATTTTCTCGCATCAAAAACATTACAGAAGTACATAAATGTGTGTTACAGTCAATAATAATGTTGGGGGATTTCTTCTAACAATGGCGAAAGGTTGGGACAATTTGAAGGAAATGACAAAATTATAATTAGGGGATAACTGTTTTCAAAATTGTGATTTGGGGAGGTAAATCGGAGGTTTTACGGTCGGAAATTTCGTTTTACGGCGACGCGTCAGCGGAGCCGTAAAACGTAATTTCTGACCGTAAAACTGACGATTTACCTCCCCAAATCACAATTTTGCAATACAGTTATCCCCATTCTAATGCACTTCTACGGTTGTTTTGTTAAAAACTGTATTATTTTGCACAAAACGGCTAGCGCTGTGAGCAGCGTAAAACCAAATGCCAGCCAATGAAAAGCGACGTTACGCGATGACTTCTGGTTTCCGACAGTATATCGCAGAATATACTGTCGCAAATTTTTGACGTTATCCAATCAGACGTCGCGTTACATACGCAAGTGCATTAGAATCAATTTTTAGTCTGTTAGAATTGAAATAGATCAGCTCTAGTGTGTGATTTGTTGAGTGATATATCACAGTTTGTTGGTCAGTTGCAAGTGAACAAATCCCTCTTGCCTTGCATTCCCGATTTTGTCTATTTTACAATGAACTCTGAACTGTGATTTATTACTGAACAAATCACTGCTAAAGCTGATCTATTTTTTGAACAAAAATGTATATATCAATAGAAAAATAACCATGTGTAATCTATATATTTTGGGACCTGACTTTAAAACCATGTTATATTCGAAACTGTGTTAAACTGAACAGTGTCATCAAGTGGTTTATGCCTAGTGGGATAATTTTTCTTTAGGTCTCCAATATAGGGATCAACCATGGTTTTTCATGCAATAACATTCGCCGGGTCCCGAGGAAGCTGTTTGAACATGAGGCCGCCAGGCCGAATGTTCAAATATCTTCCGAGGGATCCGGCAAATGTTAATGCAATGAAATAACAATACCATATAAACTCTTCAAATGCGACAGACAAATCAAAATGGCGGACATTTCAGAATGTTGTTTACAATGACGTTGTCATGCAGTAACCCTCTGACGTCATCAAAGACCCTTAAAACGCTACGTTCAGGGCGATAATGTTACGTCGCTCAAGGTAACGTAAACAAAGCAAGGCCCATCTTGTGATATCAAAAGCTCAAAATCCATGTTCAAACGGCACGCGAATTTCATAATTTGAACATGGTTTTGCTGTTTGAGCACGGCTTTCGGTCCATTTGACAATGGCTTCAAACAGCCATGCGCATAGGTATTTATGCAAGAATAACCCTTTTACCCATAATTTCTGAAACTTACTCATCATCAAACTAGAATTTCAGAACTGTTACCGGTGATAGGTCAAATGACATTCATACACCATCAGCTCTGAACAAGTGGGTCCAGGTCCAGACATTATACAACTATTTTCATGCTCAACTCAACTGAGCACAACATTTTTCCTGCTCATAAATATTAAAATGCCAATTGGAATTTGTAGATTTATGATCCCTACAATTTCATGCTCAATTGAGCTGAGCATGAAAAGGTTTTTTTTTCTTTGTCCGTGATCTATGATACAGAGGGCCCCCGTTATAGTGAGAATAAAATTTTGCCATTCATTTAGATAACACAGCCATGTGACAAAATGCAGTCATTCATATTTCCAAAACGGTTAATTTTCTTTTATAAGAAAAATAATGTATACTCCAAAACCCCAGTTTGTTTACGAGGGTTTTCAATTCATGGACTTGTTAATGTGATGACAAAGAATCACAAACACGAAGATGCTAAACACATGCAGGTTATTAAGGTCATTTTCCATCAGTTTCTGCAGGAAACAAATCGAAGCGATTCCAACAAATATCCACAGTATTCTTGAATACATGTATCTTAGTCAGCTTCAGTAGTTCAGTCAGCTGTGTGTCTGGCTGGTGATCAGAAGGTCGCACGTTTGATACCTGTTGTGGTCGGCAACATTCTTTCATGGGGACTGATCATGAAATTTTTTCTACGGTCATTCTTTCCCTTCTGCTGATTCAAGAAGGGCAGTTGTCAGTTTCTGCCAAACTGTGCACTGTACTGGAAACCCAAAACAACTTCAACAGCTCAAAACAACTGGGCCTGGTCCCAAAGTTACAAACCTTTTTTTCATACTCAACTCAGTGAGCACGAAATTTGCCCTGCTCATAAATAATTGTTGTCATTTTAATATTTATAAGCAGGGCAAATACCTTTCCTTGCCTACAAATACCTATGTTTTGGTATTTGTAGATTTATGAGCCAAACAAATTTCATGCTCAACCAAACTGAGAATGAAACTATAAATGCATCCATAGGACACGGATGCCCCCGGCCTGAAAATATGTCTATGTTCGTATTAATTAGGGGTGTAACGATGCATCGATAGTTCGATGCATCGCGATAGGGACTGCCTCGATAGCAATGCATCGATAGTACTTTGGACTATCGATAGCTATCGCCGATAGTTCACTCAACTATCGATAGTTTCGATTGTTTTTGTATTTTTCTTGAATATACTTTGAAAATATACCTGTACTGTTGTGTAATTACGCAAGTATTTTTGCTTAGGAAATCCATTCAGGTGTAATCAGGACAGACTGATAAGCCTTCACATATGTGCATGATGATCTGAGTCTTCGCCGGTCGCACATGTGTATCATAGTTTTTTGCCGTGTGGTGAATTTCTCGCGGCGATGAATTTCCCGCCGTCATTTTTGCACGTGCAGTTGAGGCAGTCAGAAATTTTCCCGCGTTTTTCAATAACAAAACGTCAATGATAGTTTGATCACGCGTTTGTTGCATGCAACTTTTTGAAAACATGACAGTGAAACCTGTGCGACATGTGAAGGCTCAGATCAGCCTGCGCAGTCATATATAAATGTTTGCTGTTTGTACTATCCTTGCGTAGTATAACTTCTGGGACAAACGCCATTTCCCTGTTCAGTTTCGAAGACATTTGCAAGATGCACAAGCTGATCTTTTGTATGAAGAAATGTTTGTTTTTGCTGTGTGCTGACTTATTCATATAGGTAAATAAATGCGTAATAAATGACGGTATAATGCAGTTTAACTTGTATATGTGACTCTTTTTGCGCATAAGGACCAGACTATTAAACCGCACTTTTGTGGTCTAATTAGAAATGCATTTCTCGAAAAATGCACAGAATGTGCATGCGAGTACATGATAGACTCAGATAAGTCGGCAAGTATGCACAAATGCATCAATGATGATGTCATCAGTCGGCTGGCCTGACCGATTGGGATTGAATTCTTGGGGGAATATTTAAGCAGACAAAGTTTTATTTTCCCGTCGTCATCCTGTAGGGGAAAAAACGTGCAGCGCGAGGCCTTAGGTCTCCGTCTATCAAGTACTTTCTTAAGGTGATTCTGGACGTTTTGATGGTGGACACTGGACAACCTGGGACAAATTGGCGTTTTTATTTTTCGTGGGTCTTTCTGATTCTATTTTTGGTTGTCTTTGTATTATAATAGAGGGATATTCCAGAAAAAATAACATGTCGAAACGGCCAAATTTCATTACATGAAAACTTTGTTTTATTATTGCTGCTTGTCTTAGCTGTCTTTTGTGCAAGGACTAAATGTCCACAGAGTCAAAGAGCCTAGGTCAAGCCTTGTACATATTGCTAAATGAAAAAACCGACTTGATAATTGCTTTACTTCTATTTTGATAGTCTAGCTTTTGATGCTAACTTCAAATAAAAAATATGTAAGTTCAAGTTTTAATGCAGTTTGTTAGATTCATGTCGCCCTTAAAGAGGTGCTAAAATAGCGTGCTGTGATTACGTAATACTATGTAATAATCGGGTTACGTAATTAACTGAATCCACAGATTAATTTAACACAGGCGGCAAACATCAAAGAATCGAAGAACGATCAGCATGTGTCAGTTTTCACAAGCAGAAAATCTCAAACACTGCAAAGGTATTAAAGCTATGATAACCATCACTTACAGGCATATATACTGGAAGCAGCAAACTATTTTAGGCGGTGGTGGGGATATATATAAAGAGCCGTCTCCCCATGATGTTTTTTCTGGAATAGCCCCGAGGGAATGAATGCTGATATTGAAACACACAATAAACATACAATTTTAGGCCATTGGAATTTTCCTAACTCGTTCTGTCACTCTTAGCCATTTTATGTGAGTGATATAACATCTATGAATCATTTATAAGTGTTCCCGATAGTATCACGATAGTATCGTGATAGTATGCCACGATAGTGATAGTATCGTGATAGTAGTTTCCACGATAGCAATACTATCACGATAGTCAAAATTGGCATCGATAGTCAGCCCTAGTATTAATCCATAGAAAGTTATTGACCGTGTTAAAGTTTTGGACCCTTTTTTCACATTTGACCTCTAAGTATGACCTTGACCTTGGAGGTAAGGACCTTCGTTTTGTGTGAGGCAGATTGTCTCTTGATGGCCAACATTTCTGCCAAGTAATTTCAAAATCCACCCAAAGATAAGAAAGTTATTGACTGCGTTAAGTTTCGGACCATTTTTTTTTACCTTTGACCTCTAAGTATGACCTAGACCTTGGAGGTACGGATCTGGGTTTGCACAAGACACATCGTCTCATGATGGTTAATATTTTTTTTCAAAGTAATTTCAAAACCCATCCCGAAATAAGTAAGTTATTGACTGTGTTTAAGTTTCAGTCCCTTTTTTTGACCTTTGACCTCTAAGTATGACCTTGACCTTGGAGGTACGGACCTGGGTTTTGCACGTGACACATCGTCTCATGATGGTTAACATTTCTACAAAGTAATTTCAAAATCCATCCAGAAATAAGAAAGTTATTGACTGTGTTTAAGTTTCGGACCTTTCTTTTGCCTCTAAGTATGACCTTGACCTTGGAGGTACATGTACTGACCTGGGTTTTGCACGTGACACGTCGTCTCATGATGGTTAACATTTCTGCCGAGTAATTTTAAAATCCATCAAGAAATAAGGAAGTTATTGACGGCGTTTAAGTTTCGGACGCACAGACGGATGGACAGGGGCAATGCTATATGCCCTTTCCACCATTCTTCTAATGGCTGGGGCATAAAAAGTATATGCATATACCCTTGGTCCCTTATCTCTGATACTTACATTGTAGAAAATTCCTTTATGATCATGAGTCCAGGACATGCTGGAAAATTTTACATGTTTCAATGTATCTGGTAGGTCTTCTCCTGTAGGGGCTTTCTTAAACTGAAAAATAAAGTAAAAACATTTGCCATAGTCAGTACACACTGATGCTTTTTCAAGAAGTGTATCTGACACCAATTACCGTAAAAATCCTAAAAATTCGGACACCTTGAGGACTTGCTGTAATTGTTTGTTTGTTTTTGTTTGTTTGATTTGAGGTTTAACGTCCCCAACAACACTGTATAGGTCATTTCGGAGATGTTGCTTCCAATTTTGTGGGACTTCTACCCGACAATGAGTTGAAATGACATCTCAAGCCCTACCGCCCAATGAAACCAAAAGGGTTTATAAGCATGGACGGTCCGACTTGCACCACTTTGCCTGGGCAGGCTTAGATCCTCTAAGCAGTTTACCAGTAGTACCGGAACTCATGTGCGGTCGGTTTCAGCTCTGCGTGGAAGCATCATGCAGCCCATCTATTTCTTCAAGCCCTGATGGGCTGGGCTGTAATTCTCCAAATATTTTAACACATATGTTTCACTATCCAGCAAGGTGTCCAAAAAGTGCAGATGGAATGACAAACAGTGCAGACCCTGATCTGGGTCTGCACTGTTTGCTTAGGCCTGTCTGTCCCAATTCTTAACCCTTGTCCTGCTGAGCCCGGATATGCTTTATATTTGAAACAATGTAGATCCAGATCAGATGGCTTCTGAAGAAGCCATCTGATCAGGATCTACATTGTTTGTCATTCAGTTTATGAATTTGTTGCAATAATTTGCATCAAGTAATCTGATTAGTTGATAATCGGTAGTGGGTGTGGCATATATGAATATTCAGCAGGACAAGGGTTAAGATCATTACGGTACACTGTGATAAGAGAAGCCAAGGCAATGACCAATTACCTCACACCTCCCATCCAAGACACCAAAAGAAAGACACACCAACATAAAACAATTTCACCATAATGAAAACATCACAAGCAGAAAGCCAAAAGGACAGTTACTTTCCCACAAAATGGCCAAACGGCTATCCAAAACAGAAAGATATTAGCAATTCATTCATGCAGAGAATACTATAACAATAATAAACCACAACACAAGAACCGCCTTGGAGGGGACAGTGAGTGAGTGAGTGAGTGAGTGAGTGAGTGAGTGAGTGAGTGAGTGAGTGAGTGAGTGAGTGAGTGAGTGAGTGAGTGAGCGAGTGAGTGAGTGAGTGAGTGAGTGAGTGAGCGAGTGAGTGAGTGAGTGAGTGAGTGAGTGGGTGGGTGAGTGAGTGAGTGTTAAGAGTTTTATGTCCCACCAACAGCTAAGGTCATACAGAGACCGAACCTCGGTTTAAAGACTCATCTGAAAGTCTGGAGACGCATGGGATCCATCCTGCGATCCTTGGTTTACAAGGCAAGTAAAGTAACCACTGCATCACAGAGGCTTCTAGTGGAGGGGTCAGTAAAATGGTTCTTCACTGGGGGCTTAAATTAATTTTACGTGGCCACAATCCTCACTCTTGGTTCTCTCGTGGTTTAACCTTTAACCTGCTGAATATTCATTTAAGCCACACCCATTTCTGTCTATCATCCAATTAAATTACTTGATGTAATTAATTGCTACAAAATCATAAACTGAATGCCAAACAGTGTAGATCCTGATCAGATGGCTTCTTCAGAAGCCATCTGATCTGGATCTACACTGTTTGCAAAGATAGGGCTTGTCGCCTACAGCAGGGTAAAGGTTAGACACATAATTTGTTCAACTGTTCAAATATATGTTGTGGTGGCCTCGAGGAGGCAGTTCTAAATAGTTTGTTTGTCTGTAGTTTTGTTTATTTTGGGGTTTTACGGCCCAGTCAACACTATATAGGTTATTTTTGAGCCGGTCAGTTCACTTATCCACACTTTTCCTGGGCAAGCTTATAACTAAGCGGTTAACCAGTACAGTGCAAATTCTTTCACCAGAAACTGACAACTGCCCTTCTTGAATCAGTGGAAGGGAGAGAATGACCGTAGAAACGCTTACACGATCAATCTCCACGAAACACGAAAGAATGTTGCCGACCCCGGCAGGTATCAAACCAGCATCCTCCTGATCACCAGTCAGAAGCGCATCCGACTGAGCTACCGAAGCCGGCAGTTCTAACTACAGTAAAACTTTGATGGCTCGAACACCGATGGCTCGTTTGCCATGGATGAGTCAAACACATTCTTGAGCCCCTAGTGAAATCCTCTACATAAAAATAGTGGGAAATAATTAAGGAGATTTTAGTCTTTTACCTTGCAAATGTATGCCGTGTGTACTCATTAGAATCGCCTCGATGAGGTGATTCTAATGAGTACACACAGCATACATATTCATTATAGAACACCGAAAAGATATCTAAAAGTATCCCGTTATGCCTCCTGGCAGTAACCCTCAGTGGCTCGAACTACCCCTGTCTCGAACAGATTTTCGAGGTCCCAAAGGTGTTCGAGCCATTGAATTTCGACTGTAGTACCCACAATCTATGTGTTTGAACAAATAAGGAAAATAATGAATAGCCCCATAAACTTAACTTTTGTCTATATAAATAGAGGATCTTACATGAGTGTTCATGTATTATTGAATTTATTAAACAAGTTGACGAAAAGGGATAAAATGCGAGGCTTTGCCGAGCATTTTATCCCTTTTCTTCAACGAGTTTAATAAATTATTGACATAGAGGATCTTACAGGAGTGTTCATGTATTATTGAATTTATTAAACGAGTTGAGGAAAAGGGATAAAATGCGAGGCTTTGCCGAGCATTTTATCCTTTTTCCTCAATGAGTTTAATAAATCCAATAATACATGAGCACGAATGCAAGATTCTATTTATCATACGACATTTAAAACGCATTATGTATTCGATTGTTTACAAAAATATAAATATTCCGCCATTAGTAAACGCGACGTCGTTTCTTACGCCTTACATGTAACTTTACGGGACGGATCTAGCTAATTTGCATATTTAATCCACTAGTGGATTATCGAAAACATTACATCATATGATAAATAGGTGTTTAGAGATGTGTTCTTCACACATAGTTTTTAACCTGATGAAAGTGCAAGGTTTTTCAGTCTGGGGAAGTTGAAACAGCAATGAAAGATCACTCTGACATGAATTAATATGTTTTTGTGACAAAGAGGGACATTTACTGACTTGTAAGAAAACATGCACACTCCATATTTTTTAGTTCTGTGGTGTATTCCTTGCTTCCAAAGGATAACCCTCTTATAGAACATATTAAACTTCACTACAGCTGGTGTGTGGGAATGTGTGGTGGCGGTAAAACGTCTCCCTGCCCTATATCATAGTGTAGATTATATTTTCTTGTCCTTTGGGATCATTGATTCCATTGTGGAATTTTGAAAATATCTGAGGGTCACTGATGAGGCCTAAATGGCCAAAACTAGCTAGTCTGGCCCAGAAAACATGCACACTCCATATTTTTTAGTTCTCTGGTGTATTCCTTGCTTCCAAAGGATAACCCTTTTTGAACATATTGTTTTTTATTAACCTCTATCACTCTCTAGGCTAATTCAGAAGACGACAAATTGTTGATATTTTTCTTATTTTTCCCAGATAACAAGACTTGACATCTCATGCAAATGCATGAAACATCAAATCCTGACATCTCAAATCCTGACATATTTTGCAAACTGTCTCCACAGGAGACAATTTGCACGAAATGTATCCTGTTTTCTGAGAAAAAAAAAAAGAACTAGAGCTGTCAGTGAAACTGACTAGGGCCCCGGCAGCGCTATCAGAGGAGTAGGAAAATTTGTGGACGGACAGATGGACAGACAGACAGACAGACGGATGGACAGAGTGATTACTATAGGGCACCCACACTTTCAGTGCACCCACACTTTCAGTGCGGGGCCCTAAAAATATTTCAAAATGTCATCTGTTGAAATAATACCCAGCATGCAGAGTGTTAAGGAAATTTTCTTTCAACACATATGCCCCTATGCCAGCTTTGGACATGTCTGGTTAAAGGGGCATACAATAGCACCGTTCGGTGTGCTTAATAGAATAACTTTTTAGGGCCTGTCTCGATGAATAGAATGAAATGTCAAGCACACTGTGCCCTTTTTATTGGGAATATGGTATGACATTTACAGTACAGTCCCTATATGATACTGCATGTTTATTTCAGAAATAACTAATTTTATTAACCCTTATCTTGCTGTTCACGTCGACCCCTCTCTTTGCAAACAGTGTATATCCAGATCAGATGGCTTCTGAAGAAGCCATCTGATCAGGATCTACACTGTTGGCATTCAGTTTATGAATTTGTAGCAATAAATTACATCAAGTAATTTGATTGATTGATAGACAGAAATGGGTGTGGCTTAAATGAATATTCAGCAAGATAAGGGTTAATGTTCATTGAAGTATCAATAACATCTGGTCACAAGCAAAGTAAGTGAAGCCCAAAGGAGTTCACTTAAACTTTGCTTGTTTCAGGATGGTTTTCATACTTCAATGAACATTAAATAAATTATCTTTTTAACCCTTATCTTGCTGAATATTCAGTTTAGCCACACCCATTTCTGATTTTGAACCAATCAGATTACTTGATGTAAGTTATTCCTACAAATTCATAAATTGAATGCCAAACAGTGTAGATCCTGATCTGATCTGGATCTACATTGTTTGCAAAAATAGGGGTTGTTGTGAACAGCAAGATAAGGGTTAACTTATACACCACAACCTCTTTATAACACTATTAATGGAGACCGAAGCAGAAACCATGTTACTTAAACAACCTTGTTGTATCCTAACAAAAACCTGTAGATTATATAGAAAAATGACCAAGAATGGTCATTTTTCTATATAATCTACACATTTTTGGGATCAATTTTTGGGATCCATCTTGAAACTGTGTTATATCCAAACCGTGTTATAATGAACCGTGTTATAATGATGTTGTGGTGTATTTACATTATTTTCCATCCATTATGCGACAAAAATTCTGGTTTGAAGTCTAAAATTGGAGAGAAGAATACAATTGCATGCAGTTTTCCTAGTAACAGCGGAAGAGCACCGTTGATGTCATAATCATATTGTCATGTCGTCCAATCAAATTGGAGAAAACCATGATTAAATTTGTTTGTTTGTTTGATTTGAGGTTTAACATCCCCATCAACACTGTACAGGTCATTTCGGAGGCGTTGATTCCACAATTTTGTGGGACTTTTACCCGACATTGAGATGAAATGACATCTCAAGCCCTGTAGTCCAATGAAACCAATAGGGTTTATAAGCATGGACTCGCACCGCTTTGCCTGCGCAGGCTTAGTTCCTTTAAGCGGTTTACCAGTATTCGTGTGCGGTTGGTTTCAGCTCTGCGTGGAAGCATCATGCAGCCCATCTATTTCTTCAAGCCCCGATGGGCTGGGGCCAATGATTAAATTTGACGTGTGAGTCAATATATTCATTGAGATATGAATTACATTGCATCTCTACAGTTATCTATACCGGTTTTCTGTAATTGCACTGAGAAAATAAATAATTAACCCTTATCTTGCTGAATATTCATTTAAGCCACACCCATTTCTGTCTGTCAACCAATCAAAGTTCTTGATGTAATTTATTGTTACAAATTCATAAATTGAATGCCAAACAGTGCAGATCCTGATCAGATGGCTTCTTCAGAAGCCATCTGATCTGGATCTACACTGTTTGCAAATATAGGGGTTGTTGTGAACAGCAAGATAAGGGTTAAGAAATGGATTTTATTTTTCTGTTGTTCATGTAAGTATAAACGCAGTGAGTCGCTTGGAAAGTAAACTTTGCTAGGGACCCGCTGTCGTTCATACCTTCATGAAAAGCAGAAAAATAAACTTTATTTTTTACATTTACATTCTATGTCCCTCATCACTGGACGAAAAAATGCTTATAGGGCAAACTTTTAAAGCTGAAAAACATTAACACCTGTTTTTCTACAAAAGAGCGGAAAAGTGTTGACATCACCAACGACCATAGAGTACCATGGTTTATTTGTTTGTTTGTTTGATTTGAGGTTTAACGTCCCCATCAACACTGTAAAGGTCATTTTGGAGACGTTACTTCCAATTTTGTGGGACTTTTACCCGACATTGAGATGAAATGACATCTCAAGCCCTGTCGCCCAATGAAACCAATAGGGTTTATTAGCATGGACGGTCCGCCTTGCACCGCGGTTCCTGGACAGGCTTAGATCCTCTAAGCGGTTTACCAGTACTAGTGTGTGGGCCGGATTCAGCTCTGCATGGAAGCATCATGCAGCCCATATATTTCTTCAAGCCCCTATGGGCAGGGGCCTCAGAGTACCATGGTTTAAACTGATGTCACTTGACATCACTGGAAATCATGTGACTCGATGCATTCATGGAAGTATGAACTACATTATTTTCTATGGGGTTACATTAGACTTTACACTGGAAATGTAACACTATGGTTGGGGTCCAAAGCAGAAACAGTGTTAGGTAGAAAGGTATAACATGGAAAATGATAACCACTTACCTTAATAGTGACCCAGTCTGAGCCTCTCTCAGACAAACCATAGGCATAGTACTCTCCGTTCTCTGAGAATGCAGTACCACGTAGTGAGGTGGTACCATCTTCTGACAGGAGGTTTGGATCTAAGAAAATACGAGCTTCTGCTTCTAGCGTGTCCTGCACATACATCACACTGTAAAATATATCAGTGTCACAGGAAAAAGAAATATTATTCATTTGTTACCCTTGTGTGTGAGGAATATGACAATTTGTTCACCCGAGCAGGTAATATTGGCAGAGGGTGAAGCCTAAAGGCAATATTACCCTCTCAGGTGAACAAATTGTCATATTCCCTTCACTCAAGGGCAACAAATGTTTTATTATACTGAATTCTAACTTCTTGTAGCATGTGACTACCAGTGCACTTGTACTTTTGAGCAGTGACAGCAGAGGGGAATATTACAGGGGGACATGATGTTTCGTCGCCCTGCCAATGGCTTGCTCTGTGCCAATCAGAATTCTTGAATAGCTCATGAATATAAATGAGGTATAATAAAACTCAATAGTGGGCATTTGTAGAAAACAGTATGAAAATTCATGTTTGTATGATTTTATCTAGAGCGATAACTCCCTTAGTCAAACTGACCTCCTCATTTTCAAATTGACCACCAATATAACAATGACCTGAGTTTGAAAGAAGAGAAGAGCTTTCAAAGAAAAGAATGTTATGTTTGTAAAACTAGTGTATGATATAAGCGCATCTGATAGCATCAATAATATTTCACTGCAAGTCTGCAAATGCACAGATGACTTCTACGTAAGTGCTACGTTTACTGTCAGATCCTGAACATCTTATATTTGTACAAAATGTTCGTAATTTATATATCAAATAAAATACTGTTAAAACCAATGTACAAACAGAGCAACTTTACCTGAGTATGCTACTTTAAATTAAGAAATAGATCGGCTCTAGCTAAAGCACAGTTTGGAGGTCAGTTGCAAAGCAGATCAAATCACGAGCCGATAGCATGTGTGTTTGTTTGATTTAAGGTTTAACATCCCCATCAACACTGTATAGGTCATTTTTGAGACGTTGCTTCCAATTTTGTGGGACTTTTAACCAACATTGAGATGAAATGACATCTCCAGCCCAGTTGCCCAATGAAACCAATAGGATTTATAAGCATGGACGATCCGACTCGCAACGCTTTGCCTGGGCAGGCTTAGATCCTCTAAGCCGTTTACCAGTACTTGTATGTGGTCAGTTTCAGCTCTGCGTGGAAGCATCATGCAGCCCATCTACTTCTTTAAGCCCAGATGGGCGGGAGCCGATGGGTGTGTGTGATTGGTTACTTATAACTGACTGACAAATTGTGATTTATTACTCAACAAATCACATACTAGAGCTGATCTAGTTCGATTCTAACACACTGAAAATGTTGTTGTTTCATTCAAATTCTACCAATCTTTCGCCAGTGCTAGAAAAAATCCCACCAAAATTGTTGACTGTAAGACATGCATTTCAGCTCTTCTGTAACATTTTCAATGCGAGAAAATGGTGTTACACAGTCTAGCTTCAAAGACACTAGGAAAGACATAAAATGACGGCTTTTCACATCACACTCTTCTGTGCTGTGATTTATTGCAAAATAAATTATAGGTCCTTTCCATTGCCTATAAAGGTGTGCTGTTAAGAATTTTGATTTGGATTAGGAGCTTGGAGGACAAAGGGATGACAATGGCACCACTGAAAATCTTTCCATACTGCTTGATCTGAACATACATCCGAGTCCAGTTGTACACAGCTTTGTTAGCTTAACGGGCTAGTTGTTAACTGTTCTCGCAAGTACAATATCTTATACTCTGGTATTTTTCCTGGAAAAAAATGTGAGCAGCTTTTGCACAAATATGAGGGCTGACTGATATGTTGTGAGCCTCATATTGAAGGATTTGAATTTTGTTGAACATATTGTATTATTTTTCAACATAATCCCCTTCAGTATCTATAAACTTTTGCCAGCGGTGTTTAAGGGCCTCGATGGCACTTTTATAGAACAACCTTGGGAATGGCTGTTCAGAATGTCATCCACTGCATATATGACATCATCATTGGACTGAAAGTGTGTGCCTGAAATAGCAGTTTTCAGTTTGGGGAAAAGATGAAAGTCTGATCAGGTGAATAAGGCAGATGCTCAATCAATTTAAAGCCACAATCGTGAATGGCAGCCATACGATTGACTTGTGAACAGGAGCATAGTCCGGATGGAACAACACACCTTTAGTGAGCTTTCAGCGGTGCTTAAGTTTAATAGTTTCCCGTAATTGTGCCAGAAGTGAAGCATAGTATGTGTCATTGATTGCTGGTCCCTATTAGCAGAATATCATCTCCATCCTAGAAAACCGAGGCCATAACCGTCCCAGCTGAGGGAACAGTCTTTGCCTAACAAGTCTGTGCAATTAACACTCTTCAAAACCACACTTTATATAGAGAAGTGGTGTTTACGGGGGTGTTCATTTTTTCCTCTTTTTTACTCAAAAACATAGATTGTAGGTACTTGTTAGAACTGCGTCCATGTTTTGACTAGAAATAAGAAAAATATCACCATTTTCATATGAAAATTGCTAATTCTGAAAAACGGCATTTTAGTACAAGGGTGTGTTATTGTATTAATGTAATAGCAGAAGCCTGGTAGCAAGACATTCTCCTGCTTATTATATACACTAAAATTCCGCTTTTAAGACCACCAAAAACAGAGACAAATTCTGCTTTAAAAAGCTTATTTAGAACGTTTCAGTGTTTTTTTTTCTTTGTGTTTTCTGCTTACTGTGTCCTCTGGTAAGAGACCACCTTTTGGACTGTTCAAAAGTGGTCTTTAAGACCACTTTTGAACAGTCCCAAAGGTGGTCTTAATACGGGAATTTTACTGGTAAAACTCCTATATTAAGACCAAATTTGGGGCTGTTCAAAAGTGGTCTTTAAGACTACTTTAGAAAAGTCCAAAAGATGGTCTCTGACCAGAGACACTGTATGCGGAAAATACAAAGAAAGAATAACTGCAACCTACTTAAGAAGCATTTTAAAGCAGAATTAGTCTTAATTTAAGGTGGTCTTAAAAGCTGAATTTTACGGTATGTCCCATCGAGGTCAATTTGGAACTTTACTGCATGTAGTTCTTACCTCTGATTCTGTAGGCCAGTGTTATAGTAGTAGTAATAATGGCTTCCATGTTTTCCAGGACAACCGTACTTCGGGTAGTCCCATATTTCCGTAATTCTGAAACATAGAAAGCATAGAAAGTTAAGAAGTACCTAAACCCATTGTATACTGGTGGACTCTTCTACTGTTATACAGTAGAACTTTGATGGCTCGAACACCGATGGCTCGTTTACCATAGCTGAGTCGAACCAGTTTTAAGTCCCTTGGGAATTCCTGTACATAATAAGTAATGCGGAATAATTAAGAAGATTTTCGAATTTTATCTTGCAAATATATGCTGTGTGTACCCATTAGAATCACCTCGATGAGGCGATTCTAATGAGTACACACCGCATACATTTTTATAAAAGAACACCAAAGGATGTCCCAGAATTGGCCCCTTCATGCCTCCTGGCAGTAACCCTCAGTAGCTCAAACTACCCCTGTCTCGAACAGATTTTCGTGGTCCAAAAGGGGTTCGAGCCATTGAAGTTTGACTGTATGCTGGACAAGTCCATGTGTCATTTTAAGGGTGTCGGTTCTATTTTTTTTCATTTTTATTCTAATTTTGATGGTAAGTTCTGTTAGCAAAAAGTGTAGACCACGATCGGACACCGCATACTGCTGCGTCTGATCGAGGTTCACACTGTTTGCCCTTTTAAGGGTTTCCAGTTAGCCCTTATCTTGCTGAATATTCAGTTAAGCCACACCTATTTCTTACTTTGAAAAAAAACCAGATTACTTGATGTAATTTATTCCTACAAATTCATGAACTGAATGTCTAACAGTGTAGATCCTGATCAGATGGCTTCTTCAGAAGCCATCTAATCAGGATCTACACTGTTTCCAAAGATATGGGTTGTCGTGAACAGCATGATTAGAGTTAAGAATAGTTTAACTCAAGTTCAGCTATATTTTCTGAGTGTAAAAATCTGGAAATGACAATAAACATAATTTAGTAGACACCCACACAACCCATAAATGTCTATCAAGATCAAGTTTGTGCATATGCTATGCATTATATGCTTCAAGTGAGGCTAATACTTCGTCATCAAAACTGAAGTTACTGAGCAGAATCCAAAATACTCAATAGCCGCATTATAACACGGTTCGTTATAACAGGGTTTCAAGATTAATCCCATAACTGGTCATTGTCTATATAATCTATTATAGACTATACATTTTTGCTTTGCACTGTGGTTTAACTAACATAGTTTCTGATTTCGACCCCAACAATAGACATTATAGTGTTATTAAGAGGTTGTTGTGTACCGCAATTTTCATGTATATATCAAGGACCACAACTCATGTCAGAATTAATGCATAACCTAATTTGTTTGAACTCAGTTTGCAGTTACATGTACCAAGCAGGAACAAAATGTTTGACATTTTTTATGTAATTCAAGGGCCATGAACTCATGTCAGACATGACACTTTACCTCCCTTTTCAAACTCAACCTGTATTTAACGGGAACTGGAACACTTCCAGGGGAGGCAATCTTGGTCGAGGTCCACTAGAAAAAGCATCATACCAAATATCAAAGAACTGAGCTTTCTGGTTTCACACAAGAAATTTTATAAAGATTTTCCCTAAAAAGCCAATGTAAAACCAGTGGGCCCCTGTAAAGGGGGGCTTTTTTGGCCCCAGGGTTATAATTTGAACAATCTTGATACATGTAGAGGTCCACTAGATGAAGCTTCATACCAAATATCAAAGACCTGATCTTTCTGGTTTCAGACAAGAAGATTTTAAAAAAAATTCCCTATATGTCTATGTAAAAAGCAAAGGGCCCCATGGCCGAGGTATTTTTAACCCTAGGGCTATTATTCAATCTAGATAGAGGTCCGTAAGATGAAGCTTTACACCAAATAGTAAAGACCTGGGCCTTGGGGTTTCAGAGAATGAGATTTTTTAAAGATTTTCCCTATATAAGTTAATGTAAAACCAAAGGGCCCCAGGGCGGGGGACATTTTTGGCCCTAGGGCTATAATTTGAATAATCTTGATAGAGGTACACTAGATGAAGCTTCACACCAAATATCAAAGACATGGGACTTGCGGTTTAAGGGAAGAAGATTTTTTGAAGATTTTTTTTTAATTTTCCCTATATAAGTCAATGTTAAACCAAAGGTCGCCGGGGCCGGGACATTTTTGGCCCAAGAGCTATCATTTGAAGAATCTTGGCAGAGGTCTACTAGATGAAGCTACACATCAAATATCAAAGACCTGGGCCTTGCTGTTTCAGAGAAGGAGATTGTTAAAGATATTCCCTACAGGGCTGGGGTAGTTTTTGGCCCTATGGCTATAATTTAAACAATCTTGATAGCGGTACACTCGATGAAGCTTCACACTAAATATAAAAGACCTGGGCCTTGCAGTTTCAGAGAAGAAGATTTTCAAAGATCTTCACTAGGTAAGTCTATGTAAAATCAAAGGGCCCTGGGGTGGGGGGCAATTTGGGCCCCAGGGCTATGGTTTGAACAATCATGGTAGAGGTAAACTAGATGAAGCTTCATACCAAATATCAAGACTTGGGACTTGCAGTTTCAGAGAAGAAGATTTTTAAAGATTTTCCCTATATAAGTCTATGTAAAACCAAAGGTCCTAGGGCATTTTTTGCCCCAGGGCTATAATATGAACAATCTTGGTAGTGGTTTACTAGATGAGGCTTCCCACCAAATATCAAAGACCTTGGCCTTGTGGTTTCAGAGAAGAAGATTTTTAAGGAATTTTCCTAAAAAGCCTATGTAAAACCAAAGGGCCCCGGGGCAGGGGCATTTTTGGCCTAAGGGCTATAATTTGAACAATCTTGGTAGAGGTCCACTAAATGAAGCTTCATGCCAAATATCAAAGACCTGGACGATGCGGTTTCAGAGAAGAAGATTTTTTAAGTCAAAAAAATCTATTTTTAGCTCCTGTGGCCTTGATGTGCAACGGACCTGAACCATTTGAACAGCTTTGAAAGGGGACAACCTAAGAATCATTCCTGTGAAGTTTGGTCCTAATCTGATCAGTGGTTAAGGAGGAGATGTCCTTTGAAGAAATTGTTTACACATGCACTGACGGACGCATGACAGACAAAAAGCGATCCCAAAAGCTCACCTCGTCACTACGTGACAGGTAAGCTAAAAATAAGACAAGAATTTCGCCGAAGGCTATGTCGCCCCTGTGGGGGTGTAAAGTCACTGAACCATGAAATATGGTCAAGGTCAAACCTGGATGCCTGTATTAAAGTTGCCATTCCTTGGACTTTGTAAGTACATGTATCATTAATGAAGCTCTTAAAGTCCTTAAGAAATGAGTTGACAATTAGGGTAAACACTAGCATTGACGCAATAGTTCACAAAGTCAGTTAACCATGAAATATAGGTCATGGTCTACTATAAATGTCTGCATTAAAATTGTCATCCCTAGATGCAAGTCTGTACGAAGTATCATTTATGAATGTCTTATAGTTTTTGAGAAACGAACTTGAACCATTCGGTGAATGCTAGGGAGGTTGCAATAGGGAACCACGAAATGTAGGTCAATGTCAATATGGATGCTTGCATTAAAGATGCCATCCCTAGATGCAAGTCTGTACCAAGTATCATTAATGTTGATCTTATAGTTCTTGAGAAATGGACTGGAACGTAATGGTGAATGCTTGTGTGGTCGCAATAGTTTCCAAAGTCACTGATTGACTGAACCATGAAATGTATGTCAAGGTCAAATATGGATGCTTGCATTAAAGTTGCCATCCCTAGATGCAAGTCTACCAAGAATCATTTACTCTTATCATGCTTTTCACGACAACCCATATCTTTGGAAACAGTGTAGATCCAGATCAGATGGCTTCTGTTTGACATTCAGTTTATGAATTTGTAGGAATAAATTACATCAAGTAATCTGATTGGTTCAAAGTCAGAGATGGGTGTGGCTAAAATGAATATTCAGCAAGAGAAGGGTTAATGATGCTGATATAGTTCTTGAGAAATGGACTTGAATTAAGGTTGCCATCCCTGGATGCAAGTTTGTACCAAGTATCATTAATGATGCTCTTATAGTTCTTGAGAAATGGATTTGAACATTAGGGTGAATGCTAGGGTGGTTGCAATAGTTTACAAAGTCAGTGAACCATGAAATGCAGGTCAAATATTGATGCTTGAGTTAAAGTTGCTATCCCTAGATGTAATGGAGTTGATCATTAGGGTGAACACTAGGGTGGTTGCCAATGTTGACGGACGCACAGAGAGAAATGCTGACTTCTCTATCATGCCATGCTTAAACAGGCCTCATACTGACCAAGCTTTTCTAAGCCTGAAAGACCTGATTTTGCAGCCTTAACCCTCGACAACCATAACCTTTGCAAACAGTGTAGATTCAGATCAGATGGCTTCTGAAGAAGCCATCTGATCAGGATCTACACTGTTTGTAATGCAGCTTTTGACTCAAATAATTTGATTGGTGAATAGGCAGAAATGGGTGTAGCAAAATAATTTTATTCAGAGGATAAGTGCTAAATAGTCATTTTAAACAGAATATAGGAGGAAAAATCAAAATCTAAAAAGCCTGAAATCAAGAAAAAATCAAGCCCTAAAAGCCTGAAATCCTGCATATGCCTGAAAAATACGAGGCCTGTTAAAGCAGGCGCAACAAAAAAGGCTTTAAAAATATTGTCTTCCTATCATTATTAGTAATTGAATTATTTATGTCATACCTTTGATTAAGCTTCTTTCTGATTGGACAAGCCTCTATGAAAGGCTGTGACACGGCATTCTGGGCATCCACGAAAGCTTTCGTCTCTTCCGAGTCGGGATCTTCCAGCCACTGATAGGGATCGGGAACCTGAAACACAGTTTACAGTTTGATAGAAATGATACATGTAATGTACAATACACCATCACCGTTGATAGGGTACAAAGTAGAAACCATGTAAGTTAACCCTTCTCTTGCTGAATATTCATTTAAGCCACACCCATTTCTGTCTATCAACCAATCAAATTACTTGATGTAATTTATTGCTACAAATTCATAAAATGAATGCCAAACAGCGTAGATCCTGATCAGATGGCTTCTTCAGAAGCATTCTGATCTGGATCTACACTGTTCGCAAAGATTTGTTTGTTTGATTTGAGGTTTAACATCCCCGTCAACAATGTAAAGGTCATTTTGGAGACGTTGCTTCCAATTTTGTGGGACTTTACCCGACATTGAGATGAAATGACATCTCAAGCCCTGTCGCCCAATGAAACCAATAGGGTTTATTAGCATGGACGGTCCGCCTCGCACCGCGGTTCCTGGACAGGCTTAGATCCTCTAAGCGGTTTACCAGTACTAATGTGCGGGCCGGATTCAGCTCTGCGTGGAAGCATCATGCAGCCCATATATAGCTTCAAGCCCCTATGGGCGGGGGCCGCTGTTTGCAAAGATAGGGGTTGTCGTGAACAGCAGGATAAGGGTTAAACAAACATGTTATACCCAAACAAAAGTGTATACAGAACACCCAACGCAAATCTTTTTGAATCGGAGCAAACCCGAATTGAGGGGGACATAATAAAAAGGATTAAATCTGTGACAACCACTGTGGATATGCACCAATGGAGGGGATCCCAGGGTAATCACTGAGTTTCCGCTGCGTTATACAGATATAAAATTGATTGTTCGAGTTACCTGTCTAAAACTTTCTAGGTAAATAAGTGAAACGTGTTGGATCCGCAGTGTGTACCCAGCATCATTTTGATGGCTTGCAGTGGGACATAGCGCGAGGTCATGCGCGAAATGTGGTGGAACAAAACAACTAGACAGCGGAGTTGTGCAGGTTCAAACTAGAAATGTGTCCAGAAGATACAGATGCCCCCGCCAAGGGCCCCGCCTCACCTCGAAAATCCATGTTGCAACAAAATTTTCAAAGTATGTGACCTTGACCTTGAGGTCATGGGCAGGGTTGTTGGTATGGGTGAATGAGACTTGGGACCTGTATCTGTCATCATTCCAAATATGAAGCCTACGGTATCTATAAATATGAGCCCTAAAACTTTAATAGCATAATAAGACTAAGTCTGTGACCTTGACCTTGAGGTCAGGGGTGGGGGTATATACAACTTTGGACCTGTAACTATCATCTTACCAAATATGAAGCAAATCTATATGGTTTGGTGAGTATGAGCTCTTAATAAACTTTAAATAAAAAAATTCTTTGTCTGTGACCTTGACCTTTAAGACATGTGCATGGGTGGGGGTATTGGACCAGTATCAATCCATCACATGGTTCAGAAAATATGAAGTCTCAAAAACGATAATATAAAAAATTTCTATGTCTGTGGCCTTGACCTTGAGGTAAGGGGTGGGGGTATGGCTCAATGAAACTTTGGCCCTTCAACTATTGTCATACCAAATATGAAGCAAATCCATTATAAAATTGGAAAATATAAGCTATTAACATACTTAAAGGGGGTCTTTCAAGGTATAGGAAATTTGCATTGGTTTCTGCCCACGCTTGGATTTTGATGAAATTATGCACAATAATTGCCTTGGGTATAACCATTATAATTAAGATGCATTCACTTTTAAATTTTATTTCCATAGTAAATTTATTACATATTTTATGAAGTCTCTGTCACAACAGAGAGTACTCTCATATAAACTTGTCTACAGTATTCAGAGTTTCATATATCTAATGCTGTTTTGTTTTATGAATTAAAGCCATAATTGGTGAGTTAGTTGATACTATGAATGACCTCATATGTCTAGTAATAGTGGCTGGGCATTCAGTTTTCTTTGATTGTGTCCCCATATTTCAGCTCCTATTTTTGTATTCATTAAAATTTTATATGCATTTTTACCATGTTCCAATTTTTGTCAAGACACCATTTTAGCACAAAAACTACCCACATATATTAGGAACATGTTGATGAATTTTGATGGAAATTGAGGACCGGTAACATTGTGTTTTAACAGACTGAATACTGATAGTCCTGATTCAGCAAAATGTGAAATCATATGATTATCATGTTTTGGTCATGCTGTTTAACAATACTTTACTATTGCTTTCAATTTGGATTGCTATAGTATAGTATGGTTTGTGTAAGTAGTTAATAGCATAATTATAAGTATTATTTCAAAACGTCCATTTCGGTACATTTGCCCCCTATGGAACAAACTATTTTGTCTACAGAACTATACCGCAAAGGTTTTGATGACAAACATCATCAAACGCACCCATGTAATCATGTGCACAGTTTTCTTTCTGTCTTTCTTGTCTAATTTGGTAATGGTGCTAAGGTGATGTTAAGTTTTAACATTCAAATCAACAACATTCCAGTCACTTTAGATGTTGCTTCAGATTTTGTGAGATTTGTTATCCGACTCGAGATAAATAACTCTCAAGTCAAACTGCTGTTTGTTTATTTACCCCTAACTGCCCTTTTAAAAAGAAAAGCTTACTCTAGGGAAAAACAATAACACTTGAGATTACTTTTCCTGGACATTAAGTTTTCAGAATTTGTATCTGCATAGACACTAGCCAATCTATCTTTTTTTGTATAGCCCCTATGAACAAAATCAAACGGCTTCCTCAAGCTGTATTCCAAAGCCATTTGAATTTGCCTTTAGAATTCACATGGTCGTACATTTGTCAGTGTTCCAAAAGTTATGAGATCATGATTGCGTTGTCTATATATTTGCAAAGGTCTTTCATTTCATTTACCTATCTCAGCAGTTGTTGCAGTAATTACAAAGCACATTTTGTAAGATATCAAGAAGCATTTAAACTGTTGATAATAATTATTTAATCCGTGTGTAGTTATCGCATTACTCATAGGATTTTAAATTATTTTGAGTAAATACATTGTGATGCTTTGTTTCTGTCCAAACACTGCAATGCTCTTTCTAAGCTGAGAGATACATTGCACAGAAATGTACTGGTAATTATTAATGAACAAAAAGCAAGCAAGACAAGTGCTTAAAAAAACAGTGAACTTGCATTCAGCAGAAACATTCAAGAAGTGGTTGAAAGTTTTACAACCAGACAAAAATACTAAAAGCTTGGTTCCGATAAATCAACCACTATATTGACAAAGTAAATAGAAAAATAAGACACTAAAGAAACGTCAACAATTACAATACCAATGCAGAAAAGAGACATATTTATGTATGTGTACTATAAGGATGGAAACTGTTTCTTTCCCCGTCTAATAGCAAAATTTCTCTAGGTCATGGAACAGCTTTGTTTACACCAACTATTCTGCGCCTCATCCATCAATGATATCTTTTGCAACAGAAACTCAATATCAGTGACATTTCAATTTTTGGAAATACTAACCAATGATTACTGTAACTTTTTGTTAGGATAATAATCCAGTGTTCTTTAAGACAGTATATCTAAGGCTTAATCTTGCCTTGGATATATCAACAGAACTATTTTTACTAGTAACACCAAACCACTGACCATTGCGTCCTTGCATACCAGCTTGGTATGGACATGAAAATAATGGATCTCCTTGCCTTACACCTATTTGAGAAGCATGACTTATGCAAAGTCATTAAATAAAGTTGCACATGTTTACAATAATTTTGCTGCTAATAAAAAAGCAATATAATGTTGTTAAGCCTAATTTGTTGATTAGAATACCTTTTGGTTTAGTGTTTTGCTATCTACTATTTTGAATAGATCATAGTGATAAATGGAAGGAAAATATCAGAAATTCATGATATTTTAATAGTTTCTAAGCTAGATCAGAACAATATGTATTCATTTTGATTTGTATAATCTCATTTTTATTACGTAAGTGTTACGAATTGCCTTTTTGTAAGGTTCTTGGATGATTTCAATAAAATAGTAAATTTTGCAGAAACGACTTACATCCATTAAAGGTGTAAAACAACAGTGTTACCGGTTTCGGATTTTCATGAAATTTGGCATAGCTAAAGAAGATACATATGGCAAGTTTTCCTAGCAAAATGAAATCTTGACAAAGACTAGAACATATTTATCTTAGGGATTGAATTTTTATATTTTTTTTAAAAATTTAATTAAACTAGAAAAAGTGTCTATAGGACACGGATGCCCCCGCCAAATGCCATTCATAAAAATATTACAAATGTACTTCAAATCAATCATAAAATATATGCATCAAGGGCAGATAATCCAAAAAACAACAAGATGTGTTTGTGAAACACAAATGCCCCCGGACAGCGCAAGGTGAAGGTCACGAGGTCAAAATTTATGGTACCTCTTGAAAGGTCTTGTGACAAGGAATGCACATGTGAAGTATGAAAGCTGTACCACTTACCATTCAAAAGTTATGCCCAATGTTAAAGTTTTTGCAGACGGACAAACGGACAAACGGGACAGTAACTTTTCAGTTAGTGGGGTTAAAAATTTTGTATGTGGGGTTAAAACTCTGTACAGTGGTGCATTATGGGGTTAAAGTCTCCATAGACTTTACATTAGTAACCCCACAAGGTACCTCTACTAAGAACGGACAAACAGACAAACGGACAAACAGACGGACAGACCAAAAACTATATGCCCCCCAGAATCTTAGATTCCGGGGGCATAAAAATGCAAGAGTTGTCTACATTGTTCATGACACATCGTCTCTGTGTGATGAATGCACCTGTGAAGTTTCATGAATATATTCCATACGGTTTAGGAGTTATGGCCCGGGAGGGGATAATTAAAATTTTTTTAAGTCTGTGACCTTGACCTTGAGCTCATGGGCATGGGTGGGGGTATCGCTGAATAAAATGGACAGGTATCTAACATGATACCAAATATCAACTCAATCCATCGCACGATTTGGAAAATATCAACTCTTAAAATATCTAATTAAAAATTTCTAAGTCTGTGACCTTGACCTTGAAGCCATAGGCATGAGTGGCGGTATTGCCAAATAAACATTTGGACCTGTATCTATCATCATAGCATACATAAGCCAAATCCATAATATAGTTTGGAAAATTTGAGCTCTTTAAAATCTTTCACATTAAAATTGTCTAAGTCTGTGACCTTGACCTTGAGGTCATAGGCATGGGTGGGGGTATTGCTGAATAAAACACTGTACCTATATCTATCATCATATGAAACAAAGCCATCATAAAAGTTCAGGTTCTACCAGGTACAAATACCTTAACTGGAGTCTTTAACATGGAAAATTTCTAAGTCCATGACCTTGACCTTGAGGCCATGGGCATGGGTGGGGGTACCGCTGAATAAAACTTTGGACCTATATCTATCATCATACCAATTATGAACCAATTCCATCAAATGGTTTGGAAAATATGAGTTCTAAAATGTTCAAGTCTACCTGTTACAAAAACCTTAACCTGAGTCTTTAACATCGAAAATGTCTAAGTCTGTGACCTTGACCTTGAGGTCACAGGCATGGGTGGGGGTATTACTTAATAAAACTTTGGACCTATATCTATCATCATACCAAAGATGAACCAGTTCCATCAAATGGTTAGGAAAATATGAGTTCTAAAAGTTCAGGCTCTACCTGTTACAAAAACTTTAACCTGAGGTTACAGGATCACGTACGTACGTACGTACGTACACACACACGTACAGACGGACGTACACATGTACGCACTTACGGAAAACCGAAAAACTATATGCCCCCGGCATCATATGATGCGGGGGCATAAAAATGAGATTTATGATAACTATTTTATCAGAAAATGTAAACTTTAATTAATTCAAAAGGTTTTTTAGTATCAAAGAAATGCCTATGGAGTTCTGCATTCAATCCAGTTCACAGATCTTGAAACTAAATAAAACATAAGATTTAAGACACACTTATTTAGAGACAGACACCAGCTCATGGAGGGAGTCAGTAAGAATAGCCTTCTGAGTCCTACTTTGATTTATATAATTTATTAAATACATTTTTATAGGTTGTATATGCTGAGTTATTAATATACAAAGTTTAAAGAAAATACATGCATGGGCACAAATGAAAGACCCCCTTTGAAAATTTCTATATCTGCTACCTTGACCTTTAAGTCATAGGCATGGTTGGGGTTATTACTGAATAAAACTTTGGACCTGTATCTATCATCAAACCAAATATGAACCAAATGAATCATAAAAGTTCAAGTTCAATATGGTACAAATACCATAACCTGAGTCATAAACATTAAAAATTTTCTAAGTCTGTGACCTTGACCTAGAGGTCATGGGTATGGGTGGGGGTATTGCTGAATAAACCTTTGGACCTATATGTGTCATCATACCGAATATGAACCAAATTCATTACATGGTTTGAAAAAATATGAGCTCAAGTTCTACCTGGTACAAATACCTTAACCTGGGTCTTAAACATTAAAAATTTCAAAGTCCATGACCTTGACCTTGAGGTCATGGGTATGGATGCGGGTTTTGCTGAATAAAACTTTGGACCTATATCTATAATCATACTAAATATAAACCAAATCCATTGTATGGTTTTGAAAACATGAGATCAAGTTCTACCTGGTACAAATACCTTAACCTGGGTCTTAATAAGTTTGTGACCTTGACGTCACGGGTATGGGTGGGGGCACTGCTATAAATATCATCATACTAAATATAAACCAAATATATTGTAAGGCTTGGAAAATATGAGCTGAAGTTCTACCTTGTACAAAAACCTGAACCTGAGTCTAACAGGATTACGTACACACACACTATCGTACAGAAGGACGTACATTCTGACGCAAGTGCGAACATACAGAAAACCAAAAAACTCTATGCCCCCGGCATCATCCAATGCAGGGACATAAAAAATCATGAAGGGGAATTTGTCCAGCTATGCAAAAATGAGCAGAGGGGATTTGTCCGGAGGGGATATTGTCTGGATACCCCAGTGGTGTGGTCCTTAACAATGAAATTGAAAAAAGTTCAGAATAGAGCTGCCTGCTAGATTTGGAATGTGTGTGTGTGTGTGTGTGTGAATTCGGGTTTAACGTCACTTTCAACAATTTTTCAGTCATATCACGACGGTGTCTGGTTGCGACAGGGAGCTCAATGCTCACGTTTATAGTGCTGCCTCACTGAAGTATCATGTCCCAGACACATTACATGATACCACACCCAGTCACATTATCCTGACACTGGATCGACCAGTCCTAGCTCTACCCCGTAAATCTGAGTGCCAAGCGAGGAGCAGCTAGTACCATTTTTAACGACTTTGGTATGTCGCAGCCCGGGATCGAACCCGAGACCTCCCGTTCCCTGCTAGATTTGGAACAAGCAATTACTGCTTTGAAACTGGTAGCTTGACTGGAATACTAGGAAAATTAAGATGGGAGTCCCTCAAGAAAAGGAGAAGAGACAGAATGCTCATACTTTTTTAAAGGTCTAAAGGGTGCTGCCAGCACCCAACAGATGACCTTCATCCCAGGGCTTTACAAATCCAAAAATTTTCCACTTGCCCACCGGGCAAGTAAAATATTTTTGCATTTGCCCAGGTCAAAATTCTAGTTGCCCAGGATTTTGGAACTCAAAGTGAGGTTGGATGCGGGGGGATAATGGCGACGATGATGACGACCAACATTTATAAATATAATCCATGGTTTCTGTCAAGCACAACCACTTTCCATAAGGGTCTAGTTATTTCATGTTCGTGTTTTTTTTTCCCTTTGGTGTCTCTCATTGCATTCACTTTTATTTATTTTCCTCTGTGTGGTAATACGGTAGAAGATACTGTTGTTGTCACAGTCAATAACGGGTACTTTTTCAAGTTAATTGCTGACATAATACCTTAACTGATTAGCAATTTAAGATACAGTTATATAAACCCATTTAGCTTGACACGCATGATAAACACTAGCTGCAACCGATATAGATCTGGTGCACACTAATGTCCGGGAATTGTCCGGGAATTCGCCGGGAAATGTCCGGGAAATTGGAGGTAGTGGTGTGTTGTCACTAATATCTCCACTTCGGGTTGTCAGAAATTAATAAAATTAGTATCAAATAAAATTTTTAGCTCTATTATAAAAGATCAAAAAATAATAATTTACTTTATTAACGTTTTAGGGGTCCATTTTTTAAGTTAATTTGTCCGGGAAATTCTCGGATTTTGTCCTGGATGTTGGGGTATTGATGCGTTAACCCTAATATCTCGACTTTCGGTTGTCAGAAATTAATAAAACTAGTATCAAATAAAAATTTTAGCTCCATTTTAAAAGATAGTTAAAATATTTTTCATGTTGAATATTTTAGGGGTCCATTTCTGAAGTTAATTTGTCCGGGAAATTCCCGAATGTGTCCTGGATCTTGCGGTAGTTGTGCGTTTTCATAATATCTCGGTTTGTGGTGATCACTTATGGATAACAATTGATATATGTTAAAATTTTAAGTTCAATTCTAAAAAAATATTAAAAAATCTCTTTATACACCTCAATGAGGCAGTTCTAATGAGTACCCACAACCCGGATTGTATCCAGGATGCTGGGGTATTGGTTCGTTTTCCTTAATATATCGACTTGTGAGAACGAAAGAAAGACTGCACACCCCTTGTAAATCCTACTTTTCTCTGTATAAAGTTGGATTTACATGGGTTTCCATTACACAACTTTCTATGATGTCACACATGTTGCTGCTCACAAGACGGACACTGCCATTGATTTGATGATGAATTCAAACATAAACATATTCTATAAAACCAAATTTGCACTTACGATTTTCACAGCAAATTATGTTATCAATATACTCAGGCATTTTGCAGAATCACCAGACTGGATTTTCTACGATTTTACAAGTGAATGAATGAAGTTTTTCTATTATTTCAATCCAGGTAAGCAGCACACGCCAACTTATTATGAGTTAAAGCAATTAACTTTACACATTTTTAATCTCGTTAGAAAATTAATGGCCCGTAAAATCGCTCAAAATCCGTACACCTAATTCATCGTCAGGAAGAAATGGATGCGCTTAAATTTCGTTGTTTAAGCAAACAGTATAGAACCAGATAAGATGTCGCATTTTGCGGCCGAGATCAGACGCCAAGTTTTGCAGCGTCTGAGCATCATGGTCCGTCAAATCAGTCAAAGTCCGTACATCTAATTCATTGCCAGCAAGAAATGGATGCGGTTAAATTTCGTCGTTGATTAAGCAAACAGTGTAGACCGAGATCAGACGTCGCACTTAGCGGCCCAGATCAGACGCCAAGGTTTGCGCAGCTACTGATCATAATGGTCCGTCAAAGTCCGTACACCTAATTCATTGCTAGCAAGAAATGGATGCGGTTAAATTTCCTCGTTGTTTAAGCAAATAGTGTAGACCCAGATCAGATGTAGCATTATGCGGCCCAGATCAGACGACACGTTTTGCGGCGTCTGATCATTTGAGTCTACACTGTTTGACTATGTCCAACAAATGGGACGCTAGGCATATATGGATTAAATATCTGGGTTAAATATCTGATCTGCCAGTGGATCTACACTATCTGCCAATGTCCCACAAGTGGGACTCAAGGCATATATGGGCGAAACCTTCGATCATGATCTACACTGTTTGCCAATGGCCCAATAATGGGGCGCTAGGCATACATGTGTTAAACCGTTGACCAAGTTCTATACGGTTTGCTGTAATTAAAGATTCTTTGAGATCTTCTATAAATTAGTCATGTTGTGTGCACTCATTAGAACTGCCTCAATGAGGTGTATGGAAAGATTTTTTTTTATATTCTTTTAGAACTGAACTTAAAATTTTAATATATATCAATCTTTATCAATTATTGATCACCACAAACAGAGATACTATGAAAATGCACAACTATCCCAACATCCAGGACACAACCGGGAATTGCACGGACAAATTAACTTCAGAAATGGACCCCTAAAATATTCAAAATGAAAAATATCTTTTAATAATCTTTTAGAATGGAGCTAAACGTTTTACTTGATACTAATTTTATTAATTTCTGACCACCCGAAGTTTAGATATTAGGGTTAACGCACCACTACCCCAAAATCCAGGACAAAATCCGAGAATTTCCCGGACAAATTAACTAAATAAATGGACCCCTAAAACGTTTAAAAAGTAAATTATTTATTAATAATCTTTTAGAATGGAGCTTAAAATTTTATTTGATACTAATTTTATTAATTTCTGACCACCCGAAGTGGAGATATTAGGGATAACGCATCACTACCCCCCATTTCCCGGACAATTCCCGGCGATTTCCCGGACAATTCCCGGACATTAGTGTTCGCCTATAGATCTACTCAAAAGATCAGAAGTGTCAGGGAAGCGAGATGAAAGATTAAAAGAATGCAGTTTATTTAGCTTACAATTTAATGAACCAACCACAAGACGAGAACTCCCTCCATCCAAAACGAACCCAAACTTTCACACCCGCCCTACAAGCATGTTCAATGTGATCATCATTTCCGCCATCCAAATCGTCGTCCACAAACCACCACTCCCATTTTTCTGCACGCGATCGGTAAATGACGTCATCCGACCCCAGCAACCCCACACGTGTTTAATGTCATTGTTTTATTTTAATGGGGCGTATCTCTTTCAGAAAAAAATGTTTGGAACCGGTAAAAAATATTTCCTCGATAGCTAAAAGGTTGTGGATAGAGGCACGACTAATCGGCGGTTACCAACATTAAAACATTTGACTTTTCCCGCCAGCGTCTGCTATTTCGCGCAAAAACATAACCATTCACGAGATAGTTTTCACATTG